>OX387184.1:173680-1373680 GCA_947561395.2 Buxus sempervirens | reverse complement strand
GATATTAATAAAATAGTGAATATTTCTTATGTGAATTTATTGACAATTTTTTATGTGAATATTTCTAAATAAGCTTGTTGATGACGTCAATGGCATCAAAGATATCATATTTGACACACAAACAGACAAGCAACAACATTCCAAAAATTCGGCAGAAAAGGAAGTCAGAAAACATGGAAAGCGAAGGCATGGAAGAAAAAGTCGAAATAATAGCAATGCAAATTGGAAAAGTTGCAGAAGCAATTACTAGGCTATCTGGCAATCATATTACAAATGTATTATATGAAGAAATAATGAAGATTGAAGGCTTTGAGGATACATTTCTTGCATCAGCTTTTGATTATCTTGTGCAACACAAAGACATTGCACAAGCATTCCTGGTTAAGAATGAAAAGCTTTGTAAATATTGGTTGCAGAAACTTGACAAATAAAATGATATAAAGGAAGCACTAATGGTTAGATTGCCTTTAGTACCTACATGTCTTAGTTAATACTTTATATTATAGTAATTGATGCAAACATTTGAAATTGTTATTTTTCAGTAATTGTGACTATGGTTTTATTTTACTTGACTAAGAATGTTGTTAGTTATTATTTAGAATTTTTAATTTTATGTTTTTAAATTGTTTATGTAGATTTTTTTAATGAAACTTTGATTGATCCATATTTTTTGAGCCTACAGGTTATAGCAAGTTTTAGGTCATTTTCTTTGATTTTTTCATTTGTTCCAAATAGAGGAAAATGAAAAACTCTCATTTTCAAGTCTATTTTCCAATGTCAATCCAAACAGTTGAAAAACTTTGAATTTCCTGAAAACATTTTCCGATGTGAAATGTTTTCCAAAGAAAAACATTTTACATCAAAACAAACACAGCCTTGTTTTCCAAAGAAAAACTTTGATTCCTATTAATGCACGTGTTCGGTGCCTCCCGTAGACACCTGATTTTTACACCCCTAAAATGAAGAAAAATGAAAAGTCAAACTAAAAGTCAAACCTTGATGGGGTAAAAAAAAATTGACTTTTGATTCAAGTGAATTTGGCCATCAAACCTCATCTCATTAAAAAGAGCACTTCGATACGGTTCCAACGCAACTGAGTTTGCTGGAATCAGAATCCAGATGAGAAAGTTATGAGCCGGTCAAACTTTTGGGGAGCAAAAAGTTGACTTTTTGCTCGACCCCAATTCAATTGCCCAAATTGATCCCAATGGATAGGTGGTTCCGAGCTGATTCCAACGACACTAAGTTTGTTGAAATCGGACACCAGACGAAGAAGTTATGGGCAGTTGAAGTTTCAGAAAAACTGCCCATGTGGCAAAAAGGCAGCAAAAAACAGAATAAACCAATAAAATAAATGTATTTGTTAATATATTAAATATTTTAATAATATTTTAAATAAAATAATCTCGTTTTTTAATAAAATAATCGAAAAAATCGAATAAAATCTTTATTTTAAGCCAAATTGAATAATGATTTGAAATCCAGCGAATTTAAAATGTGCTTGCCCGTATTTGAAATGCTGGCAGGGCATGCCCATATTTCAAATACGGGCACACCTTCTAGAAAGGACACGCGTCGCTGTACGGCAAGACGCGCATCCCGTACGGTTGATTCGGCAAGATTTTAAAATGTGCGTTTTTCGCCCTCATTTGAAATACGGGCAAGGCATGCCCGCATTTGATTTACAAGCAAGGCATGCCCGCATTTCAAATATGGATACGACTTTTTTGCCTATAAATAGAGAGGCCAGCCCCCCATTCGAACAAGCCAACCCCAAGGCCTCTCCCCCTCTCCTTCCTTGCTATTTGCACGTCTAACCCCTGCCCAAATCCTGCCACTCCTAATACCAAACCCCAAAATACCTGAAATACCCTTGTGCTGCCATGAAACCCTGCCTAACCCTTCCCTCTCATTCCCCTTAATGCAAGAACCCCAACAAACCCCTTTTAAAACCAACTTGGAAAACCTATGGAGGCACGGAAGTGCTGCCAAAATCTTCGGAGAATTACTACATCCCCAAATCAAAGAAGTAACAGTGTGGTAACTCTTCTAGCAACTTCTTTTTCAATACATATGTGAATTGTCTCATTTAAGCAATTTTTCTCATTTTATTACCTTGCTATTAATCTATTTGCTTCACTTTTGTTGGAGTTCTCCCATGCAAATGAGCAACACTTTATGAAATAAAGAGAAGGTAGATCTATAAAACAAACAAAATAAGAAAAGAAAATGACATATTTTGATTAACTGATAGCATTTGCAAATACAAGAGGGGTTTGTCCTCTTAAACTTTGCCAATGTAATCCCATCCCCCATTCCTTTCTCTTTTGAAGCAACAAGAAGGTGACTTAGCAAAAACGAGGGAGAAGAAGACTTGGTTTCCTTACAAGGTGTTGAAGGCTAATGGAGTAAATGCAATATCACAAAGGTGCTGAGAACCTCCACAGGCGTCACTGGAATACCCAAAGGGGCCACCAAACCAATCCCGACCAGAATCAATGCAAAAAATGCAAAATTGGATGTGCTTGTATTTGCTATACGGGCAAGGCCAGCCCGCATAGCAAATACGGGCAATTGTAAATATAACTTAAAAAGCCAATTTTTCCAACCCGATTGGATCCATTCCAACCTAAACCGGCTTCACCCGACCCAAGAAGTTAATAGGGTTGTTCTTAGCCCCTTTTGTACCATGGGCCCGAATAGACCCACCAAGACTCCCTTGGGCCTACTTAAGGGGCCCACCTTTGACCAGCCCAAACCGGGCCCATTTTCAACAAATGTGCTCCATGCCACTTGACTCCTGGGCCAAATCTAAGCCCAGTAAGCCCTTAATATCCCTGTATAGTTTAATAAATAATCAAAAAGGGGTTACCCAATAACCCTACTGGGCCCAAGCCCAATCTTGGCAACCAACGGGTCTTCCAACGGGACCCATATCCGACCCATCTCACCTAAATAAAAAGAGAAAATAAAATAAAAAGGGGCCCACACCACCAGAGGGTCCCCCAGACCAAATAAAGTGACATGCTGGCCTAGGAAGGGTGAGATTGACTTAAAACTAGAGAGACCCGAGAGACCCGTCAAACCGACGGGGCTGGCCGGGGTGTCTTCGGACTTCCCCGGACGTAACCAAAGACATAGTTAGAACTCTGAAAAGCCGCAGACCAGACTTAGACCCGGATAGGGCAAACACCATGTCTGCCTGCACCTCTCAGGCAGTGGCGACTCAGAAAGTCCCGAGGCACGCACAACCACGTGTGCCTCATGTGCAATCTAGGTCATTTTTAGGTGCGCACACCTCCATTAATTAGTAGGAAAAAGAGAGGAATATATATTCAAATGAGAGTATAGACATTAGGTTTTTTTTTTCAACTTAAGAACATACAGGTATAGGTACTACTCTTGGTATGTACTTGTGCCTATCAGCACGAATATCTTAAACCTGGGCAAGCACAATTTTAATAGGAATCAAGTTATAAGCATATACCAATGTGCTAAAGTAGTAATATTTGAGTTTACTCATTGAGGCTGGAATGATACTAAATTGTTTGTGTGTTTTATCATATTGTAATTTTAGCATGCAGACCTAACTCGATGCATCAATAAAATTAGTAATGTTTGAGTTCACTCATTGAGGCTGGAATGATACTAAATTGTGTGTGTGTTTTATCATATTGTAATTTTGGCATGCAGACCTAACTCGATGCATCAACAAAATTGCGGAAGCATATTAGGTTGCGTGTCCATTTGTCTTTTTTGTAAAGATACTAAATTGTGTGTATCTTATGATATTTATAGTCGACATTTATAGGAAAACTAACGGAGCAGCAGATTTGCTTCCTAATTTTAGTTTTCATATTTATGTATGTAGGGTGGGCAAGCTTCTATAGTCATTTTCCATCAAAAAGGCAAAAGAAAGAAAAAAACCATTATTATGTTCTCGAGTTTTTTTTTTTTGGTGACATTATGTTCTCAAGTTAATTGTTAAACTAACCATAAGAAGAAAGAAAAAAGATAGGAATAATTTAGTTTCTACCGAAAATTAAAATATTCCATTAAAAAAGGTAGAACAATTAAAATCATAGCCGTCATTGTGATCATCATTTATTTTTTAAGAAAAAAAATGTCCCTTAAAGCCGAAAAAAAATGTAAGCTCACATCTTTATCATTGACGAGTGAAAAATTGACCCCCAACCATGTATTGAGTCATTACCAATAATCTAAGCTTGATACGATCACAATCCTTGTCTTCCAAGTTCATATTTTAGCAATAAATTAAACGACTGACAAAAACTAAATAAAACATATAATTTATGTTCGAGGGAAAGATAGGGTTCATGAGTCATGACAACCTCAGTTTGGTTAGTGTGTGATGCGATTCCTGTGTGGCTTTCGTCGTATTGCCTCATCCTTTTTATGCGCAGGCCTTTCAATGTGCCGGCCATGGAAAATAAAAAATTTTTTTTGCCACGTGGTAAAACAACTTTCTTCTCAAGCTCGCCCTTGGACAGATTTTTAGAAGCAACAGGAACATATTTGGCGCTTCTGAATTGATCTGGTTAATTGCACCATTGCACCCCACGTATTTCATACGAGCCGGGTTGACCCCAGTTTTAGCCCAACAATAAAAGCATAATTTCTCTCGCAATTAATTAATATTAAAAAATATATTTTAAACTTAATTTGTGTATTAATTGAATGTATATTTTATAATACATTAGGGGATTACACGTGATATGCTCCTAGCAAAAGAATTAGAAACAAAGAAGTTGTGGGTAGTTAATAATAATAATAGATAATGTACGGTGCATGCATTTGATGCTCAACTTCATCTACCTATGTTCGTTTATTTGAACTTTTTTTCGTGTTTAGTTTTTCCCCGATAATGATTGACTAATTCTTTTGTAATTATTTTGTTTAAATTTAAAATTGATTTAGTTCTTGGAAGTTAGGATATGCTGTGTATTTTAAGTCTTCTGAAAGTCTATAAAATTAATAGCTTAAAAAACCAAAAACCATCTCACTGTAACAGAGGTGGTTACACAAATCTGGTCTCTTTCAGATTTGAAATAAAATCAAATGATCTGCTTTCAAAGCCGCTTCATTTATAAGCTTTTTAACAAGTGTAGTTAAATTTGATATTTCCAGATTTTAAACGAAGCAAAATCAGGGTGCTGAACATGAACAGTAAATTAAAGAGATTCCATGTTTGACTCCTCGCAACGAGTGGTGTCCTTCATGCAAATCAGATTCATGGGCATACTTTGTTCAGAGCTAGACTGCTTTTATATTACCCAAAAAAAAAAAATATTTGTACGTCGAAATTGGTTCCTATAGAAAATGACAACACTATATTTGTTTTCTTCGCACATTCATTATAAGACGTTGTACGTAAATGGATATTGAAATCGCATGTTATAGTTTACCAAAAAAAAAAGTCGCATGTTATAGGAACTTCATAAAATCAGTGATACCAATCTAATCTCATTATCATCAAAATGATGGGACGGATTACTATTAAACCATCATTTCACCTAAAATCTTAAGTTGATATGTGAAGGTGCAATTCTCAAATATGTATATGAAAGGGCCCAAATATGATATTTCAACACTTTCTCATATGTAACTTTGCACAGAAACATACGTGAAGAGAATAAACACAAGGTATGCACATCCTCGATACAAAAAAATGCTAAGGTAAATTTGTTCTCGGAAGTAATATAAGACCTTCCACTTTAATACCTTGTTAAACAATCATTTAAGCTAAAGGCTTAAGCTGATATGTGAAGCCGCAAATATGTATATAAGACGACCCAAATATGATATTTCAACAATGACGTTAATAATTATATCAAATAGTTCCACATATTCATTATCCCATGACTAAGAGAATGAGGGAATCTGAATTAACCGAGCAGCTTTCATACCCTTAACACAATTCAATTGCTCGTCACCACACTCCATTACTGTCTTTTTAACATACATTAAAGGAGGGGGGCCGGCTTTAATGTCACGTACGTCGACCACCAGCTCATACTAGCTAGATTGTGTTCTCTGAAATTTGAATGTGGAAGCCATTTGGAAATGACAAACCCGGAACCCTACATACTTCCCCTCCCTTGACTTTTTTCCACCTGTCAATTTCAAAATGTTAGAATCCAGCTGCCAGTATATATTGTTGTTATATGTGTAATCATTTGTACAAGTTGAACAATGAAGTACTTGTATTTTGTGACCAAGCAATGCAGAAAGATTGCAAGCTGCAGCTTGGCGTAGTCCGCGCCTGCACAGAGTCTCATGCCCCCACCAAAAGCGTAGAAATCCTTGGATCCATTACTGGCACCCTGACCCTTCATTCACGATAAGAATCAAAGAATTAGCACGGTAGCAGCAGGAACCAAATGTAGACTTCAAGTTCCAAGTGGGCTTAAGCCAACTTAATATTTCAAGTTTCAACCTGGGCTGAGGTCGAGCCAACTGTATAAAAGACACGAGCACATATTGAAATAATTGAAGATAAAAAAAATGAGCAGTCCTACCTCCCAACGCCGTGGATTAAATCTATGGGGGTCTTCGTATTTGTCGGGGCTCAAGTGAAGAGGAATAGGACAGATCAAGAGCAGCCAACCAGAGGGGATCGTATATCCTGTGAAGAATTAAATCATGCCAAGTGGCAAAAATCATTGAGTGGAAGCGAAGACGAAGGTTTTACATGCAGTTACTGCACAAATCAAGATGGTATGTTCATAACTTCATATATATATATACCGTCAAATTTGATATCTGTCACCACTTTTCTGAAAATCACGGGTGCAATATTAGCCAGCCTTAGGGTTTCGTTAACAATCTGTGATGTGAAGCTCATCGCTTTGTATTCCGACCAAGTTGTCGGTGAATCCACTTTTTCTCGGCTTCTAAGCAGCGCCTCGTGCTCTTCCTGATAGGGTATATATATATGGTGAGGAACAAGGAAATCAAAATAGCAAAGAATGAATACGTGGGTGCATACGTGTACTAAAAATGATTAAAGAAGTATTACAAACGAACCTTAAGTTCCTCAAGCACTGAAGGGTTTTCTGTAAGAAACTTGATGGCCAAAGTCAGAGCGAGGGAAATGGTCTCGAAGCTTGCAAACAGAAGGGCAAAGAGGAACTGAACTACACCCTCGTTTGTGAAGATGGTCCCTTCCTTCTCCATGTCTACAATGATATGATCAAGAAAATCTCCATGGTGCGTCCTGGGGTATGCTAGCCTCGCCTTTAGCATCTTCCTTAGCATATGCAGTGCATCGTTTCTTCCCTGTAAAAATTTTTTTTTTGGGAGTGAGAATTCGCTTAAGAACAACAGTTAATATATGATTACAATGTTGATGTTGATGATGGTGACGTATATTACAGCATGAAGAATCTACGCTAAAAAAAATCTAAGCTCAAGACTGCTGCACAAGAACATAAGTAGTTAGTTGGTTGTTACCTTTGTTAAAGTTGGTTGTAAGTTAGCTTTTCTGTTAGTTAACTTTTCTGTTAGCTTTTCTGCTAGTTGGTAGAATAGTTTGTTAGACATTCTTAGTGTTGTATATATTTTATTTGTAATTCATTTGACACTATTCATTCATTAGCAAGAACGTATGAGTTTCTCTCCATGATTTGAGCTCTGTTTTTCTCCCTCTCTTCCATTATTTTCCTGGTTTTCATTCTCCTGTTTCTTTCTCACAACGTACAGAGGGAGTGCCTCATGAGATTACCTTAAGACATTTGTAGAAGGAAGTACCAGGGATGTACAATGGAAAGGAGATGAGACCCTCCAAGAAGTGGGTGAAGTTATCCTTTATATTCTGTCCCGAATTGGCCGCATCAAAACTGAAGATCTTCTTAGCACTAAATTCGAAAAACATCTGTACAAGCGAAAGCCAGACACGTATAATTGTGAGAAACCCCCACTTTTAATTGGTAATTGTTACACACACGAGAAACCCACAGTACTTACAGATGCAACTCCATCCTTCACATCAACTATAGACTGGCTTGACCAAAGGCGTAAGGCTCTACGAGCCATCCCCTCCATTTCTGGGAGTTGCTGTTTTATGCTCTCGGGACCGAAGTGACTCAAAATCATGTTCCTGAGGTACTTGTGGACGTCGCCAGACTCGGTGAACCGCCCAAGAAGCTTCATGAATGAATCCGGATACCAAAGTTCAACCAGCTTCCCTTCTTGGTTGACAACAAAATGGTTAAATTCTGGGTCGGTGGACACTATGACATTTCGACCAACCAAGCTGGTTTTGAATAGCGGTCCATATCTGGAAAAATGTGAGGAATGTACGGAATCAGATAATCACTACATGCCTGATGTACATGATCTTTATATTGTTTGCGCTTGAATATATAGAGAAAGAATTGAAGATGTAGCTATATAAATATATATATGTCTTACTGTTGAATTCTCTTCTGGATGAAAGGTGGAACATCGAAAGATTTATCCGCATAGAAGAACTGGAAGGTCTCTCCCAGTACTGGCAAGCCCAGGGAACCCGGAGGCAGTCTTCCGCTGCATCTTGGGTTCCTCCATTTATGCAGCCAATGTGTAGCTAAGACAACTACCAAGGCTACAACAAAAAGGGCAACGGGAAGCATTTCTGTGCGGATTAACTGCTTGAGCAGGAACAAAGCCACAAGACAGAGCAAGTGCGAGAGCAAAGGATTATCTAGGATGGGAGCCTGAGTCTTTATAGACCAACGCCGTAAGACCCTGTTTGGAATTACATTTTTTTTTTTTTAACTTTTGAAAGGAAAACGATACTTACAAAAACCTTTATTTTCTTGGCGACAATTTTCTCAAACCAAATCGAAACAGTGGCTAGTTAGTTGAGTTCCTTTTTTAATTAGTTCAAAGGGTTCAGAATTAATTATTGGAGAAATAACCGTCATTGTCCATCACATCGTTATGATATACGAAGCACCACGGAAGAGTAAAATAAAGTTATTGAATGACGAAAATCTCTCTGAGTTTATGCTATATTCTATAGGGAAAATTAATTTTTAGTGATATTTATTAAATTATTTAAGTTTTAGTTGGTAACATTTTACGTTTTAACTTTTAATACACCTTTATCAAAATAATTAATTTTTAGTATCATTTCACTATTACAAATCAACTATTCCAAAAATGCCCTTACATCACTTATCCAAATGACTTGTACAAGTCATTTTATTAGTTTGTACAAGTAATAAAATTACTTGTACAAGTCTAAAATGGTTTGTACAAGTCAATTTATTGTTTGTACAAACCTAGGAAGTAAATTGTATAAGAGTATTTTTGAAAGAATTTATCGGTAATAATAAAATCATTAAAATGACACTAAAAATTAATTATTTTGATAAAGATATATTAAAAGTTAAAATTCAAAATTTTACCGATTAAATCTTAAATAGTTTGATAAAATACCACTAAAAATTAAATTTCCCCATTCTACGGTGGTGGGACGCCATGACTTTATTACGCACATGGGCAGATTTTAATCTATGAGGGGGATTGGTGAAAAGAAAATATCTATGGTTATTTAAGGAATTTTGTTACAAGTTGCGTGCGTAGGTCCATCATCTCAATTTCAATGGTACAAGGTGATGCTGATGTCGCGAAAGGGGGTGGAGCCCTTAGGCGGGTGTTGGGTTAAGGTCATGGGCCAACTCTCGATTGAACTTCAAGTTTATGGGGTCGGCTAGAGGTGACGCTTTTTCGTCTTAAACAATAGCCACTTTCTACTCACTTTCTTTACTGTACTGCGTTACATGGAACAATTTTCGGTCCACAAGGCAAGTATATATTTTATTTTATTGTTACAGTTTAAGGCTATGTTTGGTAACGCTTTTGCTTTTTTGCTTCTAAAAGCAAGAAAGCAAAAAAACAATTTTATGCTTTTCGAAAGATCTTTTTTTGAAGCAAATGCGTTTGGTAAACTTTTGCTTTGCTTCTAAGAAGCAAAAAAGCATGTTTGGTAATTGCAGTAACATAGAAATTGCTTTTTGCTTTCATAAAAATATTGTACACAATTTATGTATTGTACTTAGAAATATACTCAAAAATATAAGTCCAATATTATAAAAGATTTATAAAATAGTCATTTAATTACATTCAAATAACTAAACAAGTATCTAATATCACCATTGTGCTAATCCATATGCACTAGCTAGTCTACGTGCAATTGAGTCTCTTAATTCTGACATCTCTCGTCGAGATCTAGCCGTCACATCAATCTCTATGGGTTGTTCTGAACTTGAACTTGTTAGCTCATCTTCGACCACCATTTCCTCATCTTCAAATTCTGTGAATAAATTATCTTCATGTGCTTGCATTCTGATAAAATTATATAATACACAACAAGCAATAACTAGAGCTGGCAACGGGTCGGGTTCGGTTGGGTCATAATCGGGTTGGGGTTAATCGGATCATAATTGGGTTGGACTAAAATAAGGCGGGTTGGAAAACCCCCAACCCGCCAACCCGTTTATTATTATTTTTATTTTTCAAAAAATATTATTAAAATAGGGTTGGGGGATTAATTGGATCCGGTTGTACCGTGTTCGGGTCGGGTTTTGGGGTTAATTGGGTCGAAATATGATACTTTTGCCATCTTTTTTTTTTTAAAATCGGGTTGGCGGGTCATAATTGGGTTGACCCGATTACTGGCGGGTTGAGGAAACCCCAACCCGCACCCAACCCAATTAATAAACGGGTTAACCCAACCCGTTTATAATCGGGTTGACCCGTCGGGTCGGGTGGCATTTTGCCGGCTCTAGCAATAACAATACGTTGTTGCTTCTTAAGTGAGTATAGAGGCATCATCTTTAATATAGGAATAAAGCAATAGGGTATCGAGGGGTTTTGAAAGCAATAAAGCAATTTTGTAAAAAAATTGAGAAGCAACATTTTGTTGGTTCCGGTGAAAAGCAATAAAATTGTTTTTTTACTTTTAGTAAATTGCTTCTCGTGTGCGTTACCAAACGGTACTTTTGCTTCTAAAAGCAATTTTTTACTTTCAAAAGCAAAAAAGTACTTCCAAAAAACGTTACCAAACGCAACCTAATTAAGCTACGAGAGAATAGAAAAGAAATGATGTATTATATTAAGAGGGATTTCAGGGAATTAATTAAGGACCTAGGCTAGGCAAGGTCCTTAAGTCCTATGAGCTGACAAACGTCAAATTCACAGAGAGAGCAACGGAAATTAGTTTATATCTTTTTTTTTTAAATTAAAGAAAGAAAACAGTCAACAAAGGAAAGAACTGAAAAGTAGATGCAAAGTCAAATATTGAAGTGGGAACGTATAAGCCAACCATAGCGGTGGGGTGGTGATGATGAGTTGTGCATTTAATTAGCTTTTTGTATAAGAAAGGAAATTAAAAGCGCACCGCAAGCAAGAGTCGGTAAGGATAGGAGGAGGCGTTGATAAGGATCCTTTCTTCTGAAATCAGGTCCATTCCTTGGACTATAAGCGCTGCAGTCGGTACCATTCGGAGTCTTTGCTCTCAACTTCTCTCTGTTTCGTTTTCCCATACTTTTAGGGAAGCAAACAAACCAGCAGATTCGTTAGCTAATTATGCTCTTGATAATTTTAGCTGTGTTTGGAGAAGGTCTCCTCCTATGTTTCTTCTGAATCTTCTTTTTGATGAGAGGAGAGACGCTGTGTATGTCCGTTCTCGTTAATACAATTCACTTTTGGTTACAAAAAAAAAAAGGATAGGAGGAGGCGTTGCCTTTGGAATAGTGATGGAATCCCAGACAACTAAGGGGACGGAATTAGAGACAAAGTTTGTTTCCTTTTTTTTTTGTGGTAAAACCTTCATTTTCTTGACGATAATTTTCTCAAACCAAATCCAAACGGAGGCTAGTTAGTTGAGTTCCTTTTTTAATCAGCTCAAAGGCTTGTTGGAGAAATTGTCCATGGTGTCTTTTCCAGTCTTGTCTTGAATGATAGTGGCGATGGCGGAGGAGTCACACTCAAAGTCCCACATTTTTTGCATTTTTTGAATCCAAGATTCCTTGTTAGATTGAGTCCAAGAAATTAAAGGAACTGTATCACTATCAGCCCATAGTTGAGTCCAGACAATGAAAGGAATGTTTGGTACCTGAGCAGGCTCAATTAGGAATTTTCCTAAACCCCTCACCGACACCATGGAAAATCCATCATTGGATGGTTAGAATTACAAAATTCCTCAGATAGGCCAACTTGGCGGCGGATGGTTTGGCTAACTTCGCATTGCAGCGGTTCTCTTGTTTCTGGAAATCAGATTTACCTCACTGTGTAAATAAGCTAGTTTGGGAGGACTATGTGGGTCGTACCCATTAGGGCTGCAACTCGGTGCGGTTTGATTCGGGTTGGCCTCAACCCAGGACCAAACCAAAGTTATTAATGATCGGTTCGGAACCGAACCGAACCGACCTTAGAATCGAACTACCCAAACCAAAACCGAACCGATTTTTTATACAAAACCCGAAACCCAACCCAAATCGAACCGATTTTTGCAAATAAAATGGTATATGGATGAACGTTGTTGAGTCTCGTAGGGGCAAGGCCCAGAGCATCTGGGACATTCCTTTCTTCCAAATGGATAAGCTGCAGAGAAACCACATCTCAGATCGTAATCGCTCTTTTTCTTTGGATCGGATAAGACATCTCAGAGCATCTGGCATGCATTCTAGTGGGGTGACCAAGTAATGGGATTTATCGATGCAGTAGTCGTAGATCATATGGTTGATTCTAACCCACCTATATCTTCTGGCTTCAACCAAGCTCAATTCATGATAAGTTGTTCCCTCCCACCAATTTGTAGGATTTGTGGCACAACTTGCAAGCCCTGGTACAGGGCATCCCTCAATGTTGAAGCCTGTGTAGTAGGCGAAGAAGGGAGCTTTGCTCCAATCGATCTTCTCGATCCCGCCCCTCGTCGCCCAATCATCAGCTTCCCACAATGTGGAATAGATCCCCATGGATTGGGACTTGGGATAAGGAATTCCTCTGGCCTCATTGTTCCTGTAGACCCTGATGGGTACCTCATCCACGTAGAAGCTAGCCTTGTAGAAAAATCACCGTTACCGTTGAAAAAGGAGCTTTATTAGACTTTATAGTAATAATTATACAAATGAAGATATGTGCAACTTACACAACATGGTGATGATTCCACAGAATTAAGTGTGGAATTCAGCTGCCGGGTCAAACCAGAGGTTCACTCTTTGTTCCCTATCTCCCTTTCCATGGACTTGAAGGCATCTTCGGCTGCCGAAGACTTATTTTTATCCGGATGTACCAAGATCACTAACTTTCTGTACTGCCTCTTGATGATATCATCAGAACAAGCATTGTAGGATGTGCCGAGAACTTCGTACCAATCAGGTTCCTCGTCTATGGAGACCTTATTTGAAGCAACCGCATGGACCTTGTAGGTAGCAATCAACTGATCAGCGGTGTTCTGGAGAAGCGGATCGAGCCTCTTTATAGAACGAGCGTGGTTGATGGCGGTATTCAGATGTTTAACTTTAAAGCTCTCTTCAGCCATGCGTATCGCATCTGCGGCAGTAAACATGATGATGAACGAAAATGGTAAAAAGGAAGAAAGACGGAAAACAGATTCAACAAAAGAAACAAAAATAAGAGAAAAGAAAGAAACGAAGAGACGAATCAGTGAAAAACGAAGGTGTTAGGGTCTGAGGCAAACGTTGAGGTCTGAGGAGAGAACAATGAGGTGGGCGGAGAGAAAGGAGGCAAACACGATTAGGGTTTGGGAGATTAGGTTTTGGGAGAGGATTCATTCCATTTAAGAGAGGGTGAGTTTGTAATATGTTAAAAATTTAAGGGGTAAAGTTTTCAGTTCGGTTCGGTTTACCCGATCATACAACCCAAAACCGAACCGATTTAATTCGGTTTTGAGATTTTGAAACCAAATCCGAACCAAACCAACCCGAAGTCAGTTTGGATCGGTTCGGGTTCGGTTTTACCCGGACCAAGTTGCAGCCCTAGTACCCATCCTAGATTTGTAACTTGATTATTTTTTAGTTATAAATAATTTCTACGTTTCTCATAAAAAAGAAAAAAGGAATTTTTGGTACTGGGCGTATGAGAAGCTGCCTAAGTTTGTTTCTTTTGTTTTTGATTTTTTTTTTTGGTAAAATAGAGACAAAAAGTTTGTTTCTATACGTATATACTAGCAAATAGCCCGTGCGATGCACGGGCATCAGATGTAAAATTCAATATTTGAGTTTTACTTATAAAGCCAAGAAACTAAAATATAAGAAATGGACTTAAGGGATGAAAGGAAGGAGAAGCAACAGAACAAAGAACATAATATTACTATTACAATATAATAAATAAGTGGAAGCTATGTAGCCACCAAAGAAACAGGGGAAAATGGTTTTGATGAGAGAGAGAGACACACACACACACAATGGGCCCTTGTTAAGACCTGTTAGATTTTTATATATTCAAAAAGTAATTTGTAGTAGCAATAGCATAGGACACCATAATCAACGTACCCACGAAGGATTCAAACCAATATGAAGAATTCAAATAAATCCTCGTCAATCTTTCTCTAATTACAAAATTAGGCATATATTGATAATAAGTCTACAAAAATCCCAAACTTTATATCATTGTGGCTGTGAATGAGGTAATTTCCAGCCAATACTTCATCACCAACACCTATCCAATTGTGAGCAAGTTTGATCATAATCGTATGTTTCTTGAGGATTATTGTAAGGGGCCAACCTTATTCACCCAAAGGGTAACCGATCATCTTTCATCTTGTTGATACTGCATAATAACACACCTCATTTATTAAACACAAATATGACATATGACAGAATGAAACCATGCAAAGTATGCAAAATTATGAAAACACCAGCAAATGCAATTAAAAGCAACAATAGTTGTTTGTAAAGCTTGGCCAATACTAAGAAATCCACAATAAACATAGAAATTGGAATCTCATATCTTGTGAATACATTTTCTCATTTAAGTTAAATGAGACGTAATTTAAATTTTAACGTCCTATGTCCCATGTGATATTTATGAGTTTGAATGTGCCATGTGGCCATTCAATGAGTGCCTTGCATAAAAATGAGAGGTTACACATGATTCCCATCATAAATCTAAGGAGCATTTAGCCATATGATGCAATGATATTCAATTAGCAAAAGGAAAACAAAAATCCATTCATTATTTTCTCAAAACACAATTCCAAAATCAATGTCTTATGATATGCAGATCAGATGGAATATAATTAAATAGAAAAGTTGCAGTAATTTTCAGCAGGGAGAAAATTCATTTATGTCAATCTTACAAACGAAAACAACATATTCCATTTTCCATCAATGTACACACTATATCAAATAACAGCTTTGCCCTGTCTTTGCATTGCCCATTGACAGCATAATAGCCAGTTTCTACCCAATTCTGAACTGTCACAGTAGATGAGGTATCTGTGGGGTTCTTGCTCATAACCACAATCTATGAAAACATCATCTGATGTAAAATAAGAAAAATTTAACCATAATTTGGGTTGTTACTTATGATTACCGGTTCAATTTGGCTGATAAAATTCTCAAGGAAAAGAAATGCTATAGTGTGGCTTGGATCTTAAGCATACATGAACATAGAATCCATGAAAGACATAGAATACATACTTGCTTGGTGGTTGGTCCTATCCATGAACCATTTTCCATCAAAGGAAATGTAAGCTTTATTTACACTTAGGTTCGGATCAGTTAGTACTGTTATGGCCTCTAAAAGGATTGCATGTTTGCTTGTGTTGTCCACCTGAGGGTTGAGGCAATGAGAGGAATTTCAAGGAATTGATAGAAACTTACCTTGAGCAGGGTAGCAATATCACAGACGGTATTGTCAATTACAACCTTGCAGAGCAGTCAAGAGGACAGATTATTAGAGATATATAACATATCTGTAGACGAAATAAAGATCTTTAAAAACTCGAGTGAGAGATGCAGAATAACTTATAGAAAGAAAGCTGCTGATCCTAATGAATTCCTTCGGTGGGGAAACAAAGGTTTAAGGAAGCAGAAGACAGATATATTGAAATCATTGACTTCCAATTTCCGGCCTTTCAAATAATAAGCTTACAGTCATTAATTACAAAAGTTTGACGAAGGAACTTGAAAATTACCTGAGCAAGGCCACCAAAAGCCCTCTGAGCTCATCTGATGTCACATATGGTGGTAAATTTGATAAGTAAATTCTTCAACTATCACGACATTTAGAAATCACTCTAAATGCATGAAAAGACCTCTGTGTCAATAGAAACATCCACACATATTCAAATAACAATTGCAGGCTTTCAAAACTTGGAAGAGTATAAAGTGCCCAACTAAAATATGCATATGGAATTGCACGCTTTGACCATTACTGCTGGTACATGTGGATTTGGATTTTTGTTCAGGTCCTAATGCATGAAATTATTCCAATCATTTACCAAAATTTTCTCTGCAATTTGTTTTCATCTTTTCCTTGATAATGGGTGTATGAAACAATACCATTCAAGTTCAGGATTTCTCTTGGAGAGTATCTACAAAGGGCATGCGTCAGTTTTGTAAAGTAGAGATTAGAAAAAAAAATTAGAGGAGTCTATTTCTACTGCAGTTATTACTGTTGCGAAGGATTTAACAAACGGGTTTTGCATTTAATGGAAGAATAGCAATCTTTTGTAGAATACATTAGACGTCTCAAAGAAGAATTAAATCGACAAAATGAAGAATTTCCATATTGGAGGAAACTGACCTGTTTGGAGGTAAATCGTTACTCTAGCTTTAATTCCGAAGAAAGAGAGTGCTAATGGGACAACCGCGTCTTTCTCACCGGTGATCAGAAGTAGATGGATCACGTAGATCCGCTGGTTTTATTTGTGGTCCAGATAAGAGTACCACGCCGTGTAATTCCTGTGGAGCTTCCTGCGGAAGCGACTGAGCACGATGGAGAATCTATGTCATCCGATGCCGGTTGACATTGCATCTGCGCGTTGGTGAGGTGGGAACTGGGAAGTGGGAACCAAGTGTTCTCTCTGGCTGGCCTGTTCTTCTGGATTTAACTCGACAACCATCACTGCCCTTTTAATCCCCAAAAAATTACAGACCTACCTCTTTAACTTCTAGCTCCAGAGAAGGAACGCTCCCTTACTTCCGTTTTTGAACAACCCTTCCTTTGTTAATAGAAAATCAGGGAAAAAAAAAGAGGGAAACTAAAAGAAACGAAGAAAGGGGAGATTTTCGTATTGGGCTTGATTGGGTTGCTACAGGAGTTTGGACATCTCTGTGTTGATGCAGGAACTACCGATTTCTTTGGGCATGAGCGCCAGCTTTTTTATCTGAGATTAGGACATACCATCTTGTCAACCGCCTCACTTCTATTTCGTGGAAGGCCCTAATTGTGACCATCCGTGTCTTGCTTTTTCCATTGTGTTCCTTCTTCGTTTTTCTTCTGCATTTCGAATAGTGAATCGGATGGTGAAGGTGGAGCGCCTGGTAAATCGGCAGAGAGACAGGGTTGAAAGAGGCGAATCACAGCATCGGAGAGAGGGTTTTGGAGTAGAACGAAGCGTTTGAAGGTGGAGTGCCTCATGAATCGGACAGAGAGAGAAGGTTGAAAGGCAAATCACAGCATCGGAGAGAGGGTTTTGGAGTAGAAGAAGAATTTCCCCTTTAGTCGAAACGATGCAGAGAGAGAGGGGGGAGGTGGTCATTGCGAATGCTGTGGGAGAGAGAAAGAGTAGGGACGTGGGGTGGGCGAGGTTCTGGAACAGCCGAGAAGATCCATGTGAGAAAGAGAGAGAAGAGATGTGGGGTTTCGGCAGGAGAGGAAAGATGAGAGAGAAAGAGAGTTGATTTTGTAGTTCTTGGGCTGGGTTCTGGAACAACCGAGAAGACGCCGGAGGACGCGAGAAGAGGATGAAACGATATTTTTAAAAAAAATTTAAAATTACAAGGTCGGACATCCAAACCCGAGCCTCCGAGGCAACGGGGGGTGACACGTCAAGCGCCACCCCCTTTCGCTTAATATATAGATATTGTTTATGAATTTAATATCTGACTGAAACCCAATTTCGAGGTTCTGAAAAGAAGCCCAGACTTAACACATACCTAAACTAAATACCAAGTTCGGGATGCCGTTTGGGTTGGCTCAGGCCGATTGGGTTAGACTTACAACCCAATACAAAACAATTTTGGATATGCTGGGTTGACGAGGACTTTCAAAAATTGAGAGGCAGAGGTCATAGATGCATGTGCATGAGGGGAGGGGTAGTCCTTGTCATAATGAAATGTGCTTGGGTGGCTAGCTTTTAACATGGGTGACACTCGGAATCTACGTCATGTCCTCGTATCGTACCAATCCGAGGTGGCATAAAACAAATTCAGTCTAAATATCAAATGTCCATGGATTGCTAACGGATTCTCTTTGTTGGGAGGTACCTTCGGCTTATATTGATTTATATTGGGGTACCTTTGACTTATATTGGATACCTTATGCTAATTTTGGTGACTGCATATGGTTTACCATGGGGGTACATTAGGCTTATATGGGAAACCCCCAGTACTTACAGAAGCAACTCCATCCTTCACATCTACGATAGACTGGCTTGACCAAAGGCGTAAGGCTCTACGAGCCATCCCCTCCATTTCTGGGAGTTGCTGTTTTATGTCTCGGGACCGAAGGGCCTCAAAATCAAGTTCCTGAGGTACTTGTGGACGTCGCCAGACTCGGTGAACCGCCCAATAAGCTTCATGAATGAATCCGGATACCAAAGTTCAACCAGCTTCCCTTCTTGGTTGACAAGAAAATGATTAAATTCCGGGTCGGTGGACACTATGACATTTCGACCAACCAAGCTGGTTTTGAATAGTGGTCCACAGCTGGAAAAATGTGAGGAATGTAAGTAATCAGATAATCACTACATGTCTGACGTACATGATCTTCATATTATTTGCGCTTGAAATATATAGAGAGAGAATTGAAGATGTAGCTATATATATATGTCTTACTGTTGAATTCTCTTCTGGATGAAAGGTGGAACATCGAAAGATTTATCCGCATAGAAGAACTGGAAGGTCTCGATCTCCCAGTACTGGCAAGCCCAGGGAACCCGGAGGCAGTCTTCCGCTGCATCTTGGGTTCCTCCATTTATGCACCCAATGTGTAGCTAAGACAACTACCAAGGCTACAACAGAAAGGGCAACGGGAAGCATTTCCGTGCGGATTAACTGCTTCAGCAGGAACAAAGCCATGAAACAGAGGAGGTGCGAGAGTTAAGGATTATCTAGGATGTAAAGGTTTCATTTTCTTGACGGCAATTTTCTTAAACCAAATCCAAACAGAGGCTAGTTAGTTGAGTTCCTTTTTGAATTAGCTCAAAGGCTTCAGAAATTATTAGAGAAATTGTCCATGGTGTCTTTTCCAGTCTTGTTTTGCATGACAGTGGCGATGGTGGAGGAGTCACACTCACAGTGTTTAAAGACCCACAAAGGGCTGATAACTCAGAAACTTATCTGTCCGAGTAATTACGGATAACTGGGCCGGGTTACCAGCCTTGTTATTATATAAATAAGGGAATAATTTATGAGATGACTGAGAAATATATTGTAATTTAATGAATTTCTATCTAAAACCTGGTTAATCGGAGTGAAACTTGGTTAAATTTTGAGATTTACTCTACAGAACTACCTAATGAAAAATACCTGGTTTTTAGAGCTAGCAAACTCGTAGCATAACCTGTTCGAATAACTCGGGCGAGTATTCCAAGTTACTCGCTGGTTTTTAAACAGTGCACACTCAAGTTCCACATTTTTTGAATCTAAGATTCCTTGCCAGATTGAGTCCAGGAAATTAAAGGAACTGTATCAGCCAATAGTTGAGTCCAAACAATGAAAGTAAGAAGAAAGGAGTGTTTTTTGGTACCGGGCGTACGGAATTAGCGACAAAGTTCGTTTATTTATTTATTTATTTTTTTGGTAAAACAGAGGCAAAAAGTTTGTTTCTATACGTATATATTGTTGAGGAATTTAATACCTCACCCGAACTCAATTTCGAGGTTCTGAAAAGAAGCCCAGACTTAACCCAAACCTAAACTAAAATACCAAGTTCGGGATGCCGCTTGGGTTGGATCAAGCCGATTGGGCTACACTTACAACCCTATACAAAACAATTTTGGACCATGCACATGCATCGATGAGCTCTGCTTCTCAATTTGTCATAATTAAATGGGCTTGGGCGGCTGGCTTTAACATGAGTGACAATCGGAATCTCTGTCATGTCCTCGTACCACTCGAGGTTTGTAAAAACAAATTCGATCTTAATATCAAATGCCCACGGATTGCGCGTGGGCGCTCCCACAGCTGCCTCTCATAATTGAATTATTTTAAGTATACACTTCCCTAAAAAGCCAATTTACCTTTTTAAACAAATTAGTAAAAAATGCAAGTTGATAAGTGATATTGTCATTATGTATATAAAAAGGCCCCAACAAATCATATGTACATGCATAAGTTGATAATTGATACTGTCATTATCTATACTATATATAACTTGAGGTGCTCCCTTGGGAAGCGTGCCAAATTTTATGCATGACTTTCTCAAAAAGTCTTGTTAAGACTTTATTAATATGGTGGTATAATAGTCATAATATAATGGTATTATATCATATCTCTTCCCTACTCGTTTAAAACGTAAACAGTTGCATAACTATTCCCCCACCTCTTCTCTTACCGTTTACATCCCTATCCTTTTTACATATGTGCAATACTGCATGTGCACCCTGCTAGTGCATATTAGGATTGTCAATGGGTTGGATCATGACCCATTTACCGCCCGTTTCTGATTAAATAATTCAATTTAATCGGATTTTTTACCGATTAAATATCCGTTAGATCATATTCGGATTCGGATCAAGGTCGTATCTGCCAGATTAAGATCCAAGTCCAATTCAATTATATATATGTTTGTAATTTTTCCAAATTTCTAAGGATTATTAAGTAATTTTAATATTGTACTCTTAAAATAATATATATCATCTTAAATGTGTACCTATGATATAGATTTTAAGATTATTTAAAATATTATTCAGTATAATTATAATAAACAAAGCCTATTTAATTAAATTTTCAAATTCAAACATTTAATAATCGGATCCGAATACGGATTTTATAACTATATTCGGATTCAAATTCAGTAATAAGTATAAAGGATCCGTTAGATATTTAATTGGATTCGGATTCGGATATTGGTGGATCTAGTTTGAATCTACGTTTATAGCCCTAGTACTGCATATAAAAGGGCCCCAACATATTATCATACATCGGGCCCTTTGATATACTTAATTACACATTCACCAATCAACTTAAAGTTTTTGGGTACACTGTTTATTCAAAATCATTTTCACTTAAACCTCCTTGAAAATTTAAAGTATATTTTTGCTCCCATCATTTCTGGCTCGACTCGGGGATGCATGAGTGTGTAGGTGTGCCATCATCTATGCTGATGCAAGGAGTCGGAAACTTTTGACCCCGGCCCGATCGCATGCAAAACCAGACAAGTTGCTGTTCAGATACGACCTAGTCGCTTATAGATTTGGAGGCTTTTGATTTGGCGATTGCTAAGAAGATTGGGGTTTGTCCTCCAAGGTTCTTCTTCCAATTTTATGACAACTTGGACAATGGCCATGTTGGTGGTGGCCGATTGATGGAGAATCTGCAGGAACTGAGTGCCGTGTGGGGTGACAGTTGCTTCAAGGATAGATAGTGATGAAAATAAATAAAAGGTAAAAAGAAAACCAACAATATCTCAGTACCTGCAGCCTGTTTCCTTATTGCCGTGATCGGAGTATAGAGAGAAAAGATCGGGGGCCGCCTTGACGATTACTGGTTCCGGGGTGCACATAGTGACTGCCCTTAGCCTTGGTTGAAGGAATAAGCAAGATCGTACTTAGCCATGATCAAAGTATGACGTATCTTCTTAGCTTTGTCTGAGAGGAGTAAGAGGGATCTTTATGTGTTGTTGCGACAAGAAGTAACAAGAGGATATGCTACTTCATGCTATGAGGATAGCATGAGAGTAGTGTGGTATGAAGAGATCGAAATAACTAAATGTAGTTGTGTTATGTATTGATCGAGGGATCCTTTTTCCTTGTCTACAGGTCCTTATTTATAAGCTACTTTGCTTGATCGACAAGTCTCCCAACAATCCCACTTTTAGGAAGTTGAATGCCACATTGTACAAATATTCCTCGTTTTGTCCCTCATTTCCCATGTTTTTAGAGAGTCCTTATCCTGTAGACTTTTTCCCAACAAATCCTACGTATTGGAGGGTTTCTTAATGGACCTCACTTCCCTATTTTAGGGAGACTTGTAACTACGTATGACTCTACTTTACCAAAGAGACTTGTAATCACATAGGACTCTACCTTGCCGGGAGACTTGTAGCCACATAGGTCTCTACTTTACCACTGCCGGGCTACGGCGGGTGTAAACAATTTTTCATTTTTTTGGAGGAAATTAAAATAACCTGAATTGTTTGATGGGTAGAAATCGTCTGCACCAATTGTTTGATGAGAAAACTACCTAGGTGCCACTTAGATCAAAACCAGAAAATTTTAGAATAAAGAAGAAATGTGAAATTTGATTTGTCAAAGAGAGATTTTCAGAAGTTTTTATCGCCATTTTCTAGTGAAAAAAACCCTATTAAAGAGTTCATGAACCATTACACAGGTTCAAGAAGCAACCCATCGAAAAACCAGTTAAAAACTATGCATAATGGTAAAAAAAACTGTTTTTTGCGCTCAAGCGCGAGATTTGCGTCAAGGAAAAACTTTTAATGAAGATTTTCAAGCATGCTCAAGCGCGAAGCAGGAAGCAGCAATCAAGCAAGCCTTTCATACTCGAGCGTGAGGCAGGCGTGGATGAGCGCCAAAAAAATGACACTTGATGCTCTAGCACTACTTTTGGGATATTAAGATTATAAATGCTCAAGGATGAGCCCTGCTCAAGCCCCACTCGAGCGCCAGATAGGCGCCAATGCTAATTTAGCCAGATCTTGAATTCTGTTCAAACAAAACTTAATTTTTATTGAAACAACGAGATAAAAGACACTTGAATAAACATAGAAGACAAGAATAAAATGAACATCTGGAGTCTTAATTTTGAGGCCTCTTTAAAGTGTTGGAACACAACAGCATGTCTCTCACACAACGAAGATAAGGAAAAAGTATGGAACCACTCAAGCACTCAATGGTGGCCGGCAGGCCGGCACCACTAAAGCAGCAGGTCCCACTGATCATACCCTTTTTTATATTGTGTATTCTTCTTCTTTCTTCTTCCTCTTCTCATGAATTTTTCTTATACTTCAACCTTCTATTCTGCATTGGTGATCTGTTCTTCAACAAACGAAAACGGATGCTGTTCCTTGATTTTCATCTTTGAACCCTCATGCTCTGAGAATGGATCGGAGGACCTTATTTCATGAGAGAGGCAGCGGCAGAACATGAGTTCAGTGGTTGGAGAGTCATCGATCGTATCTTTCCGGCGGTGGTCATGCATCTTCTTCCCGGAGCTGAGCACACAGGCAATAGCAGAGGATTTCGTCCCATATCTAACAACAAGGGATGCATTATGCACACTCTAGAGACGAAAGAATAATAAGCATACTGTAGAAGTAGAACATTTCAAAGTAAAAAAGATCAAACTAAACCAGCCCGAAGCAACTCAAGAGATGCTGCAACAAGGGCTCTTTGCTCTGAACAGTCAGTCCTCCATAAAGTAAATTAAATTAAAATGTGTTAAATGGGAGATATTTAATGCCATGGAAACACCACAAAACCAATAACAGCAATCCAACCTTACTATAATATCATCAAAACAATGGGTGGACTTAATACATTAGTACTTATCACGTAATTAGTGCCATACAATCATATATATATGTAGAGAGAGAGAGAGAGAGAGAGAGATTGAGAGGGAAACTAGAGCTTATTGATAATATATGTCCTGATTGTTGATTAAATCAGCGTTAACCAAGCAGCATTTCAACGCAGAACATAATTCGACTGCTCATCACCACACTACTCCATTACTGCTCTACGACACCTTGTTTCACATAAAATAAACTTAAAAAAGGGATTTTATTGTCACATTGACCAACTGGTCGTACTAGCTGGATGTTTTTTGCATGCTCCTTCCACCTCACTTAATTGTCTTCCTTGACATTTCAATGTGGAAGCCATTTGGGAATATCAAACCAGGATTCCTATTTGTTTCTCCTCCCTTCACCTTTTTCCACCTGTCAATTCCAAAAAATTTTAGAATCCACCCATTCTGGTTGTTGTAAGTGTAGTTGCCACATGTAAAAAGTTTGTTAAGGAATTACTTGTATTTTGTGACCAAACAATGTAGAAAGATTGCCAGCTGCAGCTTGGCGTAGTCCGCGCCTGCGCACAGTCTCACGCCGCCACCAAAAGCGTAGAAATCCTTAGATCCATTGCTTGAACCCATGCCCTATATTCACAAAACAATCCAGAATTAGTGCAGTGGAAGGAAGAAAATAGAGACTTCCAAGTACAAGTGAGCTCAAACAACAGGGCTAGGGTTCGCCCAAACCAGGGCCCATATTAATCAGTCTTGAATGGATCATACATGGGTTGAAACTATGCCAACTCGTTTATTTTTCCAATGTCTTTTAAAATTTTCAATTAAATTTTTATTTATATTTAATTTCGATAATGCATAAAACTCCATTTAAAATCTTAAATCTTTTTAATAAATACTATAAAAAAAAAACTTAATAAACGTGATTATTTTCAAAAAAAATAAAATAAAAAATAGGTAAATTTTACTAGTGAAAAAGTTCTGAAATGTCTAAAAAAAATTAGATTAATCCAAACAAAATTTATTTGTTACTCTTGCATGCATTATTTATATTAAAAAAAAAATCAGTTATAATGGACGTGTAAAACAAGAGCCGTGAGAAAAACAAGAACCCTGAGATGATTCACATTGAGAAATGTAAAAAACAAGAGCCGTGAGATGCTCCACGTGGAAGCATCTTGACAGTATCGTCTACCGCATCCTCACGCTGTAGACGATTCTATCCCCTTCATAACATAATAAAGTTAAGAGATAAAAACAAAGTTAAAAGTTAAACGGGTAACGAGTGGGTGGCGGGTTGTGCTGGCAATACTTGATGGGAGGCAAGCCAGCTGGACTTTAAGTTAAAACCGTAGACGGGCCGTTACGATAAAAAGGGCAGGAACTTTTGTAAGAGTAATTAATGAAGAAAAATTAACCATGGTCTTCAAAAGAAAAAAAAAGAATGAACCGTACATCCCAACGCTTTGGATTGAATGCAAAGGGGTCTTCGTATTTGTTGGGGTCCAAGTGAAGAGTAACAGAAGTGACCAAGATCAGCCAACCAGCCGGGATTGTATATCCTGTGAATAAATTAACGATCAATCATGAGCCCCAGATCTGAAAAAATAGAAGTAAAAGAGACGAAGAATTCACTCTTTCTACTCGATATTACCTTTAACTTTGATATCTGCCAGAGCTTTTCTGAAGATCACGGGTGCAATATTAGCCAGCCTTAGAGTTTCGTTGACAACCTGTGATGTGTAGGTCATGGCTTTGTACTCCGACCAAGTTATCGGTGACTCCACTCCTCCTCGGTTTCTAAGCAGCGCTTCATGCTCTTCCTGAAAATTAACGTGGGGGGAACAAGGAAATTAAAATGGCAAATCAAGAATGAATATGTGACTAACTCTAAAAAGTAAAAACTGTGGAAAGAATTGAAGAATTATTAACAATCACAGACCGTTAGTTCCTGAAGTACTGAAGGGTTTTCTGTAAGATATTTGATAGCCAAAGTGAGAGCCATGGAAATAGTCTCGAAGCTTGCAAAGAGAAGTGCAAAGAGGAACTGAACTACGCCCTCGTTCGTGAAGAAGGCCCCTTCTTTTTCCATATCTTCAATGATATCATCAAGAAGATCTCCGTGGTGCTTCCTGGGGTGTGCCTGCCTCTTCTTTAGTACTTCCCTTAGCATATGTAGTGCGTCGTTTCTTCCCTGCAAGAACGAACGAAGGAGTTTTTACAAGGGATAATAGTGAGATCATTTAAATATTTCATAATTAATTATCTAAAGCATATATGCGACAGATACAACTAAAAAAATGATTACCTTTACACATTTGTAGAAGGCAGTGCCGGGGACGTACAAGGGAAAGGAAACGAGACCATCCAAGAAGTGGGTAAAATTATCCTTTATATTCTGTGCCGAATTTGCGGTATCAAAACTGAAGATCCTCTTAGCACCGAATTCAAAAAACATCTGCCCAAAAGTGAAACACAAGAGTCACTTACAGTTATGCATTGCATGAATAGAAAGCTAAGATAATTCCTTGTGAGAAACCCTAGCTAGCTCACTCACAGTTTGAATCCCATCTGTGACATCCACCACGGGCTTGCTCGACCAAACGCGTAAGGTCCGATGAGCCAACTCCTCTATTTCCGGGAGTTGATGTTTGATGCTCTCGGGACCAAACTGATGCATGATCAGGTTCCTGAGGTACTTGTGAACGTTGCCAGCCTCGGTGAATCGCCCGATAAGCTTCATGAACGAGTCCGGGTACCAGAGCTCAACCAACTTACCTTCTTGGTTGACGACGAAATGATTAAATTCCGGGTCGGTGGACACCACGACATTGTTACCAACCAAGTTTGTTCTGAATATTGGCCCATATCTGGTAAAAATTATAACACGTTATCAGTTCTGCATATCCCGCATATGAAAAAGGAGAAAATCACAGTAGTATAAACAGAAGAAGATCTAGCTAGATGTGATCATGTCTGGCTTACCGTTGAACTCTCTTCCGGATGAAGGCTGGAACATCAAAAGATTTATTCATAGAGAAGAACTGAAAGGTCTCCCCCACGATTGGATACCCCGTCCAACCCGGAGGGAGTCGTCCGTTGCTGCATTTGGGGTTCCACCATTTATGCAGCCAGTATGTAATGAAGATAACTACCAAGGCTACACCAAAAAGGGCAACCGGAAACATCTCTGTGCGGATTAACTGCTTGAGCAGCAACACAGCCATGAGACCAGCTAAGATATTCAGAGAAGGGAAATGTTTAAACTTTGGATGGAAGCCTGTGCAAGCTTTGCTGCGTTTTATAGACAAAATAATTCACCAAGAGTGTAAGGTGACGTAGGCAACTCGTGGTCCGGTGGAGTGTACATCACGAGAGGAAGCCATTAGAGAAATCTTAATAGCATTAAAGTGGCCCTGGTTGGCGGGCTCCATGCAAATCAGGAAAATAATCCAATTTTTTTCTCTCTCTTTCCCTCATCGAGAGCTGGTCGATTTCTGCCCTTTTTTTTTTTCTCAATTGATAATAAAGTGAATCCTTAGGGGCTCGTAGATAGAGGACTTGCTTGCTAGGGGCTCGTCCACAGAGGGTTTGAAATTTTGAATCCAATAAAGTTATAAAGACCATGATCTATAAAATGTTGAAAGGATATGAATGTTATTTTGTGAACACGGAGGGAGGCTTATGTAATATGCATAAACCTGATTCCAGAATTTCGTAATTGTTTTGCGAAATACTAATTAATCCGATAATGCAATAGAGTGAAGACCCCCATCTTTGTGTTTAATCGTTCGGATCCATTAATTGTTGTTTGGGTCTACGGTCAACACATTCCCGTCTAGACCGGGACTACTCATGGAATCTTATCATCATCTCTAAATTAACGAATCTCCTCCTCCATAGAACATGCCATTAGAACTAAGGGTGTGATGATCTTTTTTAAAATACGTGTCAGAATATTTAAACATTCCAGTATGCACTATTAGCTGAACCTTCAAACTCTCCATAGTCTGTAAGCGAGAACCACGTGGACATCTTCACGTTTGTGCCCATGAAAATTTTCTCTTGGACGGATGTATTGGCCAAATGGTGGACGGCGTCGTGCGGAGTGGAAATCGTCTACCAACGTGATGTAGGGATGAAATCGTCTGCAATTTGGGTTTGAAGTTACTCCTGTTTTTAAAGTGGATCCTTCCACGTGGAACATCCCATAATTACTGTTTGTCTAAATAGGCTCCGCATAAAGCTTTTATAAAAAGTGCAAACACTGACTACGATCCACGTAAAAGCATCCATACTTCAAAAAGCAGGAGCCAATTCAGACTCAAATTACAGATGATTTTTATCCAATGTACATAGATCATCTGATTGGCTCCTTGAATTTTGTAAATGCAACAAGCTAGCCAATCACAAGCCCGTTGTATACATTGGTTGCACTCCTCTCAATGCATAGAATTGCATGTACATTTAGGAGTATTTCACATGGTGGGTGAATGTTGCGATATGGAAGTCATTGCACATACATGTGGGATAATTTTTTTTTTTTTTTTGCCAACTTAAATGACGAGCAAGAATATATGTAAAATATTCTCATGCTTTGTAATGTTATAGGTAATAAATTTTGTTGAGCACATATGTGAATGTGTTGATATTTTGTACAATAATTTCGTATCTTCTATCATACGTAGTACATTAAGATGGAATGAGGTGGTAGAAAAATGGTGTATTTGCAGTTTACCCCTTTAGGTTTCAAACAATCCCACTAAGTTATGCAGAAGACATAATTTATGTTTGTGTAAGTATTTTTTTCCCTTGCTCAGAGGGAGGTATAATTGAAACGTGACCTGCTTTTTTAACCTTTTCCACACAACAACAAAAATATAAATAAACAAATGAACAATAACAACAAGTATTCTTAAGATTCTCATCCCTTTTGGTTTCTAGCGATGCAATTTAATTACAAGGCATGCATAATTACGATAGAAAAAATCGTATAATCAAAAAGTTTCAGGATTCCACTAACCCTATAAACTTTTTTTTTTTTCATTTTCCCTTTCCTGCCGTCCTTTTTGTTGTCATGAAACAAACTTCTTCTCTTTTTTAAAACAATAGTCTGTCTGTTACCTAAATTGAAATCCCAAATTGAATGATTGCAATGTGCTAGGGCATCTTCTCATA
This sequence comes from Buxus sempervirens, assembly GCA_947561395.2. Classification (NCBI taxonomy): domain Eukaryota; kingdom Viridiplantae; phylum Streptophyta; class Magnoliopsida; order Buxales; family Buxaceae; genus Buxus; species Buxus sempervirens. Next base: position 1,344,596 of record OX387184.1, on the reverse strand, counting down.
CCAACCTCTGGCTGTGCCAGCAGATTTGGAAATTTTTCTTATTATGACATACAAAATTAACAAGGAAAGAGTGATTTTATTTTTCCTGTTTTAATCCCTTGCACTCTCTCGGTACTATTTGCTCTAAAGATAATTTCGAAATTGATGTTTCTTTTTATAATAAAAAAAAACGAAAATGAAAATAACAATAACTTTGATAGAAGTTTTTTGAAGTAATTGTCGTGTGGGTGTTTGACCCGACCGCTCCAAATAATCATCCGCCTAGTGTTTTATTGGAATCATTAAAGTTTTTGCAACAACGTGGTTCTGACATGGAATCCAAATCCCCAACCCAATAGCCTTAAAAGGAAAAATGAAATGTGTTGAATTTTGAATGGTTAAATTATGCCAGCGGGATCATCGACGTTCGTACAGCGCGCACTCTGACGATCCTGTTCCCGTGAAGGCGATTTTACTTTGGACATGCTTTTCAGTTTTGGCAAAAAATCCCAACTTGCCATCTAGCGCGGAAAAGCAAAACCGGGAAATCACGTGAATCACGTGGGTTTGGTAAAACTTAAGTTTGTGGCAGGACTCAAGAATCTCGCGTTGTTTTGTGCGTGCAAACTGCTCCCTCTACCTGTTTTGAAAACTCAACCATGATTTTGAGAGCCGGACAAAAGTGCTGCTTGTCACATCTGAAACGATAACACCAACCCCTCCCAACGCAACAAAGCCAACGTGATGTATGGGCCCCACCCGTGTGGCGGCACGCAACGCCGCTGTAAACGTGGCTCTGGAAGCCCGTGTCAGCGTGGGCTATAGCGTTGGGCACTGCGCCATCGTATGTGAGAGTGAGACGATAAGATTTTTGAGGGAACATCAACAGCAACCCCTCCCGTTCGTATATTCCATTCTCAACAAAGATACATGCATCCTTATCCACTGAGATGCCCAATTGTAGAAAATGGTCACTTTTCGTGGTAATTTGAGAAAAAAAGTTTCACTTTACGCCGGCATGAAAAAAAATGCAACAAGATACACGCATGCTTATCCATAAGTGGATACCAACGGAGGCACGGGTAGTTCAAAATCCAAATTATTGACTTGCAAACTAATTCAACAATGCTTTTTAACATATCTATCAATGGATTATAAGCGGATGCTTTGATGATGGAAAGCCATGTCCGATTTTTACAAAAATATTCAAGCTTTTATATTTAATAATCTATACTATATTTAAATGCGAGAAGACCCCTTGAGAAGTGTGCCAAAACGCAAAGGGCAACTTCTCCACACAAAAAAAAGCCCTTTCTCAACATTGTCAAGATCCATTAATTTAATTGGTGTAATTGTCAAAACAACTAAATTTCTTTCATTTAAAACTTAAGCAATTTTGTAATTAATCCCTCTACATCCCTTCTCACGTGCAGTATTACACGTGCACCCTACTAGTTTCTAGTAATGAGGCTTCTAGTATATATTACATGCCTAAAGAGAAAAATCTTTCTAAAAAGGAGGCTTTCCTCATAATATTTTCGAATTTCTTCATTTATGTAACCGATGATAGTTTAGAAAAAAATAAAAGAAAATAAACAATGAAAAAGCCACAAACGAAATGGTATTAGCTAAATTCTAGTTAAAATGATAATTTAATTAGGTTCCCAAAAGTATGAAACTTGGCTTGATCTTGGATCAAAGATTTCACTTATATAAATTAGGCCCCAGTTTAAATGGGTTCCTGATAGAAGGGTAGGATCATGACCCATTTCCAATTAAATAGGATTTTTTACCGATTAAATGTCCATTGGGTCGAATTCGGATATGAAAATAGGAGCCGTTTATAATCGGATTCAGATTCGGATCATGATCAGATCCACCCGATTAAGATCCGAATCTAATTAAATTACATACATGTTTGTAATTTTTTCAAATGCCTAAGGATGATTAAGTAATTTTAATACTATTAATTTAAACGACTATATATCATATTAAATGTGATCCTAAGATATATATTTTAAAATTATTTGAAGTGTTATTCGATATAGTTATAGTAAACAAAGCCTATTTAATTGGATTTTTCAAATTCAAATGTTTAATCAAATAATCAGATTGGATGAATTTTGTAACTATATTCGGATTAGGATTCAGTAACAAATATGAAGGATTTGTCGGATATTTAATTGGATTCGAATATCCCATAACTTAATTGGATTCAAGTTCAGATCGATCTTGGTGGATCATATCTGAATCCGACCCGTTTACAGCCCTAGTCAACTCCTGACAAACATAAATCCACTTGACTCAATAAACGAGTTGAAATCTGTAAATCCAAACCCAACTTGCCTTTACTTATAACTAAAGTTTGTTACTGCAACGTATATGAGTATATCATAACAAACTGCCAATATAACATTCAATACCTAGAAAGCCCTTTTTTGAATCTAATTTTTGTGTGATGCAAATAGCACATGCATTCTCTAGTTTTAACCAAAAGTATCAGTGTTCAAGCTAGAATCCATTTCAAAGATTCATTTATGGGTATGGAGTGTCAAGTTATGTGGAGTCTGATCATACTGGATACTTAGCCACAGCCCTCACGAGGCGTTGCCCCCCCTACCCGTAAGGTGGGGACAAAAATTCACAAGAGGGTATTTTGGGCATTTCCATATTATTAGGGTTATATTTCTCTTGTTGTTGTTTTATCCTTGTAAACTTTTACCATTCGAAAAACATAGTGAAACAGAATAGGTGACCATGGACGTAACCTTATTCTGGGATTTATCACGTAAAATCTCTGTGTCTTCTTCTTGTTTGATTCTTTCTATCGTTTTTTGCTTTTCACGATCTCTAGGAATCAGGTCGGATTCCTAACATGTAGGGTATAATACGGGTTACGTCATGATTTCACAATTTCTCAAATTGGAAGATTCCAAACCTTAGAGTAAATATGAGATCACTGACCATTCAAGTTTTAGCTGCCATAGTCAAGGGTGGGAGTATCCAATTTGCTTTCTGATAAAGAATGACATTGTCTTCTTTTATCCAAACTTTGTTGCCATTTGAAATTTGCCAATTGATTTTCTCTTTGATTTTACCATGCAAATGCCCAATTTCTTTCGACATTTGGTTTTTTTCTTCCTTTTTAATAGCTTGGAACAGATTTTGGCCACGGGAATACTTGCAATTGATAAGTTTAACCCAAAGGCTCTCCTTATCTTTCATTGTGTGATACACTTTCTTGGCAACAAGAATATTATCATGAATTTTTCGATATGGCAGAAAAGCACTCTAGGTTTGGGCTTAAGATCTTTCTTCAGGGGTGCACGTGCAGTACTACACGTGGAGAGAGAGAATGGGAAGAGAAAAAAATGAGGGAGAAGTTACAAACTGATTGATTTTTGAACCAAAATATTGAATTTAGATGCTTATAGCCATGTATTATTGAAACCCAAACTACGCAAGCAATGGGCATTGATCGTTAGGACTAGCCACTGAAGCTTTGTCCTTAACCCGAAAAAGGCCACCATCAATTTACATACAGCGGGTCCAATGGGGGTCCAATATTTTCTGTAAAACGTTCCTTGAAACCGTTTGGGCCCGAGCATTTCATTTTCGGTCCTTGAGGTGGTTCGAGGTACAAAGCTCAATCAAACCTGCTGGTTCATCAACTCTCTATTTGTCGGCATCTTTTATGGAAAGAATCAGATTTCTTATGTGACTTGCGAAAGTGTATTGGAAGGTTAAAAACACAACTTCTCGAAAGATTTGACTGCAACAAGGGCTCTTTGCCCTGAACAGTCAGTCCTCCATAAAGTAAATTAAATTAAAATGTGTTAAATGGTAGATATTTAATGGCATGGAAACACCACAAAACCAATAACAGCAATCCAACCTTACTATAATATCATCAAAACAATGGGTGGACTTAATACATTAGTACTTATCACGTAATTAGTGCCATACAATCATATATATATGTAGAGAGAGAGAGAGAGAGAGAGGGAAACTAGAGCTTATTGATAATATATGTCCTGATTGTTGATTAAATCAGCGTTAACCAAGCAGCATTTCAACGCAGAACATAATTCGACTGCTCATCACCACACTACTCCATTACTGCTCTACGACACCTTGTTTCACATAAAATAAACTTAAAAAAGGGATTTTATTGTCACATTGACCAACAGGTCGTACTAGCTGGATGTTTTTTGCATGCTCCTTCCACCTCACTTAATTGTCTTCCTTGACATTTCAATGTGGAAGCCATTTGGGAATATCAAACCAGGATTCCTATTTGTTTCTCCTCCCTTCACCTTTTTCCACCTGTCAATTCCAAAAAATTTTAGAATCCACCCATTCTTGTTGTTGTAAGTGTAGTTGCCACCTGTAAAAAGTTTGTTAAGGAATTACTTGTATTTTGTGACCAAACAATGTAGAAAGATTGCCAGCTGCAGCTTGGCGTAGTCCGCGCCTGCGCACAGTCTCACGCCGCCACCAAAAGCGTAGAAATCCTTAGATCCATTGCTTGAACCCATGCCCTATATTCACAAAACAATCCAGAATTAGTGCAGTGGAAGGAAGAAAATAGAGACTTCCAAGTACAAGTGAGCTCAAACAACAGGGCTAGGGTTCGCCCAAACCAGGGCCCATATTAATCAGTCTTGAATGGATCATACATGGGTTGAAACTATGCCAACTCGTTTATTTTTCCAATGTCTTTTAAAATTTTCAATTAAATTTTTATTTATATTTAATTTCGATAATGCATAAAACTCCATTTAAAATCTTAAATCTTTTTAATAAATACTATAAAAAAAACACTTAATAAACGTGATTATTTTCAAAAAAATAAAATAAAAAATAGGTAAATTTTACTATTGAAAAAGTTCTGAAATGTCTAAAAAAAATTAGATTAATCCAAACAAAATTTATTTGTTACTCTTGCATGCATTATTTATATTAAAAAAATATCAATTATAATGGACATCTAAAACAAGAGCCGTGAGAAAAACAAGAGATGATCCACATTGAGAAATGTGAAAAACAAGAGCCGTGAGATGTTCCACATGGAAGCATCTCGGCGGTATCGTCTGCCGCATCCTCATGCTGTAGACGATTCTATCCCCTTCATAACATAATAAAGTTAAGAGATAAAAACAAAGTTAAAAAGTTAAACGGGTAACGAGTGGGTGGCGGGTTGTGTTGGCAATACTTGATGGGGAGGCAAGCCAGCTGGACTTTAAGTTAAAACCGTAGACGGGCCGTTACGATAAAAAGCGAAGGAACTTGTACGAAGAAGCAAAGGCAAATTTTGTAAGAGTAATTAATGAAGAAAAATGAACCATGGTCTTCAAAAAAAAAAAAAAAAAGAACCGTACATCCCAACGCTTTGGATTGAATGCAAAGGGGTCTTCGTATTTGTTGGGGTCCAAGTGAAGAGTAACAGAAGTGACCAAGATCAGCCAACCAGCCGGGATTGTATATCCTGTGAAGAAATTAACGATCAATCATGAGCCCCAGATCTGAAAAAATAAAAGTAAAAGAGACGAAGAATTCACTCTTTCTACTCGATATTACCTTTAACTTTGATATCTGCCAGAGCTTTTCTGAAGATCACGGGTGCAATATTAGCCAGCCTTAGAGTTTCGTTGACAACCTGTGATGTGTAGGTCATGGCTTTGTACTCCGACCAAGTTATCGGTGACTCCACTCCTCCTCGGTTTCTAAGCAGCGCTTCATGCTCTTCCTGAAAATTAACGTGGGGGGAACAAGGAAATTAAAATGGCAAATCAAGAAAGAATATGTGACTAACTCTAAAAAGTAAAAACTGTGGAAAGAATTGAAGAATAATTAACAATCACAGACCGTTAGTTCCTGAAGTACTGAAGGGTTTTCTGTAAGATATTTGATAGCCAAAGTGAGAGCCATGGAAATAGTCTCGAAGCTTGCAAAGAGAAGTGCAAAGAGGAACTGAACTACGCCCTCGTTCGTGAAGAAGGCCCCTTCTTTTTCCATATCTTCAATGATATCATCAAGAAGATCTCCGTGGTGCTTCCTGGGGTGTGCCTGCCTCTTCTTTAGTACTTCCCTTAGCATATGTAGTGCGTCGTTTCTTCCCTGCAAGAACGAAGGAAGGAGTTTTTACAAGGGATAATAGTGAGATCATTTAAATATTTCATAATTAATTATCTAAAGCATCTATGCGACAGATAGAATTAAATAAAAGATTACCTTTACACATTTGTAGAAGGCAGTGCCGGGGACGTACAAGGGAAAGGAAACGAGACCATCCAAGAAGTGGGTAAAATTATCCTTTATATTCTGTGCCGAATTTGCGGTATCAAAACTGAAGATCCTCTTAGCACCGAATTCAAAAAACATCTGCACAAAAGTGAAACACAAGAGTCACTTACAGTTATGCATTGCATGAATAGAAAGCTAAGATAATTCCTTGTGAGAAACCCTAGCTAGCTCACTCACAGTTTGAATCCCATCTGTGACATCCACCACGGGCTTGCTCGACCAAACGCGTAAGGTCCGATGAGCCAACTCCTCTATTTCCGGGAGTTGATGTTTGATGCTCTCGGGACCAAACTGATGCATGATCAGGTTCCTGAGGTACTTGTGAACGTTGCCAGCCTCGGTGAATCGCCCGATAAGCTTCATGAACGAGTCCGGGTACCAGAGCTCAACCAACTTACCTTCTTGGTTGACGACGAAATGATTAAATTCCGGGTCGGTGGACACCACGACATTGTTACCAACCAAGTTTGTTCTGAATATTGGCCCATATCTGGTAAAAATTATAACACGCTATCAGTTCTGCATATCCCGCATATGAAAAAGGAGAAAATCACAGTAGTATAAACAGAAGAAGATCTAGCTAGATTTGATCATGTCTGGCTTACCGTTGAACTCTCTTCCGGATGAAGGCTGGAACATCAAAAGATTTATTCATAGAGAAGAACTGAAAGGTCTCCCCCACGATTGGATACCCCGTCCAACCCGGAGGGAGTCGTCCGTTGCTGCATTTGGGGTTCCACCATTTATGCAGCCAGTATGTAATGAAGATAACTACCAAGGCTACACCAAAAAGGGCAACCGGAAACATCTCTGTGCGGATTAACTGCTTGAGCAGCAACACAGCCATGAGACCAGCCAAGATATTCAGAGAAGGGAAATGTTTAAACTTTGGATGGAAGCCTGTGCAAGCTTTGCTGCGTTTTATAGACAAAATAATTCACCAAGAGTGTAAGGTGACGTAGGCAACTCGTGGTCCGGTGGAGTGTACATCACGAGAGGAAGCCATTAGAGAAATCTTAATAGCATTAAAGTGGCCCTCGTTGGCGGGCTCCATGCAAATCAGGAAAATAATCAAATTTTTTTCTCTCTCTTTCCCTCATCGAGAGCTGGTCGATTTCTGCCCTTTTTTTTTTTTTTTTCTCAATTGATAATAAAGTGAATCCTTAGGGGCTCGTAGATAGAGGACTTGACTAACTAGCTAGGGGCTCGTCCACAGAGGGTTTGAAATTTTGAATCCAATAAAGTTATAAAGACCATGATCTATAAAATGTTGAAAGGATATGAATGTTATTTTGTGAACACGGAGGGAGGCTTATGTAATATGCATAAACCTGATTCCAGAATTTCGTAATTGTTTTGCGAAATACTAATTAATCCGATAATGCAATAGAATGAAGACCCCCATCTTTGTGTTTAATCGTTCGGATCCATTAATTGTTCTTTGGGTCTGCTGATGGAATCTTATCATCATCTCTAAATTAATTAATCTCCTCCTCCATAGAACAAGCCATTAGAACTAAGGGTGTGATGATCTTTTTTAAAATACGTGTCAGAATATTTAAACATTCCAGTATGCACTATTAGCTGAACCTTCAAACTCTCCATAGTCCGTAAGCGAGAACCACGTGGACATCTTCACGTTTGTTAAGGAATTACTTGTATTTTGTGACCAAACAATGTAGAAAGATTGCCAGCTGCAGCTTGGTGTAGTCCGCGCCTGCGCACAGTCTCACACCGCCACCAAAAGCGTAGAAATCCTTAGATCCATTGCTTGAACCCATGCCCTATATTCACAAAACAATCCAGAATTAGTGCAGTGGAAGGAATTGAGAAGACGATGATGAGCGGGCCACGGGTGCAGCAAGGACGAGGGTGTGAAGTTCAGTGGAAATTTGGTGTGTCAGGGTCGTGCGGGTCCACACGCTTAAGAGGGCCCCACTCATTCCCAAGTCTATTGACCCGACCCCCGCCGGATTCAGCTTTCACATCTAATCCAACCAATCCTGATCAAATGACGCAGGATGATTATGACCCGCAATTTCATGACTTCCGGGACTTGCAGATCGATAGGTAGAGTCTATCGATAGGCCTTGGAAATTCGGCGGGACAGTCGAAGCAGGTCTGAAAGCTTTTGGTTGATTGAATTAATGACTAAGCCATGTATGTACATGTAATTCGGGTTAATTTGCCTCTGTTATTGTATAGCGACTCTTTCAGAGGAATTAGTAGCAAGCAGAGACTGTAGCGTTACAGGATATCATTTTTACAACGGAAGAAGAAAGGTCTTTGATGTTATCGCCATGATATTTTAGGGAAAATGGGTTCTAGATGATATTTTTTTTAAACATAATTTAGATCCAGTCGTGTTATTCTTGGTAATTGAAAATTAGTGGTACTTCTTTAAAATAATTGAGAATTAATGTTATTTTATTTTGAAAATTCCCACAAAAGACTTTGAAAACCTTTTCGCTCGTTTTGTTACAAGTGAGGTTTCAAAGTCTTTTGAGGCTTTTTCGGAAGAAATTTTTTTTTATGAACAATGAAATGATACTGATTTTTAATTATTTTAAAAAAGTATCATTAATTCTCAATTATTAATAATAGCATGATGGAATCTGAATTATTTTGAAAAATATCACTAATTCACTAATTCTGCTTGACGGTCAATCACTCATGCTTCCCTTCTCTTCTCTCTCGATCTCTTCTCTCTCGATTAAGGGAAAATTGGTTTTTAGTGATATTTTTAAAATAATTCAGATTTAATCAACCAATTTTTAAAAATTAGGAATTAATGATACTTTTTTCAAATAATTAGGATTCAATATCATTTTTATTGTTGACAAATACTTTCTTCCGACAATGCCCTCAAAAGATTTAAAAAACCTCTTCACTCATTTAGGTACAAGTGAGGTTTGCAAGTCTTTTTAAGATATTTTTGGAAGAAATTCTTTATAAATAGTAAAACGATATTGAATTCCAATTATTTGAAAAAGGGAAAATTTCAGAAAAGTGCTACTTTACAGCTAATATTCGAAAAACATGCCATAAAGATGCGTAATTTCAGAAACATGCCACTTTTGAGATTTAATTTCAGAAAGGGGTCATTGCACGTTTGGCATATTTGCAATGCCCAAATTACCCCTGAATAAAAGGGGGAAAGGAGCTTCTCTCCTCCGCTATTCATTTCCAAAAAACGCAAAGGGCGATTTCTCTCCGATGAAGACGACCCCTTTTCCTCTCCTTTTTCCCGTTCCTTCGTTTTTTAGAGATTCTCTTTCTCTTTTTAACGTTTCTTTTTCTTTGTAGCTCGATCTCTCTGATTCTGTCTGTAGCCGAAATCTGTGGGCTATTTCGATAGATTGAGGGGAAGAATGAACCTTGGAGGTCTTGGATCGAGTAGCCAGGTTGTTTTCTCAAGTGGATTGTGGTAAAATTTGAGTTTTTTTGTTTGAATTGGTTGATAATCGTCGGAAATCATGTTTCTTCTTGATTGGTTCTACGGTGTTCTAGCATCCCTGGGTCTATGGCAGAAAGAGGCCAAGATCTTGTTTCTAGGGCTTGATAATGCTGGAAAGACAACGTTGCTTCACATGTTGAAAGATTAGGTTCCTTTTCTTTTTGTTCTCTTTTATTCCTATTTTATTACGGATTTTTTACTGTAGTAATGATTTCATAGGGAAAATATGATTTATGAAGATTTCTTAGTTTTTTTTTTTTTTTGGTTTTTTTTTCTAAGATGTCTTGTTCGATCGATTTCAGAGATTAGTTCAGCATCAACCAACACAGTATCCGACATCGGAAGAATTGAGTTTTGGAAAAATCAAGTTCAAGGCCTTCGATTTGGGAGGGCATCAGATCGCTCGCAGAGTCTGGAAGGACTACTACGCCAAGGTACTATTGAATTGCAAAATCAAGATTAGATTTGTTGCTATGTCACGTTTATTTAGTGAGTTGATTCTCGTTAAACATATTTTTATGTGTCAAGGCACTGTAGTTTGCTTCTTTCTTAATTTTATTGTTTATGGCCGGAGTACCTTCAATACATAGATTTTCAATTGTTTTTGTCATTTATGAGCAATGTTAATGTTCTGGAGCTTGTTCGTGGCCCTTTTACATGATTTTTGAAGCTCTTTTTCCATTTTCAGACTTTTGCAATCAAATTGATATTTGTGAAGTTTTATCAGTTTGATTGGAGATGCATAACGTGTGGATTAGAAGTTAGGCTCAGTTTGGATTTGCTTTTAGAAAGCTACTGTCAAAAGTGTGAAAGCAAAAAAATAAAGGCATCTTTCTAGATATTTTCTTGAAGCAAAACCATTTGCTAATATACAGATTTTATGTTTAAAAAGTAGGTTGTGTGCCATGCCATTCGCTTGGTGCAAAAGAATACATTATCGCAAATTGTGGAAATAAAACATTTTGTATTGCTTTCAGCATTTCTCATTAGAAAAAGGGTTTGGGGAGGTAGCACAGTGACCACCATGTTATTGTGGTCTGAAATTTTCCAATATGTGGTAGTTGAATGAGTATATTGGTTATATTAGTGTGTTTGAAGACCTTCCATTTTGGTTTTGAACTGCAGGGCAGAACAATTTTGTACAGTAGCCTCAATGACATGGTACTCAAACAATTTTGTACTACTTACCAATGGGGACTAATTTACCTGCTCCCGTTTTCCTGTTGTATATGAATCTGCTAATACTCATTAACATTCACTGCTTTATATTTTCTTACACAGATGATCAATCCACATGCCACATGTCATAAATCTTGCAAATTTCAAAGCGAGCATCGTCCTTGCTTGTGGACATTTGGAGAAGCTTGATTAAACCGAAATTATAGAGAATGCATCATCTTGAAGCTAATTCCAGCTGTTGGGTTTGTTTTTATCTTGATTTGTATACTTTATAGTGTCTGAAGATATACCACTACATGGTGCAGCACAGATTATGTTGTTGGTATGGGGCAGTAAATGTAAAGTGTCAGTGTGTATGCATATGAGGCCTTTTCTTATGCAATATGATTTGATAGGAGTTGCATTGCTCTTTTTATTTTACTCTTTCGAGTCCCATGTATCCTATGCTCGAGTCCTTAATAAAATAGCCAGAAGTCCCATATTGATACGCTTGAGTCCTACATAAACTAGCTCAAGTCCCACGTATGCTATGCTTGAGTCCCATGTATCCTACGCTCAAGTCCCACGTATGCTCTACTCGTGTCTTAGTTCGTCAAATAGTGAAGAATGATTTAGATTGTTACGCTTGAGTCCCATGTATGTTACGTTTGAGTCCCATTTATGCACACTTGAGTCAAACTTAAAGTAGCTTGAGTCCCATGTTTGTCGCGCTCGATCCAACATAAAGTTGCGTGAGTCCCATGTACGATATACTTGTGTCCCATGTATTATACACTCGAGTCCCATGTATGCTACGCTCGAGTCCTCAATAAAATAGCTTAAGTCCCCTATTAAGGTGCTTGAGTCCTACGTAAACTAGCTCGAGTCTCATGTATGCTACGCTCGAGTCCCATGTATGTTACGCTCGAGTCCTCAATAAAATAGCTCGAGTCCCACCTATAATACGCTCGAGTCCTATGTATGCTACGCTCAAGTCCTCAATAAAATAGCTCGAGTCTCACGTATGATATGCTCGAATCCCATGTATGCTACGCTCGAGTCCTCAATAAAATAGTTCGAGTCTCACGTATGATATGCTCGAATCCCATGTATGCTAAGCTCGAGTCCTCAATAAAATAGCTCGAGTCCCACGTATGATATGCTCGAGTCCCATGTATGCTACGCTCGAGTCCTCAATAAAATAGCTCGAGTCTCACGTATAATATGCTCGAATCCCATGTATGCTACGCTCGAGTTCTCAATAAAATAGCTCGAGTCCCACGTATGATATGCTCGAGTCCCATGTATGCTACGCTCGAGTCCTCAATAAAATAGCTCGAGTCTTACGTATGATACGCTCGAGTCCCATGTATGCTACGCTCGAGTTCTCAATAAAATAGCTCAAGTCCCACGTATGATACACTCGAGTCCCATGTATGCTACGCTCGAGTCCTCAATAAAATAGCTCGAGTCCCACGTATGATACGCTCGAGTCCCGATATGCTACGCTCGAGTCCTCAATAAAATAGCTCGAGTCCCACGTATGATACACTCGAGTCCCGGTATGCTACGCTCAAGGTTTTGAATTTCGGTTGACCTGGGCGTGCCGCCCAGGTCACCGAACGGCATTTCGTCGGCGATTCGCCGGAAAACGATATTTTCTTCGGTTTCTGGCGAATCGGTCGAAATTTCAACAGAAACATAAAAGTTTGCTTTTTTCCCCAAAAAAATCAAAAATTTTACAACAATTCAACAAGCATAAGTTATATACTTCAAAACTGCACTTAAATTACCATGAAAACACAATGTGGCATGTAAATCAGTAAATGTAATGATCGGGCCTATCGGGGTGATGCCTGTGTTTGCTATGTTTAAACTTTAAACTTTAAATAAAAAATAACAAAGAGGATCCAAATTTTAAATTAAACTAAAACAACAATATATAAAGTAAAAAATATATAATCATACCGTCAAATCACACATGAAATGAATGACGTGGTGGCTCAAACCCTGATCTCTCGCCAATAAAATGACAGTAGCGCTTCCATCCCATCCGAAATCTGTAATCTCTCTTATATGCACGGACATGTTGCTCATACTCCTCCTGTGTCATATGAGCCATGATACCAACTGGAGGGAAATCATCATAATAGTAGCACGTCTCTTGCTCTGGCGGCGACGGAGGAGACGGCGCAAGATAACCGGGATGCGCGTATGGAGGGGCTACTGGTGCAACTCCAATACCAATAGGTACAACAGGCATAGGATAATATCCGGGCGGATATGGATTCACTGGAAAGATCCCAAATGGATCAGATGTCTGCATGTGTGCTCCAGGATATCCGTATGATGTACTATAACTACTAGTATCTGATGAATCTGCTGGCCCAAGCTGCTGAGGATAATAGGCTGGATAGTGTCCCTGGGTCAGCTGTGGTGGATAGTGAAGATACTGCTCTCCATAAGAACTCGATGATCCTCCAAGATCTAAAGATCCGAAACTCTGTGCCACGGAGGACGAGTCATCGTGCATCCCTGTATGCTGTCTCTCCTTGCCTTTCCTCCTCTGAAAGGAATATCCCCCACTCTCATCAGGATCTCTATCTCCGTGGTCAGTATCCTGTGTGATATGATGGAAAGCCGCCTCTCCAGTAAATGGGCTCAACCCCGGGCCACTGGTGCCAACACCACCATAACCACCATAACCACCATAATCATCATAACCACGACTAGCACCACCATCTCCATCATCATCATCATCTGAAGATCCGGACTCATCCTCATCATCTGAAGATCCGGACTCATCCTCATCATCTGTCTCCCCCTCAATGTCCTCATCAGTCTCCTCCTCATCTGTCTCCTCCCCCTCCTCTTCCTCCTCCTCTAACAATGAAACATGCCTACGGGCTGGGACTGGGGCTGGGATTGGGGCTGGTGTCGTCGCAGTAGCGGAGGAAGGAACAACTCTGATGAGGTTATCCAATGAGTCTCCGCGAACCTCCCCCCTCTCCTCCTCCATAGCTGCGTCTACATCGATGCCCAAGTCTGCTGCAGCCTGGGATATGATTGGGCTAGGACTACGATCAGGCTGATCCATCTCAACACATCTAACCCACTCTGCAAATGGATCCTCGTCATCACCTTGATTACTGAATAACACATCCAAAGGATCATTCACAGTCCCGGCGGCGGTGCCGCGCTCTATCTCTAACTGTTTCGTCCTCAGCCTCATGTTATAATGGCAGAAGACCAACTTCTGTAACCTCTGATAAGCTAGCCGGTTCCTCTGCTTCGTGTGTATGAGTGCGAACGTACTCCAATTGCACTCACAAGCAGAAGAGGATGCTGTCTGAGCCAATATTCGACATGCTAACTTCCTCAGTGTAGGGGCACTTGTGCCATACATCGCCCACCATTCACCTGGATTTACAAATAGAAAATATTAAAAATTATTTAGAAATTAGAAATTTAAAATATTAATATTCATAATCCCTTGTCACTTACACGGCATCATCTTGTCCTTTGACGCAATCGCCGTAGTCAACCCGAATGAGCCCATCGCATCTCTAAATTGTATGATCTGGTATTGGAATAATTTGAAATGGTCACTACTTAATAATTAATATAACTATTAAGAAAAAGTGATATCCATAACATAAGTGAAGTTAAATGCTACGGCCCCTACCTCGTTTCCAAAATCTCCAACTGATTCTGAATGGGGGTCCAACTTCATGAAAACCTCGTGGACACGAGCGCAGAGATCGTGCTGTGCGCCAAGATTATCCTTATAATGATATTTGGGATTCAAATAATACGCTACATTGACGATTATAAGAAAAAAATCAGTACAATAATTAAAATATAAGTATAAACATGATTCAACATAAAATGATTTAAATAAAATTGTAATTATACCTGCTGCATGCAAAGGATGACCTAGCGACTTCATCCATCTGTCTTTAACAATCTTCAGTATCCACTGATGTGATTTGGGTGCTGCGGCCTTAATCTGAGCTTTCATCACCGCCATAAACTTAAAAATGGAACCTACGGTAGGATAGGAATCTGTGTCAAGCAGCCGCAGTATACGATATATGGGATGCAGTACAGCAATCAACTCTCGCACATGCTCCCAAAAAGTATTGGACAAAACAATCTCTTCTACTCTCCTCCCGGTCTCTTTGCGACTCTGAGCACAACTCGTCCATTCGTCACTGGTAAATAGAGCTCTCAATCCCTGCCTGTTGCTCAGAATACTATCCAATGCAATATAGTTTGTACCGAATCTGGTAATCCCTGGCCGAACTAGGTCCCCACCACATTTCTCTCTCATCTTCGCTAGTACGAAATTATGGTTGTACACAAATGTGGTGAGTGCTCGTGCATCCTTCAATGTCGTCAGCACATGGCTTCTCTTGCCAATCTCCTCTAGTATCAAGTCAATGGCATGTGCAGCACAGGGCGCCCAATACAGGTTATACCGCTGATGTAATGTCTTACCGGCTTTCATGAACGCACTGGCACTGTCTGTCACAATCTGAACAACGTTCTCAACGCCAACCTCCTGTATCATGCTCTCTAATAAGCCGGTAATATAGGGCGCATCCTTGATATTGTGTGATGCGTCAACAGATCTCACGAACACTGCCCTGCCTCTACAATACACCATAAAATTGATGATGGACAGTTTAGTAGGACCTGTCCATCCATCACACATGATCGTAACTCCAAACTGCTCCCAGTGGGGTCGTAGCGATGTAATAAACTCTCTCATCTCTGCCTCCTCCTGATCCAAGTACGTACCCATAATCTCCCGTGGCGTAGGAGGCAAGACTCCCTGACCCGACTCCTGGATAACATCGACCATGTTCTTGAAATGGGGGCTCGCTGCTGCATTCGCTGGAATGTGATTGAAGATAAAAAATTTTGATATAAACTTCCCCATTTTCTCCCTGACAGTGCCCTTGCTCCACACATCCTTCAATTTCTTCTGCTTGGCACCAGATGAACGCCACATACTCGGCTCCATAGGATAATCAGGCATCCTGATGCTAGGTCCAGCCCCAGCCCCATGTCTAGAACTAGGAGTAGGAGCATCAACATCTGCATCTCCTCTAGACGTACCACCCCTGTGAAATCCATGCCTCGCAACCTCTGCTCTCTCAAACTCAGACTGCAAAGATGCTTGCACTGAGGCTCTGAATGCTGCCCTCTCTCCCTCTGTCACATACTCGGGTGGGTACACCATATCATCGTCGTCATCAATATCAGGAGCCACAGAGGGTCCGATAGGCTCTGCCAATCTACGTCTAACCTCCTCCCGTGCATGCCTCTTCCCCTCCCTAGCTGCACTCCCTGATGCCAAGTGTTGTTGCATCAGCTTCTTAACCTCTGGAGGGACTTGACGACAGTTGGCCACGTTATTGTAGCCGTGTGCCAAATGCTGCTTCAATCGTGATACTCCACCACCCTTTATGACTTGGTGGCAATAGTTGCAGACCGTCTTATTTCTGTCTCCCTCGAATCTCGTGCAATGGGCCCAACCAATATCCAGCCTCCTACCAGCATCTCTGCCCTCTCCACTACCACTGCCAGATGCCATACTGTCTATCCGTCTGACTGTCTCTAACAGACTAACCAAAAAGTACTACACTGGAATCTGAACACCTGCACAAACGCACAATAAGTCAATAACAGAGCACAATAACAAATTATAAATATTAATCCACATTAGACAATACTAACATTACGTCATTACCAACTAATTAATAACTAATTAATTTTCAGATTAATTAATTCCAAAAAATAAAAAACTATATAAAAAATTATATAAACTCCAATTATTTAACATAAATCATTCTACAATAACTAAATCAATTTTATGAATTGAATTTGAGTATTTATCTTTTTTATTAATTTTACTAATAATTAATTAATTTTCGGATTAATTAATTCCAAAAAAATCAAAAATACATAAAAAATTATATAAACTCCAATTATTTAACATAAATCATTCTACAATAACTAAATCAATTTTATGACTTGAATTTGAGTATTTATCTTTTTTATTAATTTTACTCTTAATTAATTAATTTTCGGATTAATTAATTCCAAAAAAATCAAAAATACATAAAAAATTATATAAACTCCAATTATTTAACATAAATCATTCTACAATAACTAAATCAATTTTATGAATTGAATTTGAGTATTTATCTTTTTTATTAATTTTACTAATAATTAATTAATTTTCGGATTAATTAATTCCAAAAAAATCAAAAATACATAAAAAAATTATATAAACTCCAATTATTTAACATAAATCATTCTACAATAACTAAATCAATTTTATGAATTGAATTTGAGTATTTATCTTTTTTATTAATTTTACTAATAATTAATTAATTTTCGGATTTAAAAATTAATAAAAAAATTAATTTTCTAAAAAATTAATCCGGGGGCACCCATTTGTAGATCGGGTGCCCCCATCTAACATATATAATTATCAAAGTCAACAACAATATTTATCTAATTTTAATGAATTAAAAAGAAATTATATGCATTTTCGACACAAATAATTGCAAAAAATATTTTTTTTGTGCAAAAAATAAAACGCCGACACCCATCTGTAGATCGGGTGTCGGGCTTCAACATATAATAAATTCAACACATTCCACAAGCATTTCATCAAAAAATTTTGAAAAAAACGATCTTACCCCAACGTGTGCAATGAACCAAGCTTGATTCTCCACCAAATCCACAAAATCCTCTCTCAAACCAGTGTAAACTTGCTAGATGTTGAAAAACGACCAAAACCCATCCAAATCCACGCCAAAATACCCCCCCCCCAAAGCATACGGTTATACCCCCTTCGTCCTCCCCTATTTCTTGATGTGCAGGTCGATTTGGGCGAAATTTCGCCCAAATCGACCGGCGCCTCGTTTAATTCCGCGCGCACGTGTGCGAAACGCACACGTGCGCGCGATTCGTTTTCAAAAACAAATGCCGACGCGCGCCGAGCAAAATTTCGCTCGGCACGGTCGGCATTTCGATGCATTTCGCCGGGGGCACAAACCCAGCGATTTCCCCCGGCGAAACGCATCGCCGGGGGCCGGAAACCGAAATTTTGGCGGCGTGCCGCCGAAATTGTAAACCTTGGCTAGGCTCGAGTCCTCAATAAAATAGCTCGAGTCCCACATATGATACGCTCGAGTCCCACATATGATACGCTCGAGTCCTCAATAAAATAGCTCGAGTCCCACGTATGATACGCTCGAGTCCCGGTATGATACGCTCGAGTCCTCAATAAAATAGCTCGAGTCCCACATATGATACGCTCGAGTCCCGATATGCTATGCTCGAGTCCCACGTATGATATGCTCGAATCCCACGTATGATACGCTCGACCCTTCAATAAAATACGCTCGAGTCTCATATTGATAGGCTTGAATCCTACGTAACTTAGCTTGAGTCTCACGTATGCAACACTCAAGTTCCATGTATGCTACGCTCGAGCCTTTAATAAAATACCTCGAGTCCGATATTGATGCGCTTGAACCCTACGTAAACTATGCTCGAGTGAAATACAAAATAGATCGAGTCCGATATTGATGCGCTTGAGCCATACTAGAATGTCCTTACTAAAAATTGTTTAAAGACATCTTTTGAAATGTAAAAAATGAAAAAGTATAAATTTAACCATGCAAATATAAAGGATAAAACAACATTAAAAGGTCAAAAAAATGCTTGGCACAATTTCCAAAGGGGCCTTTTTTATTGTACATACAGTAAGTACAGATAAGCTTAGTGTTGCTAATTGGAGGGACGTCTTACCAGATGGAACAGCCCGGGTTAGCCAGAGCACCATTTCACATTACATATTCTAGACTTTAGCAACAAACAACCAAGTCTGTTGCCCCACAAACAGCCACAAACAGAATAAGCTTTGCCTTATATTGAAGCAAAATGGCATCTGGACGTGCATATAGAATGTCCCACTGGACCCAGTGTAGACACCCCAAATTGCACAAACAATCATCAAAAATCATTATCTCCTGGAATGCCAGCACAGAATTTGAAGAAAATAAACTTTTACCTGTATCCGGATACAAGTACTCCTCCCCGTATCCGGATACTCATACCGGATACATGTGAGCCTTAGTGTATCTGGTACCATGTACCGGATACCTTAAAGCCCTTTGTTATCCGGCCTGACATACCAGATACCTTAAGTTTGCTCAAAATTAGGGTTTTCCGATAGCTTTTCACTTTTACCATCATGTCCCTCATTAAATGAGGGGAAATCGCGGAAATAACCTTAGGGTTAAGGTTGGGGGGCTATAGACCTTATGTTGTGTCTACCATTCTCACCAACCCTAACCCTAGCCTTTGCCTATAAATAGGAGGCTCCTCCTCAAGCAAATGACACACAACTCTTGTTTTGAATTCTCGCAAAGAAGAACTCCAAGAGAAGAAGAAAACCGCTGTGGAATCGCCTCCAGAACTCAGGCAAGCCTCAACTTTTCTTTTTATTTTTCTGTCTTTACATTCCTAGATCTAGATCTCTTCTTCTACCTTTCTGTAGTGTAAAGCCTTGTTTGTATGTGTGGAAATCCTTCCCCGGCTCAAAGTATCTCAAGACTCCCCTAGCCGTAAAACGTGAAGGCGGATCTAGGAGAAACGAGACTGGGGATTGACCCTAGTGCTAGAACCCATGTAGCATAAGGCCTTTTTGATTGATTGTAAACCGTTCCATATTCAAAGTACCCTTGATTATCTTGAAGAACCGTGTTTAACGGGGAGAGAGAACAGAGGGAAACGATAATGGAACGGAACCCTAGGCTATCTTAGAACCCTATTTGGATGAATATGTATGCATGCTATTGATCTTGTTTGGTTTTTTACACTTGCACATACATATCACCATTTTGGCGGGATAGGCTCATATTTGGGGTTTATTGCATTTATTGTGATAAATCTCAAATAAATGGCCTCAATCAATTCTTGAATGCCTTTTGGATGATTTTTAAAGTATTTGTGTTCATCTTGCACGAATCACATATTTGTATCAATTTTCGGATTTGGTTTTTTCTTCAAGAATGGCTTAGCTTGACAGCACCTGTACCCCTACTTCGGATGCCCATAACTTCATCATCCGGATGAATTTTGGGGCGATTTCAGAACCATGGGAAAGGTGAGGCTGTCTAGTTTATGTCCACCAAATTTCACAAATTTCTATCTAGCGGATTTTTGACACCTCTCTGTCGAAGTTGAGTGGACAGTTCAGGTTCAAATACAGAACTTGTCACTTCGACGGAGCGCCATGTGTTCGATTTAAGTCCGATTCGAATGATTTTTGTTTCTATGCACTCCTTTATGAGTCTATTTTCAAATCCAGTTGGTTTCATAATTTTTGGATTCCATTTGAATTATTGGTAGCCAATTTACTCAGAACTGTTCATTTGTACTTTTCTGGGTAAATCTGTGATCTTCGGGGCCTGTTCGGGAGACCACCCAAGGCACATTCGAAGGGATTTTTGTATGAGGCTAGTTTCTGTTGAAAGATGGCCATACAGACTTCAATCACACCAAATTTCGTGGATTTTTATGTAGTGGATTTTTCTAGACAATTTTTCAAAGTTGCCCACTTATCACTTTTAAAAATCCCCAGCAGCAACTTCAAAGGAGCATAACTCCTAGGATTTTTATCGGAATGGATTGAAATTTTGCATGAAATTCTTATTTGCCCTAATCTTTCAAATGGATTTAGTTTGGTTCAATTTAATATTGGATTTGAATGATTTTAAGGCAAATGGCATACTTTTTACCAAACTTCCCGGATTTGATTCAACTTAGTTTTGAGCAACTTGTGCTTTGATTTCCATCCTTTTGTGGTATTCCAGAAGTGATATTGACATAAGAGAAGATCTAAAATCCATTTGGATCTTCATGTGAAAATATCATACATTGTTCCTTTTTCAAGGCTTTTTCGTGATTTTTAGCAAGCTTCTTATGTTCTTTTTAGCATGAATAAATACTTGGCAACCACCTTGTGTGGGTGAATGGGGGTGCCTAACACCTTCCCCTGTTCATAATCTAATCCCCTTACCCATCTCTGGATTTGATTTTCAAGTAGGGTTATTTTTACCTTAGAATTGGCATTTTTGCACTTTTTAATTATTTTGAACTCTTTGGTGTCCATTCTCACCCCAAAATCATGAATGGTGGCGACTCTCCCATTTTTGCGTTGAGCCCGTGTGTTGACGGAGGGATGATCATTCCGGTGATTTTCCCATGTCTCACACCCAGACACTGCAAACCTCATGTCCTAAGATTTGTAATTTAGGAAAAAAAAGGAGAACTACCAATCTGAGAATCTGAAATTGCAAAGTAAGCTAAAAGCATGAACTCTATGCTTCTAGGAGGATCAACAATACTTCAAAACCCCAATTATGTCAACCAAAAATCAAGCAACTAGCAAACATGACAGGTCATGAAATCTGCAAATTTTTTTAAGAAACACCAAAAGTCAAGGAGCGAATTCAGAAGAAGAACTCGAATACAAGAAATGCATCTCCCTGAAGCTGCTTAGTTGGGAAGCCCAGTCTTAGGATTCAGAAGAGCTTGACCTTCGTCGGCAAGCAAAACCGGACCTGTCCCGGGTCTTGTGCATATAAAATAACTAACATTGCCTTTATACTTCTGAGTTTGATTGTTATCCTTAATTTCTGGAGACGGCTGCAAAGCTTCCACATCCCTCATCGACTAGCAACCAGAATCTTTTAGCATCGATTTATCTCCAAGTACATAACTGGGGAAAAGAAAAAGAGTAATGATGCGTCAAAGTATTTGTCGCAACATGCCTATAACAGAAAACACAATACCTATTCAGATCAGTATCCAGATGTGTGAGGAAAGTAGAAGAGAAGCCTTTTAAGCAAAAGGGTAGCAATTTTTCTATTTCGTGCAATAAGAACTGCATCAGGACTTGCATCAAAAGTGTAAGCCACCTGCAAAGGATAAAAAGTTCGTCAAAATTACTAGTGTGAGGAGCCAACAAAGATGAGTTTGGACGGCATATAATTATAACAATGTGTTTGGAACCACTAAAATTTGGAAGAGATTTTCATTTCTTTTCAATTTTCAAAAAGGCATCATCAAGCCCAAAGGAGAGAAAAAAATGTAATAAATTTTCAAGATGAGAAAAAAATGGATTCAATATAAAAGATAAAATGATGATGAAAAATATCCAGATAGATAAAAGTTTACAAGACTCTCAAGATGTGATAAATTTTCTCTTAAGATGCAATAAATTTTTTTCTTTAATGAGGAATCTACTTTATAAAAGAAAGAAGAGTTATAAAAGGGAAGAAACCTAGAAAATAAACTCAAGAATCATTCAAGTCCCATTTAACATCTCATCTAGAAGAACCCTTGCTTTCACACTTTTGACAGTAGCTTTCTAACAGCAAATCCAAACTGAGCCTAACTTCTAATCCACATGTTATGTATCTCCAATCAAACTAATAAAACTTCACAAACATCAATTTGATTGCAAAAGTCTGAAAATGGAAAAAGAGCTTCAAAAATCATGTAAAAGGGCCACGAACAAGCTCCAGAACATTAACATTGCTCATAAATGACAAAAACAATTGAAAATCTATGTATTGAAGGTACTTCGGCCATAAACAATAAAATTAAGAAAGAAGCAAACTACAGTGCCTTGACACATAAAAATATGTTTAAGGAGAATCAACTCACTAAATAAACGTGACATAGCAACAAATCTAATCTTGATTTTGCAATTCAATAGTACCTTGGCGTAGTAGTCCTTCCAGACTCTGCGAGCGATCTGATGCCCTCCCAAATCGAAGGCCTTGAACTTGATTTTTCCAAAACTCAATTCTTCCGATGTCGGATACTGTGTTGGCTGATGCTGAACTAATCTCTGAAATCAATCGAACAAGACATCTTAGAAAAAAAAAACTAAGAAATCTTCATAAATCATATTTTCCCTATGAAATCATTACTACAGTAAAAAATCCGTAATAAAATAGGAATAAAAGAGAACAAAAAGAAAAGTAATCTAATCTTTCAACATGTGAAGCAACGTTGTCTTTCCAACATTATCAAGCCCTAGAAACAAGATCTTGGCCTCTTTCTGCCATAGACCCAGGGACGCTAGAACACCGTAGAACCAATCAAGAAGAAACATGATTTCCGACGATTATCAACCGATTCGAACAAAAAAACTCAAATTTTACCACAATCCACTTGAGAAAACAACCTGGCTGCCCGATCCAAGACCTCCAAGGTTCATTCTTCCCCTCAATCTATCGAAATAGCCCACAGATTTCGGCTACAGACAGAATCAGAGAGATTGAGCTACAAAGAGAAAGAGAATCTCTAAAAAACGAAGGAACGGGAAAAAGGAGAGGAAAAGGGGTCGTCTTCATCGGAGAGAAATCGCCCTTTGCGTTTTTTGGAAATGAATAGCGGAGGAGAGAAGCTCCTTTCCCCCTTTTATTTAGGGGTAATTTGGGCATTGCAAATATGCCAAACGTGCAATGACCCCTTTCTGAAATTAAATCTCAAAAGTGGCATGTTTCTGAAATTATGCATCTTTATGGCATATTTTTCGAATATTGCCTGTAAAGTAGCACTTTTCTGAAATTTTCCCTTGTATCACTAATTCTCAATTTTCAAGAATTAGTTAACTGAATCTGAATTATTGTGAAAAAATATCACTAAAAACCAAATTTTCCTTTAATTAATTAGATATTGATAAATTGTTGAAAAACTCTTTGAAAATAATTGTTTACGTCAAATAATTTTAGACTAGTTTGAACGTCAATCTACTCCACTTGGAAGAGGAATTTATCTAGAACACAAACCAGAAGGGAGAGGAGGCAATTGTTATTTTCTGAATAAGAAGAACTAAAAGAGAATAACCATGCTTGGTGTTGAGTGGTCATTTTTCTAGGTTCCCTTCACAGTCATCCGTCTATGATATGATGCCATTAGACCAGAGAAATCAATAAAATATTGTTTACAATTCAAAGCGTTTCCGCGTTTTGTGATGAACAAAATCCGATACTTGATAGCCAATTTGACTACAAGTCAACCCCAAAGACTTCCTCGTTAACTCCAATCCAAAGAAAGTCTAGGGGCCAAGCCTTAGTCAGTCTTAAAGAACAAGGCTCCATCTCTTTTTGTAATTATATATGTGTATGAACCTCAAAAGCACCGTCTGTTCTTGATCCTTGTTTCCGTCTTTTTGTGGTCCCCATGACCTTTTCTTTCTTCCGAGCATAGGAAGACCTAGCCCACCATCCGCACTAGAGGGACACTAGCTCTCTTTGAAATTTCTAGGAATCTTCCAATATTTATATTCTATGATATGACGAGGCTGCCATAAATTTCCAAGCAAAGATGGACCAACCATGAAGATACTTCCTTACTCTTCTGCACCTATTGTAATCGCAGATGAGATCCTGAACAACCTTTATCTACAATCTTATATGCAACTTTTCACAGGATTATGCCATGTGTATTGTGAATGGCATATTTGTAAATTTTTAAACAATCCTGTGAAAAGCTACATATAAGGTTGTAGATAAAGGTTGCACAAGATCTCAATTGTTGTAATCGACCGCAAAACAATCACCATTGCACATGTGGATGTGGTTATACCCAAGGTTTTGAATTTCGGTGCACCTGGGTGTGCCACCCAGGGCACCGAACGACATTTCGTCGGCACGCCGGAAAAATGCCGTCGATTCGCCGGAAAACCAATTTTTTTGTGGTTTCTGGCGAATCGAACGAAATTTCGTTGGCATGCAGGCGCGTGCCGACGAAGTTTTGACAGAAACACTTCTGTGTGCTTTTTTTCCCAAAAAAATGCTAAATTTTGCAACAACTAAACAAGCATAAGTTATATACTTCAAAATTGCACTTAAATTACCATAAGCATCAATACTATATCTCAGGAATCATAAAAACACAATGTGGCATGTAAATGTAATGATCAGGCCTATCGGGGTGATGCCGGTGTTCGCTGTGTTTAAACTTTAAATAAAAAATAACAAAGAGGATCCAAATTTTAAATTAAACTAAAACAACAATATATAAAGTAAAAAACATATAATCATACCGTCAAATCAAACATGAAATGAATGACGTGGTGGCTCAAACCCTGATCTCTCGCCAATAAAATGACAGTAGTGCATCCATCCCATCCGGAATCTGAATTCTCTCTTATATGCAAGGACATGTTGCTCATACTCCTCCTGTGTCATGTGAGCCATAATACCAACTAGAGGGAAATCATCATAATAGTAGCACGTCTCTTGCTCTGGTGGTGACGGAAGAGACGGCGTAGGATAACCGGGATGCTCGTATGGACAGGCTACTGCTGCAACTCCAATACCAACAGATACAACAGGCATAGGATAATAGCCGTACGGATATGGATTCATTGGAAAGATCCCAAATGGATCAGATGTCTGCATGTGTGCTCCAGGATATCCGTATGATGTACTGTAACTACTACTATCTGATGAATCTACTGGCCCAAACTGCTGAGGATAGTAGGCTGAATAGTGTCCCTGGGTCAGCTGTGGTGGATAGTGAGGATACTGCTCTCCATAAAAACTCGATGATCCTCCAACATCTAAAGATCCAAAACTCTGTGCCACGGAGGACGAGTCATCGTACATCCCTGTATGATGTCTCTCCTTGCCTTTCCTCCTCTAAAAGGAATATCCCCCACTCTCATCACGATCTCTATCTCCGTGGTCATTATCCTGTGTGTTATGATGGAAAGCCGCCTCTCCAGTAAATGGGCTCAACCCCGGGCCACTGGTGCCAACATCACCATAACCACCATAATCACCATAACCACCACTAGCACCACCATCTCCATCATCATCATCTGAAGATCCGGATTCATCCTCATCATCTGTCTCCCCCTCAATGTGCTCATCAGTCTCCTCCTCCTCCTCCTCCTCCTCCTCCTCCTCCTCCTCTGACAATGAAACATACCTACGGGCTGGGACTGGGGCTGGTGTCGTCGCAGTAGCGGAGGAAGGAACAACTCTGATGAGGTTATCCAATGAGTCTCCGCGAACCTCCCCCCTCTCCTCCTCCATAGCTGCGTCTACATCGATGCCCAACTCTGCTGCAGCCTGTGATATGACTGGGCTAGGACTACGATCAGGCTGATCCATCTTAACACATCTAACCCACTCTGCAAATGGATCCTCGTCATCGACTTCATTACTGAATAACACATCCAAAGGATCCTTCACAGTTGTGGCGGCGGTGCCGTGCTCTATCTCTAACTGCTTCGTCCTCAGCCTCATGTTATAATGGCAGAAGACCAACTTCTGTAACCTCTGATAAGCTAGCCGGTTCCTCTGTTTCGTGTGTATGAGTGCGAACGTTTCAGAGTGTCTGAAACCCTAAGTAGGCCTGAACTGTGTACATGGAGGTGTGGATGCCTTAACATGTTAATTAACCAATTTAAGCAATATGCATGACATTGACCTTTCGTTGATTTATCGGTACTATGGTTTGTCTTTGATGGGAACTATTATTGGAATTCTGGATTTCCATTTCGAATTTATCTCTATTAACGTATTTGTGTTCGTTATTTATCGAGGCATGTTTATAACTGTTAATAACTATTTTTGCATGCATATGCTATTCGCTGAGATATTTGTATCTCATCCCATTTGTTTTTGTTTTGTTTTCAGATACTCATGGTGAGGCGCGTACTGGGTTAGATCCGACTGATACTTATAGAGGGGAAGACTATTACTATGTTCCATAAACTAGTAGGTTTATTTTAGATTGGAACTTTGACTCATTTGATTTTGGAAATGTAATAAAGTAGTTGATGTGGAATCATTTGATTATAATTAAAGATTATTTTGGACTTCTTAGTTAATATTTTGTTGTGCACTCTGATATGGTAAATGAGGTGATTTTCCAGCGATCACATCAGTTTTAGATCCTTACCTAACACTCCGTGAGATGTGTTATACCTTTATTGAACAACACGAATCCGAGGCGTTACAGTCACCCTACACGATCCATCCATCCTTGAAACGGCCGTCATCCCACACAACCCTCAATTTCTGCAGATTCTACATCAAACGGCCACCACCAACGTGGCTGTCGTCAATATTGCCATAAAATTGGGAGAAGAACCTTGGAGGACAAACCCCAACCCTCTTAGCAATCGTCGAACCAGAAGTCTTCCAATCTACAAGAGACCGGGTCGTATCTAAACCGCAACCCGTCTGGTTTTACGTACAAACAGCGCCGGGATCAAAAGTTTCTGACTCCTTGCATCGGCACAAATGCTAGCACGCCCGCGCACTCACGCGTCCTGGAGCCGAGCCGGAAATGATGGCAACAATATATTACTTATCATATATATATATAAAGTAGAGTCCTCAAACCTCATCCTCTCTCTCATCCATGTGGACATCTTCTTTTTCCAATGGCTCTTTTGAACCCCACATCAAAATTAACTTAGTTTACTCTCTCTGATCCACGTGTACACTCTAACGAGAAGCCATATCAACTGGTCCAACGGTAGAAGGTATGTACACATAGGCTTCATACACCTATGTGGGCACACACATCACCGATGGACCAATAGATCTTCCGACCAAGGGCTCCAGCAGATTTCAAGTCCTCTAACGAAAAAAACACAAGCAGAGTCCTCATACACGTTTATTCTCTCATCCACCCTTACTCTCTCTTGTCAGATCTTTCTCCAATGGCCCAATCCATGCTCACTCTGTCGTCCACGTGACGTTTGCTCTCTCTCTCTCTTTTCATTAGGATTTAACCAAGCACGTTAACTCTCTCTTATCACATCAATAAGAGTCCTAGAAACCCAACCATGTTTACTCTCTCATCAACGTTTAGTCTCTTCCCTTTTGTTTTTTTGTAGTACTCTCTTTCCTTTTCATTCGGATTTAACCAAGCACGTTTACTCTTATCCTATCAGGCAGAGTCCTGGAACCCCAACCACGTTTACCCTCTCATCTACATTTACTCTCTCTCTCTCTCTCTCTCTCTCTCTCTCTCTCTCTCTCTCTCCCTCTCTTTCTCATTAGGATCACTCTCTCTTATCACATCTTTCTCCAATGGCCCAATCCACGTTTACTCTCTTTTGTCTTTATCTTTTATTTAGATTATCCATAACCACACCTACGCCAACACCAAAAATAAAATTGCAATAAAATAAAAACAAGATAAACATTACCTAAAAAAAATATCTTAGTAAAAAAAAATATAGGTAAAAAACGTTAGAAGATAAACAAAAATAAGATAGACGTTATTTAAAAAAATTATCTTTTTAAGAAAATAGGAAAGGAACCCTAGAAATAAGGCAAAACAACATGATAAAGCTAAATATATAGGAATAATAACAATATATATTTAATAAGAAAAAAACATAGGAACAAAAATACAGGAAACATAGAAAAAGAAATATGCTTACAGATGTTAACAAAACATCCCACTATTATACAATGTAGCAGTTATTTTAAATTATTTAAAAATATGTTATTTTTTAAAAATATATAATGTTCTAAAAGAAACTGATTTTTCAATTTAATAAATTTCTCTTATTTAAAATTAATTATTTTTAGTAATAATTAAATTCAAAATAAGATTATCGTAATCAAACCAATATCAATTATTTGAATAATTATTTTCCTTGACAAAAAATTATTTTAATAATATCAATTATTAAATAAAATAAGTAACATTATTTTATCTAATAATTGTTATTTTAATAACTATTTTAAAAAAAAAGGTTCTCCTTTTTGTTAATAATAATTATTTAAATTCATCTATTGGAGAAATGGGACCCAAAAGATAATGCGAAGACTATTAATGAAAAAAATCAAATATAATCTATTTTAATAAATTATTGATTATAAATACATTATTTTAATGTGGGACACAAAAGGA
The DNA here is from genome assembly GCA_947561395.2 of Buxus sempervirens. NCBI lineage: Eukaryota > Viridiplantae > Streptophyta > Magnoliopsida > Buxales > Buxaceae > Buxus > Buxus sempervirens. The sequence goes on along the minus strand of OX387184.1, from coordinate 1,315,702 downwards.
CTATTGGAGAGAAGAGGGAATGTCCACGTGGAGGAGAAAGAAAACTGTGTTTTAGGACTCTGAAAAGATAAGAATTAATCATATATTAATTCCTTTTTATTATAGATTATTAATATAAAAAAATATGTGTTTAAACACCTATATTAGATGTGTTTATTAAAATATGTGTTTAAAATATAATAAACACCTCATAATATATGTTTAAACAGATTTAAACGTATATTATGAGACATAGAAACATGTATTAATAAACATACAAAATATATGTTAATATCCATGTTAAAAAAAATATGTTAATGAAGATACGAAACGTAGGAAAAAGAGATGCAGAAAAATAAAGAAAATATCCTTTTAATAAATAAAGATATAGGAATAAGTTTAGGATAATTAAGGCTTATAGCAATAACAATAAATTTAACAATTTAATAGTGCCCACCCAAGCGTCCAATGATCAGTCAAATCAGTATTTCAATTTAGGGAAATCATTGATAATCTTTACATGGATTAATGGATATCGGTGTGTCAATTTAGGAAAATTATTCATAAACTTTACACGTATATCAATTTAAGAAAATCATTGAATATGATGTTTTAGGAAAAGATTGATATGGATATATACTCTCATTATTACAAGACTACTACATATTGTCAGAGCCCCTTGGCCATCCATAATCTGAAGGGAAATGACAAAATCCAGGCTTCTATAAGTTGCTATGTTTCTGGTTGCTCTTGTTCTCATTGCAAAATCTGCAGGTCACTGTCTTCTTTTGCTCAATCTGTTAAAAGCGCGTCCTATCAACCTTATTGCATGATGTTTTGATTATGGATTTTCCATTCTTGATGCTGAGATCAATCCTTCTATTGTTCTTAAATGTGCTTACGAAGGGCCGCTTTGCCAGACTGATGATGACTGTTATTACCATTGCCTGTCTGCGCGGCTTTTGCGTCCAAAATCGAGTGACTGGAGAAAAACATTGCTGTTGCTATACCAAATAGAGAATATGAGTACTGTAATTTCTTCTAAATAATATTAAGATGTTGTTTTGCCATGGCATGTCTTTTAAATAAATAGTAATGGGTGATGTTAGATTATGAGATTCTGATTGGGTTTTCATGGAAGTGAATACTTGGCTTGCTGGGATCTATGGAAGTCTCTGTTCTTGTTCTTGATATAAATATGGTGTCTTCTTTCCTCGTTTTGGCTTTGTGGAAGAACTTTTACAGAGAACAAGCCTTCAGTGGTTCTATTAGGTGAAGGACTTATGAAGGTGGGAAAGGAATAAATGGAGCAGCCATGATTGTTTCAAAGAAGATGGACATTGAGAAAGACGATGGATTACTGCTACGGTTGGAAGTTTAAGGTCTGGCCCATCATGGCGGACGACCCCGACCCACTGTATCTCAAGCTTAGACCTGCTTTCAAAGCCGGCTTACCAGGCCTTATTTTATAATGTCTAAATTAACAAGTACCGGGCTTGAACTTGGACTGCTTGAAGCCCAACCCAACGTCACCCTGCTTGAATTTTTAGTTACAATACATGTACAAAACTAGGTTTGACGGTTTTGTGCGTACGGATACTAGCAAAACTAATTAATTTTTTCTAACAAAATCATAAATATTTTCCCTATCTTGAAATGCTCACAATCACAAGAAGAACAAAATCATCTTCTTCTTCTTTTTCTACTTATCTTCTTTATTTTTCTCTAATAAGAACATTTTAAGTATATGAAAATCAAAAGCACTTAAGCTAGTTCATGGCTTCATGCTTTTGATAGTAATATAGTATATATATATAGATATAGATGTATTCCAAGCTTTTTATAACAAAGCTTGAGATTACAAATAGGACTCTCAATTTTCGAGCTAGCAAATTTTAAAATTCGCAGAATAGTGATAGAATAGAGTAGATAAACTAACAATATTTATGTTTTTTATGTATTAATTTTGTTTAATATTTATGTTTTTTATGTATTAATTTTGTTTAATATTTATGTTTTTTGGAGGATACAATTTTAAGTTTCTAAAGTTAAAAAATTTATAGCTCTTTACAGACAGCCCCTCACAAATGAATGGTGGGCCTCGAATGTGAGGGGCTGTAAGGGATGTGAATCCGATTGTTACTTGTTATTACGCCTGAAAATTGTCTAACGCGCTCCCTGTTTAATCGTGCGCTCCGGACCGTACGGGTTCAGCGGATTCACATCATCCCCTACGGTCAGAAACAGGGGGGAGGCTTGTGACGGTCACTGGTCTGCATGCCAATCGAAAGCAGCAATGAACTAAAGAACCAAGAAGAAACCATCAATTTAGACGATGAACTAAAGAACCAAAACGGATTTACTGACCCAGATCCCTTGTATCAAATTTTAAAAACAACAAAAATCTTACGAATATTATATGCATATATAATATGAAAATCCAATCTCCCAATATTCAGATTTTCCGAACTCGTCGAGCTCCGATCTTTCGATCCCCTTCCACCACAGACTTCTGTACGTTATTCGAGTAATCGGGTTTCTTGTTCTCTTTGCTGCTTCGTAGCGAATATCTTGGAGTCTCAGAGTGGCCAATCGAGAAGTCTGCAGGGACTGATCTTCTTAACCTCTCAAATTTCTTTGAGTTCCTTCTTTTACCGGATTCAACAGCAGCAACACCAAGAGTATTATTATGAGGAGTGGTGCCGTCTTCTTCTGTTTCAACCTTCTTCCTCTTCAGCCTATCGTTCCTTCTAGCCGAGTAGGCATCATAAAACCTGCCCCTTTCGAAAAGTGGGCTGGAATTAACACTCAAGGCACTGGGGAATGCCATATTAACCAGGTCGCTGTTCCCAAACTCGTCTTCTACCATCTTTTTCAAAGCACGCAACTCACATGAAATGGATCGATATTCTTCTGGTCGAAGTTTCGATTCTTCGAGTCCTCCCAGTGAAGAAATCGGGACTCGCCATTTCGTCGAAGAAGCTGTTACAATGGAAAACCCCCAAAAAAAAATTGGGGATAAATTTATTTCCACATTAAAAAATTTGAACGGTGGCAATTAATATTGCAACTAGAAATCTGAGTTTCGACCCACCTGGGGGAACTTGAACAGTGTTATTGATAGAGGAGCGCAGGATCTGGCGGGGTCGAAGTCGTTTCGGCGAAACGGCAAGCGGGGGCTTGCGATCAGAAGGTGATCTTATCTTAGACATTGCTGGAAGAAACAAACAGAAACGGAAAAATTACACACACAAAGAAAAAAAAACAGTAGAGAAAGAACTGAAGAGGTGGGCAAGGGAGAGAATCGAAGAACAGTGAACCTCTTACCTTCGTGCGTCTCGTGTTCTGCAACGAGAAAGGCCGTCGATTTAAGGTTTAAATGACTACAAGAGAGGGGAGCGTCTCCAACGGTCATAATTTTGATCCAACGACGGAGAAGCCTCGGAATTCAAATAGAATTTGACACGTCTACAAAGTTGGATGTCTATAAATTGAAATAGGATGGGACATTTTTATTCCACTCAATCCCGGGGCTTAGGGTCCTTAAATACTACTAATTAATAAATAATCTAGTTTGGCTCATTAAGGGATCAATATTCACCAGTCAAACCTCATAGTACGAGAGATTCAGTTGAAAAAAGAAAGACTGAATAATGCCGACTACAGAAGAGTTTGTATGTCCACAATATTTATACCTTCAATGTCAAGTCGATTAAAAGTTCTGAATTTAATTCCTTACAAAAGTTCTGTGACCTCAACCGGAGGATATGAAGTTTACCAAAAAAAAAAAAAACCGGAGGATATGAACCCATTTCTTCTAGTACTAAAATCCGGTGACTCAGTATGATAGGAATATAATTAAATATATGAAAATTCACCCACTTATTATAAGCTTAAGCTTTTAGGTCCAACATTGTTCTATGTTGTATCGGAGCCTTAGGCAAACCCTGAGGTTTTGGATTCAAACCTCCACTCCACCTATTGAAAAAAATATATATTTCACGTGTAGGGCCTCCTCCCTAAAATGAGTTTGAGTCAATATTCTACCAAAAAAACAAAGATGGAAGTTCAAATAGTGTCTTCTTCTTTTTCCCAAAATGAGAGGCTACGAAGTTATATTTTTAAATTTCCTTATATTTTATAAGAATTCACACTTGTCTCATATTTCACAGCACAATCTTGTTAGTCAAATGTCATACTTTAAAGCGGAGCAAAGCCAAAAACTTAGCTAATGAGATACAAATAAAAAGTCAAAGAATAAATTCAATTATGTTAACATTCAAATATTTTAAAAAATATATTGTAACAATTTTGTAAGGACAATTTACTTTTAGCATGTTTGAATCCAAATGAGGCCTTATAATAAAATTACTTCTAGAAAAAGATTTCAATTATTTTGACAAAGTATCATTGCTTAGAACCAAGGAATATTCCCCTTTTATCATTCACCTACCAAAAAAAGGGAATACAACCCACACATTATGGTGGGCACTAGGTACACCCACACTGTAAATGATTTTGATTGGTCTCGGATGCACCAAAATCTTGTTGGGCCAGGTCTAAGGTTGTAAACAGGTCAAATACGGAACGGATCTACTAAGATCCAAATTCGATCCAATAAGAAAATCCGATATCCGAATTCGAACCGATTATCCGACGGATCTTTCACATCTAATACCAAGTTCGATTCGAATTCGAATCCAACCAATTATCCGATATCCAAATCCGATTACATTATTTTGGAAAAAAGATTTAGATATTATACACCTTAAGTTAGTGGATCAAATAAGCATGTATTAATTCAAATTTGTCTTATATTATGACCTTAAATCAATAAATATTATATGAAACCTTCATTCCTTCTATACTAATATATAAAAAGACTTTAAAATGCCTAGATAAACATAACATATATACAAAATAAACGGTCAGATCTTTATCGGGTCGAATATGTGTACTATATTCGAATCCGAATATAATTGGATTTGGATAATGGGATCTAAAATTAATATCCATATTCAAATATTCGGGTCGGATACGAATCGAATTCGGATCTTTATCCGACCCTAGCCAGGTCTGCTCCACTTTTAACGTTTTTTAAGCTTTTCCTTCGGCTTTCTTTTTTGTAGGTCGCCCGATCCGCAGTGAGGGTCCTAATGCTCTCAACGCACCGTTGGAGAACAGGATCTCGTACCAGTTTCGCGCACACACAGATCGGGAAAGATGGTCTCGGAAGTGGCGACACTCTCTTTCCTCCGCAACCGATACTGGGTTCTGAGACATGGTAAAAGCATTCCGAATGAGAGAGGCCTTATCGTCTCCTCTATGGTGAGCCTCCACTTACAGTGAATCATCATGTGTTTCTTAAAATTTTCAGGATATGGATGTAGTTACTCATCTCCGAGACAATATACCTTCATAATTTAAGGAACAGCACTGAGTGAAAAAGATTATTAGTGCCTTGAATCGAAATTCTGATATGCTTAATTTTGAATTTCTGTAAGAAGTTTTTCTTAATTTAGGTCAATTGGGTTTGATTTTCTTTAACGAGCAATTTACATAATGTTTCTGCTCAAAGAGAGTTTTCTTTTTTTTTTCTCAGTCCTCATGCATCTCAAGAATAGTTATTGATTTCCAGGAAGTGCATTCTGTATGTGTCTCTTAAATGTACCCGAAATGAGAGAGAAAAACAAATTTGACCCATTTTTGGTTCTATACCTTTCGTTGTAGAATTTATATTCAGGAATTCTCTTAATGCTTGTGGCTTCTAAATGTGAAACAAAATATTTGACCCCAAACATCTCATAAAATTTTTTTTCCCTCTATTATTTCCCTGTAGTGCTATTATCAATCAGTATAAAAGAGGAAGGGTGAAGTAAGGCAAAAGCACGGGGCGAAAGAAAATGCATAAAATTTAGTTTTAATCTCTCTCACCTCTTATCTGGTGGCTACAATTTGTAATGACAGTAATTTCAATTCAAAAACATTTACTGAGTACATGGTTGAAAATCCATATTGCATATAACTTAGAGACGCTTCGCAATTTCTTTGTTCTTAATCATTTGAGTTTATTGTCTTAACTATCTGTAGATTCCATATTCTCTCAATGTCCAAAAATTGCTCATCAGATATATTATAAACAGTAGTCCATATTTTACAGGAAAATGGCACACTTGCTGAATTTCAATTGGCTTCAGAAGGTGTTAATCAAGCTCATCTGGCAGGAGAATCTTTCCTAAAGGTAGTCACACCTGGAGTGAGAAGCTGTTTGAGATAATGCACTTGCCAATGGAGCAACTGATTACCTGTTGTGATAGGTTAAGTGGCATGTGGAAGGTGATTTGGACAGCCCCACTTCTCCATGTGCACTATAAACTAATCCTAGATCACATAATAAGTTCTAGATTATAACAGAATTTTCACGTGGCTTAAATTGCCACAATACAAATAATGATTTTATTTTTCCAAACTTTAGAAAAAAAAAAAAAAGGGGACAGGCCATCATATATATGAAAAAATCTAAAACAAATGCACTCTTAGAGATATTAATAATAGATTAAGATAAAGGATATGTGGCTAACCTAGACGGCCCCTTATCAAGTAGATGGTCTGGATTGGCCAGACCATTAATCCACACAGTAGAATGATTTCATCACAACAGAAAACTGAAGCTATTGTGACAGAAGAGAATACCTTTAACCATTTACATATATATGATTCTGTGTTTTCTTTAGCGTGGCAGTGTGTGGTTACTGATCCATCTAATTATAGTCATCAGCCTTAATTTGATATGGCAATCCTGATTGATTTATAAATGTTGTTCCCTCTGTGTTGTTATTTCTGACAGTAGAAAAGAAAATTGTCAGAAGTTGAGGTTTGTACACTGAACTGATTATGGCATCATCAGAATATTTGCATCACAGGGACAGTATAGTAGGGACCCTGAAGGTCTAATGGTTGTGTCATGTTTTACATCATGACAAATAAGACTGAATTGACACAGGTCTGACATATCTTTGATCAGTCATTTTAGTGATCTCAAGCTCAGCCAAGTTACTACAAAGTCATATATATTGGTCGGTATAATACTCACCAACACAATCTACACACAAAAGCACTCAGACATATAACCTGACACATGCATGCACACACTTAATTCCACGATTTCAGGTGTAGTACCTTTTACTACTGGTGCATCATTCTCCTTGGCTAAGTATGCGAGCTGCCATTTGCGCCAGTATATTCATGTTCAGCAATCTGCATGGCTCCATACGGCTTTAATTTTAGCCTTCCAAGGCGGTAAAATAATTTTCAAAAGATGCCTATGGTTTCTGGAGATCCAGTTGATTTTACCATTGATTCACGATGACTAGTAATATTCAGGTCTATGCTGAAGATGACTTCCTGTCCCCGAGCACTTGGTGACAGTTCAAGTTTGAATGCAGCCACTTTGCACAAAAATATCAAAAGAAAAGCTTGTTCCGAGTCCACCATGTATGAGTCCCTACTTAGGCAGGATCTATGCCAGGATTATGTTTCTTTTCATGCTTCAGTTGTTCTCTGATATGCAGGAACTAAAGGATAATGATATTCCACTTGAAAATGTCCGTATCTGTTACTCTCCATTTTCACGAACAAGTCACACTGCTAAAGTTGTTGCTTCTGTGCTGGGTGTTCCATTTGAAGATCCTTATTGTAAGGTAAACAACTTGGGAAGATTCTTTTATTTGTTTTTTTTTTCTTTTTGAGAACAACATGTTATATTCATAGCACTGAAATACAGGAGAATACAAAATCTAAGTTACAAAATGAAAAAACTATAAAATGTAACAATAGATACTGTATACATGAGGGATTATGAGTCACCATTTTAATGATCCCACATGGGAGACTTTTGGGTAGGCATTATCTCCTTGGTGAGACCTGCCAATTTTTTATTCTGTCCCCTGAATTTTCCATTATGCTGTTCATAGCCCAGTGACCTGGTCTTATGATCTATCAAGTGGATTTACAATTTTATAAACAGAAGAATGTGCCTATTAGCTTTATTTTCAACATTTATTGATAAATGTTATGTTAGCCTTATTGACTAGTTTGTTCAAAGACATCTCTGACTTGATAAAATTACTTTTTCAATTAATTTTTTCTTCATCCATAACGCTCTTCTGAACTTACACTTTTATTTTGGCTTATGAAAGTTGGTGACCTTTGTTTTTTTCATGTTTAGGTGATGGTTGAACTCCGGGAACGTTTCTTTGGTCCTTCATTTGAGCTCATGTCTCATGATAAAGTAAGTAGCCTATCCAATTGGAATCTGACCTCTCTTTTCTTTATAGGGAATTATGATATATGGACAAATGGTGATACTAATATTGTTGGGGACTTGGTCAATCCAAATTTGCCTGTCATCAAAGGAAAATTTGAAGTGAGGCATTCTAGTTGGGAAAGATTCCTACTGCATGTAGCTTCTTTCTATAACCATTGTGATCGAACCATATTAATGATTTTTAGTGCAAGAGGAGAAATTTCAGAGAATGCTTCAAATAGAGGTGGACTATGTTATTTTTGTTTTAGTGGGGGTAGAAGTGTTTTAGATGGAGATGAGAAATTGGATGGCTTTCGGAAATATAAAACCTTTTTTTTTTTGCAATTTACATCGACAAGTGTGTTATTTTAACAGGATTAAAATAGTTCCCAATCATTGTCTTTAGCACTTGGATTTTGATTTTGGCCTTTGATTCTTTTATTATTATTAATTTTTTTTTAACTTCTTAATAATTTTTTTTGTCATCAACAGTATGCAGATATATGGGCTCTTGATGAGAAAGACCCATTCATGCAGCCAGAGGGTGGAGAAAGTGTTGCTAATGTTGTTTCTAGACTTTCAAATGCTATAGCAACCATTGAGGCAGAGTTGCAAGGGTAATTATATTATGAAGTATTCTTTGAAATAACCTTAATTTTTAAATTAGAAATTTGTGAAGAAAATGATCTTTCTTGTTTTAATTTGTTTTCCATTTCCCTTGGATCCTTTTAAAACCGTTCATTATCAAGGCCTATGAACAATCTCACATGAATGTCAAATGAGTATTTAGCGATATTATAATCATGTGGTCAACGACTTGGGTGGTAAATTAGTTGTACATGACTGGATCTTGGTTCATGGAGCTGCTACTGAAACTCATAGCTTCCATGGTGGGCAACGCATGTCGTTTATATTGCTGTGGCATTCACTTTTTCTCTTCTCTGATCCATAAAGAGTTATCATCTATTAAGAATCCAAGTATTAGTGGGTCGCTACAGTACTAGTTCTTTAGTGACCCTTTTTGGATATCACGTATGGTTACTACATGTGAGTTGAAGGCATTGCTGACTGATTGTTTTGGCATGATGCAGATGTGCAATCTTGGTGGTCAGCCATGGCGATCCTCTGCAAATACTGCAGACAATTCTTAACGAAGCTAATAAACTGACGGGGCCCGACTGTGAAGACTTGGCATCAAGAATACAAGCAGTAACAACCCCTTCCATTTTGTCACAACACCGAAAATTTGCCCTTCTTACTGGAGAACTGAGAGCAATAATATAACCAATAGCTGTTATTGTAAAAGACTGGTTTAAGTGAAGATAATGCTGAAATGGATCATTTGCTACAGGACGATGATGGTACATGAAATGATCTACATTTTAAGATTTAATGGTATTAGTATTTCTTCAAGACAAGCCAAATGTTCCTATTTCTGGATGAAGAAACTGGTTTCTTTGTTTTCGTATCAAAAACCTGTTCTCTTTTCTTTTCTTATCCAAACACGGTCTCAGTCTGTTGATGGCAATGATCCAAGCAGAGGCCTCTATTCGTTTTACATTCACACATGGACAGCTCCAGACGTTATGGCTTGTTAATAAGTAATCCTTAAAACTTAAGATCCAAATCAAATTTCATACTGCATTGTTTGGGTTCTTCTATATTTTAAAATTATTGTTAGGCCCTGTTTCTCAAGACAAGGAGCATGGGCTGGCAGCTTGTCTTCTGTGCTTTATTCGCCGGGACAGAGACCTAGGAATCAGGGACAAAAGACTTCGGGAAGCAATGATTTGGAGCATATATAATAATAGACCTAAGTACCTAACCAATGGAGGGAGTCGTCTTCGCGGCCACATTCAGTCTGATATGCTCTGACCAAACGAACAAGGACTATGGCCCTTTATCATGTCTTCATTCGCTTGGTGTATTCCGTACGGGCCCACATTGGCAAATGGCAATACTTTTCTATTTTGTTAGTGGGTTTAGTTGTACTGCACAAGCCAACAAAAAAGGCTACAAATTAGGATAGTCAGTTAGGTTAGATAATTCCCACCTGACTTTAAAAACATGTTAATATTTGCAGTAACGAGAAGAAAATACTTTATTTCAAGAGATCAGCAATAAGAACTATGTTTTCTTAGAAAAAATGTAAGATTTTCTCTAAATATTTTTATAACTCTAAGCTAATGTATTTCTCATTTGTTAGAAACAAATGAAACAAATGTAAGATATTGTGATTGACAATGTGGGGAAGTTGAAACTTATTGCTTTAGACGTTGTATAAAAATGCTTGTCGCACATTATCCTATGATCCCTATTATGATTGGGTTTGGGGGAAATCAATCGGCAATCGTAATGCAGTTGGGGTTTCACCGTTTCAGTTTCACACTTATAAACATGATACCGACCCAACCATGGGGTACTCATACGTCATGTCCTTCTACAGTTATGCCAGTGTCCATATACAGAAATTATTTGTTTGAAGCTCGCGTTCAGCAGTATCTTATCTAATTTGGAGCCTCACGTCCAGTCTTAGCTCAATTCAATCACGTAACTTGGCTCGTCAGCACATGGGACTCCTGTAACCATAAGAAAATGTCGATCTTCTCATGCATTGCTCCCAACATTTTGAAAGCAATGGGCATCGTCTATGGTGTAGACACTCCCTCACATGGGATGTGTGGGGCCCCAAATGAATGGTGGACCCCCCCAATGAATGCGAGGGGGAGAGGGGTGTCTATAGCGTGAGCTGTAGGAGTTGCAAATCATTTTGAAAGAGGCGCCGCCATGCCATGTAGACCGTCAAATGGTTAAAAGTTTATTTTTTCTTATAAATATAAGAAAGCCTTCTTTCTTATTTTCTTTGTTGGAAAAGCTCCAGCCATCTAATGTTACAAGTGGCAGCATCTCTCTCCAAATGCAGGAATAAATACGTAGCTGAATCACAAAATGGTCGCTTGGTAACTCTGGAGAAGTGTCCTCCATTTATCATAGTACAATAACAATCACAAATGCTAACATTCTATTATGAGATTCTTGAATCTTATATTGTTTGGTAGGAGAAAGTAACGGTCCATATGTCTTGGCTTTGGCTTCCTCCATCAACGAGACCTTTTGAATAAAACTTAAAAAAAAAACCATTACGTCCAATAAATAAGATAAAGTTAACAATATCGTTATTAATGGGACCAGGATATCATAAAATGGTATAAAGCTGCACCAAGATGGGCAGTTACAAGACTTAAGAAGTTACAGGACCCTTATGTTATCTTCATGGGAATAAGCTCAAGTTAATGGATCGATAAGTTACTACATGGGGACATGCAAAAATAACCTATAAAGCATATGATTGTAATTTGGTCGCTGTCATTTTCTCCGGGTCGGAGCAAAAAACAGAGAGAAGAAAAATAAAAAATCGAAAAAATAAAGATCAAGTTCCAAGGGTAGTAACGTCATTTTGTAATCCAGAAAGCCTTTATAGCCTACGGCTCGTTCAGTGCGACGTCGTAACGTACTTTAACGACCCATGTTCTCTTCTCTCTCCGGTGACGACTGGGTGAGAAGAAGCGCAGTTTTCACTCTGCTTCGTATTTGATCTGTTTTCTCTTCTATCATCCCCGTTAGGGTTTGTGAGAGATTCTCAGCAAAACCCTAGTTATTCGAATGGCTTGTTTGAGAGATGGGAGAAGGTTTTCTCTATCCGATATGCTCCCTGAACTTGTTGTTCTCGAAGGAGGAGAAGAGCAGAGGAAGGAAGGACAGCTTAAGGTTCCCGCTTCGGAATCAATGGCTTGTAAGTTAGAGAGGATCTTTCCTGTTTATGCACTGGGTAATTCGATATTGGACGCGGATTCCGTGATACCCATAGTTGACTCGGATTCGGATGTGAGGGACCCCATTTGGGATGCCGTGAGAACAGAGGCGAGGTTGGAGGTACTTTCTTTCCTTGATGTCAGCGTAAATTGTCGATTTATTTTTACAAGATATTGATATTTACTGGTGACATAGATAAGAAATATTTTACTCTGAGGAAGTTAGTCCCAGGATTACCACATGGCGATGCTCTGTAAACGTTGCTTGGTTTCTCGATTTTTTTTTTCATTTAAGATGACAACCCTTGTTGGATTTGAGTTTGATTATAACTGGACCGTGTGGATGTCTTCGTTTGAACCTGATTGCGAGGACATCGTTCCTCTATTTTTAAATTCTGTCCATTGAGTCATAAAACGATGGTAAAAGTTCTGCACCGTTGATCAACTGTGAATGTTACCGAAGAGATTTTTTGTTAGCATGGATGATTATAAATTGGGTCTCAAAGAGTTTATTCCATTCCATTACTTTTGGAAATTTTTTGGTTGAAACGCACAGAAAAGATGAAAGTTCCCTTAAAAATTAAAGTTTTGAATATTAGTTATTGGCTTCATCATGATTATTTCTGTATTTTAGGCAGAGAAGGAACCAATTTTGAGTAGCTTCTTGTATGCAAGTATTTTGTCACACAATTGCTTGGAAAGAGCATTGGGTTTTGTCCTTGCAAATCGTCTCCAAAATCTTACTCTCTTGGCAACTCAATTAATGGATATATTTGATGATGTTATGATGAAAGATAGAGGTATTCAACGCTCAATTCGCCTAGATGTAAAGGTGATTTCATTGCCATTTTAAGGCATCTGAGTTTCAACTATGCTTCATAATGAGTGCCTGTTGATATATAACACAATTATGCTTTATAAAGTTTTATTTATTTCCTTCTTCAGGCATTTAAAGACAGGGATCCATCTTGTATGTCATATTGCTGGGCTCTGCTGTATCTCAAGGTATTACTTTTTTCTTCTTGAAGAATATTTAGCCCGTGAACACAAAATCTAGTTCCAAGCCCTCATAGATCACGAAGGACTTATACGAGATCGAGAAGCGACATTCTAAAATATCTGTAGATAGGTGAATGGCTGTGTATATTACATGAAATATTTAGTGCAAATCAATTTGTCATTACTATTTGATGCTCTCATATTTTGTTATCTAATATTGTTGAACAATATTGTGGTGAAGTATCTAATCCAAAATTTGCCCAAGTAAGGCTTAATTATAAAACTTTGGATTAAACCAAAAGTTTAAAATATAAACACTATATCATTGTTTGAAATGAAAACTTATCTAAGGCTTAATGACAAAGAATTACACGTGGGTGGACATTCTATGTTCAGGAAGTTTCACTCACCGGCTTAAACTTTTGAACTGAGCCTTGTTTTCTAGTTAGTTTCCCATTTTCTTATTGTTTATGTATTTATCACATACATGAATACTGATATGTTCAAATGGCAGAGTTCTGCTGCTGAAATGAGCTAGTTGAGGAAAGACACTGTTGATTGTTAGGTTGAGTGTACATGGACCTATTAAGAAACACAACAACAGTACATATATCCATTTATCTATTTTCTGCATGTGTTTTCCCTGTGTATGCTGTATCTATTTATCTATATTTTGGAACATATTTTACCAATTTATGCTGCATCTATCATTTTTTTTATTGTTTTTTTTTCCTTTTTGACATTTGATGGGGAAAATACATTACTTCTGCTTTATAGAGGATTTAGGCATTTTGCCAAGATATTTCTAGTTGGCCCCTTTCTTGTTGAAATACATAATTATAGTGAACATAAAGTTTTGTGAAAGGCATAGGTATGATGGCATCAGAAAATAAAGCAGAAAGGTCAGTTTTAGAATACTGTTACGCATAAAGGAAAATCCTGGAGACAGCTTTAAGAAAATATAGAAATATTGGTTTTATATTAAAAGAGATGTACATTATTATTCGACCTTGATAGATCACCACGCTCTCATAATGCATTCAAATGAATACCTTTTTTCTTATGTTTTCTGAGCCATCTTCGGCATTTTCTGGTGTCAGGGTTGAGTTTTCTTGACTTGAGCACAAATAGTCTCTTTGCATAAATTATGTAATGTTTTTAGTAATGATCATTCGTGCGCACTTGCTAAATTTTAAATCAGCTCGCTGTTTGGCAAGGCACCATTCACTTTTTTTTAATGGTTAATTAAGAATATCATATAAACTTAGAGGGGAAGAAAGAATACAAGCAGTACAAGGGACCATGACGTATGGGTAAGGGTAACTACTCTTTTTTTTTTTTCCTTTTTATTTAAGTTTGAATAAGTGAACTTCTGCTACACAGGGCGCTTACATAACACAAGCAAGCATTTGAACGATCCGTACTTAGAAGTTTGTAGGATTCATTCATGTGATGAGTGCCCAACAAAAAATTTTGCACCTTATGGAGGCACTAAAATTGTATCATTAGATTGCTTTTGGCACTGCTTTTACTTTTGTGTAAGTTGTTATTGATGAGTGAATCAATTGGAACATTTATCCATGGATTATTCAACAAACTTGGTGTTTGGTGAATACATTCAGTTATGTGGTTTGTGAAGACAGAATGATAGTAATTGTCTTATCATTTGGAGCTGATAATGTCATTTTTAAAGTTTCACTGATATATATTTGGGCAAAATTCTTATTTTTAAAATTTTACTAAGTTATAGGAAACAACTTCCTATGTAAGTTATAGGGAGAAGTAGGTACTTAATTAAGAGTACCATTTTTTTTATGGTACTCTTAATTTGGTACCTACTTCTCCCTATAACTTACATAGGAAGTTGTTTCCTATAATTAAGAGTACCAAATGCTCCCTTTTATCTATTTCTGCCGCCAGGAATAGTTTGACAAATTTACTCCCGTAATAGTGAAAATTTGTCTTTATGCTTGCTTGGGAGTTGCACTTTCAATGCAGCACATTGATAATTGAGACAAACATAGTTTTAAAGCTTATTAAAGGAAACTAAGTAGCATGGGTGCTGTTATTAAGATCTTGAAGAGTTCTTTCCGATATGTCTGTGTTTGTTGAATCTTTTTGAATTTTTAAAAACTAACAATAGGAAAATCCCTGGTTTCTTATTTATCTTTTGAGAATATTTAAAAAAATTTGGTATAAACCACAAAAATTGGTATTCTCATATTAGCTGTAAATTGCTATATCTTCCAAAAAATGCTTGAAGAAGATAGAAGCCTTAAAAAAATCCAGTTATCATAATATATTGCAATGCTATTTCTATAAGAAGTTGGATTATTGATATGATTTAGAAGACGATCTTTCCCTGTTTATGTAGTATATATTCGATCAGAAATTTTGGGTTTAACTATATAAAATGAACTCAATTATATTTTTTATTTATTTGTTTATTACAGGGTTACCATTCTTTGCAGTCATATCGAGTAGCACATGCTTTATGGAACCAAGGACGCAAGATTCTGGCCTTGGCATTACAAAGCAGGATTAGTGAGGTAATCATTTAACTGGATGAACCATAAGGGCAATACTGTCACGTTTACAGAGATCTGTTTGTGCTTCTCCACTCTTTTAATCTTTCTGCATTTCTTTTAATGTAGGTTTTTGGAGTTGACATACACCCTGGTATTTGTACTTTTCTTTACATTTTCTTTATGCATTATTCATGATTAGCCTTCATCCAGAGGTTTAGTCAGAAATAGAGAATTACTGATTGTGAGAAACTGGATTTTGGAAATAATATCAGAAGCGCATAAAACATCTTCCTGTAACTAAGCTACTTATTTTTTCAGGATAAGGAATTTTGAAGTTTTTGTGCAGATTGTTGAATATATCTTTCTGTTGTTTCTGATATTGGTTTCCTTTTTGGTTGTGGGAGGAAGAAAGTTCTGTAATGTGGTTTCCAGAGAGATATTTTATGTCTTTTTAAAAAATCTTACCCATTTTAGCAATTAGAATTGCCAAATGTGTCTCTTTATCATCCTTTTTTCTTATAATAAAGAATTAGTGTTCCCTTCACATTTGCTTCTTCAGTCTATGTAGTTGACCCTTTGTTCAATTTTTTTTCTACTTTTGTGTAGCTGCAAAAATTGGAGAGGGAATACTATTGGATAATGGAACTGGTGTTGTTATTGGAGAGACTGCTGTTGTAGAAAATAAGGTTTCATTAATGCAGGTAATCATCATCATTGTAAATATTTCTTTCTTTATTAATTATTTTATCTGATTAATATTTCCTAATAGAATCTGAGACAGTGACAAGCTAAAGAAAGATAAAAGTTGCATTGCAGCCAAACCACACCACATGGGTGTGTTACTAGTTGATTGTCTTGATTCACGACATTTCTGCCCTTAAGAGAAGTCCGACAAGCATATAAGACAACTGTCTAGATCAAAACCTTAAGGAAACCTGTCTGAGGAGCCCAAAAATTTGCTTTATGCATGCATTGTGGAAAAATGTATCACTTGGAATTTGAAGACATATTGCTATGTAAGTTCATTTGCAAAGTAATATTTCTTCAGACTAAGCTGTAAGTAGATTCAATGATGGTAAACCTAATATATTTTCTTTTACTTTGTGTTTGTTTTTTTCTTTTACTTTGTGTTTTTTTTTTTGGTTTTATTATTTTCTTGTGTCTATAAAAGCTTCATAAATGTGATTTTGAATTTTTCCATCCCTATTCAGACAAGGATTTATGTCTTTATTTCTGCATCTCTTTTGTCCATGGATTGAATCTAAATGAACATGCCATTCTAGTTTTATTTACTTAAACGAAAGTGTTCAAAATGTTGAGAAGGCAGATATTCCAAACTCATTTGATATTAAGACAGTACCCTAAAATTCTGAAATCTCTATAATATGTAGATCTGCATGGTTATATTTCCTTATTTTGGAGTATTGTGCTGTGTAAATTGTTTGCCAGTGGTTATATGTTCTTGGTCTCTATAATATTTTAGAAGTTGTTATATACCAAGAAATTTTACAACATTATCAATACATTTCTCATAAGCGAACGCAGTTTGCTCATGACAATAACTTGTTCAAAGGGTGTAACATTAGGCGGCACTGGAAATGAAATTGGAGATCGTCATCCTAAAGTAGGTCAAGGTGCACTTATTGGAGGCAATACAATTATACTTGGTAACATCAAGATTGGTGAAGGAGCTATGATTGCTGCTGGTTCCCTTGTATTAAAGGATGTTCCTGCATGCAGGTAGAACCAAACTGACATTCATAGACAAAATAGTGTTTTTGTTATGCAACAGTTAAATTGTACCATGCTCTCACTTGCCGAAATAGCAAATGTGTCATGTACTCACTTTTTTTTTTTTGGCCCACAGCATGGTAGCAGGAATACCAGCAATGATGGTGGGATATGCAAAAGAACAAGGCCTGTCAATTACAACAAAAGATGGTATGTCAACTATATGGACAAATATGGAATCATCTATTGTAGCTTGTATTGAATTAAAAAAAATTATTCGCATGCAAAATATATGTTTTTATATTCTTTGTTTATGATTTTTGTCTATATGAACTTTTTAATCAAACATGCAGATGTGCCGGAAGAAACTTTGCGGCGTGCTGATGTTAATTCACTGGAGCGAAGACCTATTGGTAAGAACTCCCCCTAATCTCCCTTCTCTTTTTCGATGAATACTTGTAATGGATTTTCTCTGCCACTATGGTTGGCACAATGTGTACAGAATTTTCAGTCATAGATCTTTGTGTGCTTTTTGTCATTTTGTTAATAGTGGGTCCAGCCACAAGCCTATGCAATTATGTAGAAAATATAATATTTTGTGACAGTTCTTTCACCATGCACCTTGTGACCAATCAATGGTAAGCAGCTGCTAATGTTCAATGTCTCTGCCATTTACATTTCCAACTTAATAATATCTGTGTCCAAGAAACAGGAGGTAGTTTCTGGGACAGATTTATTTGGATTTTATATCCAAACATCCCACTTACATGGACCTTTTGTGGGCTGTCATCCAGTAAAGACCATTGTATGGCAATTAATTTGATCCCGTAGGTAGTTTGGCTCCTAATATCTGCTCTAGTGCAACTGGAATTCTGGAGCAGCTTTGATTTGTATGTCTTTAGGCAGATATGGTCTACCAAGTATCCTGAAGAACTTTTCACGAGAGGGAGGTGGACTGGGTGGTGGGGGCCAGAGGGACGAAAATTGTCCGGAAAAAGCTGAATTTTCTCTTGATATTATTCACATGCGTATTTTATTTTATGTTTCATTAAATCAGTGTGCACTGTTTTCAGGATCTGTGGACTTGGGAAAGAAACAATATGACGGTATTTGATGGACATGGGATAGATCTTCCTTACCAATGCAAGCCTCCGGCATTTGTAGTGAGATAAATTGTATGATTAGGTTGCTTGTTCTCCTTTCGGGATAACCTCGTGATTTGTCAGGCCTTGTCGACGTTTTTACCCTGGACTGTAACATGTAACCGGAGCAGATTCTTGGCTACTGAGGAGACGTGGAGGGAGAGAGGGGGGTGGGGAGGGGGAAGGCGAGGGAGGTAATCTCTGCGAATTTGTTATTGAAGTCTGGTAGTTAATGGTTTATACTTTTCTTTTCTACTCTTTTCTCTCTATCGGAAACATACTTTCAGTCTCAAGGATCAAATAACTGCACTAAAGTTCTGTACTTGGCCTTTGGACTGTTTTTGTGAAGAGTTTAAATTGATTGGTTCCATTGAAACGATCAAGCTTATAAAATCAGCATTGATCCAAGGACAGGACGTGACCCATTAGAAGAATTCTATAAATAATTTATAGAATTCATGAAAAGTTTCACACCATTAAACCTCTAAAAGACGAGAGATTTGTGCCAACATTCTCTTTTCAAAGAATATTTTCTAAATATTTTTAGATCTCAAAAAATTATTATTTTCTGTTGCCATTTAGCTACGTGGGTGCTACAAGTGCGTCCACTAGTGTATGCTCCAAGGGCATTCTAATCTTATACAAATTGTACAAGTTAGAAACAGGACCACAGGCCCTTCATGTGGAATATATATATATTTTTTTCTCAATGGGTGGGATTGGAGGTTCAAACCCTATATCTTGGCGTTTGTCTAAGACTCCGATATCGTATAGAACACTGTTTTTACTAAAAACTCAAGCTAATAGTAGAGGTGAATTTTATATATTTAAATTCCTTAACAACTAATCGGTATCTTGCATTATGGTTTCATGTTGATTCTTTGCATAATTAGATGGGTTAATTGAAGATTATGAATTTTTGTTAAAAAAAATCATTATAACCAACAATCTTGGCTTGACAAAGTACCCTTTGAAAACTTTTAAAGATTCTTTTATTTCCTAAAAAAAAAAAGCTAATCACCCACGACTCTCTTCAAAAATTAAAAAAAAAAACTTCCCATATTTTTAAAATAAACATCCACACACGACATATATAACAATCTATGTAAGGATTTAAATTAATCCATTATTGCACATGCTGCTCCTAGTAAGTGTAAAAACGATATAATTTGACAAGTTTTGAAAATTTTAGCTTTTCACTTCAGTTTTCTTTCAATAATGTTTTTGGTAACGTGGTTGGACATCCTATTTTGATATTTCATCAACTCTTTTTTTAATCCTTTCCCGTATTTATTTAATTCGTTTGCCACGTGTGCTTTTCCCTAACATAAATGAAGAGAAGTGAGTTAGTGGAAACTAATAGAGGTTCAGATTTCATTCTATTCTTTAAGATAAGTTGACTTCAAATATTAACTAGGGATAACATGTGCAATATTGTCATACATATTTAGACCATTGCACAAATGGTGGTCACCTGCTCGAGAAACTACGAAAATACCCTAGAGAAACTTGATATTGTCTTATTTGTCACGCCTGCAGATACCGAACGAGGAGATGCGATTTCGCACTCTTTATTTACATGGGAAGCATGAGATGCGAGATGAGTGCAGGTTTCTAGGAGACCTGCGATCTCACCAAATTTCAAATTCTAGGAGGAGAGAGGAAGAAAATACGTTAAATACGGAATTTCAGGGTTTGTTTCTCTAAATTTCAATGAAGAGTTTCGATGCCCCTGCGACTTGATCTTCAGAATCCCCGCTGTTTATTCGCCTTAATCAGGTTAGTCTTTGCTAAATCTCAATCTCCCCTTTTGATTTGTATTCTTCAATTTCCTATTTATTTTTAGAATGTAGCCTAAAGAATTCAAAATTCAGTTGGATCCTTCTGGATTTGACAGCAGCGATGAGAATTTGAGTTTTGGATCTGATTGATTTGGAGTTGTAAGTTTCATAATTTGGGAGAGCAGAACCATAGAACTGTTTTGTAAGGTTTTCTGGATATTTAATTGCTTCAGTGAAATTCTTCTCGATTTGATGGCAGCGATAGTGGTTTTATTTAATTATTTATCTATTTCTTTATTTTTTGCTTTTTATTTTGGGTCTGTTTAACTTTTGAGCATAAATTTCATAATTTAGGAGATGAGACCCATATAACTGATTCTAGGGTTTTGTTAGACATATACCAATTTATGAAGAATGTGGGATCGAATTTCTCTGTTGTTTGTGGTTGTGGCGGTGAATTTCATTTTTATTGTTCTTGGTGTTGGTGATCTAGCTAAATGACAAGGGAGGGCTGTCACACACAGGCACAACATGTTGTTGCCCTATTACGTGGACTTCTCTGCTTTGTTGTTTTATTCTGTTGACAAGATTACATTTATTTTTCGGTCTATCATTGATTTCCAAGTGATGACAATGCGCCTGATGCCAAAAATGCAGGAATGTCATCAGTAGAAGGGGAGATAAATGGAATACCAAGAGGTCAAAATGAAGATGCTTTAACTGTAAATAAGGTTTTGCATGGAATGAGATATGTGGAAGATGTATATGTGCCCAAGGAGAACGGAATTTGTGATGTCACCCCATGGACTGGTGATGCTAATGATCAGCTTGTACAAATGGTTATTGAGCTCAACTTTCAGAATGAATATTTGAAGGCCCAGTTTGACGGTTTGAAAAACCTTCATGCTGAATCTGGTGGTTTGTACAGACAAACGAAAGAAACTGGGCATGAAGTTGCAGCATCTGAAGATGTGAACAAGCTACATGAAAAGATAGAAGCTTTGAATAGAGAAATTCTGGTGCAAAAGCAAACTCAAAACGCTGCCGAGGATGCCCTAAAGCATCTTCGAACGGCATGTTCTGAGGCAGATGCAAGAGCCCAAGAGCTTTCCTATGAGCTTGCTCAAGGTCAGATATCTTCTTTTTGTCTGCACACTTGATGTCTACTGCATTATATTTTTTGATAATGGTTTTGCATGGAAGTGTCTGAAAACCATGTTATTCTACGCTTCAAATTAACATTTGATTTTCCTTGTGAGACATTATACATGAATTGAACTTATAAATGCATTGGAAGTCTATTTTTCTGATCATAAATGGTTGTAAGTTTGTAACCCTCTGTAAATTCTTGTAGTTCGACAGAAGATGGATCAAGAAATAAAAGAGCGCGATGAGAGGTACTCTGAACTTGATTCAAAGTTTGGAAGGCTTCACAAACGTGCAAAGCAGCGTATTCAAGATGTTCAGAAGGTGAAATTCTGTTACTGAAGTCATTTCACTATAGATTGCTACTTTTGGCATTGAATGCATTTTTTTTATGTGGATCATATTATTCATATTCTCATCGCATTAGTATTTAATTATGCAGTGTTCACGTAGTCATGTGATTTTCAGATACTTACTGATTCAATAGCTAATGAAATAATTTCTGGAGAAGAACGTAGTTTCTCTTTTCCTATCTACTGTTGGCTTTTTTATTTTAGTTTATTTATATTTTACTTATGTTTTAGTTCTGATACAGCTTCTGTATTTGTCATTAAACTGCTGGGATCTCTGATCCATAGCCATTGTGATCTTTCAAACTCTTGATGCATAAACAAATTGAGACATCCATATTTTAACATTGAAAAACACTTTCATACTAGTAATAGAGCCAATAAAGTAGGTCTCTGAGAAGCAGAATGTCTAATGAGAAGCAAAATTTTTAATCTGTCCAAAGCCACCCCGAAAGAGCTGTACATATCTCCGGAGGTAAGCCTGTTCCTCTACAAATTGCAATGCAGATAAAAGAAACATACAAAAGATTTTATTTATTTATTTACTTTACATATTGAAGGTTTTTGTGCACCAGTAATTATAAAAAAAAATTCATGCACCAGCCTCTCACCAACTCATCGAGAATTTAGGGATAAAATAAGCCAAATAGGAATCCAGATGGAATGCGTACAAGGGTAGATGGTGCACATGATATGAAGTGGCAAAGGTCTTGAAAGTATGCAATCCAGAGCATCCTTTTAGTTTGAACAATCATGAGTTTCCCATTTATTTCTTCTCTTTAATCATTGTATTTTGTTTAATAGGGACATGCCCTTGAGATAAATATGTTCCTATGCAAATTCTATTCAAAGTTCCATGAAGCCAAATGTGTTCCTATATTTTCTGAACATCAAAAGATGGTCAGATAATTTTCAACTAACTTAAATATTAAAAACAAACTTAGTGATACGTGCAAAAAGTTTGAATTACGTTTTCTTTTTCTTTTTGACATTGAAAGGAGGCAAATTTGCACATGCGCACTTATAGACACATGCTACTTACACACTCTACATGGGTGCCAAAGAATTTGAATTATGATTGGCCTTGGCTACAAGTGATGGAGCAAAGTTTAGCTTTATGCTATGCAGGTTTAATCTATGTAATTAATGGAGAAATTCAGGGAGAAGAAGAAAGACTTTTACATGGTTTTTATTGCTCTAGAAAAAAGCATGTGATATAGTTACAAGGGGGTTAATTTGGTAGGTTGGCTTAAAAAGGATACCAATAAGATATGTTTAGGTTCTTAAATTCATGTATGAGGGAGTGTTAGCTGAAGTGAAATCAAGTGGTAATGAGACAAATGACCTTCTAGTTATATGGATTTACACAATGGTTCAGCTATGATTCCCTGCCTTCTTACTTTAAATTATGGACCAGTTAACTAATTATATTCAAGAGTTATTGCCTTAGTATGTGCTATTTATAGATGATGTGGTTTTGGTTGACCAAAGTAGAGAGGTAGTAAATGCAAGATTAGAGTTATTGAGGGTTACATTAAAGTCAAAAGGTTTTAAACAACTCAAGATATTTCCAAAAGAAATTAATTTATTATTTTTGAAATTGTCTATAATAAAAGGAATACTGGTGAGGATACTACAGATAGAATTAGAGTTGGATGGCGTAGGACATGCTGCTAGAATGTTACATGATCAGGAGATTCAACTCAGACTAATGAAAAATTTTGTTGGGCAATTATAGTCTTAATATGATGTATTGATTATCAATGGCCAAGCCTTTATTGAAGACTTCCATTTCAAGAGTTGAGTTAATTAGTTAATGTACCATGTTTAAATGCATCTTAAAATGCATCGCCTTTGCTCTTAACTCTATAGACTCTTAAGTTAATAATTATTCATCCTCACAGAAATGGTCCTGTGGTGCTGGACCACTGGGAAAGTGTGGATTCGAATTGGATTCTGGACAGCGAACTATAACATTTCATAATTTTCATTTTAGGGTTCAATAACTTATCTTTGTTTCTTTTCAGTCCCTTTGAGCGAAATTTTTTATCTATTAAATTGATTATCTTATTAAGTGTGTGTCCTATCAAAAGACTGATCAAATCTCTGTTCAAACTGTAGGAGATTTATCTAACCATATGGTAGATACCTGTAGAAAGCTGTTCATAATTTTTTTAAAATCCATATACATTGGCAATTGATTGATTGTTACATCATCTTTTTTCTTTTTTATCAGTAATGGAGAATATGTGTATATATATATGTATGTATGTATGTATATATCTGTAGAGAAGAATGTACATGAACTATCTACTACCTGCAAGAAGAGGGAGATATATTGGAGAAAAAAGAAGAAACAACTAGAAACCAGAAAAGAACAAAAAGAAAACAGCAGGTATGGAAAATGGCAAATATCCCATCAAACATTAAGCCCCAATCTCCACAATTGTTAGCAGATCTAGGGATGTGTTGGAATGAGATGTTCTAACTGGAAGTAATGAAACACACTAGGCAAATAATGCGATCCAATCTCCATGAACCTGTCGACGTCATCTACGAACTCTTATAGGATTGAGAATGGAGAAGATAGGTAAGTTCTAATAGAAAGCTAATGAAGACATTAGAGGGAACTATAGGTATTTTAGGCTTAGCAAACTTGTCAGTCGCAGCCACATTTTGGCATTTTAAGGGGTGGAATAATCAATTAAAGTGCCTTTTAGGAAAAAATAGCTTAAATCGTGATTTTTAGTTTTTAATTCAGATGAATGAGGTAATTACAGTAAATTTATATCTAGCTTTCAATTCTATAGAAGTTGTTAAGAATAGGGTCTAGCTTAACCATGCCCATGAAACATCATTGATAGTGTTGTTTAAAGCAGTGTTTACAGAGGCATGCTGCTGAAATTTCGTTTTTTTGGACTTAGCGATGCATTTCACAGCCGGAAAATCGCTAATTTGCATTTTGGTCGATTTTTGTGGCGTGCCGGCGAAACGGTCAAAACAGGGAGGGGAAATGGAAACTTCTTTAATTTTCATAGGCGATTTTTGGCGGTGTGCCGGTGAAATTTCGATAAATTTAAAAAAAAATCCAGTTTTTGTCCAATTTTTTCCTTCTTTGATTTTTCCAGCGTGCCAGTGAAATTTTCGTTTCGTGCGATGGGTGGATGGGCGCCAAAACGGTAAACTTTGGTTTAAAGTAGTTTTACAAGAGAAAAGAACAAATGCTTTGGCTTTTGTAATAGCAAAACATTTTTCCCCCTTTCCTTTTCTTTTGAGTAGCACAGTAAAAGTTTATCAATTAGTTATGCTTTAAAAGAAAAATAAAGATATACTAAAATGAAAAGAAATTGCTTATTGCTTTCTTACTTCTAACAAGAACTTTTGGAAAGCAAATCCAATAGAATTGAGTTTGAGAATGGGAGATTGGTCGAGATGGAAGGGGTGAGAATGATTGAAACTAATAGCAGTATGGTTGTTTGAATATTGAGGATAAAAGATTTAAAAGATGAAATATTTGCTGGATTTATACTCAAGGTAGTGGGATAACTTGATGAAAGGAACATTTGGCTAGGTTTTATCCTAAGGCTGTTGTCAGTTATAAATTATGCTTAGTTCAAATGGTAATTGCAATCAAAGAATATTTTCATTCTAGACCATGACTTTTGACTTACGCGATTAAATATTTTTCTTTCATTTCTTGTTTTTAATATGTTATGAACTAGGTTTTCAGTAAATTTTTTTTATGTTTATTATTTGAAGTTTAAATGAATGGCATATGCATGGAAATGTGTACCTTATTTTATTATTCATTCCTTTCCTGTACAATGTCATTGTTTTTGCGATATTTTGAATTATTTGGATATGAAGCTGTCTAAGTTGGTCTGTTAAAAAATTATATTTAGAACTTCCATATTTTCCCCAATGTTTTTCTCTTTTATCTAACTTTTTGTTTTTCAATGATACTGTTATTTCCCTGTTTAAGGGAGGGTGATATATCCCACAATATTGAAACTTGAAACCTTGATATTGGGTAATGCTAAGAATATAGTTTCATTCAGTAAGGGGTTGTAGATTCATTAGTTGCAGTAGAAGGGACTTTCATTATACTAAGTATTTGACCTTTCTCTTGAAGTTGGTCACTATGGAAGGGAGGTATAAGATTATCAGTGAGGACCTTATTTCATTGGATAATTATAATGTAATTTGTAGTAGTGACTGTGGAAAATTAAGGGAGTGGAAATGTATACAGTTTGTGTACATAAGGTTATCTTTTTCACTATTAATACATTTCTAACTATATTTATCCAAAAAAATTCATGGCATTTCTATACCATAAAACATGTATTTGAAGTTTCTTATACTGTGGTCAATTGAAAAGATTTGAGGAATTTTGTTTACTACTCTTTTTGCTTTTTCCTTTATAGGTTTCATTATTTTTCAATTGTATTTTCCTAATAAAGCTTGAAGAAGATCTCTTTTTTTTAATCTATCGGTAAGAATGAGGATTATATTAATTTATAAGAGCAATAATATAGGTCATACAAGTACACAAAGGGTGTACTAGATGGACCCTAGAAAACACAAAAGCTTCCACACTCTAAAAATTCCTTACGGTCTATCCCTTTACATGATTCTTTACTCGATGCCCAATACAGTAGATGGCTGAGGGAGGATTCTAATAAAACCCACGAGGAACTGGAAGTGTCATTAAAAATTCTCCTATTCCTCTCCTTCCATAGCGCCCACAGAATTGCCGCTGGAGCAAAGTTCCACAAAACCTCATACCTCGAGACTCCTCTGCTGTAATTCCAAGACAGTAGCACTTGGTGCAAGTCTTGGGGCTGCACCTACAGCTTCCCAAATCTCAATAAAAAGCTGTCCACAAATTGTGGGCTACCTTACAGTGAACGAGCAAGTGATTAACAAATTCTAAGTCAGATTTGCACATCTGTTTGGGGCTTTCCATCCTCTTTTCACAAGATTATGAATTGTTAATACTCTTCCCAACACTGCTGTCCATGTGAAGAAACCGATTTTAGATGGAAGACCTGATTTACACAGCATTTTTGAGAGCTTAAAAGTGCTGTCCTTCTTGTTTAGGTACTTGTAGAAACCCTTAACAGTAAACTCACCTGATCTGTCCCCCACCCATTTCAGTCTATCCAGATCTGAAATCAGCTTGAAGAAGATCTCTTATTTTAGTCTAATAGCAAAGATCAATAATGATGAAGGTTTAGGAGAAAGGAAACAAGAGTTTATTATAGCATTAATGAGTCTAGTGGAAATGTCTCATGATAAGTTTTTATGCCTATTGGATCAGAAGAACCATGAAATATAATTATTCCTTTGTTTGGTTATAATATAGAATTAATATTTTGAAACTTTGATTGCATTATAAATTATAATTCAATTCCAACGTTCGATTGGCACAAAATTTTTTTTACAAAAATTAATACAGAATAAAATAAGAGGCTATTTGGTGATGGTGGTTGATTTCATTATAGTTTCAATTCAAGCATTTGGTTGACACAAAATAAATCTGTGCAATTAATACAGAATCTATTTGGTGGTGCTGGTGGTGGTGATTGTGGTGATGGTGGTGGTTTGATGGTGGGTTGTACAGTGCTATTGGAAGCTGTCATGGACTTCCTCCTAAATCTTAGACATGGAATTATAAAAAACTAGGGGAGGTATAAAGAACTGTAATTGCTTAAGGTAAGCTTAAAACGTAATCTGAAGGAATTGGATCGGGATTCTTAATTCTGATTCCTTATCTTCCAACAAACATATAATTTATAATTCCAATTCCCAGCATAAATTCCTAGCCCAATTCCTTCTGTCAACACATCCTAATGGAAGACTCAAGCTATTCTTTTGTTTTCTGAGATCCCAATGGAGCATCTGTCAGAGTTCAATTTTATGGCATAAACTGATATATGGTAGCAATGTTCACATTGGCATGTTATAGGGGGGGAGAATATGCGATGTTTCTCAAAAACTCACGAATGGAAATTCCGCTGAAGCCCTTGATGGTTGGGAAATGAGATATCATTACTTTGATTCCTCTTGATCTTGGCTTAGATTGTTGGGGTTCTCTCCTCAGCATCTCTCTTCTCAGTGAGGAGTCATATGTCCGATCAAAATATAGAAGAGATAGCATTTTTGATAAAAGAGAGGCTAGCACCAATTGTTGAATTTAATGTGCCTGGTCACCTAAAATCTTGTTCTTGTTGCATTAATGTAATATTGTACTATGGGCTTGAATTAGTTCTTGAAAGCTCAGTTTTTCCAATTTTTGAAGTTATTATATTCTTTCAAAAAGTTACATTAAGTTTGTATAACAGCAGTTGAATAAATATTTTTTTTGGTGGTTATTTCAGGAAAAAGATGATCTTGAGGCCCGCCTTCGTGGTGTCAATGAAATGGCTGAGCAAGCATCATCTCAGCAGTCCTCATTGCAGCAAGAGCTTGAGCGCACAAGGCAACAAGCAAATGAAGCATTACGGGTGATGGATTTAGAGAAGCAACAATTACGAACTGCAAACACTAAGTACAGTCTCCAATTTTTTGCATATTAAGGCCAGTTTGTATTGCTTTATTGAGTTTTCTTGCTGTTAACTTAGATGTGAAATATATGTATTTTATTGGTAGAACCTGCCTGATGGATAACAATGGGATTATATGAATTACGAATATCAGAACTAAAATATTCAGGACGGACAGCAAAGAAGTACTGAAAGGGAAAAAGTCAAAAGGATATACAACTACTGTCTCAGGAGACAAAAAAGATCCACCTGAACCTCCTTTTAATATCTCCAGTGCTGGTATGCTATAGAAGAACTCTTCTCAGGGCAACCCTGCTCTCGCTAATCTATTAGTTAGCTTATTTGCTGTGGTTAGCTTCCTTGTGAAGAAGTGGAATCTATTGATGTTGTTGCTAAACTTCTACAAGCTCCATGTGTAAAGGAGATAAAAGAACTTTATTGACCACCAACTTGTGTCCACAAATAGGAGTGGTCATCAAAGGTATCTTATTAAATGGAAGGAGCATCCACTTTCTGATTGTACTTGGATTATGGACAGTGAGTTTCAACGTTTAATCCTGACCTGTATGAAAAATTCCATGCTTTTAATTTTCCGGGGTCAAGTTCTTTCAAGCTGGGGAGAGTTGATGGGATCATGGGAGACAGGTGGCACTTTATAAAGTTTTTAAGAGGTGTAGAAAAGAATATTCTAAGGCTTGAACCCTAATTTGGAATATGTTTGTTACTTGCAAGCTTGAATAATTTAATAATAAGTTCATTTTGTTTTTATATTTTTGTGTTTTGACTTATTATTGGTGTTGGGTTCTATTTATGGTTTCATTACTCATTCAATCTGGTCTTATTAGTTAAAAAAAATGGGCCAAGGATCCAAATCATTAGGGTTAAGCAATTTAGGCCTATAAATAAGGATGTAATGGTTCTTTTGGAGTTTTTATGTTTTTTTTTTTGGGAATAATGGCAATAAAATTTTCCAGCAACTTTTGCTCTTGGGTTGTGTGATGCAACCAGCTACCAGGTGTGATGCTGAGGAACCCTAGGTGCGATGCCTAGTTTTGAGTTATTGTTCATGACACTGTTTATGTGAGTTATGGTTCTCGTTATACTGTTATGGCCTTATGGGTACTGTTCACACAGTACTGTTCACTGGGTGGTTGTTCTACATCACCTACTCTAAGTCTTTGGTGAATATTCAGAGATATCCCTAAGGTTCTTGATGTTTCACTCACCTCAGTCTTGTTTCTCAATAGTGGAAAAAAGTGTGTTAAATTCCTGATAAATTAATCATATTTTTAGTCAGATTATGTGTAGTTAAATAATATTTGATGGATTCATCTAGGCCCTATTTGGTCTTCTTCTCTCCCCTTTAGATCCTTCTGACTATACCATTTACATCTTCTCATTGTTGCCCTTTTAAGTCTTGGCTTTATATGCCCAAACTACCTTAGCCCATTTTCTTATCTTATCTATTGGAAACTCATAGATACTCTCATATCTGTTCATTCCTGACATTGTCTTGCTTAATCTTCTTACATTTACCATGTTTTGACATCCTTGTTTCAGTAGCATTTACATGTGAATATGTTGTCTAACATTCTGCTGAATCTGCTTCATCATCATACAATAACATCATGATTTACCTTCTTTAAGCAATTGTATCCAAATGTTAAAATTATAAAACAAGGCTTTTATAATCATTTACATTCTAGAATACTTAATAGGTTGAGAACAATATTGTTCTTGTGCTTGCCATTGATGTTGTTAGTGCAAAATGTGACAAAATGGAGATCAGAACTTGAAGGTCTCTGTTTATTAATGGAAATTTCAGAGAATTGACGAATATTGTGACTCATTTCTAGGCTTCGCGAGAGCATTGACGAATTGCGCCGTTCCTTGGAAGCCAAGGAGAATGCTTTTGAGGGATTGCAGCAGTCTCTTTCAGAGAAGGAGCAGGTCCTGAAACTCTTTAACCTTAGATGCTAAGATTTTTTTTCTCTTTCCAAAAGCTGAATTTGTTTTCCTATATGCATAAAACTTGGACTTGTAGGTGCTTTTGTGCATGTGGGCATCAGATTAAACCTATGATATGCTTAATCATGTTTGTGGATATTTGCCTGTGAGACACTATGTTATATGTGGTTAAAAGGGTATATGATGGAAGAACCAAAAATTTTCATAACTGTTTTTAAATTCCATAATTTCAGTTTTTTTTTCTAATGAACAAGTTAAATTATCATTACATCCCCTGAGATTTGGTGAATGTTCATGGCAGATAACACTCTTTTTTTTTTCTTTTTTTGATAAGTGATGAAATTTTATTAATGATAGAGAGAATGTACACAGATAAAGAAACAAACAGAGAAAAATAAGCAACACAAGCTGTAAATCACCATTGTGACAGTATAACCTATCCAACATCTAAACAAAAAGAATTATCCCCAAAGGCCAAGGTGTCTAGGAGCTCCCGCCTTTGTTAATCTATCTGCAACATCGTTAGCAGCCCTTGGTACTTGGTTGAAAGATATGTTCAAATAACTCTCTTGTTGACTGAAAGTCTGAAACCATGTTACAACAACCTTCCTTCCATTATTATGATGTCCATAAAGCAACAGTTGCTTATGTCATATTTTTAGTGACAAGGATACTCTTTTTTACCTTCATTAATTTGTTTAACATATCTAGCTCATTCTTCATGGGGTTTGGTGCGCATTTTATGTGCCTTTTTTGGTCTCTAGGTCATTATTTTTCTCTACCTTTATCACTGCTTTTAAAGCCTTTTTTTCAACTGTAAACTTTTTTTTTTCTTATCTTATTACTTTCATTTTCTTTATTTTTATTACTTTTTTTTTTACATATTATTTGCAAGATTTTATTAATTCCTTTTCTTTTTAAAATTTTTAGTAACTATATATACAAATAAGCGCATGTCCTGTCAGGTTTTTTTTCCCCCATTTTTTCCTTCTTTTGGGTACAAGACATATTCTGTTATATTAGAATAGTATATTTGTCTTCAAAGAGCTTGGTTTAAGTTTTGAGAGATCAGTTCTCAATTGGGTTCGGTTCGGTTTTGGGTTACTAGTCAAGGAGCTTGGTTTGGTTTTCGGTTGATGTGAACCCAGACTAAACCGAACTAAGTTGCACCACTAGATCCTATCCACTTTTTTAGTAAGAGACCACATCCTTTCCATGTTTTAGCCCTTCGATATTTTTATCAATTTATTTATTTTTAATTTCAAAACATTTTGTACTGGGAGTATAAAATTCATTTTGTTTTTAACTCAAAAATCTTGAAGTTTTGTGCCTTGTTACATGTGTCTTTGTATCTGCAACAGCATCTACCTTCCCTCCACCCGAAGAAGGAAAATTGATGATGATGATGATGATGACGACAATGACAATAAGTTTGTCCCACTCGAGGTTTATCGTTTCAGTGCCGCCCATCGCACGAAACGAAATTTGGATTTTGGGGAAATTTCGCTGGCACACCGTTCCGTTTCGTTAATGAAAAGTTAATAAATTTTCATTTCCCTCGCCCGCTTCGCTCGGCACGCCGCAAAAAATCGCTAGCGATGCAAATAAGCGATTTTCCTCCTCAGAAATGCATTGCTGCCTCCAAAAAAACGAAATTTCGCAGCATGCCGCTGAAACTGTTAACATTGGTTCCACTAAAATTTGACGGGATTGTGTAAATTTCTAATAGTGATAGTTGAGTCAATGGTTGCAACTTGACATTATTTGACACTATTTTAAATTTCTAAAATTTTTTATAATTGTGTTCCTTTGTACATTTCTAAGGGTGAGATTTGAATCAGAAGTTTGCAGCTTGAAAATTTTGCAACTTTATCCCAGATTTCTCAACTTGATGCTACTAGTGAAATCTTTTTTACATGCTTCTTCTCCTCTTTTTTTTTTTAACAACAAATGATGATTTCATTCTATATTTCTTAAATTTATTTTATTACCGTAATTGCGCTGCCTTTAAAGAAGCTTTCTTTGTTCAAATTTCTAAATGAGGAGCATTATGGATTTTCTTTTTCTCATGTTTTTCAACTTTGTTACAGTAATTACCTTCTGCGCAGATGTTGGAAGACATGCAGAGATTACTGCAATCTGCAGAGGAGAAGAGGCAAGCTTTGATTACTGATCTTTCTGCTAAACACCAAAAGGTAAAATGTTGGTGCTTGTTGGATGCTATTACCTATTGTAAACTTTGATCCTTCCCCTGGTTTCTAACCTTTTGCTCCATCCTGTCTGTCTTTTCTCCTTCAGAATGTAGAAAGCCTGGAAGCCCAAATTGCTGATGCTTTATCTGAGAGAAGCAAAGCAGCTGAGACAATTTCTTCTTTGCAGGTATGATTTATGTTGGAAGTAGTGGCTCATATTCAAGAAAAGGTAAGGGTATATTTGGGATTTTGACCAATATACAGGCTAGGGTTGTAATGGTGATATGGAGAGATATAAGTTGTAAGCCTAATATGTTCTATTTGTAGTGAAAGAACTCTTCTCTCTCCCGTGGACATAGGCATACTGCCAAACCACGTATATCTATGTGTAATTTCTCTTTGATTCTTCCTTTTTTATGTTCATAGATTAATTATCACAACATCGAAGAATCACAACAATTTACCATCTTATAATTCATTTTCTTGTAAAATTTCCCATGAAAAATGAAGAGAGACAGTATATTCGTGTGTGTTGTTAATTTTATCTTTCCTAAGATGATTCTCATGCTTAACTTCCAGAAAAAATTTATTATGGATCACATTTAACATGAGCAAGGTAACATCAGATACTCATCCCCAAAGGAAAAAAAATAAAGGATGGCGATAGAGTTGATTACATTCATAGAATTAAGTAATAGGAATTTATTTTTCTTTCAGTTGAATCAGCTGTTATTTAGGATAATGTCATTGTGATTGCTCCTTTTAATGGTTTATGATGCTCATGCAGCACAAACACACACAAAGAAAGTATATTTATGTGTCTATTTATATAAGCATGTTGTAGAGTATGTATATATGCATGCATTTATATATGGAAGTTTTAATATGTTTATACAAAGGGTCAAGTTATTGAATATATTTGTTCTTTTTGGATGTTTTATTCCATTATGCAGTTATATAAAAGGTTGTTGGATACTCCATGGATTTCCAAACTGTGAAGTCAACCGTAATTTTTTTTTTCCTTTTCCTTTATCAGGTGCTTATTGCTGAAAAGGAGTCTAAAATTGCTGAGATGGATGCAGCTTCATCTGGTGAAGCCGCACGACTAAGAGCTGCTGTAGAAACTGTAAAAGGGGAGCTTGTTCAATTGAAAAATGAGCACGTATGAGTTGAACTTTTAAGTTTTCCTTTATCATCCTTTACTTCAAGGATTGGAGGCTGCACTTCTTAGTATCTTTTTCATGTATGTTTGGTCGGACTCAACCTTTATGTGTCATCAAATCATATATGACCTATTCCATTCAGGCTCTGAGTGGCCTTTCTTTAGCTCTTTGAGATCTTGTTCAATTGGAAAATGGGCACATATGAGTTGAATTTTTAAGTTTGAGTAATTTTCCTTTATCATCCTTTACTTCAAGGATTGGAGGCTGCACTTCTTAATATCTTTTTCATGAATGTTTGGTCGGACTCGACCTTTATGTGCCTTCAAATTATATCCGACCTATTTCATTCAGGTTCTAATTGGCCTGTCTTTAGCCCTTCTAGATCTTTCCTCTATCAACCCATTTTATTTTTTCTCGTATTAGGCATACTCCTTGCCACTCTGGGATGGTGCTGCTTATATTGACATATTTAAATGAATTGTTATTTTCTATGACATTGCTTGAGTATCTTTCCATGTCCATGAATCTGATTTCTCAAATTTGTTGAACCCAGCATTTTGTGACCCTTGAGAATGACCCTCTTCTTACCTTTACCAATGCAACATAAGCCATCTGTGGCCTTTTTATTTATTGACCTAAGTATTAATGGTTTCATGTCTCATAGTTACTTGGCTTTCGGCTTTCAATGTGGTGTTTATTGATAACTTTGTGAAATCTATGTGAATTTTGACTATAGGCACCATTTTACATGTCATTTGTCTGAAAGTGTGTAAATGTTTCAGGAGCAAGAAAAAGGGTGCTGGGAGGCTACCTGCCAGGCACTCAAAACTAAGCTGGAGATGGCTGAGAGTACCTGTATACGCTCCGAAATTGAAGCAGCTAAAATGAGAAGTATCTCTTGACTAACCAATTGAATTTTTTTTTCAATTATTTATATATGTGAGAGAAACTGAATCTTTCCTGTACTGTCCTAATGGACAGGTAAACTGGAAGTGGAGTTGTCTTTGCAAACTCAGTTGCTTAATACAAGGGATGCAGAACTAATGGCTGCCAAAGAGCAGGTATTGAATCATTCTTCTATCCTTCAAACTGGAAATAGAAGCTGTTGTTACGATTACTTATGTAGTAAGCATGGAATTTGTGTAGATAATCTATTTTTTTCCCTTTATCTAAACAAACTAGTTCTTTATTTAACTTGGATGGTCTGGAATTTACCTCTTTATCCAGAAGAAATCTGGATGCTTCCTGTATGTTTAAGCTGAAAAAGAGACATAATGGAATTGGAAATCTGTATGTTAGGCTGTGTTTCCCATTCTTTTCAAGGCAATAGCTGACTCTAGAAGCACCAGAAAAACATTTATGGCATTTATGAAAGGGTACTTAAAATTGGGAGCTTTCGTTTGCTTGTAAATGTCCATAGCATTCCATTTTGTTGGACACATCTGCGTTTTGTGCTGCTCCGACAAACAAACTCATGTCTAGAACAAAATCTGTTGATTTGTCAGATTTTCAATGTCTCACTAACTGTATGATCATAGCAGAATTTTATTTTTAGAATTAATGTTTCAGTTCTTTGATCTGAAATGGACATAAAATCTTTCTGGAAATGTTTGAAAATTGTTTTTTTTTTCTTTTTCTCTTTGTTTTGTATTACCTCTGTCCAGTGACTACCTTATCTCTTTCTGGTGTTTGCTTACACTTTTCATCTATAATATACCTTCTGTCATCTTGGAATCAATCACATGGTTTAAAATATCTTCCAAGGCCAATATACTACCGGCTTAGACCGATCTGATATAGGCCCACAATACCATGGTTTCACAAGAAACGATGGTATTGGCATAGTATCAGCCAATTATGTACATATCAGTATTGGCCATTATGTATACTTTGGCCGTTAAAAAAAGGGCATTCAATCTTGAGATCATATTTGTAATTTTTAATCGTATTTTGGAAATACGAGCTTCACGATGTGGCAGTATTTAATTTCTTATAATTTTTTTAGATTTTTAATTCTTTTTTGAATTTCTGGGTCATCCGAGTCAATGCCTTGGTATTGGCTGATGCTGTCGGTATTGCTGGGTTTTACATCCTTCCAGGGGCGGCTCAAACTTTTTGGGGGCCTTAGGCAAGGTCATAAAAATGAGGCCTTTTAATGAAAAAAATTAGTATTAAACCATAAATTTATTTCTTGCCTTTTTAAATGCAAACTTACTAATTACACTTTTTTATTCAAGTTTAGCCAATAAATCATTTTCAATAGATAAAATTGCTAAACCGTTTAATCTATCTTGACACACAGTTGTTCGTAAATAATTTTTTATAATCTTTAGTTTTGAAAAACTTCTTTCTGCTGATGCAACTGTAACAGGTATAGTAAGTACTATTCTATATGCAATAAAACAATTGGGAAAACAATCAAGTTCTTTTATTAGACTAAGTATTTCAATTGGAGTATTAATTTCTGTTTTTGCAACTTCTTTTAAAACCTTTAATTCCGAAAACAAATCCAAACCATCAATATCAGAATGCATGTCATGCTTAAGAAAATTTTCAAGATCAAGACATTTTTTTTTCTAAATCACAATCAACAAAAGAACTTAATCTGTCAAGACCAAATAAAAAACCAAATATATCATCATACTTTGAAAATAGTTCAAATCTATCCTGCATTGAAGATATTGCATGATCTACTATGTAATAAAAATAATCAATTTTGAAAGATTCCTCTGCAGATTTCATAATCTCATCAACATTTTCATCTTTTTCATCAAATTGCTTTTTCTGATGAATGATACGCTTTTTACAAAATGTTGGTTCTATTTCCATTTCCAGTGCAACTTGTTTAGAAAAATCTAAAGCAGAATTGAAACCATTTTCTCTAAAATTTTTGAAATAAGAAATAAGTCCTTTAATTTATCCATATCAAAATCTATATGTATATTTTCAAGTTGTAAACTCTTACTAACTGAATTTACAACAAACAATATATCATACCAAATATTCATTCCCAATAAAAATTCAAAGTTTTCCATTTCATAGGTTGCTAAGCATTTAGCTTCACTCCTTGTTTTAGGATCTTCACTAACTTCTGCTAATTTTAGTAAAGCATCCCTAATTTTTTGGGCTTGAAATTTTAGAGCTTTAACACTTTCAATATGACTTTCTCAACGTGTTAGGGACAAAGGCTTGGGAGTCAAAGTAACATAATCTAATAAAATTTTCCATCTTTTTGTTGAAGAAGCAAATAAAGAATATATACGTTGTACGACACCAAAAAATGATATTGTTTTAGAGCATAAATTAGCCATATCACAAAGAACTAAATTCAAACTATGGTAGCCACAAGCAGTATAAAATGCTCTAGGATTCAAATCTAAAAGCCTCTTTTGCACACCTTATTTGTTACCTTTCATGTTAGATCCATTATCATATCCTTGTCCTCTAACATCATCCAAATCAAGATCATGCTTTTTTAGTATACTCAAAAGTTTATCAAAAAGTCCCTTCCCCGATGTGTTATCTACCATCAAAAACTCTAAAAAGTGCTCATTAATCTTTATTGGACATACAGATGTATCAACACACCGTAATATAACAGTCATTGTTCTTGATGGCTTGCATCAGGAGTACAATCAAGAATAACTGAGTAATACTTAGCTCTTTTGATTTTCTTGATGATCATATTTTTGACTTCATCGGCTAACAACAAGATCAACTCATTTTGTATGTTATGTCCCAAATCACGATTATGAATATCATGCACTTGAATACGTCTAATATGTTCTTGCATTATAGGGTCAAACTCTGCTATCATCTCTATCAAACCTAAAAAGTTCCCATTATTATCTTCAAATAATTTTTCTTTCTTTCCTCGAAATGCAAGATAGTTTCTAGCTAATGTCTTCACCACAGTAATGATTCTAACAAGAACTTTTTCCCAATGTTCTTTCTCCTTATTAATTCGATCTTGGACACTCTTATCAATTGTCTCATTTTTTGACAATCTCTTTTCCAAGTCAATCCATCTAGTCATATTGATAATATGCTCGTTAGATGTTTCGTGTGACTTGAGCTTTTTTCCAAGATTTTTCCAATCTCTATTTCCTTCATTAACTAACTGACTTGTACTATATTTTGAGCTAAATAATTTACAACAAAAACAAAATACTCTATCTTTATCGATTGAATACACTAACCATCTCCTGTCTTGCTTTTCCTCATTTGGTAGTCTACGAATATAATATTATTTTGAAAAATGTCTATTATTTTCATCCTTTGGAAACTCAATATCATCAATTTTAATTGGACCTTTCTCTACTAATATATCTCGTAACTTTATATCAATTTCCTTCCAATGTCCAGGATCACAAAAATTTAAAATCTCATCCTTTCCTAGCTCCATTGATATATTATCGACATGATAATATTGATCATTTGGATTGTCTACAAGTGTCTCCTCAATAATTTGTTCCCCAATTTCATTTTCTTGTATCACATCAACATTATTTTCTAAGTTCTCCCCTTGAGTCACGTCAACATTACTGTCTAAGTCCCCCCTAATACTTGGCTCTTCACCAATTACCTCTTGATTCGAATTTTATTCACTTTTATCAACAAAGTATTTGTTCAAGGCCCCTTTTTGAGATTTTACTAAATTTTCTATTCGCCTTTTTTTCTTAAGTTTTTCATACCCAAATACATATTTTCTACCCGTCATCTCAAATATTAAAAACAAATAGTAAATAGAAGAATATAAAATATTTTCTAACTAGTGATGGAAATCAAATGAAGAACAAGATCAAACGAAATAATAATCGCACGTACGATAGATAGAAAAAAGAAATTGAAAACAACAAATAATGAAATCTAATATGTGCAAGAAGAAGAACTTATCAATTTGAAATTGAGACAAGGCTTTCAATCTTTTGGTCTTAAAGCGATTAGTGCCCCCTCTTGGTACTTTGCCTCATCAATGGTTGGAGACCTCTTCCGATAAGTCGGTAACATGCACTCGAATACTAGTCCAAAAGCAAACTCAATAGCAATGTCCGTCACTCATTCTTTCATTTCAGAAGCGAATAAGAAGGGAAGATTAGCAATGTCACTCTTTGATTTTAAAAACAAAAAAGAAGAGAACATGACTTGAGAAGATGAGTGTTTTGTTTTTCATAAAACATAGAAACCCTAAGCCCCTTTTTCCCTTTTAAAAAACAAGAGAGAGAGAGGGTTTCCACGAGTTGCTCAAAAGTTACTAAACCTCTCTTAACTCTTAACATTAATAAAAGGGGTAACCATGTGTGAGGCCCTCATAGTTGGGGGCCTTAACGTTTGAAAAACTTTCTAAAAAACAAGAAAATGTTAGAAATGGAAAACGAAATAGCCTGTGGGCCTTAATGGCTTACTGTTTAAGAAAACAAAACATATTTAAAAAATGGACACTTAAGAAAAACATATTTAAAAAAATGGGGCCTTCCTACTTTGGGGGCCTTAGGCGGTAGCCTAACTTGCCTACCCCTTTGAGCCGCCTCTGCATCCTTCAACAACTCTTCATAACATGCAGTTTTTTTTTTTTAACTATCTTTGATTCTGGGGTTCGCTTTATGCAATATGTGAAGCTCGCCAAGGCCAGTGTTGATCTAAAATGGTTCAACCTCTTCTGGGACCTAAAACTGGGGCCAAATGGAGCCTAGGCTGGGCACGGACTAAAGATATAATGAAAGCTTACTCCAAAAACATTGGACCTTCAGATTACTATTGGGCATGGACTAAAGATATCATGAAAGCATACTCCAAAAACATTGGACCTTCAGATTACTATTGGTTTGTGTGTAAGTTTATAACAGCCAATACTTGGAATCGGCTGATGCTGTCGGTATCACTGAGTTGGACATCCTTTGTCAATTCTTCATAACATGCAGTTTTCTGACTATCTTTGATTCTGGGGTTTGCTTTATGCAACACGTAAAGCTCGCCAAGGCCAGTGTTGATCTAAAATGGTTCAAAATCTTCTGGGACATAAATCTTGGGCCCAATGGATCCTAGGCTGGCTGGAGTAAAGATACCATGAAAGCTTACTCCAAAAACTTGGACCGTCAGATTACTATTGGTTTGGGTGTAGATTTATAAATTTAAAAACAGTCGAGCTTGTTTGGGCTTTGTTTGTTTTAATGTAAAAGATTTTACAGCATGACAGAAGTTTGTAATTCATTTTTCAGAAATAAGCATGTCCTAAACTATCTTTGTTTATTTTTTGGTGTCGGTAACCAGACAAATAGGTTGACATTGTGCGTTATTTACTTCCTTATCCTCCAATCCAAAGTAAATTGTTTAGAACCTACTAAAAACATGGTGATGGTGGCAGAAATGCCATTGGAGGTGAAAAGGTGCTGATGGTGGATCTAGCTGATATTATTGGGGATGGCGTGTAATAGTGATTAAGTATAGGTAAGGATAGTGAAATGGGGCAGTGACTGGTGGAGAAGACAGATATAGTGGCGATGGGTAGTGATTTTTGCAGCAGTGTGTAAGTGGTGGTGACAGGTTCTGATATTGACAGCAGTGTTTTGATGGTAGTGAACCTTATAAATTTTGGAAAAAGTGATAGTGATGCTGAGGAGGATTATGCCACAACTGAAGGTGGTTTTTTGTGTTATAGGCAACGATAATGATGGCATTAGCTGTGGCAATGGAAATTAAAGTGATTTATCTTTCGGATGATATTTTGTCTCATTTGGACTGCATTTAGATACTGGGACAGTGCATTGCCTGAGACCTTGAGCTGGACACATTTGGTACTTCCCTTTTTCTTTTATTTTCTTAAAAAGTATAGGTCCCAACCACTTTTCCACCATCCAAAAGCTGTGGGGTGCACAAAACATTATTTTTCCTACAATCTTCCATGTTCTCCTTATGTTCAAACACAGGCATAGTAGCACCGTTAGGGATAGTGGTTGTGGTGGCAGCAACTGTGGAGATAGTGCTATTATGGGGGTGGTAGTTAGTTAATACTTCGTAGTTGGTGCTAGTGATGATGATTAGTGATTGTATTGCTCTCCTCAGAGATGGAGGTGGAGTTGTGGAGGTTATGCTGTTGTTGGAGGTTGTGGTTTGCTGCCAACATGGGTGCGGACACCTTTGGTGGTTGTTCATGGTTATGGCAGTAGATTTGATATTTATTAAATAAAAAAAAAAGAGGATAATAAACTTCAAACTGTTGATTTCACAAAAAAAAAAGATAAACAAAGTTTTGAAGCTTTTATTGTTTTCTAACCTCGTATTCTGGATAATTATCTACGTAAATGAATTTATTGCTGGAACAAAAATTCTTGAATTCCATTTCATTGCAAAATGTTTCCAAATCTCATTTTACATCATAATAGAGCAAATCTCAATTACATAACATCACAATAGATAGTGCCATATGAGTTGTGATGAACTGATTTGACTTGTTCCAACCAACCAAATTGTTTTGTAAAAAATGATAAATAAACTTTTGAAGCTTTTACTGTTTTCTTACCTCGTATTCTGGACAACACCATGTAAATGAATCTTGTGCAGAAACAAAAATCCTTGAATTCAATTTGGCAGCAAAATGTTTCCAAATCTCATTTTACATCACAATAGACAGCCTTATTAGTCATGTGATGAAGAGATTTGACTTGTCCCAATGAACCAAATTATTATATAAAAGGAAGAAAGAAATATTTTTTTTCCAGTTTTTGTTTATCCCCCTTCTCCTTCAAATCAGATTTTTTAAAAATAAATGAAGAACTTTCTATCTTTATGGCTCTGTCTGGGAGATAGCAATTAGCATATGTCATCTTAAAAATGAGTGAAATTTGAAGGAATGAATTTTAACTCCTGAAATCCAATTTGATCCCTGGTCAGGTCTATCTATTGGGTTGTGTGCTCCAGCCCAGGCCAAAGAAAAGGTAGTATCCTGAGTGTAAAAATTTCACCTGTTAAACCACTTTAGTTGGACTTTAGTATCTTATACCGTGATTATTTACTGTGTCAGCCCTGAAATTTCGAGGGCATACATTCTATTTGCCCATTAATCAAGCATACTTATTTTTTTTGAGTTTTCTGAGCTCTAATTTTTTACCAGTGCATGATCCTTTATTATCTGTTTATCAGCAAACTTAAATAGATGTATAGTTCAGCTGGTACTCTGCTATTTACTAATAAACCATATTGTGACTTCAAAAAACTATGATGTTTCTAAATGACACTGCTAGGGTGCTGCTTTGTACGCTAGTGAGTAGTGATTGCTCATGACTGGACCCTATGGTTCACATCCTATAGAATATTATTTGACTTTGCTTTCATTTTCCAGATCAACCGCTTAGAAAATGAATTTTCTTCTTACAAAGTACGCGCACATGCACTTCTTCAGAAAAAAGATGCAGAGTTAGCTGCAGCTAAGGACTCTGAATTACTCAAAGCTCAAGAGGAAGTGATAAAAGTAAATTATTACAGTTCATTATCTAATAGCCTAAAGAAAAACATGGATGGTTATAAACTAAGCAATATTTCTTTATTACTTATTGTGTCTTTCTTGTCATCAAGGAAGCTGAAAAGGAAGCCGCACTGGCCTCTGCAGAAAGAGATAAGGTCCTTCAAGAACTTCAGGATGCTTTGGCTAGACATGATAAAGAACTTGCAGAAAGGTAAATAACTGTGTCTGCATAAATTTCATATTATACGCCCCTCTAAAGGAATTTATTTATTTATTTTTATTGTTATATAGTTATTTCTGGTGATTTTCTTTGATCTCTTAAACAATTTTATCTCTGCCACGAGTTCTTATCTTTTTCCTTTGATTATGGATGGATTAATTAGTCATATTCAAGATGAGTTGCCTTGGTTTACGCTATTTGTGCATGATGTGTTATTGGTATACAAAACTAGAGAGGAACCAAATTCAAAATTAGAATTATTTATGACATTGGAATCAAAATGTTTTGAAATAAGATTTAGTTTATGGAGTTATATTTTAGCACAAACAGTAGTAGAGGTAAAGCAACAGTAAGAATCGAGAATCTAGATATTATTACAAGTAACCAATTTCAATCACTTGATTCCATTATTTACAAGTGAATATTTGTGAGGATTTCGCACATAGAATTAAAGCTAGATGGAATGGTCGGAGAGGTGCTTTTTGAGTGTTATGTAATTTGGGGGTTAAATTCAAACTAAAAAGAAAATTTCCTAGGACAGGTACTAGGCCTGCCATCATCTATGGATCAGAATGTTGGGTGACAAAGAAGTAATGAGTTAGCATATATAGGAGTGGCTAGGTGCTGCCCAAATCAGTGATAAAATAAAGGAAATTTAAGGAAGTTTGAGCATTTAAAGCATAGACCTAAGAAGGTAGCTATGAGAAGATGTGAGAGGGTGTTTGTTGAAAGGTCTAAGGGGGTAAGAGGAAGACCCAAATGATATGACTGGAGTTGGAAAAGATTTGGATGCCCATAATCTGACTGAAAGTATGGTTTTTGACAAATAAAGGAACAGGATTTATGCTGTAACTTCAATTAGTTGGGATAAGGTATTGCAATTTGTGTTTTTATTTTATTTTATTTTTTTGGTGGTTTTGTTTTGTTTATTTTTCGTTTTTTGTTATTGTACTTCTTAACATATTGGTAAATCTTTTAAAGCTACTGGACAGTGACAGCAATAATCCTTCTAAAAATTTTATACTAGTTAGCCTTGGTATTTTTGTGTTTTTTTTATAGTTCATCTATGGGCTTGTTAGAGCATAATATTCTGACACAGGAGTACAGATGAGAATACAATTTAGCTAGGGAAAGCCTGGAGTTTGAGCAACTGCAGAGCCTGCCCTTGCCTTTATTGAAGAAATGTTTGACCATTAACACTCATCTCTAGTGGGTTCTTTTCCCTATCTATCTGCTTTCTCCTTGCTGCAACCAAAGAGATTATAACAATAATTTTATGCTGGATTTTCAATCACTAAGAAAAAAAATGAGTTAGTCAAACGCACGTGTTAAGATCAGATAAAGGTATAAGTGTTACACAATGATATCATCAAATGTGGCATTATAATACAGAATACAGTCTATGTTTTCTGTAGAAAAAATATATTTTGTCCAAGATCCATATAGAAACTTCAATGAGCTGATTGTTAAATAAATTACATGTAAATCACAATTAGCAATCCCCTTACTGGGGACCATATTTTTGGTTATAACATGAAAATAGATGTTCTGTTTGGACTACAGCCATTGCCACGGTTGATATTTGTTTGAAATTCCCATTTCCCAACTATGTCAGTCGACTCTATCTAATCAACCCCATTAGAGAAATTACTAGTTGTCTTTCCATGTATCTGCCTCAACTCCTCATCTGGTGTATATTTATGTTGTTAATGCTTAATTTCTTGGTTCCACAACATTATGCCCCGTCAAGTGTAGCTGATCTCGCAACTGTCTTTTGTCCTTTTTATTTCATCTGTACTTTCTTTTCTTTATTTATTTTATCTCTTTTATTTTATAGCTGTTTTACAAAATTTTAATCTTAGTTTAACCTGAACGTGTCTGTCATGTCACACCCTAGAAGCTTATCTTGTTTAGTTCTATGATTGACATGATTAAAAAATTAGTGACA
The DNA here is from genome assembly GCA_947561395.2 of Buxus sempervirens. Taxonomy (NCBI): domain Eukaryota; kingdom Viridiplantae; phylum Streptophyta; class Magnoliopsida; order Buxales; family Buxaceae; genus Buxus; species Buxus sempervirens. The sequence goes on along the minus strand of OX387184.1, from coordinate 1,271,432 downwards.
AAATTTTTTTTTTCTTTTGTTCCCCAAAATTATGCCTCATAAAGTCTAGCTTTTTTTTCCTCAGAATTCTAAATTTGTTCCAAAATTAGAAATGAAAATTAGTTTTCTTGACTAACCATTGATACTTAAGAATAATAAATACTTGACAATTTATCTTCCATGTTAGGCTCTTTTTTGGAACCATTTGTATGCCATTTCTCCTTCAATAAATTTAGAATTCTGATAAAGAGGTTGTATGCCTGCTATGTGAGTAATGCCTAACATCTGATTTATACTGATTGATTTACCTTGATAACTTGATAGCATGTCATCTTATGTTCATTTCAGAGATGCAGCTCTTAGCGACTCTGAGAATCGGCTTAGGAGCATAGAAATAAAACTTGATTCTGCTAATGCTTGTTACCAATCAGAGAAAGAATCATGGAAAAGAAACCTTGAACATTTGGAAGAAACATGGCGATGTAAGATCTATCCCTTGTAGCTAAAATTTTACTGATATTTTTCTTCCAAACATTAGCAATAACAGACTCGGAATAAAATCTTTGCAGTGAGATGTGAGGCATTGGAGGCCCAAAATGATGTTTCTTCAAGGCAAGATCTACAAGAAGAATTAGAAAATCTCAAGCTACATTATAAAAGATTGAAGGTACTTTGGTAGTATTAGTTTCATCAATTGAAGGTATTCTCTGGCTGTTTTGATTACTAAATGAGAGTTATTATTTGTAGGAAGAGCATGGTTCATTTCGTGATATTGCTGATAGAATGATTGAGGAGAAGGACAAAGAAGTATCTAGACTTTTAGATGATAACAAGAAACTTCATCGATCTATGGAATTGAGACCACCAGTATGCTTCCCTTGTATTATTAATGTCTTCAGATGTTCGTATGCTGCATTTTTTTTCCTCTCTTTTTGGTCCTTGGACATCTGGATTCCTGTTTTTGTACACTTCAGTCTTATTGTTTGGTTATTTATTTTAGGTTGAGCACAATGGGAACCTCAACATGGGTAAGTGGAAGATTCCAGTTATGTATGTTATAGTCAGACAAGAACTTTATCATTTAGATAACACTCTAGTGATATCCAATGCGTGGATGATTTCTAATATATCTCTTGTTAAAATGTGTTTTATCAGCTTTTCAAAAGCAGGATGCTCAAACTGCAAGCATTGCTGCAGCAGAACAGCAGATTTTGGTATGCTATCTTCTTCATAACTCTCATGAAGTGCAGTATTTACCATAGTAATTATAAAAGCAATGCTCCCAAAAGCATTCTATATTATTAGTGTCAGTAGGAAGCACTTAAAAAGTAATGGGGAGAAAAGTGAGCCAAATTTTAGGGACAATGCAATTTTGAAAGCTGTTGTGCAGGCTAATCAATAATTTCTTATTCCACTAGTTACAATGGTTATTATGTATTTCAAGTACCTGTGATGTTGTTGACATTTCCACACCAAACTCCTTTTAATCAAATATCAACCCAATTACATCTAACTCTATTGATGCTTTCTTTATTGAATATATATGGATATCTAGATGTGCGCTTGTGTCTATATATATATCTATACATGTATGTATGTATGTACACATGTATAAACAGAGGGAGAGAGAGAGAGAGCACATGAATAAAAAGGAAAAGATAACAAATAAACATTCACTAGTGAAGGCTGTTTTGACTTTGATGCACAGTTGGTTGATTGGTCAAGGAGCAGGAGCTAACATAACTATCGAGGAGTTTTTGATATGTAATAACTTTTATGATCTGGGTGGGGGATGTATTGGTTGACGAAAGAGTATTCTTGGGACCTAGCCTTTGCTTCTATGCCTAGGCATCAGTGGTCTATAGGCTTGGGTACACTCTTTGTGTACCTGTGTTTGTATGCTATTTCTATTTCTATTTTATATAATATATCCATCATTTACTGATAAAAAAAAAAAGATTTAAGAAATATTTGAAGAAAAATAAGTGAATATTTTTACAGATTATGATTTTGTTTTAAAGAAATAATTAACTTTATAACAAATATCCATTTTTTTTAGGTATTATTTATTATGCATATAAATATTTTTAGAGGTAAATATCTTTTATTATATATATCAGCCAAAAGAAAATATAGATTCTTTTTAAAAGCTTTTATAGAGTGCTTTGTAATTATATGATTATATCTACTTTCATTTATGTTTGGTCAACATATAATTTATTGTTTTCACTATTATTATTGCTATTTGTTGAAATTTTATTAATATTTGATTAGAAAGCTACCATAGAATGATAGATAGGTAAATATAGATTTAGATATATTGCTGCAGTTTAGGAAATTTGTTTGTGATCTTTGGAAAGTAAATTGAGTCATTTACATGTTTTTTAGCAATTTTTACCTCCCATTACCTAATTGTTGCATTTTTATCTATTGTCAGGTTTTAGCAAGGCAACAAGCTCAAAGAGAGGAAGAACTATCACAGTCACAACGGCACATCCTGGCACTTCAAGTAAGTCTCAATCTCATCAGAGTTTTGTTGTATCAAATGGTGCATATTTTGATGTCTTAATGTAATCTAGGACGAACTTGAGGAGCTTGAACGTGAAAATCGTCTCCATAGTCAACAGGTGCAAATGGTTCTTCATTTCCTTTATTCATTTACTTTTATAATCAACAGTATAAGAAATCTGCAATACATATCTGAGAACTTTCAGTGTGGGAAGAAATTCCTTTTAGGCTTGATCTATAATATTTGGTGAATTCCTAGCACAATATCCACGCTCATGGACTGAGACATATATATTTTCTCTGCTGCCCAGAAAGTGGGCTGCTCAAAGACAGTGCATTCATTCTTAGATGATGAATGGACTCCTTTCTGGTAATGTAGGTATCTGCACACTAGTGGTGGTTGAGCAAATCCATATAAGTGCAAATTTTCTGTATGATATGCATGTAGGGTGTCTTGACAAGCCTGACTTGTTATTGTTTGATAATGCATATAGCTGGCCTTTTTCTTTCCTCTAAAAAATGCTCGTGATAATGCTTGATGGTAGTTTTAGGATGTAACAGTTTCGCTTGACTTTGTTGGAATGTCAAATATATATATATATATATATATATATATATATATATATATAGATTTACAATATTTTATTTTCCAACAATATTCTTTCAGGATCACAAATGCATTTTAATGTCTTGTTCTGGAGACCAAATTGGATATGGCTTTGTCTCATGATAAACAATGCATTACCTGTTGATTAAAAATATGCGCAGGTTCTCTTTCTATTGACCCTTGAATTTTTTTTAAAAAAAATTTGAGTGCAGGAAGCAATGTTGAAAGCGGAGCTCCGTAATATGGAAAGGATGCAGAAGAGAGAAGGGGTAGATATGACATATTTAAAAAATGTCATCTTAAAACTTCTTGAAACAGGTTTGTATACGAGTTTCTGTGTGGATGCCAAGTGTATGATGAAGACTAAGTTAGGAAAGTGATATGCATGAAAGTGGAAGTAATTTTTTTTTTCTTGCAATTCACTTTGATGTCAAGGAATATGGCATAATTAAATGACACCAGAGCATTATGTTAGCAAATTAGAGTTTTGGGGCCTAAATATGATGACTATAACAATCAGGCAACTAGAACCTTTTTTTGGTCCTACAAGCATTAGGTTTCACGAAAAATTAGTTAATGAAATCTCTTATGTTCACCAGAATAATTGATTGCTTGGGAACTTCATTTTTAAACAGGTGAAGTGGAGGCTCTGCTGCCTGTAATAGGAATGCTACTTCAATTCAGCCCTGAAGAGGTGAAAATCTTTCAACTGATTGATGATCTATTATATGATGTGTGGAAAACTATAATTGCCTGATTACTCCCTCTCAAGAACCTTTTTTTGTGTCTACAGATCCAGAAGTGCCAACAAGCCTACCGTTCCTCAGCTGATGTTCCTCCAAGCCCTGCAAGCGATGCTTCAGGAGCTGGTGTCTCTCTATTTTCGAGATTTTCGTTTTCATAGCAGCAGAGGATTATCTATCAAGGTTTCTTGTTGAGTGAGATCTGAAAATGATGGCAATCAAACTGCGGTAGCATTGTATCTGCAGCATTGTCAGTCAATTGTAGAACAGAGGGTGTGCTCCCAGTGAAACTCAGTTGGAGATCTCAACGCCAACCTTGGCTATTCTTGTTTCCGTGGGTGAGGTATTTGTATTCCTACCTTTTTGTATTTTCTTACTCTCTTTTTCCTCCCTCCTTTACATAGCAAGATGTAATTAAAGAAACAGAGAATGAAATATTGGAAAGGATAATAAGGAGAAATTTGCAGAACAATTTACCATATTTTGAGGCATAAAAGTAGGTGCTGCATAATTATATTTTCCTTATTTGTCATCATTGTCGAATTGTTTTTTAAAGTTTTTGATTGATTAGTATCATTTTTGTATAACAGGGTATCCTAATTTTGTTGCTATATCTCCATACCGTTTGGTTGAAGAGTCTGGTGTAATGAACGCCACAATTTGTTAATGCTATAGGCATGGGTAAGATTGAACATATAGGAAAAACGATTTAAGGCTAGTAAACTGTTTTTCAGAACATCCCTGGTTTCTTTCCTACAGTGAGGTGGTTTCTTCGACTTGTGAGCTGTGGAAGAAGTATGAGGTACGCCTGATTGGCTGATTCTACTGTTATTTGTATGTTTTGTTGGATTGAGATTATCTACCGTTGAGCTCATAAGAGGGCTTAACAGACCGAACAACTGCTCGTAAAATAAACTACAGGTAGCATCCCAGTGGATGGGGTTCCCTGTTGGCTTTCTTGGTAATGGATAGCAAATCTTGAATCAGCGCAACCAGAATGAGTCATGATTTGTATTTTGTTTCTTAGTTCTCTCTCTCTCTCTCTCTCTCTCTCTAAGACGTGCAGCCCTCAAGGTGATTCAAAAGTTGGTCCAAAAGAAGAAATTTCTAAAATTTTGCTTATGACCAGTCAACCACTTTATGAACAAACCCCCAGAAAATTCCTGCTGACATGACTAATCCAGATGTTATAAAGGTTCCTATCCAACAAGTGGAAATGTTAGACCGTTAAGATTTGCAGATGAATCCGTAACATTCATTCTTACCAAAACAAAAATTGCTGAACATTCTAATAATTCTTCATATATGTTGAAAGAATTATCTCTAGGTGTATGTTCTGTATCAACATCTATTTTGAATCTGCAGGTTCTGTAAGCTGTTTCTGTCATTCTCCGGTCATACTTACGTGAACATACTTGAAAGATAATGTTAGCTGTTTGTGATGTTGATTGATGATGAGGTAATGTCTTTACATGCTTTTGTCTTGCAAAATATCCTTTTTTCTTTCTTTCTTGTTATTGTTTATCTTCTATAGTGAGATGGATTCTCCATAAATCCAACTACTTGAGCATGTAAATTGAAGACTTAAGGAAGCATCTTTAGGTGTTTAAGAGAATACTTTTTGAAATGCCTTAGCGGGTGAGGAGGAGACCAAAATGAAAATGGAAGTAATCAGAGATGATTTAAACACCCATCAGCTGATAGAAGATGTAATTTTTGAGAGGTTGAGACAGAAGAATAGAATTCACCTTGCGAATCCCAAATGGTTGGGGGTAAGGCATTTAGTTATTGATTAATAGGTATCTTCTAACCATTGTGATAGACAAAATCCTAGAATGTTAAGCCTAACAACTATAAGCATGTTAGTGCCATCATGATCCAGCGTTGAATCTGGATTTTCATGGCCTCAGCAGGGGTGAGATATATTTATGCATCTTCTGCTACCGATTAGAGTTATTTGTTGTCTTGCTCTGTCCACAGTCAATGTCATAATTTCGGCCTGATGCTGAAGTTGGTCTTGTAATTTACATTTGCATGTTCTTTTACCATGGCCAAATCTGAGGTGAAATGTTAGCACACATTGAAACAGTATGGTCCATGCTTCGTGTATACTGCAAGAAGAAAAAGGTAAACATGGAGTTGAAAGGTTAGAGAGTCTTTGCACCGTATCATACACTCCACCTACTCATGAATACAGGCGTGACCCAAAGTGAGGCTGATGTATCATTAGATATTTGATGCTAGCATCTTGGCCATGGGTAGTGAGGCGAAGCCTACCTGGGGCGTTTGCCCTATCAGAGAGGTGTTCCATTGAATGAATGGTATAGGTTCTTGATTGGTGGTGGTTCCCAGGGATTTTTAGGAGAAAAATTGTTGTGATTGTTCCTTTTTTTCGTGTTAATAGTATGGCAACGTTGGAGGAAAAGAATAGGAGGATATTTCAGGACAGAAGCTCTATGCTCGACACTGTCCCTGCAGAGATCAAGATTTCGGTGGCTTCTTGGTGCTCTATCGATCTAGACTTCAGTGGTTTTTCTATGTCAGATATTGGTAAGAGGATGGGGAGCTTTTTCCTTCTCCCACTGGACAAGTAGTAGAACTTGTGATGGGGCGACCACTTCCCCTATGGCGAGGGGCTTTCTGTTTTGGCAGAGTTACATACATGTGTCACAGGTTTGGATTTGGAAAGAGAGGAAGCGTTTTTGAATTTAGCCATTGAAGGTGACTCTGCCTCTATCATACGGTGGGTGAAGGGGATAGTCCTTGGGTGGGGAAATTGGTTTTAGTGATGCTTTTTCAAAATAATTCAGATTCAGTCAGTCAATTTTTGGTAATTGGTTCTTAGTGATACTTTTTTAAAATAATTGAGAATTTGTGTTATTTTATTATTGAATAAGAGTTTCTTCTGAAAATGCCTCAACAGTCTTTGAAAACCTTTCCACTCATTTTGATACAAGTGAAGTTTGCAAGTCTTTTTTAGTGCATTTTTGGAAGAAAAAGTCAATGCGATTCTCAATTATGTTAAAAAAGTAACACTAAAAATCAATTACCAAGAATTGGCCAACTGAATCTAAATTCTTTTACAAAAGCATCACTAAAAGACCAATTTTAACCTTAATCGTTGGAGACTTGGAGGCGCCCCAATTGGTCAATTGGGACGGGTCTCAAGTTTCTCTTTGTGGACTGGAAATTGATGAAAGCTGTAATGTTGTGCTTAAAAATGGTACTCTTCAGCATGTTACAGGGAATAGGGCGATTGTGGAGCTTGAGGCTGGCGACTAAGTGTGTGAGGAGGTCATCATCCCCAAATTGAGTTCTGGTTTTTGGCCTGTCTTCTTTTGCTAATCCATTCCTCTCTGGTGTCGTTGTCCATCTCACCCTCTTGTTTTCTCCTTGGGGTATTACTCTCTCGCTAATATCTCCTTGTGGCCTCTAAACCGACCTCGTGTATTTTCGTTGGACGGATTTAGAAATCCTCCTAATGGACTCGACTGAAGACGCCTCCGACAATGCAGAAGGGGATGATAGTGGGGGGTTACTGCCGACTTTCTCTAGTGGGAAAGCTGGCTTCAAGTACCCCCCCCCCCCCCCCCCCCCCCCCCCCCCCCCCACCCAACACTGGTTTTGTGTTTATTTCTTGTTTCTAATTTATCTATGTCTATATGTGTTTTTTCTGTTTGGATCTGCTGGTGGTGTGTCGTCGTTTTTTGTTGTTGTCGCTAATGGTTGTGATGGTCGGTTTTTGTTTCTACTTATGTTTGCTAAAACTTAGAACTGGGTTGCCATGGTCAACCTCCATCTCCTACGTCTCTTTGGGTGGCAGAGGTCCGGTTCGCCGGTTCCTCCTCCACCTTTTATCACATCGCCATTGATGATGTCTTCCTCCCCTCCGTTGAGAGCTTTTCTTTTAATCCATTTAGGTGCGGACCCTTCGTCAAAATCAACCGCTAGTTACTAGCCGGTGTTTGCGGGCTCTCCTACAAATCTGACTTTTTCCTTTCGAGACACAGTTGATGGGGTTGCTGCTATAGTGGTCTTAATCTTTAAGTTTCTTGTTATTCCAATCATCCTCTTGTATTTTTTGGCAGGTTACAAGGGAAAATTATGGAAAAGGGTTACTTTTTGCCAACATTTATAAAAACATGGCACTAAGATGTCGAATTGCAAAAAAGTGTCATTTTTAAAAAATAATTGACTCGAAGGGCCACTTCTCAAACATTATTAAAAAATAGTATCATTTTATTATAAAAAACCGTACTTAAAATCCACATATGATGCACTCGCATCCCATGTAAAATATACTCGTGTCCCATGTAAGATGAGCACTTGTTTCATGTAATAAGCTTGATTCGTCCCAAAAAAATGATCCTCAAATTTAATTATTTTGAAAAGTGATCCTATAATTTAATTTCAACAGACATTTTTATAAATATCAACAAAAAGTGACACTTTTCTATAATTTGGGATCTTAGTGGCATATTTTTATAAATATCGACCAAAAGTCATCCTTTTTCCATAAATTTCCCAAAATACAATCAAATGTCGTCTTTGTTTCCACGTCATATCAAATACAAACAACGCCATGCACATGTCAAAATCACAAATATAAAATCCAGGGCGAAGGTACGTACAGCCGCCCGTTTTCCCCAATCCCAGATAAAAGTCGACTTCATATTCTGCAATTGGCAGCTGGACAAAAAGGAAAATACTGTCGTATGAGATGATAACAAAATCATAAAATCTCGGCCAGAATACCCACAAGGCATTTTTTTCGAATTCTTTGAGTAAGAAAAAGATGATCCATTTGGCGTCAAGGAAAGAAGTGATACTGGAAGGGTCTGGTTATGTGTACAACTTGGCAGCCTTGAGTTGCCTTGCCTATATCCTAAACGAGTCGGGCAACAGATGATAATCTCATGGGTAAAAAAATTAACAATACGCCTTACTACAAGTACAGCTAAAGTTGACAACCTGTTCTACCATCTCAATTTGTCAAAAACCAGGGACTACCCCATCTGATGAGTCATACTTAGATCTCCTGAGTAAATGCTTAAAAGGAATTCATTTATTATGAGTTTATGAAACAACTATGACCATCAACACTAAGCAAAATTTATTTCTACATTGTAACTCATAGATCCTACAGAATAAATACCCACCGCAGTAAATAAATTGGTTAATATCCAATGTCACTCTTCCCTGCTTGGCCGTATCAAAGGAATTGAAAAGGTTCCTACAAAATACATGAATATATCAGAAACTCTAGGTGAGAAAGAAACATATCTCGGTGAATTTTCAAATTGATGCAAGATCTTGAGAATGTAGACTGTTATATTTGTGGATAAACAAGATGACATTTACTGTATGTATAGAATTTTTACTCTTTCCTGAGGCTGTTCTCTTTTTTGGTTTCTCCCCGAATCCCCCCCACCCCCCCACCAGCTGTTCTCTTTTTTGGTTTCTCCCCGAATCCCCCCCACCCCCCCCACCAGCTGTTCTCTTTTTTGGTTTCTCCCCCGAATCCCCCCCCCCCCCCCCCCCCCCCCCCCCCCCCCCCCCCCTTCCCCAATGCAATTTTTCTGAGATTCAAGACACTTCAACAAGGACCTAAAAACACATATGCAGTGTCCAATATGATAGTGATACGGATCTCCATACCAACTGTTATATACATACCGAGCTGACTGTAAAAATATACAGAGGGAAATGAAGTCATCCAGCCTGAATCTTCCGTTCTTATTTTGATCAAAGCTCTGTGAGATAATTGCAGGGAGAAGTAGAAGAAAAGAATTAAACATCCAAACTAGAGAATAACACATCCAAACTAGAGATGGTTTGCCAACAGAATAACACATTCAAACTAGAGATCTCATGAATTTCAGAAAAACCTAACTCAATTATATTAGGCACCCACTCACTTTCTTCGATTCAAATAAACTCAGAAAGGATTATATTACAAAATCAACAATAAATGTAATTAAACTGCCATTCAAACTAGGATTATATTAAGACCATTAAAACAGATTTACCTTTTAGTCAGATCTCCTAAGCGAGAATATTTCATAACTAGGCTTTTTATCCTAGGTGGTTCATGATGTTACAATAGAAACCTTTTCATTTTCAGTAACCTGAAAGTCAAATACAGTCTTTTTAGAGCAATTTGAAATGAGGTATGATCCTCTGGAGCAATACTCTTAAAATAGGAAGACCACTGCTACATGGAAGCTTATTTGGGAAGGCCCGCCCCTACTACAGATGTATTATGAACCAATCCTAGGTCACATACCAAGTTTTTAATAGGGAAAGAAAAAAAAAAAGGGTTTCCATGTAGCATGAAGCTTATTTGGGAAGGCCCGCCCCTACTACAGATGTATTATGAACCAATCCTAGGTCACATACCAAGTTTTTAATAGGGAAAGAAAAAAAAAGGGTTTCCATGTAGCATGAAGGACTTGCCTAAAACTAACCTCTTTCTTCCTACAAACTTAAAAAAATATTTAATTGGATGGCAATTATACACGTGACACAGCCTAATACAAATATATTATTGGGGCTTATATAATTTAAGATATACAGTACAGGGCAAAGTCAGAGGTCCTTCATCAAATGGACAGTCTAAGGTTGTTTATTCACCTAACAAAAATGGCCATATCACAATAGCCAACTGAATCTATTGTAATAGAACAGATTTTAAGACAGCACTTTACGAATTTTTGCTAGTAGCATGATTTTGTTGCACAACCATTGACTGCATAACTACAACTGGAATGAGATGATAACCACCAAAACCAAAACACAATATGTATGTATGTATGTATATATGTATGTATGCATGTATGTATGTATGTATGAAAACTATCAAAAAGATTGCACCAGTAAAATTCAAAAGCTTTACCTCACAGACCGAGTAAAAAGCAGGAGAATCAAGGGCAAAACCAATTTTCGCCAATGCCTGCAATCATTGCTCAACCACTGAATTAAGTAAATTTATCTGACTTCTAAGTTATAATAAGGAGCATTTTTTTTCAACCATAGTATTCTGAGATCTGCAGCAGTACAATCAGAAAGTTCAAAGATGTCTGCATCCCAAGTGCACTTAGCATGGATGGGATGAGGAGAGATTTATAGGAGAAAAAATCAGAAACAAAGTTAGATTGTCATAATTCCTTCAACCCAGCCTATAGATAATGTACAAGTTACAAGCCTTACATAAAGAGGAACCATCATCATCATCATTATAAGCCAATTCCCACCAAAGTGGGGTCAGCAACAAGAATAAATTACCTCATAAATATCATCAGGAACAAGAAATTCACGGCCCCTGTAACAATAAACAACACAACCTCATTATCAGATATTGCTAATATAAAAATCTTGTTCAAAGCCAAACAAAAACAACAAATAACAGCGATAAATTAAGATGGCTTATTCCAAATCCTGTTCCTCCATCCTTATCTATCAGAAAAAAAATTAGATCTGAGGACAGAATATGCATGATTAACCGTTAGGACTGTCTCTAAGTTTTTATTGGTCTTCCCTTGCCCAGTAGTTCCTTAATGTTCTCCCTCACACCTTCTCGGAATATCAACTCCACCAAATTTCAAATATTTATACTCATTCAAAAAAATAAGAATTGCTCAAACATCAATTATATGATGACTGTGTAGTGTTCAAAGGATCTGGTCATGCAAAATAGACTGTAACATTTTCAACTATAATTGTAACATTTGAGGCATTATTTTCCTTAGCACAAATTGCTAAGAGAACGAAAAGTTTTTGGACTCTATGATATTTATGTCCTGAATGAGTGTGATAGCTGTCATGATACCTATTGCGATAAAAAATTATGTGACTTTTCAAGATCTCACACACATGTGCAAGCTTTTATTTCATGTGGTGTAAACCCATTCAAGGTGTCTCAGTACAACCCCCTAATTACATCCCTGGAATATTAGAGAATACCCTTTGATTCTAATGGAAATTTACATGGTTTTTTTTTTTTTTTTTGAATTATGATTGAACCCAGTTTTAATTTTCTCGAGCTACCTACATACCTAATTTTGGATCAAGCCATGCCATAGTTCAATTAGACAATTTTGGCTTCAATTTAATTTGAATGATCTGATTTGACAACAATTCGAAGGCAGTAAACCAGAAAGATCCTACATTAGATTGCACCAATAAAGTTTAATTTGATTTATTACAATTCATTTGACCATTGGGGTCTAGTTTGATTTGGATAAATTGAGGCCATTGAGATGCAATTTTATTGGAATGATTTTATTTGGCATCAATTCTAAGGCATTATATCATAAAAATCGTACCTTAGATTGAATCATTTTAATGCATTTTAATTGATTGGTTTGATTTGAGCCAATTTGACAATACAAACCAAGCAAGGTGGCCAGTTCCATCTGAATTAATTTCATTGCATTGATTATGCAGAATCCCATTTAATTTGACTGAAAACCATGAATCACAACCACAAATTTCCAACTTAATTTGGAATAATCTGGAATATTTTCTCATGAATAAGGGGCAACTTGAACCATTTGGACTCATATATATTATTTTATTTTTTTATTTTTTTGGGGGATGATTTTAGTCTCCAGAAATCCCCTTTTTATCATCATTTTTTTTCCAGATAAAAATAGGGCTTGAAAAAAATGCAAAAAAATGAGCTTCCTGGTGCACAAGCCTATCAGCCAAGCCCCAATACCTAGTAAGAGTCCCTGAATCTCTCAAAACCTCAAATAAGGGTGAGGAAAATCATCCAAATTGTGCTTGAGAGACTAAGTAACCCGCTCCAAAGTTCTTATATCTCTACAGGACCTTTTTTGTTTGTGTCCCATAGGTTTAGAGATTGTAAGAGATGAGAAAAGGGAATCGAGGAGAATTATTAAAGATGAGAGATAGAGGAGATTAGAGAAGAAAAATTTTTTTTTATTTACAAGATTCTCCTGAGACTTTCAGTTTTCTCTTTCCTCTTCAAACTCTCTCAAAGCAGTCCTTCATTTCTCAAACTTTCTTTCATTTTCTCTCCAAACTTTATCCTTCTTTTCTCTCCTCCAAAAGTCCTCTTGGTTCTCAAAGTTCTCCCAAATTCTTAAAGCTCGAAATTTCCACTGTAGAGAACAGATTTCGGTTTAGTGTGGGAGTTCCACAACACACTATGATTGAGAAGATGCAAGAGAACTCTAGACTAGAAGTTCCCTTAACTAATGGCATCGGATGCTCTATATTGCACGGCGACCAGCTAGGGTTGCTCAGTTGGTAAAGGAGAGAATCATAGGATGGACTGTAAAACGAACACCCTGGGTTCAAAACCTCCTGAAGTTCATAACTTAAATGATACATGGGCCTTGCAAGTGGGTTCATGTATTTGGGGTTTAATCCCCTAAGTTGGGTCGAAAGGGCCCTTCCTAGAGTAGGTTTGATAAAAAAACAAAAGAGATCGTCCTAATGGATGGGGTTTAGACTCATTTTATAGAGTTAAATTTTAGCATCATGTTACATCTATAGCAATTTTATCACTAATATCTTAGCTTTGACTAGCCTTAGGTTCTTTGTAATGAAAGAAACTACAGGTATCATCCGAAGGGATGGGGCTCAAGGATATATTGTCATGTAGAAAAAATTGGCTAATGTTCCTCTTAACATAGAGTTTCCTCATTTTTTATATTGTCTCACTCCAGAAACTATGTTGCTCCCATTTTTTATTGTTTGCTGCCCATCTGATATTCCATGGAACATCACGTTTGCCAAAATTCCCAAAAAAAAAAAATGGATTTAGTTACTTAAACCATTCTTTGAAAGAAAGAGTCAACAAAAACTACAGAAGACATTCCTACCTATAGAGTTATACTCTGTATATCTAGTGATGTCCATTCATCTAATTCTCCTTTCATATCCATATATTTATGCACAGGCATAAATTCCAAATAAGATCATCACCTTTTGCTCTAAAAAGGAAAAAATATGATCACTGGGTTAATGGCAAGAGGACAAAAATTAGTTGCAAGTCGCTTGCTTGGATGTTTGGAAGTTATTATTACCTAAAAGGTCCTGGTCATGCAAAGAAGTGGCACCAGTTTCTTTCAAATAGCATTACTCAAATTAATCCTTGGAGCATTTGGGAGGAGGGAATTATAAAGGCTCAGAGTCAAGCATCTAGAATCAAATGCCATCAATGATAAAATATTTGAGACTAACTTTGTTCTTCTTTGTTAGGGGGTGATGGGCCAAAGTCCATCATCCTGCTAATGGTATAAGGAAATAAAGTTGCGCTCTAACCAAAACTTAAGTTATTGGTCTAGTGGTAAGCGCTTGATCTTAACATTCTTTGATTTTCTAACAATAAATTTATTTTGATAATTAAAGCAAAAGAAAAAAGTAACTTTCAAGATAAATATAGTTAATCACCTTTCTAGGTCTGAGAAGGCCTGCTGAATCTGTAAAAAGAATCAAAATAAACAAAATAAATATTAAAGAATTCATAAATGCAAAGGATACAAGTTAAAATACTATAGTTTGGGAAATCTTCCATAACAAGGATGAATCGGAGAAGAAAACAACAAAGTCCAATTACATCCATAACTATCTCCACTACAATTACATGAATCAATATAATAAGCAAATATATGTATGAGTAAATAAGAATAAATTCAGTTATGGGATTTTAAAGGACGTAGAAACTGTTAAAAAAACTGAAACTAAAAGAAAGAACAACATAGTGAACTCAGGTAATTGCAGTTAGCCAAGGTCCAATTACATCCATAACTATCCCCACTACAATTACATGAATCAATATAATAAGCAAATATATGTATGAGTAAATAAGAATAAATTCAGTTATGGGATTGTAAAGGATGTAGAAACTGTTAAAAAAACTGAAACTAAAAGAAAGAACAACATAGTGAACTCAGATAATTGCAGTTAGCCAAGGTCATTTCACCAGATCCAATGAGCCGCTCCCGCGCAAGAGTCCTGAATTTATAAGCATGACAATAGAGTATATTTCATTCTTTACAGAAGCATTCTTAGCATTCCCTATATGGAAATGTCACCAATATCTTCAACATATTCCAAACTAAAACACGTTACCTTTGTGACTTAGTTGCATGCACATAGTAACTATATTATTTTCCCTTGAACTAATCATTCGGTCTAACCAGAACTCTAATGGACCCAAACCGACTTAAGGTCCATTTGGGTTGGGCTTTCACAATTCTGTATAAATATTGTTTCTTAGCAGTAACTTGAGTTGTTAATACTTCAGCATTTTAGTCACAATTTTTTGTCTAGCCCCATACAATATACCTTTAAAGATTTATCTAAAAGCCAGTTTAAGTCGAGCTCTGATTTGAGGGATGATTATGGTTCAGGAAGATAAAATTTCGTGTAGTGGTAAATTGGGTTGGTTGGGTTTACGGTCACATGTTCAGTTCTAGTATGATGTTCAAACCCTCAGTTTGGATTAGTATTTTAAATATCAACCCAATCTAAAGAAGACCAACATTCACTCCAAGTTAAAACTGTCACCATGGTTATCCAGATTCATAAAAATTGAACATTAGAATAGGACCATGGTTATCCAGATTCATTAGGATAGGACTAATGATATGTGCGCACGCACGCGTGTGTGTGTGTTTTAGTGTGCATTATCAAACACATAGACAAATTAATGCCTATGAAACTTCTCTTCAAAAAGAAAATAATATCCATTCAGTGTCATACAAAAACATAAAACATGTCAAAAGGAAAATAAAAAAAAAAAAAGGCAAAGGAAAGGATTAAAGGAGGACAAAAAGAACAGAAATAATAAACCTGAAAAAGTGGTGCATTGTTAATAATCTATATAGTTAATGCAAGATTCAGTGGTAGCATATATTCAAAAACTAATCACAGAAGCATGTAGAGGACATGGCACAATTTCACTGTTCAAAATATAAACTAAGAACTCAGTTAATCAAAGAAGAATAAATGCTGACCTTAATAAGAAATTTGTTAAGGGCGACAAATTCTGAGAAAAGAAAACAAAGTTAGAGAGAAAATCTGACACTATCCACAAACAAGATAACGAAATACTTGAAATAAGCCTAATACAAATAAATATAACAGTTCATGCAACTTTGCATTCCATTCCGATTAGCTAAAGGCAATTATGGAATATAGATTCATGGCTTGAGTGGCTTCCTCCTGGACACCATATGGCAACATTATTAAATTGATAGTAAACAATAGAACAGCAATATTGAAACATTCTATAAAATACAGGTACATATAGGATGGGCTGGTCCAACCAACATCCTGAGGTCCAGTTTGGTTATTGACCAGTGCAAACTGGATCAAACAGGTATCAACAGATAAAAACCAGTGCAAGCACCTGTCTTAAGATGCACCTCGAGATAGTAGACCATAAGTCAAAATAGTGATTGTTGATTTATATTGTGATTAATCTCTGACCAGTACCAACGCCCCTATTTTGAAACTACACTTCATTTAGCTTTTAAGTGAAGTGTGATGCTCTGTCAATCAGAATCCTTATTATGTGTGGGACATGCCAAAATTGTTTCGCTAATCAATTCAACCCATGATCGAAAAATGCATTTTAGTATCAGTGGAAAGTATCTAGCCAATGACGTTTCACAAGACTTTATGATCATGGCATTCTCTAAAAATATTCTCAAGAAGAAGATTTTGGTGGTCTCTCTTCCTCGTTTCTTGTCTTGCTCTCTATATGTTTTTGGGTGCACCATGCTGGGTTCCCATCAAAGTCTGGATTTCTTGGCTGTGGAATTGTGGCATTGTTTTAGTAAAAATGTCCGCTGGCTTGCTTGAGTGTCCAAATATTGTCGTTTTCTCCAAATTATATAAGGAAAGCTTCAGGGCCAACCCGACCAGCATATGGCGTTCATATTCGTTTTCTAAAGTACAGTTACTAGAGCAGAAATGGAACGGAAAGAGGAACCATACGTTTTCAGTACCTAGGATTCATCTTATACGGTTAATTACAGAAACACCAAACGTATCTGAAAAAAAAAACGCGCAGATAAATCCTTTAGCTGCTGTTTGTTTGGCATGGATACTCAAACGCATTTCAATTCTAAAATCTGGATGCAAAATGACTAATATGTCAACGGTATTCATCAATCTCTCACCATCAAAGCTCATCGTTCCATTTCTATCAAAATCGTACATCCTGCAAAAGGTCCAAAACATCAATCCAAGATCACCGCCAGAATTTTCCCGGATTCAAAAATTCTCCATCTATGCACACAATAGAGGGATTGAACGAATAAAGAGGACTCCCGAAAAAGGAAGGGGTAAAAAAAAGAGTGAAAAGGAAAACCTGATCATCTGCTGAACAACTGAGAGAGAGAACTCTAGGTTTCCAACAGCAAGAGCTGCCTGATGATCAATTTCGCAGGAGACCAAGTCCAGATCCAAGTAGAACCCAAAAAAAGGGAAAAATGTTAGGATTAGGGCTAGAGTCTACAGATAAAAAGAAGAAAAGGGATATCGGGAGAAGGACCTTGAGCTGAGGAGCTGTGATGCTTCCAGTTCTGTTCGAGTCAACTCGCTCAAACCACTCTCTCAGGATCGCTGAGTTATCCATTTTCGCGCGGAAGGAGAATGAATCAAAACTGTTATTTATAGGCAGCGTGCGGAAGCAATCCTCTGAAATATGCGCGTGAGCTACTGTCTGCAAACAAGAACGCCATTGCTGACAGGTGATCTGTCTTTCAGTGCGTACGTGGACCAATGGAGGCAATGTCTCACTGAATTTTCTATCTATCCATGCTTATGTAAAATGGGAGAGGACCACAATGTGCTAAAAACCAATGGGCATCGTCTACAGCGCATACTGTAGGCAGCCATGCCCCACCCCCCCCCCCCCCCCCCAAAAATGTATGCCCAGGAAGCAATTACTGGTTCATTCATCATTGATCTAGAACAAATTGATAATTCAGAAAAATAAATTCCAAACTGAACATTTAGCTTTTCAACAAGCAAACTGAACATTTAAGTTTCAAGATACAAACTGAAATATAGGCAACAAAAGAACTCAACTTTTGTTGGCCAAGACTACATGTCTGAAAATAGTTCAATAGACATGTGAACTGGGAAAGGAAAAAAGAATAAACATAACATCATCCATCGGTATGTTTGTTCAGAAAGAAACCCTAAAGTAGCTTCAGCAGCAAAAGAAACCCAACAAGTCTATAGGATAAAAATCAGAGAACCTTGACTTCCCTGGGGCAACTTACGTTGCTCACGATCCACGCAACCCTCAATTAATCAAATTTACATAAGAGTTAGTTGCTATATGGGGTTATAATTTGGTTCTTCAGTTAGCCCTGTTAGGGTCTGGTTTCCAAGAGAAATTGAGCTGGTTCGTATTTTGCAGCGTAGCCGAATTTAAATGTATTGTATTTCCTGTAAACTCCTGTGAGTTTCCCTGTCCCTGCCTTCTGATGGAAAGTAACCATCAGTCTCGAGCATTCCCTGTAGACATGCAAGAAAGGAAAGTTATATGTGGTACCCATTAACCCTTTACTGAGAGAAACAGAGGTGGTGGTTGATTATACTCACTGTAACTGATGTTCTGAGTAGCTAGAATGCCACTCACTGGCCTTTCCCCAATGCTTAGTACCATAAATGGTACAATGGGAAGTGTAGATTGCAGCCGCAGCCAGTAAAGAGGGCGAGAATTTCAGCATTTCATACTCGACTAGGCAAAGCTCAATCATGAAGAAAGAAAGAAGTTCAAGCTAGTCAAAGCCACCAGCAAACTTTGTCAGGATGATTTCAATAGATATAAAAGAACCTCCTTCTCATGTAGAGTTGGATTAAATGAAACATAATTTCTGACCTTCTTGTCGGATTGAGCTGCCTTGAGGAACCTCCTCATGAACACATATGGAGTCGGAAGAGACATGTTAAACTGAAGTGTGTTAACCATTAATCTCTCCTGCAAGCATGTGGCAACTTTATTAGAAAGAACTTAAAAAAAGAAGAAAAAGAAAACAACTAACAAAAGGCAAAACCAACCATATCAAGAACTTCCTTCCTTGTGTAAGCCTTATCTGATATTAGAATTAAGTCCTCCACAACAGGGACAGAAACTTCTTCAAATTTGCATGCCAACAGCATGGCTGTAACACCCACTAATTGAAGCTTCTTTCTCATCACCGTTTGGCATGACAAGAATCGGTCTATCAGGTTGACAGTTAAGTATAACGTCTCATCCATGAGTTCAAATTTGTAGTGTACCTGTTGATTCAATCAAGAACAGAAGCAGATATCAAAAACCATTAGATGCTTTGGTAAAATGTTCAAAAGCACATGCAGAGATTCCTCTTCCCGTACCTCAATCAGCCAGTCAATGAGTATAGCCCTCATCTTCTCATTAATATCAATTTGCTGCGCCATATAGTTCAGTGGGATACAGCCCGAAATCTGTAAGACAGAGTGCTTTTATAAATCTCACCTTGAATGGCTACTAATTTCATAGTGATTTATAGTAAACCTGACTAGCAGACCACTTTATTGGTTGGTCTCCCCTGGCAAAAAATTGCTCCACCTAGTTGATAAGCCTAACCATTCAATAATTTGATTGCATTTCTTTTTGCAGATCAAATTCAAATTATTCAACAATGAAAAATTAAGAGTACTGATTGATGGTGGTATTGTATGTGTTGTAGGGCTATTGCCACATTAATCTGATAACCCAATTTGCTCAGTAAGATAATTGAAAAGCACAACAATTTGTCAGATATGAGAATATTTTGGATGAGAAATAAGGAGAAGCAACAAGAAAAAGAGACGACCTCCATTTTCCTGTAGTACCCATAGATGTCGTCGATGTACTCGACAACTGCAAGAGGATTGTTGGCATCACAGCTGTCAATATCTACAATGGGATCTACAACTATATCTTCCATTTCAACTTCCTTCTGCAGAAACTTAGAACATCAACAATGCTTTCACTAAGTACTGAGTCTGTGCATTAGTGGGAAAGAGTTAAACATACAATTTGATCAATTTCATCCAGCACAGCTTCTGTGTGTTTGACAAACATCGGTACAGGGAGTTCCTGAGCTGCCTTGTAGTCTTCTACATCTATGATTAGACTATCTTCTGATCCATTTGAATTTGACACAGACCCCACCTGTCTTTTAGTTCCCTAGTAGAACATTAAAGCAAAAAAAAAAAAAAATCAATCCTGTTTATCATTAAAAGAAAATGGGGAGGCATAAATTTCTGATATTGTTAGTCTAGTTGTACCTCAGGTCCAGTCTGCTGCTTGCTTGCCATTTGTGCTGCAAACTTCCTGCTCAAGCAGCAAGATATGGTCAGCAAGCATAAGCAAATTCACAGAAAAAATTCAGGACTAGTTTCCTCACCTTGTAATTGGTCGATGCACCCGAACGGATGGGTTCTTCTCACAGAGGGCATTTTTTCTGAGTAGAACGAAACTTTTATTAATTTAAGAGAAGAAAACCTAGAAAAGGCAGCTGGATTTGAGACGGATTGCTATATATTTCAGGTTAGGGTTTTCGAATTACTCTGACAGGCATCTTTTGTTGACCGCACAAGGGTAAGGTGGAACTCCCACTAAATTCCGATTGATGTTGCTCAAAGCTCTTCGGTTGTGACCCACCTCCGGTACGAACTTCGTGACCCCCATTCTCAAGCCCCCTTTTGAGATTTAATAATAGAAATGAATATCGGTTTCAGGAAATATGGATTTTACATCTAAATTCATAGTTTCGAACCTCAATCTGTTCAATCTATGCTGCCCGGAAAAGAACATTTCAAATATGATCAAATTACCTTGGAAAATTGCAGGTCTTAATGCACCCGGATTGTTCTCATCTGACCCACCCATTATGATTATCTAAGAAAACAATCAAAAGAAAGATCAAAATCTAGACACTTTCATGGAGACAAGAAAATCATAAACCCCAGAGAAAGAATATCAAAACCCTTGACCATGGATAGGAAAACCCAAAAACAAAAGAACAAGAAAAGAAAAATAAAAAGAACAAAGATCAACAACCAAATCCGGTATCAGCAAATAAAACAGAACTGCAGACCTATAAATTTCTTAATTACGGCCGATTCCAATCAAACAAGCCAATATTCCGGCATAAAATGTACGCTGATCTGCCCGGAATTCAAATCTCTAAACATTAAGAAGAGAGAGATTACTCGGACAGCTCCATTGACAGGTGCAATGGAGAAATTTAACTTCTAAGTCTCCCTCTCCCTCTCCCTCTTCCTCCTCACTGTCCTTCTGGTTCTTAAGTTTTTAGATATCAAGAAAATCGATTACAAGACGAGATGAATAGCGAAATTGAGACGGAAATGACGGATATATGTCCGCACATGCATCTCCCTTTTTTTAAAACCAACGGCTAGTAAATCACAGCCGTCGGATCTCAAGATGAAAAGTCGCGTTGGTCTGTTTGTCCCCAACGGTTACCTTAGCATGTGCTTTCAAAAATTTTGAGCTGATCATGGCTAGTCATGCAGGAAAAGGCTGCAGCCAGGAGTAAGGCCTAGGGTGGGCCTAGGGTTTGGTGGGTTGAATTCCTCCTTAGGACGCTGGGATGCGCTCCTCTCCACTCAGGCAGGACGCCTAGGAGTTTCTTTGCCACGTGGAGTGATTTTTTTTTTTTAATTCTCTTATTTAATTATGCAGTGCTAGACTATTAATTCAAGGTGAAAAGACCAAAAAGCCCATGACGTGAACTCCCACGTGCCATGATTTGAAATATGTTTAGTCAGACAGTAAAGGCTGGCAACGGCAGTGGGCACGCAGTTTCTTGAAAGAAGCCGTTAGACAGTTGTCTAGGTATTAAAGTTACAATTATGAATTATGGATTTTTGCTGGGGAAAAGGTGACTTCTCAGGCACATGGCACCTTTTGGGCGAGAGTGTCCTTGGCAAGGGCACGCCTGACTTGCAAATATGTTCAGATATCCCTTTGTATGGGATGTTATCGTCTACCGCTGATTAGTGCTATAATCATGCAGCAACCGTGAGTGTGAGATGCTGGTCTCAGAACTTTTTCATCAAAAAAAATTTTTTAACATTTTAAATGAGGAAAAACTGCAGATCATTGGATGTTACATGTCTCAAAATCTGATGAAGCAACCATAAGTCAATAGCAGCTGCAATTAATGACGGTAGACGATTTCAAGTCCTTTTTTATACAAACTCTAAGTTTTCATTCTGCGGTTCACATTCTGTAGGACCTTTATCTACAACCTTATTTGCACCATTTTCACAGGATTGTTTAAAAATTCACAATACACATGTCATGATCCCAATCCAGGCTTCATATAAAGTTGTAGATAAAAATCCCACAGGATCTCAAATGTTCACCTTAAGGGTTGGCAACCGTTCTCTTTTCAAAAGAGCTCACGCTCTGGTGGGGCTGTATCATCTATACCAGAGATCCCCATGCACCCCTTAGGGCCCTACATCAAAACGGGTGTGAGTAAGTTTCAAAGAATATTCACTTGGTGAGCCCCAAAGCTATATGTTTTGGTATTGGTATGGGGTGTATGGCAATATGGAGATCTTGAATGTGATTCCTCTAGTGCGCTGTAGTCGGTGGTGCTGTACGTTCCACCACCGCTGGGATGGGGTTAGAGGGTGTGGGTCTCCCTTATTGACTCGGGCGTCCATCTGTCGATCGGCTTTACTCGGTTCCATTGAGATGATACAGGGCGTGCTCTAATCAAGATATTAATTACTCTTAAGTAACACTTTGTGTCACTCAACGTTTGATCCATTTAACGCATCTATCATAGCAAACGCATTCATATTGTCCTTTTAAGTTGATCCATTTATCGACAATGGTAGAATTTTATTTCTAAGAAAAAAAAAATATGATCTATATATATTTCTAGACGAGCACTTGGTTGGATTTAAGACACTTGTACCAAGGGAAGCATATCATATCTCCTACAGCCACTCTATGGAGTTCATGTGGACACATGTTTAACCGTTGAACCATCATCACATGAAACATAGAGTAACTAGCTAGTTTACATTCTATAACATTTATATATAAAGAGAAGAGGGAAAATATTCTCTCCAAATTCTTGGGTCTCCTTTTTTTTTTTTCCAAACATTGACCTCCCAAAACAAAACAATCTTCCACTATTTTAAACATTTTATAACTAGGGTTGTCAATGGGTCAGATAAAAATATGAATCCGATTCAAATTCGACCCGATTATCCGAATATGGATCTAGCTTTAGATTCGATTATCCGAATCCGATTATATTCAGATTCGAATATGGTATTGCACATATTCGACCCGACAAAGATCCGAATGTTTATTTTGTATATATATTATGTTTTTTTAGGCCTTTTTAAGTCTTTTTATATATTAGTATAGAAGGAACAAAGGTTTCATATAATATTTATTGATTTAAGGTCATAATATAAGACAAATTTGAATTAATACATCCTTATTTGATCCACTAACTTAAGGTTTATAATATCTTAATTTTTTTCCATATGTAGTCGGATTCGGATATCGGATAATCGGTCAGACTCGAATTCGGTATTAGATGTGAAAGATCCGTCAGATAATCAGTTCGAATTCAGATATCGGATTTTCTTATTGGATCAAATTCGAATCTTAACATATCCGTATAGTATTCAACCCGTTTACGGTACTAGTTATAATTACCTCGGGCTATTTATCTAAGTGGGTCCATGTACTAATTCATTTTTCAAATGAATTATCTCAAATAAGTACGTACTAATTCATTTTTCAAGATCAAAAAACTTGGGCTTGTGTCTCTGACTCTCTGCTTTTCAAATAAGAAAGAACGCAAATTTTCTTGTACGCAACGTATTACTTTTTCTGTCTGGTTGTTACCACAAAAATACTAGCGATCTTCAGAAGAATCCAAATTAAACATAGTAATAAACAAGCACTCACGTAATAATCTTTAGAGAAGGGCTTCTTATGCACAACTTTATATTTGAAAATATGTTATAAACCTATATTTCATTTGCTCCTTTGTTCTTTAGGTTCTTGGATATTTTAATAGAACTCGCAAGCCTTTCCAACCCAAGCTAAGGGTAAGATGGATGGTAAACAAAAATAATTATCTCTAATCAAAACATGTCACATGCCATGCTCCTCATAAACCCTTTGCAATAAGACTTATCAATGTTATATGACATATTTTGATTGATAGTAGACAGAGTGGCAAGGGAAAGAAAGACAGAGTGGCAAAGGAAAGAAGTAAAAGATTTGCAGTAGTTCCCCTCAACAAGACAACAACAGATGTGCTTCCCCTCCGAGCATGAGTGTTGAAACCATAAAATTAAAAATTAAAAACATGATGAACCCTCCTCAAGCATCACATTTTTTTTTTGCTAAACAAAAGCCAATATATTAATTAACCTTCCGAAGGTAAGTGATCCCCCTCGCTTCATCAAACAGCATTGATGAAAGAAAGAGGGGGATGGACAGCCAAATACATGAAAAACGATCCTGAGCATGATTAGCCAATAAGTCAGCAGCTTGGTTGGCCTCACGAACCACATGGGAAAAAGAAATAGAGGAGAAGCACATTGATTCCATGTAAAGCATCAACATCAATAATCGATCCAATAGTCTCGCATTTAGGTGCCACCAGTGGACTCATAAGCCCATTCGATTCAACGGCTTTTAGTATCATGCTGGGGCTTGACATCCTCTACACTTTTTTGCTACATTTGGAGAGAGAGATGTCAATAAGAGCATCTAACGCTTAGGATTTTTTCCATTTCATAAATATAAAGAAGGTTTTTCTTTTTTGAAAAAAAGAACCTAAACCATTGAATGCTAGATATGGCAACATCTCCCTCAAAGTACACGAACAAATAGAAGGAAATATTGCACAAGATATCATTCTGTGCGACAAAATCTGCTATAATCTTCTCTTGATTTGGTTGCTATTTTTTTGAGTGAAATGCTACCACATTGAACATCTCAGGATTAGTATTTTTTTTAAGTGGGCTTCACATGAAATATTTATAAAAAGACACTATTTGTGATATGGTTGAAGTTGAGTCTTGGAGGATTTCAAGATGGCTGGAGAAATTAAGAAACGTGAATTGATGTATCGTGGAATCGACTAAGAGTAAGATTTATGTAAAAAGTGATTTCTTGTTAAATCTGACATTCTTGTATTCATCTTTTCATAATGAATTGGTTTCTCAAACTTGATCTCCCTAAAATGACCTGAGGTTTTAGCTAGATGAAGATCTAAGGTTTTCTCGTATAATTCTTGTGTTGCCTTACTGTTTTTGTTGATTGTTGCTTGTGTTGTTCAAATTCCAAAGAGAAAGGGACCTAGGATTCATAAATCTCATATATTTTTATAAAAAGACATTATGTGTGATATGATACGTGTGACAACATCTCACTCAAATAAAAGAATCCACTAAAAAATTAGAAAATGTCATGCATTCGTATACAACGAGAACTCTATAAGCATCATTCGTATCAAATTATCATACTCAACTGCGTGAGAATAACGGCTGTATTCTCAAACAGATTCTATAAGTCACTGTCAACAATTATGCGACATATCCACCTGTGGTTTTCTAAACCCTTTTAATTGATCTTATTCAACGGGCCCACAGCTTTTATTTTTCACAAAAGGCCGCGTAAATCCTATTGAGAATCCGCGTTAGGTTAGGGTGTGTGGTGGAGCCCATTGACCATCAATTTTGAATTTCATTTTGAAAAGATGCAAGAAGATATCCGTATTGGATTGGGTATAAATCAGAGCCGTTAACATCCGTAGACTCGAACACTGTTGAGTCACGGTCCAACGAAGGAAATGAGGACAACCGAAAGGCCAAACGACTTGTCGGAGAAATCAAACGTGGAGACCGGAGAGAAAATCTACGTGGTGGGACGCGGTCACTAGCAGACAATGAGGACGCGTCAGAGTGGAACCGTAGTGTTGCTCTCTTTCTTCTTGCCTGTTGCTTGTCAAAAAGAAACCGCGTCGGTGTCGTTACGAAATAACAGATTTTCAAAGTTTTTCTGTGTATAGAAAGCACCGAACCGCGCAAAGCAATGCCTTGCCGTTAATCAGTCCCGGAATCACCGCGAAAATCTCCCATGCACCGCCAAGAAACACGAAACATCACACTCCCATGGCAATTAGGGTTTGGGTTAGGCTTCTCCTTCCCTGTCCCCCCCTTTCAACCTTCGTCTTCCCTGCTGAACATGGACCTTTCACACTGAAAAAACCCCTAATTTACCTGTAAAGGTAAAGTTCCAAAAATAACGCTTGCTTTCCTGGGTGAAATGGAGGTGCAGATGGTGATGGAGGGAGGAGAAGGAGGGGGAGGAGATGCGGTGGAAAAGGGGAATGCGTCGAACATCCAAGAAGAGAGCGATGTGATTCAGGAGCTGATTGATGTCATTGAATCAGTTGGATTGTTCGGGGACTACCGAAGGACGCATAGGAAGGAATGCTTTAACCTTGTGAGGCGAATGCGGCTGTTGGTGCCCCTGTTGGAAGAGATTAGGGAGGTCGATAGACCAATTCCGGTTGAAGTTTTTGTTTCTTTGTGCAATTTGAAGAAACGACTAACTTCTGCAAAGAAATTGTTGAAGAACTGTCACGATGGAAGCAAGATTTATCTGGTTGGTTTTTTTTTTTTTTTTGGGTTGTCTCTTTTTATCTGAATCTGAAGTGTCAATCTAGGTCATTAACTTCCGTTATAGATTGAGTTTTGTTTGGTTACTCTGCATTAGGCATTTGAGAGCGAGGCAGTCATGGGTAGGTTTCATGCTATTTACGACAAATTATATCAGGCTTTGGATGGCTTACCTTATGACGAGCTTGGGATTTCAGATGAAGTAAAAGAACAAGTAAGTGGTCCTTTG
Source organism: Buxus sempervirens (assembly GCA_947561395.2). Lineage (NCBI taxonomy): Eukaryota > Viridiplantae > Streptophyta > Magnoliopsida > Buxales > Buxaceae > Buxus > Buxus sempervirens. Next base: position 1,244,665 of record OX387184.1, on the reverse strand, counting down.
GTTTTTTTGTGTTGGAGCCTTAAGATGCTGCCTGGTCTTTTTGGCTTTCAGATTGTTTCAAAAGATTATTGTTTTGGCTGTATAACTAGTTATTTTGCTTATAACTTTCATTCCGTTTGTTTCTTTCCATCTGGGGTGACAAGATTTATCATGAAATAGCTTGTAGATACTTTTTGTAGACTAATGAATGTATCAAATTATACATCCCAGGTTGAGACATTCTGTTGAGTTTCGGGATCTGTAGTCATTTTGAATATTCAGTTTACTGAAAATGCACTTGCCCTGCATACGTGAAAACTTCTGATATGGTGAGCCTTATATAGTTACACAGCAGCTTTTCAAACAATAGGTTTGATCTACGAAATACTAAAAATGAGGTGTTATAGAATCTTCAGCAATCAGTCTCTGATAGGCATGCCAAGGTATGGCAAACCGGGGTTTGGATTTGACCAGAACTGCACCATAGCCATTCAGTTTCAAATGAATACAAATTGCTATCAGTGCATGTATGATGGATTTTCATAGTCAAATAGTGTAGCTTCTTTTCATTGGTTCAAACTTTTCTTAATTTTTCTGTGGGACATGCCCATGGTCTTGCATCAGTGATTGTGTCACTGTCGTTTGCTTATTTTCTTATTTGGTTCAGGTTGAGCTAATGCGTGTACAGCTTAAAAGAGCAAAGAGGCGGACAGATACTCAGGACATAGAGCTGGCAATGGACATGATGGTTGTGTTCTCTAAAAAAAATGACCGAAATGCAGATAGTGCCATCCTTGAAAGACTAGCAAACAAGCTTGAATTGCACACTATCCCGGACTTGAAGACAGAGACAATAGCTGTGAGTAAACTTGTCAAAGAAAGAGGTGGGCAAAATCTAGAGAGTACACAGCAGATCATAGATCTCCTCTGCAAATTTAAACAACTCGCTGGCATGGAAGAGATCAATGTCCTTGATGATACCACTTTGCCTAAAAGTCTAGAGAAATGCCCCTCTTTGGCAATTCCTAATGAATTCCTCTGCCCAATTACACTGGAGATAATGACAGATCCTGTTATTGTAGCGACTGGACAGGTAATAACAAGTTCCACAATTTTTTTTAAGCAGGTAGCACATAAAGAACCATAACCTAGTATAGCCCAGCCTATTCAGAGTGGTAGGCGAGTTGGACCTTGGACTGGCAATAAGCCTAGTATGTGGCATTTTGTCGCAAAGTAACTATGATTAGACTGAAATCTGAATTTTGTTTTCTCTTTTGAAGATAAAGGAGGAAGGGGACTACCAGCGTGGCCAGCCCCCCCTGGGCGTGACCATAGTGGCTTCCTTCCTGCTGCGGAATATTCGGATTGAACCATAGCTCCCAATCATCCCCGCCTTAGTCAGGGGATTGGACCATCACCACAGCACCATGAAGTGCAATAGTCCATGCAGGCAGACTTGGGTTCAGCCCTTAGGACTAACCCCTGCATGCAGGGGGATTTGATCCCAGGACCTCCCTGCCAAACCACATGGGAGTACCCAGAGGCTCTTACCATCATACCAAATGTCGGTCCTTATTATTGTGGTTATTTTAAGCATGTAGCACATGTGTAACCGTAGTAAGAGGGATTTAGTGGAAAGAGGGAAATTATTTGTATCACTAATCAGTTTTAATTATTCATAGATGATCAGGACCATGAGCTCTTTCTTGGTAGGTTCCCTTATTATTTTCAACTGCTTTTCTTAATCTCCTTGACCGCCATTTTTGAAAGTCACACAACCTCTATTTTTTGGAGCACTCATTTTATGAAATCTAACACCAAGAATTATTAAGCTTTCCAAGTGTCATTGACTTCAGTCAATGCTGTGGAATCTGACATGATTTTCTTGCTTTGTGTTATCTTTCAGACATATGAAAGAGAAAGTATACAGAAGTGGCTGGATTCTAACCACCGGACTTGCCCAAAGACCAGGCAGACTTTGGCTCACGTGTCACTAGCACCAAATTTTGCCCTCCGCAACCTAATTCTGCAGTGGTGTGAGAAAAATAATTTTGAACTACCCAAAAAGGATGCTATTGTGTTGTTGGATAGCTCCTCCACTGAACAAAAAGAAGAAATCTCTTCTTTGGTCCAAAGCCTATCTTCTTGTCAGCTGGAGGTCCAGAGAATGGCTGTAATGAAAATTCGCATGCTTTCCAAAGAAAACCCTGACAACCGAATTTTAATTGCGAGTAGTGGAGGAATCCCTCCTTTGGTTCGCCTCTTGTCCTATCCAGATTCCAAGATCCAGGAACACACTGTAACAGCTCTGTTGAATTTGTCAATTGATGAGGCAAACAAGAGACTCATAGCTAGAGAAGGAGCCATTCCAGCTATAATTGAAGTATTGCAAAATGGAACAATTGAGGCCAGGGAAAATTCTGCAGCAGCTTTGTTTAGCTTATCCATGCTTGATGAAAATAAAGTGACAGTTGCATCTTCAAATGGCATCCCTCCCTTGGTAGAACTCTTGCAGAATGGAACCATAAGGGGTAAAAAAGATGCTGCAACTGCACTCTTTAACCTCTCTCTCAATCATGCAAACCGAATGAAAGCCATTAAGGCAGGAATAGTGACACCCTTGCTTCAGTTACTCAAGGATAAGAATTTGGGAATGGCCGACGAGGCCCTCTCAATCTTATTGCTCCTAGCATCACAACCTGAAGGACGGAATGAAATTGGACAGCTCTCATTCATTGAGACTCTTGTAGAGTTTATCGGAGATGGAACCCCAAAGAACAAGGAATGTGCGACGTCAGTTCTTCTCGAGTTGGGATTGAATAATTCATCTTTAATTCTGGCTGCACTTCAGTATGGGGTGTATGAGCATCTGACAGAGATTGCAAGGAGTGGAACCAACAGAGCCCAGAGGAAAGCGAATGCCCTTTTGCAGCACATGAGTAAGTGTGAACAACTCCCCTAAGAACACCTCAAGTCAGGTTGTGGGTGCGCTCATCTCATCTCATCTTGAAAAGCACTAGCAATTGTGCCTTTCTGAGGATCTGGGTATGAGTCTTATTGTGTATTATGTTTATTGGAAGTATTAACTGATAATTCCTATTTGTTTTCTTTTGTTTATTGTGTCCCCTACTGTCACTGTGTGGAACATAGGCGGTGTTGTCAGGAGACCTGGCCAAATATTGTCTGTGTTATTAACCGATGTTGATGTCCGTGTTTATAAGAGTATTGTATGTTGGCTCCGGTTGTAATTAATGATCATAAAAAATGGTCTTACCTAATGGCATGCTTGTCTAATGATATTTACTAGTAACTCATCTAGATTATGTATCATTTTACGATTACTTCACTGTTGGAGAGTCTTTTTTTCTGTTTGCGTTTGACAAGGTTTACTTTTGACTATGGCGTTGATCTGCATGTCGGATTACGCGTGAGATGTCAGATTTCATTTTTTGCTTTTTTCTTTTTTGTGGTAACCAACAAGCATTTCCATTAACCAACTGAACGTACAGAAGTGACCTCTCTTTTCTTGTCTTTGGTTACAGACCCCTCCCCCCTTTCTCTCAATCTTTATTTTTGAGCGTGTAAATTATTCTTCCTCATTCGATGGTTATTTGAAGACTTGGAAGCAATTTGGAGCCTCTCCGACTGCCGTTACGGAGAGGAAACGTCTTTAAAAAAGAAAGACCATTTTTTAGGCATTTAATTTGTTGACTATTTCATGGATACAATAATTTGCTCATCTACCCAAGCGATACAAATGTTTTTTTTTTTGGTAGAACCCAAGCGATACAAAACCGGAAACATTACATGTTATCCTCTTTTTTGGTAGAACCCAAGCGATACGAAGCCTGAAACATTGCATGTTATCCTCTTTTAAGCGACTATGATCTACAAATTGACACCATCATACATCTACATCAAGTGTAAATCACTTGAAAAGACTAGACAGCACAGTGTGGCTACCGTCCGCCACCTCAGCCAATTTTTTTCCCTGCTTTGTCCTTGTCACCACCTTCTGCTTTGGTTCAGTTAGCTCCTCCACCTCCTTTTGTTGCTTAGCCGTTCCCTTCTGCAATACCTGGGATTCGTTCTCACCAAGCAATTGTATCTTACCAGTTGTTCCCTTCTTTCGTTTGCTCTTGTCCTTCTTAACCACCGTTGGTTGCTTCTGAGCTGTTTCCTGTCGTGTTTGATGTTGCCTTTCTTTCTCAACAATCTTTTGCTGCTTCTTAGATGTCTTTTGCTGCCTCTTAGCCATCTGCTGCCGCGGAGAAATCTCCTCTGCCTTCTGCGTCTTAGCAATCTGCTGCTTTAGATCACATGTCCTTTCGTCCACTCTCTTACGCTTCGTCTTAGCCATCTCAGTTTGCAGTTTATTGCACTCTTTGTCTGCCACCTTTTTGTTATTCTTTACTTTCTTCTGTTGCTGTTCATGCTTAGATGGTGGTAAGCATCTAAGCATTGCTTGCCTAAGGCATTGCTTTAGATTCGAGAGCAGAGAAAATTGCTCTTCATTCTTGTCTACCTCCTGAGAGTGTTGTTGCTCCTCGTGGAGCACAACCTGTGGGTCTGGGATAGAAACCACCGGATGGCATTTTTTCTTCTTAAATGCCTCCTGCTTTCCATCAAGATTAACTACTGGCACACAATGTTTCCCCTCTTCATTAGCTGCAAGGTGCCAGGCATATTCTGTTGCAGTCCCAACACTCATTGTGTCCATGATGATTTTCCCAAGCACAAATCTAACTTCATCCTGATCTCCTTCCTCCAGCAACTTGTAGTCAATCTCAAAGCTCTTCCTCTCCTTCCTATAAGATGTGATATTGGTCACACTAACATTGAAAATTTTAGCAACATCTTTGGCCATCCTCTTGGATACAAGTACCTAAAATACCATATTCGCAAGTCATATAAGGTGCATACATGAATAAACTCTCACTAGATGATGCAAATGCATAGACAAATGCGGAACAGAGAAAGCTGGGACCAATCAAAATAAAAATGTCACTACTACCATACCATGTGTTACATATGAAAAATCTACCAAGGACTTGATTGGTTCACACTTTGGTAACATGGGAAAACTCCAAGATCAAGTGTTCATAATCAACATGAACTCTTTAAGGAGAGCAAGTCACAGCAAACAGAAAAATGTAGAGGGGAAATTGTAGATAAACCCTCCATTGTAGCAATGCATAAGTACTAAGATGCTTCACATTGTTTCAGAACTGAATGTTTTCTTTATTACAAGTGATGCTGTGATTCAAATTTGGATTGGTATCATGCAGATCCTTGTGATCCTACTAAACCATATTTTCTCTCATGGCACTAATCCACATATGGGTTTTCTTAACCCATAAATGTATACTTAATTTGGGCTGGCCTGAACGCAGCCCCAACTCAAGAAATAGTTACAGGGTTCATTTTGGGCTCAAGAAGTTCAGATTTAGGGAGGGCCAGGTGAGATTGGACCAACTAATTTTTAATTGGGCTGGGACTGAACACATTAAAACATGGCCCAGCACACCCTACTTACAGCTCTAATACCCAGGATATTTGCATCTGGGTTCAGATTCCACATTCTATTTTGTGACTGCAATGGCAATTTCAGTGCCTTCATGCATTGTAGTCCCCTCAGTAGTGATCGCTTTACAAAGTAGATTAAACACTCTGTTATCTACTGAAGAAGGAATATTAAGTGTCTTCTCTGTCGCTCTTTTTGGATTAGAACCTTCTATTTCATCTAATATAAAAATGATGTTCCCCTTTCCACCCATTACAGTACTTCCCTTAGCCTAGTGGTACAAATTTTACCATTCATACATAAAGGATTCCCACTGGTGCTTCTGATTTTCAATAGGGAACATCATGCTGTGTTTACTCCAGACAGCTTCAGCATCTCCCCTCTACGGTTCTCATGGATCTATGCTATCAGAACTCTCTCACTCAATCGACGAGTACCCATGACCCCTCTCATCCCTTTCTCTCTCTGAATCCTCTCTAATAATTTCAAGAACCATTGGAGCTGTTCCCCCACAAAGGAAATCCATTTGGTGCCTCCCGCTTCTCCCCATCACTTTCATCATTCCCCCCTTATACCCTGTTACCTTCTAAAACCAGGATGCCTTATGTTCAATAAATAGTACTTGCGTTCATACCCTCAATCACAAGCATTCCAACCACTAATCAAATGATCACCATTTTTTATTCAAACACATTTCCATTACCCTTAAGTCTTAACCACTTCAACAAGGCAAGAGATGTGACTTTGATTTGAATGTCATGCTTCAAATCATTCACTTATCGAATAAGATCCATCATTGAAATGATGGCTGTCTCTATCCAATGCATTGAAACAGGTGACGTTGAAACTCCACCTCCTGCCAATAACCAATGTTTTCCCCCATTCCATTAGGAGCCCGACTTGATTTCCATTTTGTGAAATAATAGATGAAAGCCACTAACTCTACTTCAGAATTAAGTCTCTATATCCACTTACAAAGAACAGACGAATTAATAGCTATGTATTTCATATATGCAAGGATACCAATTACTTAACTCCATACACGGTATGCTATTTCAATAAGTTATTTTTCCCAACTTCTCCTCTTTCCATAAAAAATCACCTTGAATCTTTACATCCTCTTAGCAATCCTATAAGGCAGTTCAAACAAAGACTCAAAAAACTTTATTAGCGGAAAAAAAAAACACACACACACACACACACACACAAAAGAGATCAAGAACTTAGTTAGAGAAGCCCTTGATAAACATGATAAGACCCAGAATAGAAGCAGTTTCACTTCTGTCATAATGAAAGCTTTTATAAAAGTTAAAATGGGGGAAAGAAGAAACAGTCAAGGACTCAAGATCAGATCATCAGAACCCACAGAAAAGAGCATAACATAAGACACACCCCCCTACGCGAGCCTGATCTCACCAAAAAAATCTAAGTGCCCCATAAAAATCTTTTACTTCCCCAACTACAGACACCTGTCGCCTAGCCCCTATTTTGGTTAATATATCAGCCACATCATTATCGTCTCTAGGTACTTGGTTAAACGAACTGTTCAACTCAAACACAAGGGATCTAGCATTGATAGTGAGTGATGGAAATGCCAAGGACCTGGATCAGCACCCAACGTCCAACAAATAATGGTAGCTATACCCCCTCTATCTACACCCTTCCGAAACCAAATGGTGGACTGTGCAGCTCCTATCTACATCTTTATTCACAGCTCCCACAAGATCCTGCCATGTGTCTAGTTTAATATTTAAACTAACTTCAGTTATGCATCACGTGAATGTCATGTGCATTAAACTGGACACGTGGCAGGATCTTTGTGGGAGCTGCAAATAAAGATGTAGATAGGAGCTGCACAGTCAGCCTTCCATTCTGAAACTTCTAATAAAGGCAATCCACAGCCCCTGAAAGTGAGTTAAAAGCTCAGCCCTTAGAGAGTCTCCCTCTTCTATCAGGCCAGTAAAAGCAGCAATAACTTCCCCCTTGTGGTCTCTAAATATTCCACTGATTGCTGAAATTACTGGATTCCCAAAAGAGAAGCCATCAAACTTGAGTTTAGTAGATCCTTCATCTGGCTGTTGCCACAGTGCAGCAGTAGAAAACTAGAAATAGTACTTGGAGATGAATGGCAAACTAGATCCCAGCTCCTAGAAATATCTTATGTAGATAAGACTCAAGATTCCTCCTATTCGGACACCCAAGCTGTTACAACCACCTTAATTTCCCCAATCCTCTTGCCTACTAGAGCACAGAGATCCTCAAACACCATTCTATTGATTTCCTTCTACATATGCCAAATAATAGCGCGGATAAGCAACCAATAAAAAATAATCCCTCTCCTCACCAGCCACGCAAAGCTCCACTGATTAAACATATCAATCAGTGTTCCTGGCATCACCCATGAACAGTCGATTACCACCCCCCCCCCTGCGCATACAGGCGAGACAAACATTTGGAGATGAAGCTACCCATCTTCTTCTGTTCTGGAGATGATCAGCGGTATTAATTTTGTAGAATAAAACAGTCCAAACAACAGTGTGTGTTAGGGATTTCCACTTGCCACCTATGGGGAGACATTGATACTTAAGTGGGCAGATTCCATCCTACACGCCATTCGAAGGCCCTAAGGCTTGCCTGAATTTACATGAATTCTCTCACACAGCTTTTTACAGAGGATTAAGCCTAGGCCCAAAATCATCCCAAAGCATCATGTTATCACCAATTTCCAATAGACCTGCTCTCTCTGTCTCAATAAAGTGAATTGTGCACTCAAAAACTGGGGATGGGATAAGACATTCTATCAGAACCTCCGCTTAAACCTTTAATCGATGCCTCTTCTTCCACATTTAAAGCAAATATAATTAGAAAATCCCTTCATAATGAGGAAAGAAAGGACACATAGGATCCCTTGACCAAAACCTCTACACATCAGGTAACATGATCAACATTTAAATTATGTATTCAACAAATCCATCATATGGTCATGCCAGCAGAAAAATTAGAACAACATCAGTGCAATTGTCTTAAACCATTATGAAATCGATCCTAAACTGGTTTTTTTGTCCTCGTATTAAAATTGGTGCTCCTTGTGCTCCTCCAGAATGTAGAACAGCCATCAATCAGCGTGAAAAGTGAAATGCAGCATCATTATAACAACTCCATAACATTGAAGAAGCTGAATTTCTTATAAAAAAAAGCTTGAAATACCAAACTCATTGGACTTACCAAACCAGAACACGGGAAACCAGGGTATCTGGACATAGATTTGACAAGGCACTCAGTTTTGGTCAAAGCACCTATAGAAGATTTCACAAGCAGTATGAAACGAGTGACTGCTTCAGCAAGAGCCTCATCTGATTTAGCACCACTAGCCTCTGAAATCTCAGGTACAAACCGAACATGCACTGGAGCATTTTCTCTTGAAAATTTGACTGCTTCACTCCAGTTTCCATGATACAGAACAGAGAAGAATGCACAAACTACAAGAGCATCTTGAGGGTTATTTACTAGAGTCAAATGAAACGCCAATAATCCTATCCTGTCATTACATAGAATAAAAAATAGGTCAATCAGCCACAACCAAAACCATAATTGGGGAAAAAAAAGGACAATCCATAGACACCGTAGTCCAGATGAAAGATTTCACAGAATCCAAAAGTAATATACATGGTTGAAAACGAATATAGAGGCATTTATGGAACACTGTGTTTTCAAGTTATTTATAAGATTCAGAAACCTATCAAATGCTAACCATTGCATTCCACTGTAAAGGAGAATAAATAAGAATGACCACAAAAGACTATTAGAGCTGCTTGCATTCATGGTTTTTTTTTTCCTTTTAATACCAAAAAAGGTGAAGATGCTGAGTAAAAGTTCCTCAGGTGAAAAAATTATATCTCTTTTTTTTTCGCAAATGTCCAAAAAATATCTTGCAGTATCTAAACAATCAAAAATAAAATAGTGGAATGCACCTTAAAAGTACAAATATATTGAGTTTAATCCTCAATAAAATGAACGGAAAAACATAAAATAGAAGATATTTTCAGTTTACCAGAGGCTGCAATGGGAAGGTCTATCGCAGGCAAGCAATTTATCCATGCTAGAAAATAATTTCTGCAAAACAGCACTTCATACACTTAGAAGAAAAAAAGAAGTAATCCACATATAAAAAGGGTTTACCAATACTAGAGTAATATTATTCAGACATCCTAAAACAGGGATGTGATTGGAAATTTTTTTGAGGATGAAACCTGGAACAACACCATTCATATCACATGCAATATGGAACATCCATATATAACATAGAAATAAGATGCTTTTGTGAACATATGCTGATAACATTTCGAGCATGTTTATATCCCTCCACATGTTAGGATCATGCAACAGATTATTTATTGGTCGGGTTATTGTCTCTTATACCTAGCCTTACCATCAACATTATGGAAGTTGGAGCTAAATGATTATTGGCCTGTTGCACCAGGTATGCTGCCTGCAGCCCAAAGAGTTTATGAATAAAATGAAGCTTTTTTATATATTTAAAAATATGCAGCAAATTACCAACTGAACAACTACTTACGTGAAATGGAAGTAGGATTTGAAGAAGATTAAATCTCTTAAGTAAGTGAATAGAAGATTTAGCAGCTCCATATGACAGCATAAAGTTCATTTCCGCCATCAGCCTTGACTAAAAAAAATGATGGTGTTTTTCAAGATCTAAGAATAAGCTGGTAGCTGGTACATGGACAATACATTTGCTGGGACATCTGAAGTGGCCCAAGAAAAGGCCTCCAGAAATTACCATGTTCAAACTCTTTATGGAAGAAGAACGTTTTTTCATTGCCTCTTTCGTCTCCTTAGAAATTGACAATCCAAGACGAGCAGCAATTCTTATACCCCGCAATATTCTTGCTGCAGGAAATAAATGTCACTTGCTTGTTAATTAATTGCCAAATTAGATGTAGTTTGATACAAGCTCAATATGTGAAGGTGTATAAATTATCTTAAACCTACATGTTGGGATCACTCACCACAGTCCTCTGTGAATGACATTTGGGCTGGGATAACAGTTTGTAGCTGATTATATAAAGAATGGAAATTCAGTAGCCTCAAAATCTTTAATAATGTTCAGAAGAGAGAACAAAAACATGAAATGTTTTCATATAAATGATGCTAAAATTTTACTTTTGGAAGGGGAGTGGAGTCACCTTGAAGGAACATAAATCTGTCATTCCATCCGTATAGTCATAGATTTTGTTCACAAATGGGTCATACAATAAACTGTTTTCATCAACATAATTTCTGTCAGTTAAAAAGTATTAGACAAAAAAATTATATATGACCACGTGTAGATGAATTAGTTAGATGTTTGAACTTAGTTGCATGAAAATCACATGATAAGCCAATGTTTCTACAACAAATCTTACCCTGAACAAAACTAAACTAGTACATAAAATGTTAAAATAAATAAATAAATGAATAAACAAAAAGACAATAAATTATAAAATTTTATAAGAAGAAAAACTGCCTGTTGATAGTGAAATCGCGATTCATGCAATCCCTCCAACGAACAAGGTCCTTTTTGTCACAACCAATCACCATTTCTGAGAAACTGTCTGCTTCCTTGTCCAGAGAAAGCTTTGCTACACGATTCTTAAAACTAGATACCTTGTAAAGTAAATATTATACAAGAAAGTTAACAGCTATGTCAAAGTGGATATCAGATGCAAAAAGGATCCAATATGCTCCCTTCAATACAGTGACAGACCTCAACAATGGAGCTTTTTAAATGAACCCTACATATAGGAAACCGCCGTCCCACAATTATGGCATGATGAAATTGTCTTCGGACCTGGAAAAGACAATAATTGCCTAACATCAAATACTTGAACATCATTGCAGACTGTCCAATGGAGCTCTAATGAAACTAAGTCAACTATATCGTGACCTGTCTTAGTTCAGCTGTAGTAACTATATCAAAATCTTTAGGTATTCTCTTTAGCAGCAGGTCTCTCACACATCCACCCACCAGGTAGGCTTCAAATCCTGCATCTCATACATTGATTCGCAAATCAGATCTTCCAAATTGGAGTGAGAAAGCATTAGACATAACGAAATCAAATGAATTAAGCACACAACTTTGCATATCTTTTACTCAACTATAGATGGAAGAAGCATTACTTGGATTTATCATCCAAATGGTTTTTACTATCACACAGAGACAATATTACAGCCACACGGGCACATGGAAAGGGTGCCCTAGCACACTCCTGAATTACTTCAATAGCCATTCATCGATAATATCATAAGTCAGAAAGAACAAGCATTTATGCGTGTGTCCTCACATTTCCATCAACGGCATTTTCCATCGATGTTACAAAAAGTTAGATTTGTTATTCTTGATTCCCAGCAGATATGAAATACTGAAATACGGAGAGCTCTAGAATCTATATATGAATACTGAAATATGGAGAATCCTAGAGTCCTCTCCAACAGCGAACTGAAGTCTTCAACAGCCAATTGATTGGTTATTGGTCATACCTCATGTTATGTGAGGCATCTGAGGAGCCAATTTTGAATTGTAATCAGGACATTGTTTCTAGGTAAAATAAGGGATGCAAATAACATATGAGGTGTTTTGTGTCAGAAAGAATCTAATAGTACCCTTTATGCACTGGAGATGATAAGGATTAATGCAAATAAAACTATACTGCTAAAACTTATATATAACCTCTGAAAAGTAATAAGATGACGGGAATAACAAGCGACATAGGTGTTAAAGCAAACAAATCAAAATACAACCTTTGTTTTGAAGAATTTTCAAGACAATCCATGACGATGATGAAATCATCGAACTTTTTATCCCGAAAATCCTTGAATCGAGATTCTTCCATTTTGAAATGTCCATGCTGCCTATATATGATGTTTAAAAATAAATAAATGTATGAATATCAAACTAATAATTACCTTACCAAAAAAATTAATAATAATAGGTCTTTCTGACGTGAAAAAAAACCCGCAATGCGCTGTATTGGAAACTAAAGAAAATAACTTCCTATACGAACGGATTAAAGAAAGAAACTTAAACCACAAGTTTCAAATTTACTTGTCTTGGATACAGAATCCAAGCTACTTTCTCCATCCATACGCGCACTCTCTCCTCCTCGCCCCGCCACTGTGTGTGTCGATCTCTGTGGAATAGAATTTGAAAACTCGCTGTGTAAATAATTGCTGCACATGCTTGAAGAAATGCCTCGTAGAGAGACGGGAGATTGGAAAGGAAAATACCTGTGAATTGTAGATTAGAGTTTTCAGGCGACAGAAAGCTCGCTTAGCCTTTACAATGGTGGTCATGGAAACAACAGACTCATGACCAAAACTGCATTAAAAGCGACTAAAAGAGAGAGTAAGCGAGATTTCTGCTTCTTGGTTTACGTTTTTTCTCGCAGTCTCGAGTAAAACGAAAAAAGGGCAGTAAACCGCGGCTCTTTCTTCATCGCCGCATAAGCGCAACAACGATCAAGGTTTGAGCGTGCGAGATCCAGTAACGTTCACTACCATATCAAGCACCCTTCAATCGAAGCCGAAATCAAAACCGAGACTGAGAGCGGTGCAAACCCTAACCCATTTTTGTAGATTTTGGTTTAATCGGATCGGAGCATATCGGGTCCAATTTTGGAAAATAGTTTTGGTTAAGGCTGGCTATGGGTCGAATACGAAATCGATCCACCGTGATCAGAGTCCAAACCAAAAATAAAAATCCAATATCTGAAATCCAACGAATCTTTTATATGTGAATCCAAATTCAAACCCGAATTTATATATTGTATCCAAATTTGAAATTCGATCAAATAAATAACCGAAATCCGAATTAAATCCGATTTGACTTTAAAAGTCAAAAGTCAAGTTTAACTATTAAAGCAAACTTTAACAATCAAAACTAATGAACCATATAAATATTAAAGCAATACATGAGTAATGATGATTTAAGCATGGTTTATACGAAGTTTACCAATGGTTTAATGAAAAGTATATGTTATTTTTGATTCGGATCAAATATAGCAGATTCGAATTCGGATCCAAAATCCGATATCCATATTCGAACCACGGATTTATATCTCATATCCGAATTCGAGATTTTCAGATCAGATTCGAATATATATTCGACCCATTGCCAGCCTTAGTTTACGCGCTGTTTGTGATATACTAATGAGTTCAATGAACTCAATATAAGAATGAGTTAAGAGAAGTTGAGTTTGAACATTTGGTAAATGCTTTTCATTCTTGTATAGATCGTAAAATTACAAGTTTGGTAACTATTTTTCATTATTGTAGATGTTACAAGTATTACGAATTTGTCATTGTTTTAACTTAGATTAACTCTCATAAATAACAAGTTTATCCTTATCATATAAATAAATTTTTACTAAGTTTCAAAAATATCCTTCAAAATTTTTAAATATTATGAGGTTGTTATTGTACTTTTATAAAATGAGTTTTCAAAATCCAAAAATGGATTTATGGGTTCCCTCTTTTCAATACATTTTTAAACCTCTTTGAGGAAAACTTGTTCCTACATTGCAACCAAACCATCAAATTTTGTTTTGGAACTTATTCTAAGCCCTATAACTCATTCTAAGATATTGAATGAGTTTCCAAAATGAATGCCAACCGAAGACTAATATTTCCAATTTTTTGGAAGCTCATATAGTCCTTGTAGTGAGATTTTGTTAAGGGTGCAATGGGAAAATCAGTTTCCTCCAAATCGGAACGAGAAAAACCTCATTTATATGGAATTATCCTTTATCCCTTTTTATAGATTTTGAAAATAAGTTTTTTTTTTATTTTTGTGGTTACTACAAACTTATAAATAAAGTATCCTTTAATTTTGACAGTGGCAAAATTATAATTATATGAATTTTGTTTTTGTTGTAGCAAACTTGTGAACACATTAAATTTGACCAAAATTTATCGCCTTTATATATTAATGGAACACCTTTTGTGCATAACGACTCATTCAGATTTGTGACATTATACACGCTCAATAAATCTCCTAAACTATTTTTCTATATAAAACCAAGGAAATCATTGTAGTCCAAAATTAAAGCCAAACAAGGCCTTATTACAAGGAGCACCTTTGCTTCTTGTCCACTTGCTTCCTTTCTTCATCCCCACTTCATCCATTCTGTTTCCCGAATCCATATTCAGGTAACATCTCAACTACATCATCTTGTCTACAACTACTTGGACATCAGCGCCAAGTCCACATAGACCGGCCTGATAAAACTCTTGGGATCCACGTCAACTCTCAAACAGGCATGGAGCAAACTTTTATTAAAAATAAAAGTTAAAAAACTTTTCAATTGTGCATGTTCAGGTGGCTTTGATGAGAATTTTTCTTGCCTTCTTTTAGAAGAAAAAGACCGGAAACACCCTAACGATTTCTAAAATCACTTTAAGTTGCCAAATTACAGTTTGTTTTAGACCTAGAGAAATACATGAGATGAAAACTAATTTGTTTCCAAAGGTCAAAAACATAAAAAAAATTCGGATAGTCATTATATGATTATATTCACTCACTTGGGGAAAATTTAGGATGTCTCTTGCAAAATCGGTAGTCTATATTAGCAAAATTATTCACTCACTTGGGGAAAAAAATGTTTTTATCACATCAAAACACTAAAGTTTGTAACAGCAATATAAAAAAAAAACTTGAGTCTTAGAAGTTAGAAGTATCCCGTCGAAAACTTTTTAAATATTTTTTTCCTTCAAAACAATGCAATTTTACAAATTTTATGATCACAAGGGATCTTCCATGTTTGCACTAATGAAAAAATTCCCTTTTAGTTCCATATACTAGCAAGTTTGTACATGCAGCCATCCAAATTTTAAATGAATATGCAAAGTTTTGATTATTTTAACCCTGTATTAATTATACTTTAACAACAAATGATAAGGGTGTTTTGAGAAATCCTATATAGTTGTTGGCACGTTTCCCAATGGGCTTGTTCTCATTATATGTGGTATATATATAGATATTTTTACTATTTTAAGGTAAAAAAATTTATTGGAGATTGATGTGGGATATTTTATGGGTTGGTCTTTTATTTTCCTTTCTAAAGTGCATCACAAGTTATAATAAGCAAAGTTTGTTATAATTTTGTCCATAATTTATCACATGGTACTCCGTTTCAAATGTACGATGTATCCATTTGATGATTGATTTCCTTCTCACGGTTACCTAAAATGAAAAACCAGACAATTTAATGGATACTTGGCGGGGTCAAATTCTTATTACAAATAGAGGTCTTGATTTGACGTAGAAGTAAAAACAAACTAATTACAATGTCGTGATCATCCAGACCCTTTGGCTGCATTTAGATTGTCAGAGAATGCGACCGATGCGAGAATTATGTGGTTTCTCGCATATCGTCAACCATTTGGATCAAAATGAAAAGGCATAGAGCCAAAAATGTATTTGTTTCATGTTAAGTCGGTTTTCTCTTGCCACGTGGATATTAATTTAAGATAAATAAAATGTTAAGTTGGTCCCCCCTACTTTATGATAATTTGCATTTATATCTTCTTGTTTTTATATTTATATTTATAGCTCTCAAATTATCATCATTGTTGCAACTCACCCCTGACATAAAATTTCATTAGCATTTATTGTTTATTTTGATTAAATGACTAAATTAAGCATTATAAGATAAAAAATAATATTAAATAGCCAAATGACCGTGCGTCTAGGTGGAATTTCAATGAAAAATTATTAATTTGCTAAAATAATATCAATGTTCTAAAAGTATACGTGCAATAAATATAATAACATAAAGATATAAATGAATATATAAGATAATATAAGAGTGTAAATAAAAAATTTATTTAGTTTATAGAAGGTTACTTTAGTTATTTAACAAAAATAAATAACAAAAGTTAATAGACTTCGGATATAACTGTATTGATTAAACAAAACGAAGAGTATAAATATAAATATTAAAAATAGAAGGATATAGATGTAAATACACTATAAGATAAAGATATTGATTTAAAGACATTGGTGTAATATAATAAGATAAAGACATTGATTTAAAGGGGTGAAATATAATAATATAATATATTATAAAGACATTGGTGTAAAACCACCCCCACGCCCCCCGCGCCCCCCCCCCCCCCCCCCCCTATTTTTTTCCTTCTGTTTCCAACTCTGGTCGGTCTCACCAGCATAGTCGGCCCAAATAAAGGAGAAAAAAAAAAAAAAAAAATATAAAGGATGAAGGACTAACCCATACTTTTCGTTTGAGGGGGTAAGCAACTTCGACTCTGCAGATAGTCCTTACGAAATATTTTCTCCGCCTTAAAAACCTTTCTTTCTCATTTGGAATCTCTTTAGAGGGGCAAACCCCCGTATTTATGTTCCCTCTCTCGTCATAATATTTTTCTCTCTGTCGTCCTCACATTTTTTCTCTAAATTTCCCGAAATCCTCATCCTTCCTCCTCCGTATCTGGTAATCGAGATCGAGTTTCGAAAATTCTAGGGTTAGGTTTTCCGTAATTGCTTCTATTTTGATCTGTTTCTTAACCTCTTCACTTCGTATTGCAGATCGAACCTCCCGTGGTGGTTGGGAGGGATAATATGGGCGCCGACGGAGATTCGGGCGATGCAAACAATTTGAACGTCGGTGGCGAAGTCACCATCCACGTACGATGCTCGAACGGTTCGAAGTTTTCTGTGCAGACCGTCCTTGAGTCTACAGTCGGAGCTTTTAAAACCCTTCTATCGCAGAATTGCGATGTTGCGGCTGACCAGCAGCGATTGATTTACAAGGGTCGGATCTTGAAGGATGATCAAACCTTAGATAGCTATGGTTTGTCTCTTCCTTGATCCCTTTTTCGTTTGCCCCTTCTTGGTATCGCGGTATTGAATTTGCAAGGTTATGTGTAACAATCTGGTTGCGCGAGAATGATTATGATGCTTTGCGTGTCGTGCTTATTTTCTGCACTTTTGATATATATTATTTGTTTAATTTTTTTTTTGGAAAGAAGTGAAATATGCCAATTTTTTCCCGAAATTAGGTTTGATTTGTTATCCTCGGGAGTTTGCTGGTTGTCCTTTTTTTTTCATATGTACTTCTGTTTTCTGCGGGTTATTGATCAGAGATAATTTGTTGCACGAGAACAAATTGTTGAGATTTGGGAAGTTTCCGTTTAGAGAAGGAGTTGTTGCGTGAGAACAAATTGTTGAGATTTGGGAAGTTTCCGTTTAGAAAAGGAGTTGACACGAGTTGATTAACATTCTTAATCTGTCGCCAATGATGAGGATATAGGCAATGCTGGAATTGGTGTATGCGTTGCTCTATATATCTTCATCTTCCTTGATAAAATAATTGGCAGTTAGGATGTTCGTAGCAATGGCCGGTTCGCAGTTAGTAGATATGAATATCTTGAAATTATTGATAAGAGTTGATTTTTGCATGAGAACGAATTGTTGAGATTTAGGAAGTTTTTTTAGAGGAGGAGTTGACACGAGTTAATTGCTCAAACATTCTTAAGATATATGCAATGCTGGAATTAGGTGTATGTGTCGCTCTATAAATGGCAGTGAGGATGTTCCTAGAAATGGCCAGTTGGCAGTTACTAGATATGCAAATCTGGAAGTTATTGATAAGAGATAATTTTTTTGCAAGTGAACAAATTGTTGAGATTTTGGAAGTTTCTTTTTAGAAAATGAATTGACAAGAGTTAATTGTTGAATCATTCTTAAGATATAGGCAATGCTGGAATTGGGTTTACGTGTCGTCATATATCGTCATATCCATTGACAAAATAGTTGGAGTGAGGATGTTCCTAGCAATGGCCAGTTGGCGGTTAATTGACTATGTGGAAGTTATCGATAAGAGAAAATTTGCTGCACGAGAACAGATTGTTGAGATTTGGGAAGTTCCCATTTGGAAAAGGAGTTGGCACAATTTAATTGCTCGGACATTCTTAATCCATCGCTTATTACGAGGATATAGGTAATGCTTGCATTGGATGTACGTGTCACTCTACTTATTGTCATCTGCATTGACAATAATTTGCAGCTAGGATGTTCCTAGAATGCATTTCTTCTAGAGCCAGAATCTGGTGGTTCAGTAAAACCACCGGCTAGGATGGAGTATGGACGTGTGGGGCCCCCTACTGACATGGGCATCCATCTGTGCGTTTCACGCTGGTTCCACTGAATGGCACTAGACAAAATGCTCTTACATTCCGAGCAATGGTTGGTTGGAAATTAATAGATATGACTATTTGGAAGCTATTTATAATAGAAGATTATTGCACTAGAACTAATTGTTGAGATCTGGGAAGCTTCATTTAGAAAAGGTCCGAAAGGAGTATTGCTCAAACATTCTTAATTTGTCACTTGCAATAAGGATATAGGCAATGCTAGAATTGAGTACACATGTTGCTATATACGTCATCATCGCCCTTAACAGAGCAATTGGCAGTGGCCAGTTGTAAGGTAATAGATATGACTATCTGGAAGTTACCTAATTATTTAATTTGTGATTTGAAATATAATTTTTGTACCATATATGTTTTGTTGAGAGCTTTTGCTTTATTTTGATGTTTTCACGTATCTCTTATACTTGCATTTATTGATTAGAAACCACATTCAGAATTGATAAATTTGGCGGACGAGTAACAGATGAGTAAGGGGCAGTAAAATGTTGGAGCACTGAGGTTCGGCGATGTACTTCTATAATGCAGATGGGGGTTTAGGAGGCATAGTTAAGGAGCAGTCATCCTAGAAGTAAAACAAAATCATATACAGTAGGAAAATGGCATTTATTTATAAGAAGGATTTCAAGACAGTTCTTAGGCATATCTGGGTATTTTTCTAGGTTACTTCCCTTTTACTATCAAAGAAAAAAGAAATGAAATTCTTAGTTCCCCCTCACATCCCCTCTCTATCTATTCGTCGGTTTATTTCGTTGCTTGTCTTTAGGCCATTGATTTCTTAGTTTGTGACAGATATGTTCATTGCTTGTCTGTAGATCATGCTTTCTTATTTTGCCACAGATATGGATGGTTTATTTTTATTTTTAAAATAACGGACAGATAATTGCTATACATTGCATTAGATGCTTCAAGGAACGTATTCTTGGGTGTCTGCTCTCTTTCTCTCTATTAAATAGAAAAAGTAAATGAAATCTGTCATCTCCACTCTGTGTACTTATCGCTTTTCAGTAACTGATACTTTTTTAAAGCAAGATTTTAATGCCATCCATGGCTTAATTCCAGATTCAATATCTAAATGATTGCAATTCCTGGAAATAAAGTAAAATTATCTTGATGGCATCAGCTAATAGTGTCTTACACAACACAGCACTTGGTGAATCTTGCTTTCTATGCAACATGTTAATCCTTTGAAAATGGTTAAGTCACACATGAATGTTTATGACTCTATATGTGTATGCGTGTATGAACGTGGTGTATGCTTGAGTGATTAGTGAGAGGCTAATTGCGGCCTTGTCACAAATTAAAAGCAGTCGAAGAACTTCTATAATCTTTTTTTTTTTTATATCCTGAGATAAATTTTTGTTGGAAGAACTTCTTATAAGCTTGGACTACAAGCATGAAATTTCAGGCCCGAGTTGTGCAACCACTTTATGCAAAAAATGTCAAAAGATTGGGTTTGTTGCTAGTCTGCCCTTCTTATGACCCGGCTCTGTTGGGACTTATACTGTATTATAGTCCTTTCTTTAGGCTCTATTTATTATTTATTGTTTTGAAGCATTGATGTACATTTATGTAACATATCTGCTAAAGGCAGTTGTAGATTGGTATATTAAAGTTTGATAAATGGCCATTGGATTAGAATTTTTGTTGAGGATGAACCTATTTGCCTAACTTTGGGAAGGAGCTGATGCTCCATTCTTATGGATCACATCACTTCTTATTTTTTCACAAGTTTTATTTTTTTACCCTAAGTCATTTGAGTTTATACAATGCTCAAAGTTGACATGCCCAAGGAAGAATTTGATGCTTCACTTTTGTTAGTAAATGTGAATTGTGAAGGGAGTGGAATTGCAGTTATAGTTTTGTGCTCAGTGCCATGGCTTTTGGGTCTTAAGCCATGATGGTGGTTATTGCAGTCAATACTTTTCTGTGGCACATTTATTAGTGCATAGTGGGTACATCATTTAATTAATCAGTTTGTCAACAAAAACAGTGTGTGACAGAAATAGTTGGTCAACAACAGAATCTTGTTTCACCAATCTAATCTGTAAGGAACTATTGAAATATTTTTTTGGTTACGTCTTCAAATCACTTCTATGGGTTATTTTTTTTTTTTGATTCTTGATATTGGCTTTTGAGATCCCTGTTTTAAAAAGAATAGGAAAGATAAGGGAAGAAATGAATGCATCTTAAGAGTGTTTAAGAGTAGCTCCAGTAGGAAATTATATGATGGGAAGTGAGCTAAAATCGCCTGGGCATATCAGATGGAGATATAGGGAGGAACCTGTCAAAATGTGTTACGAGATGCATATTGGAGAATCTAAAAGGATGAGATGAAGCCCATTGAAAAGGGACATGGATGGGGTTAGTAAAAAATGATTAAGAAGGATATGTTTTTTGATAGGTAGGGATAGCAGAACACGATTCTGTTGCTAGCTTGAACTGGTGAATTGGGACAAGTTTTGTCTCTGTTAAATGTGTTCCCTGCATCTTGATTCATATTTATGGGTCTTGTTTAGGGAT
The DNA here is from genome assembly GCA_947561395.2 of Buxus sempervirens. Classification (NCBI taxonomy): domain Eukaryota; kingdom Viridiplantae; phylum Streptophyta; class Magnoliopsida; order Buxales; family Buxaceae; genus Buxus; species Buxus sempervirens. The sequence goes on along the minus strand of OX387184.1, from coordinate 1,223,418 downwards.
GGCAATGGGGCAGGTTAAATGGGTAACCTGCCCCGCACTAATCGGGTTTGGGTCTGGTGTTGAATCTGTTGATTAATCCCTTGTAGGGGTAGGTTTGGTTTGCTGAGACCCGCCTGTTTCCATTCATGGTCTTGTTTTTCAATGTGCATACACACCATATCTTTTTTTTTAAATGATGTGCAACCTATACTAGGCAAGGTCCTTTGGACCCACCCCAAAGAGTAAACCACAGATGCATGAACCCACCCGCAAGGCCCATGGATCATTTAAGTTAGAGAGCACCGGGAGGAGGTTTGAGCCCTGGATATCTGAGTTTATGGCTAATCCTAGATTTCCCCCCTTTCTCGACTGGCCAACGCTATCGGGCTATGTATGCACACCATATCTGTCAAGAATCTTTGCGCTTGAATTCCCTCACTCTACAGATGCACACAAAAGCAAAGGTTGACCTTATTTCCTTGGGAATATGTTGATGTTTGTTCGTATGCGCGCGTGTGTATTTATTTATGTACATGTATGTAAATTTTAATGCACGGTTACCACATTTTTTAATATTCAATACTATCTCTTTTCCTTTGTTGGTAGGTTTGCAGGCAGATCACACTGTTCACATGGTTCGTGGTATTGCACCAACAGCATCAACTAATACTGCTGGTGCAGCCAATCCGGCGGGTCCAAACACCACATCTGGTGTTGCAAGGGGCAGTGGTTCTAATGAAGGTGGTGGCTTTGGGGGAGCTAGTCCGGGAGCCTCATTACTTCCTGGACTTGGTATCAATGGGCTAGGTGGCAGTGGAGCATCTGGTCTGTTTGGAGCTGGACTTCCAGAGTTTGAACAAGTGCAGCAGCAACTGACTCAGAACCCCAATATGATGAGAGAAATAATGAACATGCCTGCTATTCAGAGCCTAATGAATAACCCTGACCTCATGCGCAACTTAATAATGAGCAATCCTCAAATGCGTGAAATCATTGATCGGAATCCTGACCTTGCACATATACTTAATGACCCTAGTACTCTCCGTCAGACATTAGAAGCTGCAAGGAACCCTGAACTAATGCGGGAGATGATGCGGAACACTGATAGGGCTATGAGCAATATTGAATCTTCTCCTGAGGGATTCAACATGCTCAGGCGAATGTACGAGACTGTTCAGGAGCCATTTCTGAATGCAACAACAATGGCTGGTGATACTGGTAATGATGTAAGTTCAAATCCATTTGCAGCTCTCTTGGGCAACCAAGGTGGGGGACAAGCTAGAGACCGCTCAATTAATCCTTCAACCACTGGTTCGGACACTACTACTAATGGGTCTCCTGCTCCAAATACAAACCCACTTCCCAATCCTTGGGGTACTGCTGCTGGTATATCTTCATTTCACACTTCTCTTATTTTGTTCTTCATATCTCCTATCTTATTTTCTTCTTGTTTTGTTTTTTTTAACTTCTCATACAAGGGGACTTAAGTTTAATTTTTCCTGAAGAGGTAAATGAATTTCCTTTAATATAATTTTCCATGGTTGTGAAAATTTTGGTATCTGACAAATCTTCAGTGCATGGATTATTTTGTGGACAATATTGTGGCCCAGATGCTGGAGTTATCAACTAGTAAAATCATTTTTAGTCTAATCAAGGTGTCTAAATTTATAGTCTACTCCAAGACACAAATTATTGTCCCAAAAATCACAAAAATAATTTTTTCTAGCTGTAAATATTTTCTGATGAATTTTACTAAATTTTAGATTTTATAAGTATCATTTTTAGTTTAATCAAGAATTATGGGTACAATTTAAAATTTTGACTATATTTTGGTCTTTGTCGATGTGCAGTTTGGATTTTCTAGCAGTGTTGTTAGCAGGATTCTATAGAACTGATAGTATATTTGATTCCATGGACATGCGCACTGCTGTCATTCAAGTTTCCCAATTTTCATTTGTTTGCCGTAAAAACTACTCTCTTGGACATGGTCCTTACACCAGAAAGTCCTCATCTCATTGAAAATTCTGAAAATGGTTAAAGCCAGTTTTAAGTCTCAGTTTGATCAACTCGTTGATCAGGTTTCATTCAAACATAGTTGCAGTTATATGCGATGAAGAATGAACCAAAATAAGAAATCAGAGCCAACTGATGGCATGGACGAGGTTGATATGTCTGTTCTAATGATTCGTTTGTGAACCAGTCTGAACCCAATCAGCTTCTGTGAAGTAGAAAACTGCTGGAACGAAGAAAGGAGAGAGTATATTCATGTTGCTGGAAGACGGCAAGTTGCCTTTATGATTGTCTTTTGGTTTCTTTCACATCTCTGGAAGAGTTATAAGACTCTCAACGACAAGTCTAAGAGGCAAAGTAGATTCCCTTCTTTATGGCTAGCTGGATGCATCAATATTCTAAGGGGCAATGGATATTATTTGTGGTTCCTGCCAACAGTCACAATCTCAGTTACACTAATTTTTAATATGTTTGAAACAATTTCTAAAATCTTTGTCTCTAGTCATTCTGAAATGTTTAGTTTTATTTTGTTACCTTTTTAATGAAAATAGATTTGTCCTTTTCAATTAGTGGATCCACTAATTTTTATCAGAAGAATAACTTAATTTTCTTATGGCAGCAGGAGGTGATCAGACAAACACTACTACACGTTCAAACCCTTCCGGGGATACAAGGGCAGCAGGTATTGGTGGATTAGGAGGGCTTGGTCTTCCTGAAATGGAACGTATGTTTGGCGGCGTGCAGGATCCATCCCAATTGACACAGTTCATGCAAAATCCAGCTGTGTCACAGATAATGCAAAGCCTTATCTCGAACCCTCAGTATATGAACCAGGTGATCGTCCTATTGTGTTATCTGAAGGGATAATGCTATGCTTGAGTTTCAAATTTCCTCCTCTACTTTTAACATAATTTCTTATTTGTAGATTCTTGGACTGAATCCACAACTGCGCAGTATGCTTGATTCCAATTCTCAGTTGAGAGAAGTGATGCAGAACCCAGAATTTCTGCGACAGTTAGCTTCTCCTGAAACAATGCAGGTATAACACGTCAATTTTAGCAGTCTGCAGCTTGAAAATGTGCTGGCTAGCAAGTATTTGAATATTTCTCTATAGTGACAATCCTCCGTTTATTTCTTTCCCTTATTTTCCCTTTTTGCCCTCCTGCAGCAAGTTTTGGCTTTACAGCAATCACTTCTATCGCAGCTTGGTAGGCAACAGTTGACACCGTAAGTCAAGCATATGCAACTCTCCGCATTTAGTGGTTATTGGGGGACAATCACTCAGATGAAGTTCATTTAACAAATTATTGTATTGGGAGTAGTCATTTACTTCTTTGATCTATGTTGACCAGTTTACTTGCTTATTTTTGTAATCGTATTTTCTTATAATGTGTGTTTTAATATCATGCAGGGAAACTGGTCAGACTGGTGGGGGCACAGGTATCTAACATGTTATCTATGTTCAAATTTATTTCTACTTTCTCAAAATTGTTTTTATTCCTTTTTTTTTTTGGTTATTATAGATCGATGGTTCCTGTACTCGTAAATTTGTACTTTCTTACTAGATCTTGCCTGGAGGATCCTCTTGAGAAAATTGTCTTGCCCCCATTTAACTGTTCAATATGATCATTGGTCGTTAGGTTAATTTTGGACTGGGTCATCTGTTTATTTCACACCCCATTAATTGCAACACATTTTCAGTAGTGCTTTTTTTTCCCCGCTTTTATTCGTTGATTTTTTTTTGGCTGACTTGTTCTTGCTTTTTAAGTATTGACACTGTTCTGCAATAACAGGAACACCCAACAATATGGGGTTAGAATTGTTGATGAATATGTTTGGTGGACTAGGGGCCGGCAGCCTGGCTGTTCCCAACACACCTAATGGTTATGAATCTTCCATTTAATCATCAATTACTGTACTATAAGATATTTCTGGCTTTCCCTTTTTGTCCTTATTTTCGTTTCCCTTTTTTGTAGTCCCACCTGAAGAACTTTATGCAACTCAGTTGTCACAACTTCAAGAAATGGGTTTCTTCGACACCCAGGAGAACATCCGCGCTCTGAGCGCCACTGCAGGGAATGTCCATGCTGCTGTAGAACGACTTTTGGGGAACCCTGGTCAGTAGGTTCATAATGTTTTCCATCTTTATATATGTAGTCCCTGTTGCCATGGTGGACCTGTAAGGTTACTGTAGTTTGGACAAGTGCTTAGTTGGTGAAAAGTCGGTTATTTTTGGATTCCATTCTGGCATGAATAACAAGTGCACATCTATGATAGTAAGAGCTGTGAGCTTGATGTAGACTATACATTACTGGACTATCAGTCCTCTCTCTACACAATGCTTACTTTGTTTTGATAGAGCTGAAGACCTGTGGATCTTGTACATACACACCCTAAATTTGTCCTTTGAATTGTCTGCCATATTTATTGTATTCGTAACTGGTGTTTTTCCCATTCTGTTACAAAATTTCATACTTTTAATATCTTATTTTTTTCAGTAGTTTCTAGGAAGTGTCTTCTTCTCACTAAATTTGGCATATGCGGTTATTGCTTTCTATTGGTTCATGTGGATGGAGTATGTATCATAATATAAAATTTTGAGAAGTTCCAGAAGCAGAACAGCAACCATTAACATTTTAATATTTTGAAATCCTGGACGAGTGAGATTTATGAGATGTCGTCTAGAATTCTAAGCCAGCCATTTAAGATCACTTGGGAATTGAGAATTCTGAGCCTTGTGGATTTAACTAGGAAATCCCTACTAAACATCAATAAGATGATTTAAGAGTATTTTCACACATAAAAAAAGTTAGATCTCTGTTTACTTGCTGGGATTGGCTCTTGAATTATATGTTGCTTTTCCAATGTTTATTTGGATTGTTCTGAAAATTATTGGTTTCAGAGAGAAACCAATTTTTTAAAGATCGTTTGTCCAGGTTTAATATCTCTTCATCTTCTGAACCGTATTTTTTCATTTTTGTATAAGCTTGTTGCGTCCTCTACTTAGGTGATTCTAAAGCTACATGTTATTAAAGAAAGTATATGAAGGCAAGATGCAGTAGGGATATGGCATGTTTACCAACTTTTTTCATCAACTATTTGTTTTTGGGCATACAGACTGTTGGCTTCAGTAGATTCTTCATCATCTCTTAAAATTTTTTTTTCCAAATGTTTTGCAAAATCTAGTTTTGGTCTTTTTTGGAGAAAGGGTGAGTTTAATCCTCGCTCATGATGTATCCTTAAATATGATTTCTATGATCGTTTCACTCAATAGAAAGCTGTAGTGAGTATTTTTAAACAGTGAGCATGGGGATTTTGAACACAAATCTGGTTCTTGACCCCCCAACTCTTGATATGCCTGGGTTTCTAAAGAGCATCGAGGCTTGACTTTACCTTCTTCTTGTCGTTCCTACCGCACCTCAATCATGGTGTGCTTGGTAAAGAAAGGCAAACCCTCTTTCCGGTTTCTTACCATCTCTCTTACTGATACACCTTTGAAGTACTCATCTCCTGCTGCCCAAGAAGATGTTGCTGCCACTCTGCTTTCAAGATTCAATCACTCCCCACTCGAGCTTTTATTAGTATCTTTACAGATTCTTCTGTTCCCCTCAATCCGTATGTGCCTATGACACGGAACAGCACTCTATAAATGGTATATTCCCTCTTAAGGCTAATATATCTCCATTGGCCACACAACTCCCTAGGTCCAAATTGTGTCACCAACATATTCCTACCCACCGGTTCCAAATGTCTCACGCCATCCCGATGCGATCTACAGTTTCACTTTCAGATATGCAAAGCAGATACGCATTAGGAGATTATGAGATAGTGCGACCTAGTTACTTCTCTTTTGAAGGTAATCAGCTGTGTTGATTTTATTCATTAATGTCACCGACAGGAAGGCCTTAGATCCGATGGGGATAGGACTCTTGCGCCATATGCCCATAAGTGTCATTTGGTTGAAATTTTGTAATTTAAAGTTGCAAATAGGCAAATTGGGAATCAGAACCACGGATTATTACATCAAAATGAATGGAAGAAGGATATTGCGATATCTTCCTACGAGTTCTATCATGGTATAAGAGAAGGAAATATATTGTAAAAAATTTATAAAAAATATATTTTCAGAAAAGACAGTAAAAAGACCGACTATCTTCATAAAAATATTCTGTAATAAGCAAAAAACTATAATATAAGAATCTGACTTTTTGGGTATCATACGGAAAGAATCAATACAAAATGGTGCATGCTTATGATGCTTGATAAAGTGCGCCCTAAATATTTTTTGTATTGATCTTTTACAATATCTGCACTTTTTCACCGAAGATATGATATTTGATAGAGAGTGATGGATAGACGAGATTCGTGTCACCGATCCAACTTTGATGAAAATTGATTTATAGTTGTTTTCTTGGTAAACACCTCATTTGCTATGTTTTCACTTTATGATGATATGCCTTTGGATTTTACAAAAGAAAAATTTAGATATTCTAATGCCCATAAAAGTTGGTTGAGCTATACCAAACAACTACTCCATGTAAGATCTGCTGGGGCAGACATCTTCTACTACAAGAGTTGTGGAACCACGTGTACAACAAGACACATTCAAATGCAATAACCAATCAAAAGATCGTTTTACATACAATGATTGTAGACAATAATTTAGTCATCTGCTGGTTCAAAAATAAAGCATGTTTTCTCTTCAGCTTCATAGCATGTGTACATGTCAACTTCATACAAAAATGTGTACACATCTTGGAGATGACATTTGCTGCACATTTTTCTTGCATTGATTGTTGTTCTTTGAGAGAGATGCTATGATGTTGAGCATCTAAAAGATGATATTTTATCAACAAGAAAAACTTATTTGCATTTATAACAAGGAAAAATTCTTAACCGTCACACACTGGAAGAGCAACCAGTTGAGGAGAAAATTGGAGTAGAATGTCGAATCACATATTTCCCAGTTGGTTACAACAAATCAAACAGTCAATCCTCCAGCCGCAAATAACCCGTTATCTGTATTATATAGATCCAATATTATTCGCGCAATTTGGGCCACTCACACCTCCCTATGCAATAGGGGGCCCATACCAACAACCCCCTCTACGGCCCATCATTAGAACCAAACGGGTTCTGATTGGGTAGACCGTGTGCCTTCAACGTTTTAAAAGTTTTTTGAGCATAACGACATCCTGCTTCAAACGCTGGAAGCTTACATGGAAATATTGAAAATTTGATAAAAAAAAAATCAGTTTTTTTAAATTTTAACGATGGAAAAGGTCCATTCTCGCTTGCGTTGGAGCCAAAGCTGATGACTCCGTTTCAGGCGTTGAGAGACTTCTCACAATCCCTCTCTACCCCTCAAATTTCATCGATCGGTGGCAATGCTTCAAGGTTATCTTCTTGAATTTTATGTTTTCTCTCCGTTTCTTTGACTTGAAACCCTTTCGGTTACCTTGTTTCTTTTGTTTCTTTTTCTCCCTTCTCTGTGTATGAATGGAACATTCTATTTCTCTGTGATTAGTTATGTTTTGGTTTTAGAAAATTACGGTGGTTTAAGAAATCCAGGTGGGTTTTCCGTTGATTGAAATCTGAATTTTCTCGTTTCTTTGTATGATTATAGATGGAATCTTCTTTTCTTTTTTGTTTTTGTTTTGTTTTGTTTGTATGGTATTTCGTTCGGTGAGGGCAGAGGGGATTAGGGATTTTTTCAGTGGTTTTCATTTTGGCCGGTTAAGAATTAGCCCCCATTGGGATGTTCGTGTTGTTCTGTTGCCTTGTAAAGAATTTGTGGACATTCTTATTGTTTGTTTGTGTGGATGTTTTGCATGAGTTTGGTTGAATTTTTTCAAAGCTAAGTTACCGTTAGCGTAATTTGGATGGACATTTACGTGAGATTTTCTTGTCTGTGAGAGCTCATTCGGACTTGCTGTTTCATACAAATCTTATTTTGGTTGAATCTGAATTAACGGGTTTGATTGTAATTTTTTATTTTATTTTGTATTATTGGCTCTACAGTTTTATTAGGTTATTTCATATCTGAGAGCACTTGCAGAGTAGTAAGACGTCTAAATATTTTGCAACTGAGTTAATTCAAACTCGTGTATTCCTTTCTGTGCCCTGGCTGTGTTGGTGCCCAAAGCTTATGCTAGGTGAAGATTGGTGTTTCCTCATGTTTAACAATAGTTAGATGTTACAGTGTCACCTCTTCTTGAACAGTGCATTATGGCTTTGCAAAATGCAAACAACAATTTAGATTGGTTTGTAACATATATCTGGATTTGATTCAAATAAGGTAGCTTCATGAATGAGATAATATCTACTGCAGTGTCAGCTTATTTTCCGTACTTAACTAATTGATTCAATTCCCTGAGTGCCATACATTGTTCTTTAATGAATCAGCAATCATATATAGGTATAAATAATTGAAGCTCTATTCACAGTAAATACCGTGTCAACCTGCTGGGATGGTGTGTGGCATAGAGTTCTAACAGTTTTGTCTATTAAATGATATGAAAGCTAAAGATAATGGGCAAGGATGTGTAACACCATAAACCCTTGCTAAGATTAGAGCATGCTTCGATGGCTGGCATAAACTAGATTCGCATTCAAGATTCAAGGAAGTATGAAAAACCACTCTATCATATAAATTGCGTCCTTATTTAATACACTTCATGATGTCTTCACTGATGTACTGTGACCTAATCAATGCATCTATGTGTCTTGTTCCTCCTAGGATATTCTCTTTTTGGTTATTTTTGTGCCATAGTGTTAATTTGGCACCTTTAGTTCCTCTTTCCTATAATTTGTTTTGGAAACCAAGCTTCAACCCCCAAAGATCAAGGCTTTTGTGTAGACTATGTTTTTTTAATAAAATCAATACTATGGATCGCCTTCAGAATAGCAAGAAGTGGCTAGCTATATCCCCAAAATTTTTTTTGATAATTATGAAAATTGTAAATCAAATAGAGAGCAAAAGTATAAAATGACTCATGAGAATTAGGTCTAGAAAAATGAAGAAAAGCCAAACAAAAACATAAAAAATACAAGCAAAGCACGACGCAAAAACATATCTTGTCTTCAAGCCAATGTATGCAATGCCATTCAACATATCCACTAATATTTGCTTCTGGTGTACGTACTAGGGTGAATCCATAGACCACATCTTTATATGCTATATCTTTACTTGCGAGATATGGTGAAGGTTCTTTTGAATGCTTGACATGAATTAGGTTATGGTAGGAGCCTTAGCGGGTTTGTGTAACTAGTGTGTTCTTGGGATGGCACAGAGTTGGCATATTTATATTAGCTATTATTTCATGATATATTATGGAACACATGGAAAGAGAGGAAGAAAAAGATTTTTGAGAATGTCAGAGCTTCTAGGGAGGTATGATTTAGTCTATCATAGCGGACACAACTTTGTAGATACCAGGTTACCCAAAGTTTCGAGCTTGTCAACGTTGGATATTGTAAAAAGTTAGGCCACAAATTCTCATTGTTCACTAGTCACAATCATATGGTGGAAATGATCTAGGCTCTTGGAGATTTTGACATTTGGTTTCTCAAGCTAGATCTTTCGCACTTGAGTTGAATGCTTCATTCCTATCAATTTCTTAGGCGAACCAATGAATTAGTCGATAGATTGACCAAAGCAAGTGCAACAGGGCAAGTCTAGTTCATTATGGCTCCATTTACTGAGATTCTACAGATTGGTTCAGAGAATCTTAGGATGACCTAAGGGAGATGGTTTCCTATCGTGGGTTGAATAGTAAAATTTAGGGGTGTAGCTGCCAATGTATACTCTTCGTTGGAATTAGGTCCTTGGACCTAATTCCGATTTCTAACATCCTTGGCTCTCATCTTTTTCATATAATAAACCTTTCATTGCCGTTAAAAAAGAAAAAAAGAAATTCCTTCCACCAACCTCAAAAGCCAAAATGGGCTTTTTGGTTTTAGTTGATAAATTTTACCAATTAGAATGAGCCTTTTTCAATGATGTTTCTTTTTCAACTTTTTCTTAGCATAGTGCCTTAGAACATGCAAAAAGATATCAATTTTGCAACATATTAGTAGAATAGCTATATAAGTTGCCTTTTTTGTTGTTCATACTAGCAGGGTGCACGTGCAGTACTGCATGTAGAGGGAGGGAATAGTTTTACAACTATTCAGATTTTAAACGAATAGGCAGAGTTTTGACTATTTTAACCCTATATTATTTATGCTTTAACAATGAAAGGTAAGGGCTTTTTGGGAAAGTCCTGCATAGTTGTTGGAACGCCTCCCAAGGGGCCTATTCTTGTTATATATAGTATAGATATGTTCCTCCAACCTTGATCCTAAAATGCACCTATAGTAATTTGATAGATCCCCCTTGAGATTCACTTACTCCAGAAGGAAGAGCAGCAAGGGGTCTGGTGTGGCAGCACAGCAGAACAGGGTGGTTCAACCATGTGGCAGCATAGCAGAACAGAGTGGTTCGACCAACAAGTGTTATGAGGAGAATAATGTAAATTCTGGGGAATAGGCCTACTTGTAGGCTGAGTTGGCAAATGGTAGATATATACTGTTGGTAAGCAGGTAGGGGGGGGGGGGGGGGGGGAAACTTGAATCGATTAGGAGAGGGGTGATCTCTCGAATATCACCAAGATAATCTGTTCTTCTTCAAATTCTTTTGTAATTTCTTCAATGATCAATAAACAGGAATCTCCGTTCATTCATTCAATCAAACTTCTCTTCTTTACAAAGCAAAACCGATTAGATTCACTAGAACTCGATTGGAATTCTACTACTACAGTAGAATCCTATCAAATTGGTATCAAAGCCCTACGATTCATCTTTTGGAATGCCTGTGACTAGGATGGAGTCTTGTATGGATCAAATTGAATCAGATCTAATGCGCTTGCTGGAGATGGAAGATAGAATTTCCGATTTGCATAGTTCGGTGAACCTTTTAGCACAGAAATTGGAAGAAGGTTTTAGATCTATGATGAAAGCCAAAATAACAGAGGGAGAAACTTCAGGCGAGCTTAATGCAAATAGATTGGCTACTGTTGTGGCAAATATTGGAGATAATCAACCACAAAACACATCTCCTAAAGGAGATCGGGTCTTGGCTGCCATTAACGAATTCAAACCACGGAAATTAGAGCTACCTACCTTCGACAGAACCGATCCAGATGCCTGGCTGTTTAGAGCTAAGAGTTACTTCTCCATGAACGGATTGACGGAAGCAGAGAAGATATCAGCCGCTGGAATCTTTTTTGAAGGAGTCGCTCTTTCTTGGTTTCAATGGGAGGAAACTCTACGACCCTTGTTGACATGGGACGAACTGAAATACCAAATGATCAAGCGTTTTTGCGACTTACAGATCGGCAACTTGCATCAAAGGTTCTTCTCCATTAGGCAAATCAGCTCGGTCACAGAATACCGAGAGCGTTTTGAGGTGTTGTCGATCAGCCTGAAGCACCTCGATGAAAAGACCCTAGCCGCTGTGTTTGTCAATGGCTTAACGGAGGATATTCAGGTGGAGTTGTTGGTGCTCAATCCTTCCAGACTTCCAGCGATTATGGACACTGCGAGACTAATCGAAGACCGAAATCATCTGCTTCGTTGGGTGAAGATGGAGGGTCGTGAGACCCGAACCAACCGGGGACCCATGGTTTCCCAAATTAAAAATGACCAACGTGTGGTGGGTTGGATTGAGCCCAAGCCCATGGCGGAAACGAACATAACGAAGGCTGCATTGACTAATTCTTCCTTTAAGAGGTTAATTTGCGGCTGAAATTCAGTTGAAGAAGGAGAGGGGACTGTGCTTTAGGTGCGATGAGAAATACCACCAAGGGCATCATTGTAAGCAACGTGAGTTGCAAGTGTTATTGGTTGATGAAGATCAAAACGAAGCAGACTTCAGTTGTGAGGAAGAGGAGAGCACAATGGAAAAGGATGAAACATTGCTAGGAAAGGTAGAGTTGTCATTAAATTCTGTGGTTGGGCTATCGGATCCTAGAACAATGAAGTTGAAAGGTACTATAGTTGATTCGGAGGTTGTAGTATTGATTGATAGTGGAGCATCACACAATTTTATCTCCAACAACTTGGTGAATAGATTGAGAATTCCAATAACAGAGACAGGGGGATATGGTGTGGTGATGGGAAACGGTGAACCAATACATGGTCATGGGTTTTGCACAAGAGTGGTATTATCTCTGCAAGTGCTGACAGTGGTTGAGGATTACATTCCTCTCGGGTTGGGCAGCTTAGATGTCATATTGGGAATCAAATGGTTGGCAACTTTAGGCACAACACAGGTGAACTGGCAAAGAATGCATATGAAGATTAAATTGGGAGATTCTGTAGTTCAATTACAGGGTGATCCAAGTCTTCTGAAATCACATATTTCGTTGAAGGCTATGTTTAAAACCATGTGGAGTGAGAGTCATGGACTACTGTTAGAGCTGAACGTGTTACAATCTGCAGAAGTTGAATTATCTTCATCCTCTTCTCCAGAAATTTCTGCTACCATTACAGAGTTTGCTAATATTTTTGAATGCCCAACCACTTTACCATCTCAACGAGCCCATGATCACTCAATTACCTTGAAGGAGGGTACCGAACCAATTTTAGTTCGACCCTACAGGTACCCCCATGTTCAGAAGAATGAGATTGAACGATTGGTCTCGGAGATGTTAACTGTTGGGATTATACAACCAAGTGGGAGCCCATTCTCTAGTCCAGTGCTATTAGTCAAAAAGAAAGATGGGAGCTGGCGTTTTTGTGTAGATTACCATGTCCTTAACAAAGCTACAGTTCCAGATCGATTTCCGATACCAAACATTATGAGTTAATTGATGAGTTACAAGGGGCTCAATTCTTTTCTAAGCTCGACCTCAAATCTGGTTATCACCAAATAAGAATGCGGCCTTCAGATGCATACAAAACAGCGTTTCGGACACATGAAGGACATTATGAATTCTTGGTGATGCCCTTCGAACTCACCAACGCACCGGCTACTTTTCAGGCCTTGATGAATACAATGTTCAAACACCTACTTCGGAAGACAGTTTTAGTGTTCTTCGATGATATTCTGATATACAGTCCTACCTTCGCAGAGCATCTGATTCATCTACATGAAGTTCTTTCCATCCTCCGTGTTCATAAGTTGTATGCTAATGCAAAAAAGTGTTGTTTTGGTCAAACTCAGAGGCCATATAATTTCAGCTAAAGGGGTGGCGGTAGACCCGGAAAAAATTAGAGCAATGGAACAGTGCCCCACACCCAAGAATATCAAGGAACTTCGTGGATTTCTTGGTCTTACGGGTTATTACCGGCGATTCGTTAAGGATTATGGTAAGATAGCAGCACCTCTAACACAGCTACTTAGAAAGGATGCCTTTGTGTGGTCTGATTCAGCTACGGCAGTTTTAAGTGCTCTCAAAAAAGCGATGCTACAGGTACCGGTACTTGCGTTACTAGACTTTTCCAAGCCGTTTGTGCTAGAAACAGATGCATCGGGAGTTGGGTTAGGAGCTGTACTATCACAGCAAGGTCGACCTATAGCATATTACAGCCACTCATTGATGAATCGGGCACATCTGAAATCTGTCTACGAAAGAGAATTAATGGCTATTGTATTTTCAATTTAGAAGTGGCAACATTATCTTCTTGGAAGACATTTTGTGTTACGAACAGATCAAAGCAGCCTCAAACATCTGTTGGAACAGAGGTTAGTTGTTATGGAACATCAGAAATGGCTGGTCAAGCTTCTTGGATATGATTTTGAGATCCAATATCGTCTGGGCAGTGGTAATAAGGCTGCTGATGCTTTGTCACGAGTTCAATTGGAAGCTGAATTGCAAACATTGACTGTTCCTACTATTGTGGATTTTCAAGAGATTGATCAACAGGTTAAGAATGATGCAAAATTACAATCCATCATTTTGGCAATCACACAAGATCCATTATCGAAAAGAGGGTGGACTTTGTTTCATGGGCAATTACGATTCAAAGATAGAATCACACTTCCTCGTACTTCAGCATTAATTCCTTTCTTGCTTCAAGAATTCTATAACAGTCCCATAGGTGGGCACTCAGGTTTTCTAAAGACATACAAGAGACTCAAATCAGAATTTTATTGGGAAGTGATGAAGAATGACATTAAAGCATTGGTCGGAGTTTGTTCGATATGTCAACAAAGTAAGTCTGAAGCATTATCCCTAGCAGGACTTATCCAACCCTTGCCCATTCCCCAAGCAATTTGGGAGGATATATCAATGGACTTCATTGAAGGATTGCCAAAATCTCAAGGGGCCGACTCCATTTTGGTTGTAGTGGATTGCCTCAGTAAATATAGCCATTTTATTACTCTCAAGCATCCTTTTTCTGCAGTCAAGGTGGCAGCTCTATTTGTACATCAAGTGGTTCGTCTTCATGGGTTTCCTAGATCTATAATTTCAGATCGAGACAAGATTTTTATGAGCCACTTTTGGTCAGAGTTGTTTCGTTTACAGCAAACCTCTCTTCGCCGGAGCATAGCTTATCACCCCCAAACAGATGGACAAAGTGAGGTGATTAATAGATGCTTGGAAACATATCTCCGCTATTTTGCTAGTTCTCAACCACGGACGTGGGCAAGTTGGGTGGCTTGGGCAGAATATTGGTATAATACCTCCTTTCATACAGCCACTAAATACACTCCTTTTCGTATAGTGTATGGACGTGATCCTCCTCCATTGGTGTGTTATGGACAATCTCGTTCTACTAGTTTTTGGGTGGAGAACAACTTCAGCAACGAGATCATATGTTGGATGAATTGAAATCCCATTTGCTAGCCGCACAAGCACGTATGAAACGAAATGCCAACTTGCATCGTAGAGATGTCTCCTTTCAAGTCGGCGACATGGTTTATCTGAAACTTCGTCCTTATCGTTAGCGTTCATTGGCCCGATGAAGTAATGAAAAGCTTTCTCCTCGTTTCTTCAGACCTTTTCGTGTTGTTCAGTGCATTGGTCAAGTAGCTTACAAGTTGCAGTTGCCAGCTTCAACAGCTATTCATCCGGTGTTTCATGTTTCTCAATTACGCAAAGCAGTGGGTGCTACTGTTCCATGTCAACAATTTCCACTTGAATTACAGGATGACTTGGAATGGAGGTTGGAACTCGAAAAGTTTCTGGACATTCGACCTACAGTAGGTGATAAGCATTCTGGTTCTGAGGTATTAATCCAATGGAAAAATTTACCAGCTTTTGAAGCTTCTTGGGAGCCTTATGATGCTATTGTTAATATGTTCCCTGACTTTCACCTTGAGGACAAGGTGCTTGCGTTAGGGGGGAGTAATGATAGATCCCCGTTGAGATTCACTTACTCCATAAGGAAGAGCAGCAAGGGGTCTGGTGTGGCAGCACAGCAGAACAGGGTGGTTCAACCATGTGGCAGCATAGCAGAACAGAGTGGTTCAACCAACAAGTGTTATGAGGAGAATAATGTAAATTCTGGGGAATAGGCCTACGTGTAGGCTGAGTTGGCAAATGGTAGATATATACTGTTGGTAAGCAGGTGAGAGGGGGGGGGGGGGGTAGATATATACTTTTGTAATTTCTTCAACGATCAATATAAACAGGAATCTCCTTTCATTCATTCAATCAAACTTCTCTTCTTTACAAAGCAAAACCAATTAGATTCACTAGAACTCGATTGGAATTCTACTACTACAGTAGAATCCTATCATAATTATCCATGTTCGGCTTCTATTTCCATAGTTGTGGTTTTACGTACCTAAGCTAACTCATCCTTTACTTTTGATTTGTTCTTTCTATATGCCTTCGGAAGCTGGGTAACTTTTTATTCAAAAGGGAGTGTGGACCCAGTTTTTGAGTCAATGGATTGTCTAACTAGTTTATTTAGACTCAACACTGTCCATCAGGTCTTGGGGTGTGGAAAGTCACCTATAAGTCTTTCTTAATTCAATTAAATTCTGGTCTGACCAAAATATGGGTTCGGAGGTTTGATTGAGATGTTGGGAAGGTATTGGGCATAGAGCGTCCCCTAATTTGATGAACTAGTTGCCTTATTCGAATTTTCCCTGTAAAACAAAGAATTTAATGACTATTCACAATTTCTTAAAACCAATAAATTCCTAAAATCCCTAAAGTGTACAAATTTTAAAGTCTCAAAGTTTTATAGGATTATGAGATTTCACAACTTTTGCCAATCCAAAATTTCTAAATTTGTACAAATGTTAAAATTTGAAGATTTAAAATTTTGGAAAATAAGCAAATATATAAGATTCCTAAAACCTGTTTACAAATTCTTAAACAACTTTGCTTGTGAACAAAATTTTATAATCGTTAAAAATATACATTTTTTTGCTATGAAATAATCAAATAATATAAAATCTTAATTTCCTAAGAGGATAAACAAATGTGATTAAATAATATAATTTAGGAATTTAGGCTTGATCTCATTAGTAAGGAATATCATGAAACATTTATCCAATTTTTTTTAAAAATCAAATCCTCAAAATTACGAAGATTTTCAATTTAAATTTCAAACTAAAAATCTTTATGGCAATAATGAAGAAAATATTTTTCTTTTTGAAACACTAAAATAAAATAAAAAGAAATCTATTTTTATTTTATTTAGGCCATTTGGCCACTTGCCATTTTGCGGTAGTAACCTAAACAAGATGGCACAAAATTTATCCCAAAACAGAGAACATATAACTCATTTTCATGGTTCAAATTGATCTACTCAAGTATTAAGAAAGCATATCTTAAGACTAATTTGCAACACTTTGAAACTGTTGAGCCACTTGCTAGAACAATGGGAGACAAACATCCTTGGCTTGCAATATGTTACTTTCATACATGTATGTCCATTATATACCCAATTATACAAATGATGCACATGTGCCTTCCAAATTAATGCACATCA
Organism: Buxus sempervirens; assembly: GCA_947561395.2. Taxonomy (NCBI): domain Eukaryota; kingdom Viridiplantae; phylum Streptophyta; class Magnoliopsida; order Buxales; family Buxaceae; genus Buxus; species Buxus sempervirens. Next base: position 1,206,495 of record OX387184.1, on the reverse strand, counting down.
ATGGTTAAAATTGTTATAGCAAATCCACACAAGAGATAGTAATTCTTAGCCTCCCGTAAGGATCTTTCCCCCCCTTTGCCTCCTTTTTCCCCCTTTTTATTGTGGCACCCTGCGGTCCCGCCTAGAATTAAAGCTTTCTCTTGGATTGCCTTGTGGTATAAAGTGAATACAGCGGATGTTCTTCAAAGACGACGAAAGTTCATGGCACTGTCTCCTCACATCTGTCATCTATGTCTTTTAGACGGGGAATCCATTGATCATGTGTTTTTACAATGCAAGTTCACACTCCATATTTGGCAGCACTTCTTGGGGTTGATTGATGTATGTTGGTGTTTCCCTGAGTCTTTGGGGCCAGCTTTTGAGTAGTGGAGATTTTTCGGTCTTCCTACCAGGGGCCGTCTTTTATACCGTCTGGTTTTCTTCGCCACTATTTGGCATGTGTGGAGGGAGAGAAACCGACGTATCTTCGAGGGCAGATCTTCTCATCAGACGGAGGTGATTGAGGCTATCATGTACAGTGTCTCTAGTTGGGCTTCGATTCAGGCGTTGTTTCGAGGGATTGCTGCAGCCGACATTTTGAGGGATTGGTTCTCCATATGCTTCTATTATGCTGCAACTCATCGTAGACAGATATCCTGGGCCCCTCCGCATAGAGGGGTTCTCAAACTGAACTTTGATGGATGTTCTTTTGGGAACCCAGGGAGATCCGGGGTTGGAGGTGTAATGCGAGATTCAGAAGGACTGGTCATTTACGCTTATAGCGGCCCCATTGGGTTTGGGGATTCTACTAGAGCAGAGCTCCTCTCTCTATTGTCTGGTTTGTAGATGGCTCATCGTGATGGTTACCTTGATTTTTCAGTGGAGGGCGACTCCGCCACTATTGTATCCTGGCTTAAGTCTGTCCAGCCTCCTCCTTGGCGGCTCTCTCATTCGGTGGGTTTGGCTCGCTTCTTGGCGCATGAGTTGAACGTCTCTTATTCAACCATGCTCCTAGATCAGCCAATTCACTTGCAGATAGTTTAGCTAAAGCGGGAGCTGGAATGTCATCATTATGGGAAGGGTCTGATGTATCTTCTTTCCTTGAGCAGTCTTAGGGCCTTATTTCTACTTATGTGATTTGTTTGGTGCTATCCTATATGTAGGATCAGCTATCTTTTATCTTTCTCGCCTTAATATATTCTCATTACCTTTGCAAAAAAAAAAAGAGATAGTAATTCTTAGATGCATGATAATCACAACACCTGTTATATTAAAATCCAGCAAGTCTTCATGGTTGGGGGATTGATCTTTTTGTTAACACATTGGTTATTCTTTAGAAAATAATGTGAAAATATGAGAGTTTTTTCTTGATTTTTCAGATGCTTTCTTCCTTTGAAGAGCTTCCTCTTAGTTTTATTTTCCCTTTCTTTTCTCACTCACAAACTTCTACCCTATTTGTTGTTCTTTCTTTCTTTTCCCTCGGCTGCTGGTTACACTGACTACTTACTAGCAGCCTTCCCTGGTTGTGTATCTTTTAGAGTTCAACTGTTCTCTTCTTGTTATTTGGAAACTTTTCTTTCTTCACTTGTTTTTCATACACGAGCCTTGCTGCTTTCATCAATTTTACCATCATCTCTTTTAATCTGAATGAGACGCTCCCCTCCCCTGCTATTATTAATACAAGAGAATAAATATGCCTTGGAAGTTCTAGTCGATTTTCATGATGAGAAAGATTGCCTTGGTGATACAAGATTACAAATAGAATGTTACATAACCTATAATCTTGCCTTCCATGTTAGTTTTTGAGTCAATGAGCCAAAAAAACTTTACAAACTAATTCATTTAGTCAAAAAAACCATTGTCCTAGACAAAATAAATTTACAGAGATCAATTAATACAAATAAAATAAGACAAAACAAAATATGAGCCCCAATAGGGAATGTACATGAGGTTTAAAATTTTGGTTTTGAGCTCGGTATTGCCCTTGCCAGAAACTGAGTTAACTCGGCCGATAGGCCCGATACGAGCAGTTCTGGCTAAGTCACACCAAAGCTCCAAAAAGAAAAAAGGGAAAGAGAAATGACAGTTTAAACATTAGTACTTATTAAGAAAATTGGAGAAATTTTGCTCTAGAAAAATAAGGGTAAGAATGCTTGAAGGTTGACCCTTAGTGACTACCTTCCCTTATGGGAGTCATTCTCATACATCTTAGCTTGGTAGTGTCTTAAAATATACATATAGTTCAGCCTAACCCAAACCTAGCCAGAACTCATAAAAAAACATTTTACCTGGGTTTGGAGACTCTGAGTTTGTAACTAGAGTGGGCTAAGTTGAGTTTGTGCTTACAAATTTTAAATTGGCTCAAGCCTCAACTCATCAAAATCCAACCCAACCAGTCCTATTTACAGCTTTGGTGACTACCTTCACTCGAGACCCAATGGATAGTGGTGACTTAATATAAATTGGTTCGACAGTGCATTGACCCGAAAACTGAGGTCCCAAAAGGAGCATTTGAGTTGATAAATTTTATGATCTTTTGGTGCAGTTCCTCACTTTGATAATTTTGCATGAGCTTTCAGACAAACATCTATGTTAATTTCTCTATAGGTCTTCTCAATATGGAGGACGTCTATACCATTTGCGACAATTGGACTATACCCAAACTTATATCTGCTCATTTGCGCTACTCTTTGTGGGGTGACGAATAAATGGGATTAACTGACCTTATAGTCTTATTCTGAAATTATAGTCTACCTGTTTGACTATAAGTTGGGCGATTGAAAGTTTGAATATGGTACTTTTGGTAAATTAATTCTGACAAAAAGGGTATTTCTAAATCAGCTCAAAATGCATTCTTTGTTTGTTTCCCAAATTTTTAAATATTACAAAATCATCTCCATAGCTAGCCCGTCTAGATATTGATACCTTTATTGCTCTCAATGTCTTTCTTTTAGTTACGATCTGGGAAACCTACAAGGTTGATGATATGTGGTCATTGTGATTCAGTTGTTGTCCGGTGTAATTATGCTTGACCTGTGGTGGATTACTACCAAAGCGTATGTTCTGTGAAACCTGAAAAAGTACATAACCCGAGAGGCATTCAATTGGAATGTGAAAGTCATCAAAAAACAGTTCTTCATGTTAGAGTATCTTCAATGCTGTAATAGTGTTCTTGTTTACTTTATTTCCTATATTGAGGTTATCGATGCAAACTCTTGGCTAATTGAAACATACGAGTGAGTCCTAGGAGGCAGTATGTTAGAAGTAGCTTTAGAGACTAGTTTATTGAAGAATTCACCTACGGTAATGGTTTTATATGATCATTGTGGTTATATTACACAGTTTTTTTCACTTCTTATACTATGCTTTATTCATTAGGTACAGCATTATTAATTTGAAATTATGGTAAAAGGCATTTATTCAAATTTTAGAAGGATGAGGGTATTTACTTTTGGAACTGTCACCTGTTTTGATAGTGAAATCCTTCGGCTGCTTATGTGAGAATGCCAAGTTCAGGTTTGTTGTGAGTCTGCCCCTCCCAAGAACTTACTTCAATGAGAATTGCACAGGGCGATTGTCCTTTTACATATCCCAATGAATCATCCAAGATATTACATGATTGATTGGGTGGAGCTGATAATAACATCTTTGACAGTTTAAATTACACCTGGATTGTTGTTGAAATGAGTTTCTTTTTGTGGTTTTGATATTAAATTTCTTGATCAGATACATCATTCTTATTATATTATGCTTTCTATGTGTTGCAGGATTTTGAGTGGAAATTTATCCCGAAGTTATGTGCTGTTTTATTGTCCCATCAGTTGAATAATACCTATGTCAATAGTAGAAGTGGTCAGGTGCTTCTTGACATGCACAAGAGTTACTGGGTAATGTAACTTTACTTGGAAGTTATGATTTCGTGTTTGCTATAAAATATTGGATGTAAAGCTTCCGTTCCAAATTTTTTTTAATATTTTTTTGGATAATTTATTTTCTAGCATTCTAGACACATAAATGGTTTCTTTTTTATTTTTATTGGCAGTCCAAATAAGCTAAATTTACTAAAATTATTGCAAATTGGATCCAATGAAATTCTTTTCACAGAATGATAAACAAATATGGTTTTGTATGGTTATGGTGGTAGTACTAGGAATATGTTAGAAAGTTTTCTCTGTTAGATGCATGTTAGTGTGCATCTGGTTGCAGAACCCATACCTCATGTAGGCTAACTTTGTTCATACACATGCATAAATTAACTTAAAAACTTCATTGCTTGCAAATAAATTTTGTTTTTGTTTGGACCTCTTATCGTGCACCCATGGACTCCAGAAATTCCATGAGAAGTTGAGTTATTTGTGATGGTTCAACAAATGATCGAGTCAAAACTCATCCACTGTGGGTTAGGAGACACAGGAACTGGCTTTCCCCCTTGTGACAAGCAATCTCCTGTGACAGTAAAGAAGACAGCATTGAGAGATCTGCAAAATGATCACAGAATCTTGGCACCAAGACATCTTGGAAGCTCTCCTTTTGTAAAGGAAAGAGGATCCATTATGGATGCCATTAAGTTTACTGGCACTAAAAGGCCTTCACCAGAGTGTCCACCAGGTCCCTCTTGCCAGGAGTCTTCAAGCAGTAATGGTGCAAATGCGCATCTTGTTTATGTTCGTAGAAAATCTGAAGCAGAAGTAGGAAAGAGCACCAAATGTAACATGGACAACAGTGCTGATTGCTCACAAGAGAAACAACCAAGCCACAAAGAGGGGGAACTACACCAACAACAAAGCCAGACTAAAGGGTTTAAGATTCCTTATTTTCCAGCATTTGCACCTATTCCAATGGCTTCTTCAATGACATATTCTTCTGGAGGTCCTTCAGTTCCTCATTCTCATGCAAAGCCTGTTAATAGACTATCTCCAACAGAATCCAATTACCCTACTGTTAGTTCTGCAAATATTCTTTCAGTTAATCGTCAAGTGAGGAGTGATCAACATTACACAGAACGATCCCTTCGGTTGCAGGCATTTTTGACAAACTGTGACCACGCAAATCAAGAGGAATATATCAAGAGTAAGCCCTTGAATTTCAGCAAACTCTACATATGATATGATATATCTGATAATGGTTCCTTTGATACCAGTATACTAACCTTCCTCGTTTTTTACTTGTTTCTGTTAGTGCTTCGATCATTGTCGTCAGCTGGCCGTAGCAGACATGCTCTTGAATTGGAGAACAGGGCGATCCAGCTTTCACTTGAGGAAGGTAATCCATAATGTGAATTTGGAAAATTCTACAGAAAAAAATAGAAATGCGCAACGTTCTAAGAAAAGGGTATTCTGTAAATTGTAAAACTACTTTCGTATATGACAAGCTTGAATTTAGACCATCTGGCTGTTTTTGAGTCTCTCATCATGAATCCTTACTGTAGCAGTTGACAATTTCGATTACTCGCTAATTATTTCCCTAGTTTTGCCCTTGCCTGGCATCTTTTTTATTGTGATTAGTCCCATTTTGTGTCATTAAATTTTTTTTGATGTGGATGGAAATGCATTGAGATCACACAAACAATCTATTATGTTTAATTTTTTCATTTGTTACAGGAAATGAGTTGGGCCGAATGACTAGAATGAACATACTGGGGAAACATGCACCAAAGAATAATTCATCACGCGCAGCTCAACAAGTGCAGACGCAGAAATGACGAGGCAAAGAGGAGAATGACTCGGCTTCGTTTTGCTTTCTCAAGTTGACTGGTGTTGAGCAGTCCCCATCTGGTTCGTTAGGTTCCCTATAATATTCTGTTAACGGCTTGAATATTAACTGTAATTTAAAGCTTCTTTTTCAACAAAATTCTAGTTTCATCACCTACTTCTTGCATGCATTTCGAATGAGAAATGTTCTGTCATGAGCGCGTTAATGGTGGTGATCCTCGTCATCAGGTCACACACTAAAGTGGACTGGATCTTACAGATCCCATTTTGTCATCATAATTGTTCTACCGACTGGAGAATATGGTCTGATTGGCGTCCAAGAAGAAAGCATGAGCCTGAGTAGAGGAAGAGACAAGGTGTTTTCTTGAATGACAATATGTGAACGAGGTGGTCTTGCAGAATTTACAGAAATTAGTGGGCTACCATGAAAAGGCAAGAATATATTTAAGCACGTTAAGTAAAATATTTTGACAGCGAGGTACACGTGTCGACAGGAGAGAAAGTCCGCTATTCTGTTCAACTGGGGAGCTCCCCTCTCCAGCAGTACCCAGCTACGTGCAGTAGTGGATGGAGGGGTATATTTGTAATTCCAGCCTTCAAAAGCGACGGGGTTTAACATCGGTTGGGTAAGGTACCCGCCTCTTAACAGAAACGAGTTTTGAAAGCCGAAGTCTCGCGTTTGATTCGTTAACGTTTGTTTCCGTACATTTGATCGGCAGGCTATCCCTGCCTGGACACCGTAGACCGTATCACGCCCGTACGATGCATTGCTGAAGCCCTTATCATTTTTCTTGACTTCCAGGTGGCAGCTTCAGATGTGATCTTCCGGCAGACAAGATATATTTATGTGGGCGTGATATCGCACAACATTTGCTTAAATGAAATTATAAAGCTGCGATATCCTCGGCAAGTTAATTTATCGTCATAATATCACGATATAACTTGGAGACAAGATGTATAGAGAGATACGTAACTGAAAATAACCGTTCGTTTCAAAGCTTCCTCTGGGAGACAGAAACCGCTCGAACTACATAAAGCGACGGGTGTGTAACCTTTAAGCTTTTTTCTTCTCTGATTCGTTTGCTTGATGGTTTAAAGTGATGAACACTGATACCGACCCTCCTCATTCTTCCCGTCAAGAAAGCTTCCAAAGCTTCGGTCGTCAGATTGCGGGCGATGAAGTTGATGCCGGCGGCGGATCCCAACAGAATCGCCGGAAGAAAAGATCGACATTGTCGCGAACTGGCGACCTCACTGCGTTAGGTTCCAGGAGCTATTTAAAGCCGAAGTCTGGAAAGAAACCAGACCCCAGTGCTCCAAAGATCACCCGCCCGTGTACCGAGTGTGGTAAGCAATTCTGGTCTTGGAAGGCCCTGTTTGGGCATATGAGATGTCATCCTGAGCGTCAATGGCGAGGCATAAACCCACCCCCAAATTTCAGAAGACCAGAACTGTCCCCGGAAACTCCTGTTCATGGACTCGGAACGAAAATGACCGAGGAGGATCACGAAGTTGCGTCGTGTCTTGTAATGTTGGCCAGTGGGTCTGGTGCCATCGATGCGCGGATACAGTGTGTTACTTTCGATCGAGGTCTACCCGAATCGGACAACACAATTGGGGAAGCATCAATGGAGGGAGACTTGGATGGTGCAGGTCCATCGGGTTCGAATTGTCGATTCGAGTGTTCTAGTTGCAAGAAGGTGTTTGGGTCGCACCAGGCACTTGGGGGTCACAGGGCTACTCACAAGAATGTTAAGGGTTGTTTTGCCATTGCAAGGAACGATGGTGAAGAAGAAGAACGTAGTGTTGTTCAGGGGGCAGACAATTGTGGAGATGGTGAATTGAAGGAGACCGGAGAAGACGAGATGGATATGGATTTAGGACACAAATGTAGTATTTGCTTAAAGGTGTTCTCAAGTGGTCAAGCCCTTGGTGGGCACAAGAGGTGTCATTGGGAAAGAGGAGACGAACCATCCCCATCAATGGAGTTGAACCCATCCACAAGCAGGGATGGATGCTATAGCTTGGACCTGAATCTGCCTGCCCCAACAGATGGCAATGAAGATTCTTCTGCTTCATCTTCTTCTTCGGACCTTGGCTTGAGTCTAAGGTTGGGGATTTGAGGAGATACTGGTCTGGTTGGGAATTTTACCCCACTAATTGTTCAGTTGTCTGTAACATTGATTCGTTTTCCAATCTTTCAACAACTTCATGATATCTGATTTGAAAAGGGATCTTACTTGGGTTGTCACTCACAATTTCTGTCTGTAAAATTGGGAGACAGAAATTTTCATTTTATTAGTAATAAACAATCGATTGCTCTGTTTCTATCTTTTTTTGCTGTCCAGTGGAGTGTGATGTGTTGATTATGTGTACATAATGGTATTATAACATCCATAAGGGTTCCCAATAAGCAGAGGAAGAACATTGAGATCTATAGCACCTGTATTGAACTGAAATTTTCTGTTGGAAAGTTAAAAGATATAGATATAGATACAATGATACAAAGCAAAATGGCAATGAAAAAGAAAGGGAAGTATTAGAAATTAGAATACATAAGAAATCAGGAACTGACTTTCAGTGTCTTTAAATCCAACACTGAACTCTGCGCTGCTATGGTGGCCAATTGGAATTACTGGACTGAGCTTACTCCAATGATTACAAAATTAGATTCAAAAATATATCATAAACAGAATAAGATGTGCAGCCCAAGCCCATATCAAAGACAGGCCGGGCAATCGCCGATGCAGTCCACTCTGAGCCTATTTAGCAGCTATCTTGCTTGTTCATCAGAAAAATGAAAGGCTAATCTTATTTCCCCTTGTTCTGCCGGCGCACCTAGTTTAGCCTATGCTTATAACTGTCAGACTTTGCTAATTAATAAATTTAGGATTTAGTCTAATTCAACCTTAATCCATTCAAATATATGCATTTCACACACACACACCTCCAATATATATGTATACATGCCACCAAGCGGTTTGTGAACGTGTGGTATGCACAAGAAACCATTAGGCTTTTATCTAAGAACACTAACAATTCAATAATTTATAGCACATTTGTTCACCCTAGCTTGTCTTGTGATGAGTTTGGTATGACCGTATGAGCTAAACACTTATCAGAATCAAATCTTCTGCTATGTTTACCAAAATTGGTCCTTGCTTTGGTTGTAAGATGTTGCCATGTGAGATGTTGCCATGTGAAGCATCTCACGGTCAATGTTTTTTTAATTTTGATCCTACTTAAAATAGTTACAACAATAAAAAAATATTAATTGTGAGATGCTCTACGTGGTAGCATTTCACGGCCAAAGCCTCACGTAAATGTAGCAGAACATTTTATTTCTAAAAAGAAGTTGATAATTGTCAAAACATATCATGTTGACATCCATACTAGCAATAGTCATCAAAATTTATGACATCTATTTTTTTTTTTTTTTTACATTTCTTACAGTAAAAAGTACAAGTATTTTACGAATCTTTTTACTTTTAGGAGAAAAATTTGCCCAACTTAATATGTTTTGAAGGTTAGTTTACACTGAACAAGTAGGACTACTTAAGTTAGCTTCCATGCGTGAGTTATAAATTATATCACTCTTGAAATAAGCAAGCGGTTCTTCTTGTGACTAAGCTAGCCCAGTCCTCAAGTTGAGGCGGTTGGAGTCTCGGTCATCTCCCCATGTCCATAAAGCTCCAAAAAAGCCGAACGAAACGAGTCGAGTCCGTCCAGAAATGTTTTCTGGAAGGAGCACACAACTCAAGCCTATCGCATCTACGTGGGTCACGCTCGATCGAAGTGACCCACGTAATCGTCGCCAGAAGTAGTTGGGACTTGGGACGAGGTTTTAGAGAAACACAAAACAAGATAAGGAACACATGGATGCATGACGCTTTAATAATATTTTATTCTCAATCTCGTACATATCGCCATATCTGATGCTCACTCCTGTTGGGCCCACATCTTACTCATCGCGATAATCTTTTTTTCATTGGTTAAAACTTATCGCGATAATTTACAACAGCTTATGCATAACCATGTCAAGAGCAAAGTAAAAGCCAAATTTGAGAAAATATATTTGCTTATTAAAAGGCTAACTTCTTATTAAATACAATGGAAGTGAAAACCCGAAGCATTCTAAAATCAACATATTTATTTATAGATTGAAAAGTTGCTAACCGACAATCTATCTACTTTGTTAAGAACTCCAAATTCAAACTTGTGGCTTGGGCAATTGAGACTTTGATCAGAAATTCCAAATTCTAATTATATCCTCTGTGAATAATTGGAAAACTTTTTCTACTTAACCGGCAATACACTTTATGAGGATATTTGGTATGGAATCAAACTTGACTCAATCCATTAGACTCTAAAATTAGTCCAGTCAATTTCTTAAATCTCGACGTAAGTTTTTCATGATAAGACATGGCGCCAACAATGATTATGCAACCTTAAAGGCTTTTTTTATTATTTTATTTTATAAAAGGCCAACCCTAAATACATTCATTAACAGAAAACATAATTACAAAATCGTGGGTTGAAGGCGAGAAGATACAAGAAGACCAAACATAGACAACAGAAGTTTAAGAGCATATTCACCAAAATCTCAACCTCTTCTACTATGTCACGGCAAAAGTAGGTCAAACTTATGGTCGAAGCCATATAAACCAACTGTAAAATTTGACAAAGGGTCTGCACCAAGACGGATTAAAGATTACATTCCCAAAAGGGAGAATAGCATCATCGTCAAAGATGTGATGAAAGGTGGGGAAGGATACAGCGAACCGAACCTCTCCTAGGTAAAGCAACGTAGTAGACGAAAGTTGAATATAGTACTTGTGCACTTAAACACCCCAACCACTAAAAGAACAAGAGACCGACTATGCCAATCAGGAGCATCAACAAAAAGAAACTGTAAAGCATTACCAATATAACGGCCCCGGACCAAATAGCGTTTGCCATCACCGATGAGACCAACCAAGAGATGAACAAAAGAGAACCTGCAACTTAACGACAAACAAAAGTTATAACATAAAAGGAGGTTGTTTAAACCGACTATCCCACCAAGAATAGCTAGCGGCAGGCCCCCATCATCACCCCCTTCGGGGTCTTCCGCACATTCGTTAGCCGATTCCATTGGAACTAGGAACAAAACTGACAGCCTCCTGTAGATCTCTAGATGAGTTCCCAAACCCTAGCTATTGAACACACACAAGGGAAGAGACAATGCAAGCAGGCGAGAGGGCCGATGAGAAACTGTTGCCAAAGATGAATGGGGATAACGGCAAAGAAGAACGTCAATCACTAGATCACAACTACGGGGAGAAGTCGTCCTTGATCTCCTCAAACATCTCCCGAAGTTCCCCCCCCTCCGCCGTGCCTTAGGTAACCTTAAAGGTCATGATAAATAGCATTATCACATTTTTATTTATTTATGCAACTATAAAAGCGAAAGCTAATGATTCTAGTCCTAGTGTATCTTACATATAAATAAGTACATCTAATATGTATATTAGTACGTCCAAAGTTGACTTGATTAGCCAATTTTTTTGTAAGTGCGTCCTATATACAAGTAATTTATACATGCATGTAACATGCAAATTAGTGTATCCAATCCAATCTATTTTAAGTATCTATAAAATTATAAAGCCAATTGTCTCCTTTTCTAATTGACATTTGATAACCAAATTGCCACACATTTTATTATATTCACTTTCATTTCGGTTTAACTAACTTACACTTATATAACCATCTTATATTATTCGAAATGCTTTCTACTTTTAAGTCTATTTATTTTTATATCTTTACACATATAACTATTTTTATTCTCCAAAATATCCTTCAATTTATTTTTTCTTTTTTATCCCAATCAATTGCATCCACTTATTTCATTATTTTGTTATGCACATAGCGCATGTGTTTCTCCTAGTGATATTAAGAAGGGCGTTTTTCTTTATAACTTTGTAGCTTAATCCCAGTTAGTGTAGTTAGTGTAGTGTTCAAACAAATGGTTTGAAGTGAAACGAGAAATTGAAATGCTTGGCGAGAAACTGAAATCATATTTCGCGTCAAACAGTAAAATGCCGAGCGGTCTAACTATTTTAAATATATCCGTTACACATGCAGATGGAGAATATAAATCTAAGAAAAACGCGGTCATCTTCCTCTCTGCTGCTGTCCAGAGTAATCGCTCTCTCTTTCTCTCGCCATGGATCCTTACAAGGTATCAATATATATGGTTGAGCTCCCATCTCTTCTTGATTGCAATAATCTGTTCTATGACGTTAAACTTCTGCAAGATTGATATTGTATTTGTGTTATTTTTTATTTCTTTTACGATTGAATCTATTATCTGATTTGATTTATATCTCCATCCAATCTTCTAATTGTTTCTGATGACTTAATTTTTTTCGATCAGATTTCTTAATGAATTATTTTCTCGATTCGTGGTAGCTTTTTTCCGGATGAAAATCGAAACGTTGCTACGATTTCTCGTATCTTTCGATCAAACTTGATTTATGTTTTTAACGATTGGCGGAGTTTACCATCTCTCTTTAGTGATGTGTTGTTTTCACGCCTCTTTCTTTTTCGTTTTTCTCTCAATTTTCTTACGCATTCTCGTATTTCTTGTCCTCGTCCTCTTCGATCGTCTGTACCACACTAGACTCCTTCGTATGTTAATCTTCTGTTTTATTGCTGCTAATCATCTCTATTTATTTTTCATTTTCTCAAATAGTTCCTCCAAAGCGGTTTCTCTTCCATTCATCAAGATTTTCTAGTGTTTATTTTTTTTTCCTTTTTGTTTGATGTTATCTTGCTTAAGACCTTGAACATTGATCTTCCGAGGTTGTGCTTAGTTACTTGTTATTTATTTTTTGTGTGTACCTCATGCTTTTGTTTTCGACCTAGTTGGGCTTCGTTAATTTTTCTTGTTGCTCAAGGCTTTGTTTTATTTTTTTTTGCCTTTTAAATTTACTTGATGCAGTATCGCCCTTCGAGCGCTTTCAGTTCGCCCTTCTTCACAACAAATTATGGTGCTCCCGTTTGGAACAACAACTCATCACTTACTGTTGGATCTAGGGGTATTGAACATTAACTAACTTTTTTATTTATAAAAATCACATTTTCCCCTTTTTCTGTCAGTTTACGAGTTTCGATTGAGAATATTCATTGTAGGCAGTTTCTTACCCAAAAAGGCATTTTTAGTTTCAGTCTTTTTTGTTTATTTAATATTAGTTTGTGGGTTCTAATTATGCGATATGCACTTGGATTTGGATCTTTTTGCCATTTCAACTGGAACCCATGAGCTTGCAGAATGAGGTACTAAGTTTATTACGGTGTCATTTTGTGTTATCTTGGTATTTGTTTTCTTTTATTCCTTTTCCTTCTTTTCCTATGAATTTAAGTTTCTTTGGTAATGTTCCCAGGAATATATTGTCAAATATATATATTTTTTGCAAAATGTATTTACTTTTTCCTTGTTGGATTGAGTTTATGATATTCAGCTTACCTGAACTATTTTTATAAACTTAACTCAAAATATTCACTGAATTTATATGGACAATATATCTATCAATAGCTTTTATAATTTGTTTCCATTTTTGGACCCTTCCTTTATTGTTAAATTTGACAATTCATTGAAATAACAAATCTTCTCTCTGTAAGCAAACTAGAGATATACTGGATTGTATTGCTGACTCTTGGGATGACAATATGTGTACCAGTTGAAGTTAGCGTGCATGTCTCCTGGGATAATAATGCAAGCTAAACTTTGATTTTCTTTTATCTATCAAATTTGCATGCATCTTAATGAGTTTATGCACAGGGTATTAATTAAATTAATTAGTGAAAGTAAATACATAGTCCAAAGCAATATAGGGAGCAGCAGGAACCGTTATTTAATATTGTTTTGGACTAAAAACTCTTATGGTTGGAGATCTGAACCTTAATTTATATTAACAGGTCCGATTCTACTTGAGGACTATCACTTGGTTGAGAAGCTTGCAAATTTTGATAGGGAACGCATCCCAGAACGTGTTGTTCATGCCAGGGGAGCCAGTGCCAAAGGCTTTTTTGAGGTCACCCATGATATTTCTTGTCTCACGTGTGCCGATTTCCTTCGTGCTCCAGGAGTTCAGACCTCTGTCATTGTCAGGTTCTCCACTGTTATCCATGAGCGTGGCAGTCCTGAAACTCTGAGGGATCCACGAGGTTTTGCAGTGAAGTTCTACACCAGAGAGGTAACTGGGTTTTATTTTTCATCCATTTAAGTAAAGGAACTTGCCTTCCATTGGCTTTTTTTCTTGGAACAAGCCAAATTTATCCTTTCCACCAGCTTAACCAATTGAAATATGCATTCAAAGTGTGGGTACAACCTAAGAATTTTGCAAAGGCTCTACAAGCTTGGGGGCGGAGGAAAGAAAAATCTAAGAGAGCATTACTGTGGAACATTGCTCCAGCAGCTATAGCATGGGGGATTTGGACTGAAAGAAACCGCAGGATTTTTAGAGATAAAGAAAAAAGTGTAGTAGATTTGGAGAAAAAAATTCTGCACACTATGTTTGGCTGGGTATCAATCAATAATCTGATGGCTAATGTATCAATTCAGGAATTCCTATTAGGGGATGCATTCCCAGATTAGTGGGGTGGCCAGGATTTGTTGAGGCTAACCTAGACCAGTTTTCTATTCTGTTTTGTAGTCTTTGGTATACTATCTGTGTACCAAGACATATCTTATTACTTCTTTCTTCTATCATATATATAACATCTTAATTACTGATAAAAAAAAATGCATTCAAAGTGTTTATGTCTAGATATATTTTTCCTTATACTCTTATATGTATACGTGCAGACATTTTAGCATCTAGATTATTAATAAAGTTTAGCATGATCAGATGCATATAACCACAAAACATAGATAAGCAGGTTTCTGTCAGATTTTTATTGAGAAGATATATGTTCATATCTCACTTACATAGCCTAATAATTGGTTGACAAGTATTTATTAAAAAAAATTGATGATAAATGACATTAAGTTGTGGTCTAGACCTGCATTAAATAGTCTCTGTACTTCCTTCTGTTCATAAAAACATCTTGGATAAGACGTAAAACCAAACGAAATGAGAAAAAGGAATTTTTAAGTTGGCACTGAACACTAAAAGTCTCATTGTTGGATATTCCATGGATATTCTTCACACTGAGATACAGTTATTTTTATTTCCAATTTATATTAGTGTCATCCATTACAAGCACAATATTATGGTTGACACTAATACAAAAGTTTTGCCCCATGAGCTTATTAATCCAGTGCAGTTGTTTAACTGTATAAATGGGCTTTACTTTATAAAAACCAGAGTAAGTACTTTTGACTGTTTATAGCTTCTGTTATTTGATTACTTTTGCGCCTCTTTTTGACCTCAGGGTAACTTTGATCTGGTGGGCAACAATTTCCCTGTTTTCTTTGTCCGTGATGGACTGAAGTTCCCTGATATGGTCCATGCTCTGAAACCCAACCCGAAGTCACACATCCAAGAGACATGGAGGATCCTTGACTTCTTCTCCCACCTTCCAGAAAGCTTGCACATGTTCTCCTTCCTCTTTGATGATCTTGGCATTCCACAAGATTACAGGCACATGGAAGGCTCTGGTGTTAACACCTATACTCTCATAAACAAAGCTGGGAAAGTGCACTATGTGAAGTTTCACTGGAAACCCACTTGTGGAGTGAAGTGTCTGTTGGATGATGAGGCTGTAAGGGTTGGAGGATCTAATCACAGTCATGCTACAAAGGATCTATTTGACTCTATCCAAGCTGGCAACTATCCTGAGTGGAAGCTTTTTGTCCAGACAATGGATACTGAACATGAAGACAGATTCGACTTTGATCCACTTGATGTTACCAAGACCTGGCCAGAGGACATCATTCCCCTGCAGCCTGTGGGGAGATTGGTCTTAAACAAGAACATTGATAACTTCTTTGCAGAGAATGAGCAGCTTGCTTTCTGCCCTGCGATTGTGGTTCCTGGCATCTATTATTCAGATGACAAATTACTACAAACTCGAATCTTCTCTTATTCTGATACTCAGAGGCATCGCTTAGGACCAAACTATCTTCAGCTTCCAGTAAATGCTCCCAAATGTAATCATCACAACAATCACCATGAGGGTTTCATGAATTTCATGCACAGGGATGAGGAGGTATGGTACTGTTGCTGTTAGTTTTCTTTGAGACTGATGAGCAGCTAACATCATAATTTTTTTATATGAGTTCCTCAAGTTGCAGGGTATTGCTGCTTTAGTCATATTTAGTTTAACCTTGCCTTAAGTTGTTCAAGAGGTAGCAATGTTCTGTTTGTGTTGTTTCCTTAGATTAATTGCTGATGAAAAGTGGTTTCCAGGTCAATTACTTCCCCTCAAGGTTTGATCCTGTTCGTCATGCTGAGAAGTTCCCCATTCTGAGAGATTTCTGTTCTGGAAAGCGTGAGAAGGTCAGTTTCAATGTTAGAAATTTGCTCCAATGTTTTAAAATTAGTTCTCTCCATTTTGTCAAAAACTCTGGCTGATTTTGAACTAGCAAAGTAGGCTAACTGGTGCCCTTGTATTTTGAAGCTCAGCCTTGGGTCCAAACCAGTTTAGGATGGCAATGTAGCAGGTTAGATGGGTAACCAGCCAAGCTTAAAAAATTGAATTTGGGTTTGGCATAACCTGGGCCTCAATCTGCATGCTTCCACCCAAATTGTATGTTTATCATATTTGTTGTTATTAAATATGTTAAAAGTTATATCTTATGAATAAAATGTAAGTAAATAGACATAAATGCATGTATGTGTGCATTTATGTATGTGTATATGTACATTTATGTATATATGTATTTACATTTGTGCATGTATATATGCACCCACACCCACCCCTTGAACACACCACACAAAAACCCACCCAGCAACACGAACATAGATGGACACACACACACAGAGTTGCATATGTGTGTGTGTGTGTATGCATGTATCTATTTATTTATTCATTTTCCTGGAAAACTATATTTTGGATACAATAAATACTAAAGTTGGATTTGCCTTGCCCACCTGGTTTAGGAATGGGCTTGGTATAGCCTCTGATAATGAGGGGCTAGAATTTGCCCAGACCCACCCTAAATTCTCCACTTTCCATCCCTAAATGAGTTGAAGTTTGTGGTCCTGTTGCATTTGGTTGATATGGATGTTCTAGATCTATTTGATTTAGTCTAGGGATTCACCTGATTTACTTCTGCCCACTTACCAAATCAAATGACTTGGAGACATTGTTTAGATCTTAGGTCTTTCCTTACTTGATGAAGGTTATTGATGAATAAACAAAAGAACTATACTCATGGGCTGATACCTAAAATCTTTGGTTATCACAGTGCATGATTGAGAAGGAGAACAACTTCAAGCAACCTGGTGAGAGATACCGATCGTTTGCACGTGACAGGTATTTTGTTGTGGAAAATTCTGAAAGACTATTTATACTATTATTCAAAGAGAACCCTCAAGATTCTCACTTGATATCTACTGTGCAAAATACCCCTAAC
Organism: Buxus sempervirens; assembly: GCA_947561395.2. Taxonomy (NCBI): domain Eukaryota; kingdom Viridiplantae; phylum Streptophyta; class Magnoliopsida; order Buxales; family Buxaceae; genus Buxus; species Buxus sempervirens. Next base: position 1,189,242 of record OX387184.1, on the reverse strand, counting down.
TTTTACTTCTATTCATTTTATCTCTCAAATAATTGCTTACGTGTACATAGCGTGATAACTGCCTCAAATCTTCTATCCAAAGTACCCCTTACTTTTACTTCTATATATTCACTTTTATCTGCCAATTAGTTACTTACACGTATGTAGCTTAATAATTAACTATGTATGTGTATTGTGTGTGCCTTTTCACTAGTATTGTTATATTTTAGCTTTTCCTCCTCAATCGTAATTGCAGGCAAGAACGCTTTATCTGCCGATGGGTTGACGCTTTATCTGACCCAAGGGTCACACATGAAATCCGTGGTATCTGGATCTCATACTGGTCTCAGGTGAGACCGTAGTTGTTGATGTCATATGTCAATTTTATCAGCTTTCATCCCCTCTCAGATGAGCAATGCTCATTCAAAATCCATACTCATAGCCTTTTATCACCGCTGAATTGATTGTCATCCTTGTTGGTTGATTTCTATCGATCCTCTTGTCGTGTTAGTGTCTGAGTACTGAAGATATTAGATTATAATGAAACATATATAATAGAGATGATTATGTACTGAAGCAAATGGCATTTGTTGAATTGCTTACAGGCCGACAAGTCTCTGGGTGAGAAGCTTGCATCTCGCCTCAATACGAGGCCAAGCATTTGAAGGTGATATCAAGATGGAGGCTTTGAATCGCAAAGAGTGGGTGACAGATGTTGAGAAGGATGTTAGCGCCGTCAAAGCATTGCACACTTGAGAAGTCAGCGCTCCAGCAGCTAAACCCAGCCCAAATATTGATAGTCTCTTTTTCTTATGAAGAAGAGAATTGTTTATATTTGTCATAGCTGTTAGTGTGTAAGGGGTTTTGATGTACAGCTGGCATCATGATTATTACGAAAAAAGAGCCACGTCTTTATAGATGAGGGTTTCTCTTTCTGAATCATAGATATGGGAGATTAAAAAAAATCAAAATTAAAGTCAGGCAATTTAACTATTAAATCTCAGTAGAGAATTTCAAGGGTTCTATATAATAATATAAAATTAATTTATATCATCGTATTTTTATCATTTGTAAAATTATTATTCCTCCGTAGAAAAATAAGTAAAAGCTAAAACACTTGCAACGCGGAGGTCTTTAATTGGATTTCCAGAATCCACGTATCTGCCAACCGGAGTTTTTATTTGGGTAAATTACGAGGGAATGGGATCATCTACGGTTGAGCTCATTTTACCCAACGGTGGCTTGCCAAGTAACCAAGAAACCACCCTCTATCCTCCCTTATGTAAACCACTTTTTTGTTTCCCCATGTAGAAGACAGATGAGAGAGGGTGGTTTCCACGAAGATCCTGTTGTGCGCAGCTTTTTACCGTTGCATGCTGTCGCTAGGTTTGTTGTGCGCTGGACGCTCGTGTCACTTCGATCGTAGCTTTGGATCCAATATTCGCGATCTCAACCCCTCTCCTCTCTCCCTTGTTTATATCCCATCGACACACCTGCCCCGGCTTTCCCGCCTCACTCGCCTCTGCCACTCCTGCAGAAACCAACCAGGTTCCAAGCACAAGCGATCCCTTTCACGTCTTCTTCCAAGAGGTATCTCTCTTTTTCTCTATATGTACACCCCCTTCTTTTAGGGCTGTTTCCTTGCAGTTTTGGTTTGTTTAATTTTCTTTTTCCGTTTTTCTGGATCCATGTTCTTAATTTTTAAATTTTTATTCCCTGATCTTGTGCGATGCACGCGATCGTGATGGGTAGTTCAGATTCGTGTAGTATAGATTGTCGTTACTTTTGATCTCTATCGATTCGGATTTGTCTCGTGTAATGCCGGAAATCCATTATTATTTTCAAGGAGCGATCCAAATGCATTCTGCAGGAATTGTTTGGAGGTAGAACATTTTGTTGCTTTGTCGCTCTATGTAAGTGCCATTCATCATAAATACCTATTGTTTTGAGTTAAATCTTGTATGAAGGTAGAAATTTGCTATCCAAATCGAGGAATGTAATTGTACCTGTGGTTCTGGTAAAACTTCAACATGTAAAGCTGAGTTCACACTTCATTGTTTTTCTTCTTGGTTTACTAAAATTCTTTCTGTGCAGTAATCTTCTGTTAGTGTTTGAGGCAGATTTTATTTTATATTCCATCCATTTAGTACTATTTGATGCAGTCCTTAAATTTTCTTATAACATTGACTGTTGCAGGTCATTTCGCATTTATTTGTTTGTTTTATAGGATTTTTTCTTCTTATGGATTAGATTGTTATGACTTTTCATCATTTTGTTGTGTGGATGTAATCTGAAGGTATTTTAAGTTAGTGAAGTATTTATTTGGTTCTCCTTTAATTATTAACTTTCATGTATTTAATTTTTTCAGATTATGGAACCATTATCTTAGTCATAGGCTTTTATTCTCTATTTTTTTTAAAAAATTGTGTCATTAATGTTGCTTTTATGTTTCTGTTATTAGCAAATTATATACCTTTTGCCATGGACAACATTGATTCGAGCATCAAGCTTTACACACGGATGAGACTCTGGGAATTTCCAGATCAGTATGTAGTTGAACCAACTGATGGATCATCTGGTTCCTCTTTGGCAATTAGTCGTGGAGATGGCTCATTGAATCTGATAGGTAAGCTGCTTTTGCTTGTGCTTATTACTATGTTTGCAGGTTCTAGATCTAAACTAGATATGTAATAGTAATAACCCGTGCAATTCATGGGGATGACAGTAAGGAAATAGTACTAAGCTAGAAATCATATTGGATTATGCTCATAGATATACACTGCTAATCTAGACAATCTGTTAGGACTGATTTTGTTGCTCCAAATGATTATGGAAAGAAATATATAAGAAGTGCTAAAGATTAGATGAGCCTTGTAAAATCATATTATTCATGTGAATTTAAAGGTTTTTGGACTTAAGTTTTGCTAGTCTTCCAGAAGCATGTGCTATAACAGAAGAAAAAAAATTCAATGATGAAATAACTTAGTGACATGTTTTCTGTTTGGAAATTGTATGATTTTATTTGTTGGATTCTGGATCATACACAGCCTTTTTGACCCAAGAGATGCCATTATGTTGAACTGCTTTCAAGTATGACAACATTGATGCTCTCCTAGAAATTATTGGTGGGAATATGGCATTTTTAACGATCTTAATTTTCTCCCCCTTCCATAGCCAATATGATGGGTCATTTCTGATATGATCCTCTTTTCATCTAGTTTAGCAGAAGCAACTTAGAAATTTGTGCCACCAAGACTTGTATCTACTTCTTTCAGTTTGGGAAAGATTAGAAGTTAATTGAGAGAACCAGGTAAATCTTGCAAAGTTGTATTCCAATAGCAAATTGATGAATAAAATGTCTCTTAAGTGCAAATTGATCCTCAAATCAGTTGATTTAAAACCTAGTGGAACATATTCTTTGCTGACCATACCTGGTTTTCCTTTCTGTGACCTAAATGGCTGAAAAAAATAAGTTTCCAACAGGCATCATCATCATAATAAGCCAACTCTCGCCAAAGTGGGGTCGGCGACATGAATCTTGTCTCTTTATTCTGCTTTATCAAAAATCATATCTTCAGTCAATCTTCATTTTTTTAAGTCTTGTTTTATAGACTCCATCCATATCTTTTTAGGTCTTCTTTTTTTTTTTTCTCTTAAGTTCTTTAATATGCATACTTTCATATCTTTTTACAGATGCATCTCTTGGTCTCCGATTTATATAGCCAAAACACCTTAACCCACTCTCCTCCATCTTATCCCTAATTCATGCTATGCATAACCTCTTTCTAATGTCTTCATTTCTTATTTTGGCTTTTTTGTTTTTGCCACAAGTCCATCTTAGCATCCTCATCTTTTGTATATGTTGATCCTTTCCACCCAATATTTTGCAGCATACAACATAGTTGGTCTTATTGGTGTCTTATAAAACTTACCTTTAATTTAAGTGGAATACGCTTATTACACATACCCTAAAATCCCCCCTCCACTTAAGCCAACCAGCTTTTATCCTACGTGTGCATATATATATATATATGCATATGTGTGTGTGTGTACATACATATATATACATGTGTGTATATATATGTGTGTGTGTGTGTGTGTATATCTATAATAGATACACACACACACACACACACACACATATATATGTATACACACACATATAAACACACACACACACACACATATATGTGTGTGTGTGTGTGTGTACATTGTATGTATGTATACACACACACACACACATATGTGTGTGTGTGTGTGTGTACATTGTATGTATGTATATACAATATGTATACATACACATACATACATGCATGCATGCATACATATTCATATATGTGTGTGTGCGCGCGCGCTCGCGTGTCTGTGAATATATATGTGTGTGTTTATATGTATATCTCATGATGACATTAATAAAATATGAGACCATTGTTTATAAAGACCAAAGAACCAAATGATGTTGCTTTTGTAAAGAAAAAGACGTTGTCTACAATATTATGAATTCTTGGACTTCAAAACAAAACCTTTAAAAATTTAGAAAAGAGATTACGATATTTTATACAGGAAGAGAAATCCATGTCAATTCTGAAGAAATAATTACATTATTTTGTGACATTTCTACTGATAAAAGTGAGATAATTAGGTTGAATCATAGCAGCTTTTCTAATTCTGCATACATAGAACGAGAGTACCTAGAGTTATCATATGTGACAGCACAAGAGCCTTCAAATACTTTAATGCTTTTATAGCCTATACAAGAAAAGGTATTAGATTTATGAGAGGCCCTTTGCTATGTGACCAATATTTTATGTTTTTTTTTGAAAGTTCGTTTCTGAGGCGGGGTCAATGAGTTACATATGCTTACATGGGGTATTCCAGCTAAGCTGCCACAGGAAATTTGTGGTTCACTATGTTTCTTAGTCTGCAGTGATTCACTACCAAGCCTGCTTCTTTAGTTGCCAATGTTTACTAAATAACATAAATAATTTTGATCGGGATGCTTCTGTGCTATTGTATGAGTGCATGCACTAGAACATATGTGGGCATGCTTTGTTAGAGTTAAAATGAGAGAAGGACTAATATCAATTGCTTGGAATTATCATTTTTATGCATGTGTTGAGAATGCACATTTGTATGCATAGAGGAAGCATATTGGTGTGTATAAAGAGCAGTTGACCTCTAACGTTGGAGCAATTATTAAATAAAACATGACCCATGTGTCTGGTGAGGACACAAAGCAGGATAACAAAGCTCACATAGAGTGCACATGCCATGCTGAGAGTGCCTCTTGTGAGAAAATATTCTGTTATTTGCTCACACACACATATATATGCTTGTTTGTATGTATATATATTCTTTTTTTATTGGTGAAATTAATGTGTTAGGTGTTCTTTTGTTTTTCACAGATGAGATTCCATGTGGCAGCTCTCTTCGTTCTGCAAGATGTAGAACAATTTTTGGGTTAATTGGGATGCTCAAGCTGTTGGCAGGCAAGCTATGCTTCTACTAACTGACAGATTATTTTATATCCCAACCATTGTAAATGCGATATATTGTATTTACTTGGACTTGATTCCATTTTGTCCATATTTGTAGGATCATATATATTAGTGATAACAGACCGTGAATGTGTTGGATCTTACTTGGGGCATAGCATCTTCAAAATTACATCCTTAAAGATTTTGCCTTGTGATAATTCTCTTAATAGTTCCTCTGCAGAACAGGTCAAGATACACTATATTGCTTGTTGTTTATTTGCTTCCATGATAATTTGGTATATTGAAAGTTATTTGCACTAAATTTGACAGAAAAAGATGGAGGCAGAATTTGCTGTTCTCTTAAATGTTGCAGAGAAGATTTATGGTCTATACTTCTCTTATGATGTCAATTTGACACTGACGTAAGTCCTTTTTTTTTAAGTGTAACTTTGTCAATGTTTAATGTGACTATGAGAAGCATGAAAGCAGAAGGCTGAAGTTGAATATCACATTTCAATTATTATAACCTTAAACATTTTGATCTATCATGGAGATGAGAGATGGATATCTGAAAGTGTGTTGCCACACAAAATTTTATAGTTATATAAGAACTTCTGCACAAATTTTATCCTGAATTTTTAATATTTGAAATTGGTGGCATTATAACATGGAGAAGGCATTGAAATCCTATTATTCTCTTCATCTATTGATAACTCTAATGGGGTCTTACCCCTTCTTGAGGAACCCTCCCAGATTCTTGAAGGCCAATGTCATCCCAGGTCTAATATTGACTTAAATATCAAACAAATGCCTCATCTGAGCCACGTGATGGGCAGTGTGAATCCTGTTACAGAATCTCACTCTGTCAACAACTAAGTCTTCAGTTAGAGTATGTGTATCCAAATCATGCACATGGAATCTGCCCATGTAATTTTGGGTCTACCTCTATTATTTTTAATTGTAGATCCTTAAAATGCACCTTTGTCGACCTTCTTACAGTTATCTTCTCAGCTTCTCACACCTTACCAACCTAAGAGTTATCTAATTCAGAGTTTAACTAGTTCCTTTGTTTTCATTTCTTCGCCATATGACTTTGTGCGCGTGTTTCTCTGTTTTATAGCATTTCTTTTCTTGTAAAATTTCTAGTTTATGCCTTTTGATGCTTGTTTTTTTCAGTTCACAACGATTGTATGATTTGGGTGATGAATCAAAGCTGCTTCCTTTGTGGAGACAGGTAAAGTTTTTACTAGTGATTGACTTTAGTGTGTGTTTACCCATTTAATTATAATAGTCCTATTTAGATGTTTTCTGACACAGGCTGACCCTAGGTTTCTTTGGAATAACTACATCTTGGAAGTGCTCATAGATAACAAGGTCAGTTATGTTTCTGAAGCTTAATTATATTGCATGGTCTGTTCTTTCAAAAATATTTTAAATTTGCACTGTGGGATCTGACTATTTCTGGTGATGTAATTGTACAGCTTGATCCATACTTGCTCCCTGTCATTCAGGGGAATATCCTTATTTCTTTTAGTGTAATCATAAATTGGGTGTACAATTTTTTGTGGATTTTTCATATGTGAGGTAGCTATCTTTTTATTTGAAGTGATACCTTAACATTCTATCACGTTTTCAAAACTTCCAAGCAGCTATTGGAAAGGAGATAATTGATGTTACTTTGATAGCACGTAGGTGCACACGGAGAACTGGTGCGTATAGCTTTCTTCTTCAAACCATTTGTTTCAGCTCTACTTGGGTTTCTGTGGTTAAATATTAATTTTTGATGCTCTCAACAGTATGAGCTAAGATAATTTGTTGTGAGTTTAATTATATCATATACTTATGAATTTTAATGAATTTCTCTGTGGTGCCGGTATCTGGGTTTTGGCAATTTCCCAAGCTTATCAGTCATAGTATTCTACTATCAGCCAGGTTAATTGGTTTGATCAATATTTGAGGTTGGTTATATTTATATCAAAAGAGCAGGTGGAATGCGCTATTCTCCTTCATACAAATAGTAATACTTAGAGGTTAAATCCTTAATCAAAACCATTTTTGAGAATCAATTTGTCTTCCATATTAGATGAGTGTCCTTTTTAGTTATTTTCTAGGCTTGTTGCAACATTGGTAATTAAACCTTGCAGACCAACGAATGAAATGGAATGCATAGTAGAAATTAAAGAAGTGAAAATAAATACTTATTTATGCGTTTATGCCTATCCTATAAAGTAGCAATCAGATTTTGAATTCGAGTTTTAAAGTTTTGACCTTGGTCATGATATTGTCATTAAAACAAGTTTAAGTAAGAGTAGCCTGAGTTCAATCTCCTCGATTTTCAAGGCTTCAGTTTGAGTTGACTATCAAGTTACTTACCTACGCAAGAAACCTCATCAAGTTGAGCAAAATATTGATTTCATACAGTGCCGGACCAAAAAAATATTTGAAAAGCTTTGGACTTGCTCCTCATAGTAGTTTGTCTGATAAAAAGGTTGCATTTCTCAAAGGTACTCGGATGTGGAGAAGAGGTGCTGATCCTGATGGATATGTTGCTAACTTTGTTGAAACTGAGCAAATTGTGCAGGTGAATGGTTTCACAGCCTCATTCGTGCAGGTATCCCGCTATATACTTTTTGTGATATGCAAGTATGCCATGGATGATTCACGACCTTATATTTAAGCGATTTATTTATTTATTTTTTCCCTCTACCAAATGTGAGGGAGAGTGAAATTTCAGCAAATAGCCCCAAGGACCGAAACTGTACCACAGTTTGAGTGTTCTCAATAAACACTGACATTAATTGCACTAGCTTTCTTATCTGGACACACAGAAGGTTACAACTGGACCTTTCAGTGCTGAACTCAATCATACGTCACTTATTTGCTTGTAGTATTTTTTGATAGATTATTTATTTCGGTGATGGATGTCTTTTATTTAGCTGGTGATTAGAGGTGGCCATAAATGGCTTTTAGGTTCTTTGATTGTGTATATAGTAAAAATTAGGATAGGCGTTTCCTGCTTAAACCTGGACATGTTGATTGGTACATGATAAACATGTCAACTTGCCTGAACCATTCAGTTCTTAAATGGATTGGGGTTGAACTAATATTTCCCCATGTCATGCAAACCTGACTGTGTTTATTAACGCAAGTTTCACGGATTGGGTTAGAAATTTCTGCCTCTGCTGGTGACTGATATTAGGGTGGACTGTAAAACACCATAGCCCCCAGCCTATATGATCCAAGGTTTCTTTTGTTCTTTACATAGTTTTGCTTGTATGCTTGGTATCTTTTATTGTGCTGGGTATATGTATGTATGGATGTATTCTTTGAGGAGCTCTTTTAGGGTTATGAGTTCTTAGGAAGGTGAGGAAGCAAAACATTATAAAATTAAGTGGTGTGTGCAAATAATTATTAATTGGTGTGGTTCATAAAATATGCTCATCTCATCCGGGGACTGTCTCTGCCAAAACCTTGTAAATCCTTTTGTATCTCTGGGGGTTGTTTTTTAATTATTGTATTGCATATTATCTTTGTATGTGTTCTATTTCTATTTCTTTTTTCATTTGTTTTTGTTTTTGGCAGGTTAGAGGGTCTATTCCATTATTGTGGGAGCAAATTGTTGATTTGACATATAAACCTAAGTTCGAAATTGTGAGAGTTGAGGAGGCAGTGAGTATTTTCATAACTGATGTTGATTTTTCATGATTTTTCCTGGCATGGGATTGTTTTTAGTTAATACTATACTTCGTCCAGCCTCGAATAGTTGAACGGCACTTCACAGACTTGACGAAAAGATATGGAAATGTCTTAGCTGTTGATCTTGTTAACAAGGTATACTTCAGGTTTTTATTTTATATTTTTTATATGGTTTTGTTCCAGACTGCATCTTTTCTATATACATTTCAATGATTCCATGCATGGTATTCCATTCCTCTGAAACTTTGCCTGTCTTGATGAAATTTCACTTATTCTGATGGATTTGGCTTTCTTTTTTTTCTTGTGGTTGGGGGGGGGGGGGGGGGGGGGGGGGGGGGGGGGGGGGGGGGGGGGGTGGGGGTGGTTGGGTTTAAAACTTATTTTGACGATGACTTTTGTGTGCCATTGAAATCATAGATTTTGAACGGCACAGGTGTGATGTGTGGAACTTCAAGAAAAATAGAGAAACAGCTGTGAGAGAGAGAGAGAGAGGAGGGTGGGGGAGGAGAACCAAACTGAGGTTTTTGACTGTCAATCCAAAACTGAACCGAATTGAATCGAGAATGGATCACTCAAACCCAAAAACCAAACTGAACATATATAGGTTTTGATTTGATTCAGTTCTGGTTACAGATTTCAGAACTAAAACCGAACCATATGCTTTGAAACCCAACCCAAACCAACCCAAAGACGGTTATCAGTCTTAATTGAACCGAGTTCCGCCCCTAGTGGGCTGTGAAAAGGGGGCAGGGTGTTTTGAGGTGTGGAAAAGCTGGATTGTGTTGTCTTGTTAGCATTAGCTGCTAATTCTGTGTGTCAATAACATTTAATGTGCCTATGCAGTTCTATTAGGGAGACCAAATGGCATTATTCATAGTTTGTTCATAACTTTTTGGAATATATATGTGTGTGTGTGTGTGTGTGTGTGTGTGTATCAATGTATATATTTACGCACACATGCACACACAGTCACACTCTTGCATGCATGGTGCAGAGACAGTGAATGCCTATATTGATCGTCTGAGTGTGCTCATTTTATGATTTCAAGCCTAATTGTTTTCTGTAAAATATATGCACCTTTTATGTCATAAAATTACGTATCATGTGAAACCCTTGTTTAAATTGAGGTGTTCATGAATTGACCTTTTCTTTCATCAGCATGGAGGCGAGGGTCGCTTGTGTGAAACATATGGCAATGCAATGCAGCATGTTATTGGTGATGATATAAGGTAAACTTACTTTGTATCAATTATATTAATTATTTTATTTCTAATATTGCTCATGTTATCTGCTAAACCAATTGCTGTAGATATCTGCACTTTGACTTTCACCGGATTTGTGGACATATTCATTTTGAGCGTCTCTCTATCCTTTACGATCAAACTGTGGATTTCCTTAAGAAAAATGGGTACGTTTCCTTTTCAAAAAGCCATGTCCAAATCACATTTGGCTAATATAATCTCTTCATTGGAATTTACGTCGCATTGATGAACTTGAAGATATTTGCTTATTATTGTTGCGCAAGATGTATTCTTATCTATCTCTAAAAGAAAAAAGGATGTATTCTTATCTACTTCATGGAGAAGCATGGAGTTTGATGTTTTGTTTCTATAAGTATCACTTATTTTTGCCTAATGAATGTTTATCAATTTTGTCACGGGGAAACAGTGTTTTGATGGTAGTGCATTTAAAAATTTAATATTTTAAATAATAAAATGATTTCAAACATTATAAATTCAAATATTATAGATTCCTTATATAATCTGTTTATAGAGTGGAAAATTTTGAATCTGCACTCAATCTCTTAATAACATTTATGCATCTATATTCACTAATGTTAAATGTAATATGGGTCAGGATCCAATCCATTGATAGCTCTAGTTGCTCATTATTTTTTGTAAAGCATAGCTTGTTTTCTGGATAACTCATTGGTTTCAATTCAATAGGTACTTTTTGTTAAATGAAAAAGGTGAAAAAGTTGAGGAGCAGCTTGGAGTTATAAGGAGCAATTGCATTGATTGTTTAGACCGTACAAATGTTACCCAGGTAAAGTTAAAATCACATGAAATAAAAATTTTCCATAGTTTTCCTTTTGTAGTTACATGCATAATATTTGTATGCTGATGCTTTTCTATATCTCTACTGTGTTTCTCTTTTGAATTGTGTACATGAATAACTATAGGAATCCCTTGAATGTGATTATTCCCATTTGGTTATCACTTTTGGTGGAAATATCTTAGAAATCACTCATAAATTTCTACATGAAATGGCAAATGTGTTTCAAGATTTCAAAACTCCTGCTAAGTGAAAAATGGTGCAAAGGAGATAGAAGGGACCATTCCCTTGACTCTGTGTCTTTCGAGGGAGTTTTATTGAACAAAGTGATGCCAACCGCTGCCAAGTAATGTTTATTCACAGGCAAGAAATCTTTGGAATGGATAATTATCAGTAGGTATTCTGTCAATTTTGTTTTGCATACTTCGCTCTTACAATTTCCCTTCCTTTGACTTGTTTATTTTGTAACAAGTTTCAATTAGAAAATAGCCAGTTTCTGGGATATTTGTATATTCCTAGGCATCTCTCAAAACATATATTTTAAATGAAGTAGCATATCTCAAAATGTTTCTTATAAACTAAAAAAAAAGAATGGTCTCAGACATTTGTTTGACTCTTAACAATTTTTATACTATCTTAAGTTTTCCATTTTTCCTTGTCTTTTTTAATTTCATATATAACATAGAATATGTATGTTGTGCTTTCCTAGCTAAATTTTCTCTCTAGATTATTGTTTATGATTATTGTGGCAATTCAACACGGTTATACACGATTATGTTATTCTAAAATAAGATTTTGTAAAGGAATCCTGATTTCTTGAATTAGTCTACTCTGGTACTCGGTGTCTGCATTGGATTCTGACAGTTATACCTATAGAAGGCTACATTGATGCTCTGGGTTTTTGATGTTTCAGCTATCATATTTTTTTCTTGATCTGAAATCTGAGTCTGAGGGACATTATATCACTTGTTTTCGTGTCATTATGGCTTTTATGACATGTTTTTCCATCACTTGTTGTAATCTTGCTGTAAATCCCTTTGTTGATATGGAGCTATTGTAAACAGAGCATGATTGGAAGAAAAATGTTAGAAAGCCAGCTTTGTCGATTAGGGGTTTTTAGTGCTGATGAAAGCATTATCGCACATACACATTTTGATGAAAAATTCAAAATTAGTGAGTTCTTGTTATTCCAGTTCACTTTCTTTTAGTTTCCTTGTACTTAATTGTGATAGTTTTACTGTGAAGTTCTTGACACTAGTGTATTTCTCAGTGTGGGCCAATCATGGAGATGACATAAGCATTCAGTATTCCGGTACTCCTGCTTTGAAAGGTGACTTTGTGAGGTACTTACCATGCAGATTTATTCTTGAATGTGTTCCTTTGTTTGTTTTTATCAATATTTTCCATGTTTGATTGACTAGTTGCATCATAACTAATTATATGGTGGTGACTCTTAATCATATTGGTTGAACACTAATTTTGGTGAAGGATAACATGGCTACAAGTAGGTTTCTTGTTTATGAGGTTTTGATTGTCTTTGGAAGCAAACTGACTAGCATCAACCATTTTCTTTGTCACACTTTCTAACTTGGAGCCTTATGCATATTTGTTATTGTCTATGTGATTGCCGTTTGTTTTCTCATTGTATTCAAAATATCACCCTAGAGGCCCATATTGATTTGTCAAATTGTATATCCCAATTTTATAATTTAAGAAACAAAGTAGTGATGATATATGTCTTCATTCTAATTTCTAACAACAAAGGAATTCTTATTCAGGTTACTCAGGGTAAAGCAATCATTTATCAAATTGTATCATCTTGTTGATCAAATGTTATGCTATGAGATTTATTATTTATAGAGAATATGCTAGAGATAACTAAGAATAGAAAGTTGATCTGTTGAAAATATGCCTGTCAAACATGTCTCTAAAGGTATTAGGCCAAAAGTTTTTGGTATATAATATAAAATTTTTCTTCGTAGGTAATGGTTCCAATTGAATCAGAAGTCTGATAAATGTTTGTTACTCATATGAAAACTTTTTCATATGATTGTAGAAAACATAATTCATATATGGATTTATAATCTTGAGTTTTAAAGTTAAACCATTTACTCCATCCATATTGATGCTTTTGGGGAAGGTTTAACATCACTTGTGTTTTTACCTCTTGACTATGTTCATTCTGAACATCTTGAAGTAGTTGTATCCTAAAATACTTCGAGAGTTCATTTATGGTTATATGATAACGTATGCACCATTTGTTTGGACTTCTAGATGTGGTCAGCGGACTATCCAGGGGATCTTCAATGATGGGTGGAATTCTCTCGCGCGCTATTACTTGAATAATTTCTGTGATGGGACAAAGCAGGTTGTATTTTTAGTGCTTCATATCATACCTTGAATTATGAGATAAAGTTAGTTGTTTATGACAACTGTTCTAATTTATATATTCTTGACCATTTCCTTGAATCAGATGATCATTCTTTTTTTTCTCTAAATAACATGAAAGAATTTTTTGCCTCTTTCTACCAATTATCATTGATTTAATGTTTGTGGATACGTGCTGCTAATTGTCACTGATATTAAGTTATGCTATGTACCTTTTTTGTATTCTGCAACTTACAAGTTTGTGAATGAGATAAGAATGGGAATTGCTCTCTTTGTGGATTGGCTTGACCTACTATCAACATCTTTGATATCTGTTCCTGTGTCTTTTGGAGGTCCCTTTTTTTTGGGCTGCTGTTGTTGTTGTCTGAGCCCACTGCTTTTCCAAATCTAGGGCTATGGGAGTTATATAAATATATGGTAATTTGTTAGATAATCAGAGCCTCTGTCCCATCCAAGAGAATCAAAAGAGAATAGTTAATCAACATGGTCCATATTTGTAGATGGGTTAGAAATAATAATTCAAGCAGTTCTGAGGGTGAAGAAGAAGAAATAACTGATGACATCAGATCTGTAATCAATGGAAGAAGGCTCCCAGTAGATCTGGCCTACAAGATAAGCTTGCATTTGATCATGGCTTTGTCTCGTAGATCTATCTATCATTGGTTATTAGATGGTATGAACAAGTGGCAGATTCATAGTATTATCTCTTTCAGTTGTAGCTGGAAATGTCTGTACTGTCCAAGTTTACTTAGCAGTTAGCACATAAAACTTTTGAAGCTATCACTGGGGGATCCATTGGATTCCAACGACAAATAAATGCATGGCGAGCATCCATACCAGATCCAACAAAGGAATACTTTTTGAATTCGTTTGTGCAGAATCATGATGACGAAATGGCACTAGATAATCGAGGGTGTAAATTGTAACTAATTTTGCATTATGATTTGAGAAATTATAGGAAAGAGATCATGGCTCCTTAAATTCCCTTGCGAATATGATGAACCTTCAAATGGAGTGGTGTTTTCAATAGGTTTAACTTCCACTTTTAGTGCGTATTTGCTGTATGTTCTTCACCCTGATACCAAATGACTATATGACTAAAGGCTTCTTGTAATGGGGCAAGGAAGAACTTTCATACATATTTTCAGTCACAAATGTTGAGATAAACATAATCTATGTTATGGAACAAGTAGCAAACAAAACCTGGACCATAGAATAACTAAAGGACCATTTGCTGGTATAGATCCCTCCAAAGCAGAGTTCATGTGGGTTGGATTGGCGACAGACCTAACCTTTGGCATTTTTATACAAAATGGTTGTTCTTAGGCTTAACCTTGCATTATTATGCTGACAGCTTGAGGGTTTTATGGTTACACCAAATTATGGTCCTTGGACCACAGAACAAGCTAATATGATGAAAAACATCATAGGTTTCACTGTTATATTTTTGACAGAGGGGTGTGTTTTTAGCATGGTCTTCAATATTTCTGGCATGCTGCAGCATGACAATGATATATTCCCACCAAATCCTTTAGCAGCACGATGAAAGGGTGCAAATATTTGCTTCCCCCCTTTCCCCTCCATGCTGATATATCAGCAACATGGAGTAAAATGTCGCGGCATGGAGGAAAAATTCTGTATCAAGGTAATGGGTTCTTCTAGGTCGGTGTGGATTGTGTTTTGCACTCTCTCTTTTGGGTGTCTCATTGTACTATTCTTGCATTTTATATTCATATATATGTCTCATTAATGATCCCAAAAAAAAAATGGAGGGAAAATTCTGTATTTTGTCAGTGACATGAGCAGCTTGTTGGTGATATATATGCAGCATCCAAAATTTGAGGATAATTCTTGTCTAGAATTTACCTCTTGTGCTGGAGATATATTGCCAGCATGCCCCCTCAACAATGATATCGCAAATCTTGGTTGTCAGTATATCTCTCATATTCACCTATATTATTAAAGAAGTGATTCTCTGGTTAATTTTTCCCTGAATTTAGATCATTTGTAACTTGTTGGAGGTTTCCCTCGTTATTTGATTCAGTGTTGTGCTTGCAATCTGTTTTGGTTTCTACTAAATGATGAATGAGTACGTAATTCTAAATTTGCATTTTTATTTTTGTAATAGGATATTTCCATGAAATCTTAAATTAATACCTTTCAAAACTTTTTGCTGTGTACACTTGAAGGATGCAATTGATCTTCTGCAAGGACACTACATTATTTCTCTGAGCCGAGATACGACTCTTCCATCTCAGAAAGGGGGTCTTGAGGCTGTAGCTGTGAGTACACTAAGAAATAAATAGCACTTTCTAAGAAATTTCCATTAAATACTAATGCACCTATTATCCTGTTAGTCAAATTTTTAGTCATTTTTTAGCCATTTCCTGTTAGTACCAGACTACCACTGCCCCTTTTTATGCTTGAAGAATTATTCATCTTCTAATCTGCTCAAACAAAATCAGCTCCTAAATGGATGCAAGAACTTTATCTGAAACTGTTTCTACACACACACACACAAAATCACAATTTTTTTTGTGAACAGAATATATAAAATGCACTCTCATAATATACATATGTAAAATGCACCGACTGTTCTGCAAATATTTTGATTTCATTTTCATCTGGAAATTTCCTCTGTATATTACTCAATTCTTTAGCCCTGCTTGACCACCTTTTGTAGTAATCTTCAGAAAGCCAGCAATTTCAGATGCTTGTTTCTTGGTGTTCATTTCAATTCTCAGATTTTTTTTTCTGGCAATTAAAAGAATTTAATCACAATTTTTTATTTCTAAGTTTTGGTCGGTGCTACATCTACCAAAAGTCCTTATTCTGCAAGATTACGATTATGTTGGTTAATTTTTTTGTGTGTCTTAATGTGTATTTATCATTCTACATGCCAGATGTGGACAATAACTCTTGTTCCTTTTGCAGAACCTCCCCATCGCTTTGTCATTGGTCTTTGCTGGGATCATTTTTGCAATTATGTCACTGAGACAAGGTCAGTCCACTTCTGTTGGCCCCAATGAAGAAGGATATTGCTAGCAATAGTACAAGTCCTCTCTTTCTTTGCCATTATGCGCATCAAATGGATTTTGACAACACATATAATGGTCCAATATTGGTGATACTATGTGCAAAAACTAATGAATTGAACATCTCTTACAATTCTTAATACCTTAATAATCTCAGTCATCATATGTTTAGAAGTTAAAAGATACTCTACTACCCATCCATAGAGTCAAATATATGAGATGGCTAGGACTACATCCATAAGTCAAATTTCGATATAAACAAACCATAATGTAGTCATCCCAAATAATCTTCAAAGGAGAAAATATAATCTTATCTTTAAGAAAAATGTTGCTAGTGAGAGAAAAGACTTGCAGAAATGTGTAGGAAATATTCAAATGTGTGTATTTGTGTTTACGTAACAGTACAAAAATTTAACCTTTGGTTACATCTAAAATATTTTGATTTTCAGTGTCTAAAGGATAGAAGGAAAGTTCTGCAATATCTTTAGTCACTTGAAAATAGGACTCATTTATAGAGGACCATACAAATGGACTTTTAACAGTCCATATTAAGAACTAACTGCAGAACTCTACTATTCTTCCACTTTAATTCTCATTGGCTGACAGAATTACTGAACTGTGGCTTTCCTCTGATAATATCATCTAATAGTATTATGAGGTCTCCTAGGCTGCATGTAACAAACATTTTGCCACTCTGAGGATTATTAACTTCACATGTAATCATGAATTTGAAAATTTGAAAGATGTAGACTTAATGAAACACTAGCAGGTGCTGCATATATTGAGAAGGCATTACATATCGGCGATGATAGTAATGTATACATTCCACAGCTCTTGGCCTTAGAACAATGGAGGTTTTATCACCTTGGGGAGTAAGGGATAGGTTCTTTATAATGACAGCAAGCTTTGCCGTTCGGTGGTCCGTTGTGGAATAGAGAAAAAAGGAGAATTTTCAAATACGAGAAGGAGCAGAGAGGAGATTACTGATTCATTATGTTGAGGTGTGCCACCTGGATCTCGTTTTACTAGAGTTTACAGGGACTCCTACTTCCACAATCATACATCATTGGACGGAAGTGGTAATTATGTCAGCTTGCCAGTAGAATATTATTGCTAGATAGATGCCACCTAGAGTCAATGCGATCAAGCTTAATTTTGATTGCAATAGTTTGGGAAACCCAGGTCCATCTGGGATTGGGTGTGTTTGGAGATGGCAGAGGGGAGATCGTTCATGGCTACTCTACACCCATTGGCAAGAGGGACTTGACTGGAGCCGAGATTTTAGCCCTTATTATGGAAGTTGAGGAGGTTGTGTCAAAAGGTTTGCAGGATGTAAAAATTGAAGGTGATTCATACACTATTATACCATGGTTGAGGCGAGGGGTAGCCAGGATTGTGCATGGAGGTTCTCCCATATAGTTTGATTGGCTAGGGTGCTTGAGCGTGGTTTGACATTCAACCATGTGCCCCATTCTGTGAACCAGTTAGGAGATGTTCTACCTAAGAGTGCCTTCCATTGGCGTGTACTTAGTTTCGGGGTCCCAGGGGTAGATTTCTCTTTGTCCTCTTGTTTGATCCTTCATGGAAGCTTTATAATATTTCTTTTCTTCACCTTAATATCATAGTAATTTTCACACCAAAAAAAAAAAAAAAGAGTTTACTGAAAACAAATGTTGGATGGACTCGTATTTTCATTATAATTTGCTGTTATTCCTGATCTAAGAATCCTATAAACGAATTGGACTGCCCAATTTGATTTCCTTGTAGCTTTAACTATTGAATGGCCTTGTTATTGGATGATTCATTCATCAAGCCAGTTTTACCAGAATATTTTTGTGGACATATTTTATCTTTGCCATAGTAATTAAATAGTTTGAAAGGTGAAGTTGTGATTTCTTAAAATGAGCTTTAAAAACTGCGGGAATGATAGTATAAAATATGTTTGTAAGATTAGGGTAATAGCTTCTTCTAAGTTGAAAATAGGAAATTCTCTAGGATTATACACTATCCTAGTTGAAATTTAGAATCTGTGGAAGAGATGTCCATGTGGTGTGGTCGAACAAATATTATTTTGAGGACTAGGAAGATGCCAGATGCTTAGAGGAGAACAAATTATAAATGATATATATACACAAATTTGCGTATTTTTATTTATTTATTTTGATAATTGATGAAGAGAAATTTCATTGAGGAGAAGAGAGAAACTTACAAGTTGAACAGAATTCCATTCCACCCATGAGAAATGGGTGGAGGAAACACACTCACCTCTTCTACGTGCTGTTGACAAAACTAGTGACTGTAAAAAGAAAAAAAAATACCAATCCCTCAATTCCTTGTCTAAATTGGGAATTAATTCTGATTTGAATTAATCCTATATGAATGTATCTAATCTCTGGATATTTCTTTTTCCATTTGGCAATTTTTTGTTTGTCAAAGAGAGGAACATGTATTTTTCCTTCAGAGGATAGTTTAGCAATTGTGTTACCACTAAATTTTTCAAAAACTCTTGCTGAGAAAAAGTTGAATTTTGACATTTTATAAATTTCATTTTTCTTTATTTCTTGTTTTTTTGACAATTCTTCTAATTGTTGATCTGTAAAGGAAATTTCTTCTCCTATTACATTTCCTAGTCTTAAAGTATTCATTTCTTTTGATGTAACTTCTTATACTTCATTCATAAAGATGTAATCTTGTTCCGATTCTGTTGATTCATCATCGGAAGACAATTCATAAATGATGTCTTCTACATCAGTTATTTTTTCACCATATAAGATTTCAAGATCTTGTTCTTCAAGCATCTTAATCATTTTTTGTGCACTTTTTCCTTTTCTGGGACATTGGGGTGCAGTGTGATGTGACCTAATTCATTGCAAATATAACATTCGCAAGAATTTTTTTTATTGTTAGAAAATTTTCTTTTTCTAACATATTTTCTTTTCTTAGAAAATTGCTTTTTCTTTTTCCAAGATTTCCACTTGAATATTACAACCTATTTTCCAATTCTCTTTTAGAATTTTAGCACAACATTGTTGACCATATTTTGTTTGGCTAATTTGGTTTTTTACCTGTTTCTTGGCCTTGACTTCAATACATTTATCAAAAATTAGTCTTAGAACAAAGTTTATTCTAAAACCTAGATTATCCAATTTACCTCCCTTCCCTTCTTAATTAAGTCTTCATTAATTATCAAAAAAGAAAAAGAAAGTATTGGTATGAAATTTTTGGGTAGAGTAATGGAGGAGTATCGATTTTGACAAGTATTTTTTTTATGGTTGTCTTAGGCGAAGCTAAATAACTTGGGTGTCATAAAATCATCTTGGTTTTGAGAATTCAAGATTATCCTTTTGTTTAAACAATTAGTGGAATGTTATAGAGAGAAGGAAATAACTCCTTATGTTCTTTGTTGATCAGGAAAAGTAATATGATGGAGTGGCTAAAAATATTAATCCAGCGGTTTTTGGGCAATAAAGAGGTCCGATATGGAAAATATTTTGGTATAATTGAATACACTAATGACAATGCGCTGGCTCATGTAAACCAAGAAGCCTGATCTCTTGTCAAGTATTTTAGTCTATATATTAGGATCAAATATAAACATATGCATCAAGTTAACCGTCTGTAAGGGAGCTCTTGTTTAATCTGCTGGGGCCCTGGAATTGTAAGTCCATGTGTCTTTTTTTGTGGTGAGCATTTGTATTATGGTCGAGAAACCTTTATGGCAACACTGTTTTTCATTCAATCTATTATGATCAAATTGATGCTCAGTTGGTGTCCTGACTAGTGGAGGTTTGCCCAAATCGTCATTGATTGCATAATCCTAGGAAGGGAATTATCTAGAATACAGCAGAGAATGATTCATCAAATGAATTGTGTTGTCTTATTACAGGGTCCTATCAAACAAGAGTCTGGTTGGAAGCTGATGTGTTAATCTGACTTAATAATAGTCACATACTTATGTCCATATTGTAAATGGTGAGTACAATTAACATTAATGATATAACTGTTATTCATTGAGAATTGGGACTGATTCACAATTATTCTCTGGACTATGCACTCAATTAACTGGAAAAAAAAATGGTCATTGATGAAATGGACCACTTTATGGAGTGACTTAGGATGGATGTTGCTGAGATGACGATGTTAATATAGATATGTGGAGACTAGGAAAGACAGGATAAGGATGAGTTATCCAATTGTGTAGTATTGGATGAGGCATTTTGTCATTGTTTCTTGAAATTATAAACTTTTTTCTCTAATTTTGCATAAAAGCATCAGAGTCAAAAGAGTTTGTCTTAGTCGTGTTCATTTTTTATGCAGCTCCATCTGATCTTCGCCATTTATTTTTCTCGGGCATCTGGGCAAGCATGAGTTTGGGTATAGCAGCATTCGTGAGAGCCAATGGCCGGACGTTCTGTAATAGGCCTCGCCTACACAAGCCTCGATGTTGAAGAACAGGGTATGCCATGGTGATTGTGATCCATATTGCTAAAGTGCCTGCTTCACAGTTTGTTACATTTATTCTTTATATTATTTATATGGGCCATTTAGCTTCTGTATTTACTTTCACGAATTTCTAGATGGTTAATCTAATTATACTTTTTACCATCTTGAAATTGCGTTTCCTATTTTTCTGAAACATGTGTTTCTTATGCTTCATTTCATTTGTACTGTTTATACAAACTCTATTTTCACTTACTGGTTTATGATCTTACAGAAAATACACCAGTAAATGGAAGTAGTCTGACTGCTGTCTTTCATATACTGCTTGTTACTTTGATTCATAATATTTTGTTAACTTATACATGTACCGTGACCAATGGATCATAGGTAATGAATTTAATCAACCAAGCTATAAATTAAAGATGTGCTTGCTGAACTAATTGGGTTTACAGCCTTAAATCCTCTTTACGGTTCTTCCCCTTCCAAAAGTAATGCCATTTTTTTGCCCTTTTTTTATTCAAAGCGAAATTGCATTCGTAAATGTCTTTCTCCATTAAACGCATGCTTTGTTAGGCCTTCCGATTGGTTTTTGATTATCTAATACTTTCATTCTATTCTTAAATCTCGACAATTGTTCATTACAGCATTCTTATGTTAGTAACTTGGAAATATGTAGTTGTACTATATCCTTAATCTCAACCGCTAAATTAGTTGATCGAGTGATGATGATCCTATGCTGTGAAGAGGGGCGCATGAGATTAGCATATGGTTTCTTATGGTCAAGAATAATATCTAATTTATACTTGATTATGTTTGAGATTATGTTCATATGAAATTTTGGGGCAGAAGAATCAGAATTCTCATCTACAATGATATGAATTGGGTTATTTATAAAATAGCTTAAGAATAAATTCAATGGAATTGAGTTGAATTATAATTCCAAATCTCAAATATTCAACTAATCACAAAAATTGGAATTGAAAGCACAATTCTAATTCTTACCTCAAATTCTTGCTCCAATTCCATGAATCAATCAGGCCTAGTGATCCAAAAAATAAGTATTGTTGTGGAAAGGAGAATTATGTTTTTAGGCGAAAAACACATCCATTGCACACTATGAAGGCGATAAAGTCCAAATTCAATGTTATACACTAACAGTTACGGATTGTCGTCGCGATTGATATGCTTCCAATCCCAGTTTCAGGAGCCAGGTACCCTTACGATCAGATCATCAAGCGACAGGATATGCTATCTGCCTCCCAGAGGGTGGCTTCAAGCAAGAAATATGGGGTTGAGGTTGAGCACAGCTGCGTATGCGAGCATTGCTGAGGCAGAAAAGCAGCGGCACAGGCACCCTTTTAAGGGACTTCAGCTTCAGTACAGAAAAAACGAAATCAATGAATTACTAATAAAACATAATCGTCAACATCCAAAAACACTCGAATTAATAGGTCGAATATAATTTTGTACAAAAATAAAAGGTGAAAATATAAACAACATATACAGGGATCATCATTTATTATTCGTTAAAAAATTTGGTGTTCTAAATTAATCGGATCAAATGACTTTATTGATAATCAGTAAATAATATAAAGTAAAAACATCATCAAATCCATCACATTATGGAAATATCATACATGATAATTTGCATTTTACTGCATAAAATTTACTAAATAAAAGAAAATAACCTCAGATACTGCCATAACTAAGTATTTAAAGTTCAGGATATTATAAAGGGCATTTTTTGTTGGATGAAAGAGAACCATGGTAAGAGTTACAATGAAGTATTTGTTAGGGAGGGAAATCTTGAATTAACTTCCCATCTTGGTCACATATCAATACTGGCTAACAATATGCTTCAACAAAATTTAAAATAAAAGAAAAATGATATTAAGAAGTTTAGGAATAATTTTTTTTACCTTTGGTTTGTAACATAAGTACACAAAGCTAGGGCTAGTATCAATGGGCAACAATGTATAGGAAGCCAGTTCTATTATATTTCTCATGTCCAGGCTCTCTGTACAAAATGGATTCCATTTGTGACCCATCTGATTTCATGTTCCTAATCTGGTATGTGGTACCTTCCATATGATATAGTAAACCACCAACAATAAAAAATTGAAACAGAAGGAAATTTGAAAGCAAAGTATATTTGTACAATGAGAGAGTATAAACACCTTAGTGATTTCCCTTCCAACTCCCAAATGCTCCCACAGATCTGCGGAATTATAAGTATTCATGATACTTGTACACTGCTTTCTCTGTTCTATGAGAGAGGTATTTTAAATGTCAAAGCAGATGCAGATAACCTTTTGCAAACTGTTCTAAGAAAAAAGTTACTGATATGACTGGTGCATCTTCTCAAATCAAAATTCCATTACCATCTTCCAAGCCTTTTTCACTATTACTTTGTGATAGGTTGCATGGAATCCTGTTTCCCAATTCACTAACTAAATCCACAAAATTTTTTAGACTGAGATTTCATACCTTTTTCTCATTGCTTCTACATGATTCTGTCAGTTGCTCCCTTATCCTTGTTGGGTCCATACTGTATCAAAGCCCTCCTCATTGAGATTGTTGGAAGATTTTGTGGTGAAAAATATAAATGCCAAACCATCCTAGTGCCTTCCCATTATATCACCTTATGGTTCATTCCTAGGTTCTCTCTAATGCAATCGTTTCTAGTTTTCCATTCAAAGTTTTAGCATCCTCATCTCTGTAAGAATTAAACTTTGATGAATAAACTTTCCATTTTAAGTTTTTTTTTCTCTAAATGATCTGATTTGTATCATTGATCACATGCAACGTTTAAGGAGCAAAATTCATACTTCAATAACTTAATTTTAACCCTATATACAACATCCTTCTCATATCATAAAAAAAATGCATATACGTGAACTGTAGTTAAGATTTTTTTTTTTTTTTGGTAATAACTGTAGTTAAGATTGCTGGTCCCATGTTTTCATGCTGGAAGCTGAAGGTTTTTACCATCATACCATGTGATTGTTCCTTGTTAAAAGAAAGGTCCATCTAGAAAAAATTAGTCCTAAAGCTTCCTTGACTTCTATAGGTAGTGGAAAGGTACTCTACCTTAACCATCTGGTATCTTCCTAAAATTCTGTTAAGAAACCTGGTAAAAAAATGCCACATTAATTTCTGCTATAGATTACAAAAGCCTCTATAATGACACCATCTGTCTTCAGGTATTTTTTTTCTCTCAATTACTGACGCAGATCCTTTGTTTCTTTTATATGCTACCACAACACATGCCGTCTTGTCTGTAGATTTATCCAATACACCTGTTGCCTGGTAGAAATCTCTGTAAATTGGCTCTTCATGCTTCCTTAAATCCATCATCCTTTGAAGCCCCCTAGGAGTAGCTCTAGATATATCCAACGTGCTTTAGGTCCTCACCCTTTGTCTCTCTCATCTAGCAAGTGCATGGATACCTTCTTCAGAATCTCTTGTGCCTAAATTATATGACGTGATATGCTTTCTCTCTAGCCTCACTACTTAGATTCCTTTTATCACCTGTTTATCCTATCAAAATATTCTCATTTCTAACCTTGTTCAAGTCTTGTAGCAAGACCAGTTTAGAGGTCTAGAATGTCTCCTTTATCACTGAATTTCATCCAGGGTTCTTTATAGATATTGTGTAGACATGTTTACATAAGATTTATGTCCACAGGTGACTATCGGGTGTGTGATTGTATTTTGTTTTCGCCACCTAAGTAGTACAGAGAATGATTAAGATGTATCTCCAGTTACTTTATGGTTTTTTTTTTCTTATATCCTACCTGTCTTTCATGGGCATTTTGTACTCATTCTTTGATTTTAGCAAAGTTTTTTATTTATCTATAATAAAAATATTGACTTTTTTATATGGAATTAGAGTCGTTTCTTCTTCTGCACAAAACCTCTAAGGATTCATCTGTCACAAGGTCTCTGCTAAATACATCTTTGATAGAACTACCATCACTTCCCTAACATAAATGGAATCATCTGGTTGGTGAGTTACAATCATATGCATGCATTCCAAGCCCTTAAGAAGTATCTAGCCAAACTATTTATGATCTTAGCTTTGCCTATTTTTTTTCTACCATTTGAATGCGCTTATTCTGTACACAGCGCATTACCCAAAAGATAACTTATTAATCAACAAAAGAAAAAAACATAAAAAAAGGGCCAAAAAACAAAAAAACCTCCATAAATAGTCTCTCCACACTTCTTTAAGCTCATCATCCTGGGAAGGCCTCCATCCATCATTCTTGATACATCTAGCGTGATCCTACTGCCACCAAAAGAAAGAAAAAAAATTTATATATATATATGTAACTCGATAAAGGTACTTGCACTTAACTGTTATCATTATGTGAGTTTATAGTTATCATTTCAATATTCTCACAAGCCAGATTATCCAATACATTTTGTGCAGCTTATGTATAGCTTCACTTGCAACTATGCATTTGAGGTCTTATTTTTCATGCTAGTGAAAGTTATTCTATCTCAATTTTCTATTACATAAATCGCACTTCAAAGAAATCATATGCATACCATCATCTGTATAGGCATAACCGTTTTTTTCTTCTCTTTTTTCTTTTTCATTTTTTCTAATCTATTTATGATAATGTGTTTGCATGGAAATTATAAACTATTAGTTGTATAAACAAATGACCAAATCCTAGAGTATCTAAGTGTTGCCCACATATGAGATAAGATAAAGAAAAGTAGGTTTCGGCACAGCCTTCTAATGAGGCACCTATAAGAAGATACGAGAAGGGATCCATTAAAGAATCTAAGGGGAGAGGAAAGATGAAGAAAACTTGGATGGAGTGAGTAAAAAATGATTTAATGCTCGTAATCTGATTTAAGATATGGTTTTCGAGAGATTAGGATGGAGGAACATGGTTTGTGTTTTCAAACCCAAGTAGTTGGGAGGTGTTTTGTTATTATTATTGTTGTTATGAATAAATGATCAAAGTTATTTGGTCATATGCCTGCTATCCAGTGGCGGAACCAGGACTCCAAATCTGAGGGGGCAAAAAATATTTTCAATTAACACTTATACATGAAATATAGAAATTTCATGGAGATAGAGGGGCAAACCAGAAATTTTAGGGGGGGCAAAACATAAATTTCAATTAAAAAATATAGAAAAATATATACTTTTAATTAAAAAATAAAAATTTAGGGGGGGCAATTGCCCCCCCTACACATAGCCTGGTTCCGCCACTGCTGCTATCGCTTATGATATATTGTGATTTTAGAACCAGCTATCAACATCATTTCATAATTTCCCCCGCTATCATTTATTGTATATTTGCTTTTGAAAATAGCTACCAACATTATTTCATAATTTAACTTACATCTTTAGAAGCAATAAGAGACGCTTGATATAGGTTAAATGTAAGGTCATATAATCCTTAAAAGGAATTAAAATAAACATATACATATATTCAAAATTATTTCACATTGGGTCAAAGGGTCAGGTAGTTGATACGATATTTTTGGGTTCCAACCTATCTTCACCCAGTAATATGATTGATACCATATAAAGAAGGAAAAAGACAGGAGTAGAAGAAAAGCTGAGATTAGGAATACAAAACACGGACTTGAACATGAAAGGAAAAATAAATTATTAATTCACAACTGCAAATTTTAAAGCATTTGAGATACCTCTGCATCAACTTGACATGGTTTCCGATGAGAAATACAACTATGGCGAAAATAGACCCAAGGGAACCATCCTCAATCAGCCAAACAATGAGTAACTGCATGATTGGGAAAACTCCATTAGTATTTGATCAGAACTGGGACACCTCATAGTAATCTGGAAGGTCGAGTTTCTGGAATTGCAGACTTGGTATACTTCCTTGGTCCCAGCCTTACTGTGACCACTTAAGCACCGTCTGTGCTGTTGCACTACAATCATCTCTGTGAAAGTAGTAACATACTAAAGCCATCTTCCTGTACTTTAGGTTCATCTTTCTGGGATTGCAGACTTGGCATACTTAGCAGACTTGGTATACCTCCTAGTAATCTATAAGGTCGTCTTTTGGGGACTGCAGACTTGGTATACTTCCTTGGCCCCAGCCTTTCTGTACCCGCTTAAGCACTTTCAGTGCTACTGCACTACCATCATCCCTGTGAGAAAAAATAATAATAATGAGAAAGGAAAAAGCATAACAACAATGGAGGGAAAAAAAAACTGTTAGACATTCTCCAAGGGAGGTCAACAAATCGCATGCATATATTAACATGGGTCACCTCTCCTTACGTTATTTGCAATGAGAAAACTCAAAACAAGCAGATAATCAAACTCACAGATTATATAGCATTCTTGGATGGTTACAGAATGTGGTGAACCTCACATTGAAAAGAAAGGTTATACATTTAGAGTATTAGAACCCAATTGGTCAATTCTTATATTAGGAGCACTTGTATTATAATGACAACGGGATGTTGTCTATGTGTTATATGCTCAGAATTCCCTTAACTTTCTCATGGTAAAATAAAGTAAATAATAGTAACAATTAAAAAATCACCAAAAGATCTATCAGAAACCATTATATGAGATACTCTCCCCTCCCTCCACCAAGCATGGATATGAGAGAGGAAAACAAGATTCAGAGGATTAACCAAAAAAAAATTACAAATTAAAAAAATACTGAATAATCACAAATAACTCCTAAATGGAAATACCTGTGCAATATTTTTTGCCAATCGTTTCCACCAAAACCTTCCTTTTTCAGTTTTCTATGATTCAACTCCTTCACATCTTTATGAAACTTGTTTGTCACCTTTCCCTCTGAAGCCATCTCCATCATCCTCTCTGCAAGTTCATCAGCTTCATGTTTGTTTCCTTTTTTAACCAATCCATCAATCACAGGCATGAATGATGCAGGATCAAACCAACATCCTTTATCAATCATCTTACGAAGGGTTTCACAAGCCCCTTCTAACTTCTCTTCCTTGCAAAGAACTTCAATCAGATCTTTGTATAAGAAGTCATTTATGTCAAAGCATTTGTCTATTGAAGCTTCAAATAGCTCCTTGGCCTCTGAAAGTTTCCCTCTGGTAAGAAACTCATTGAACATTAAACTATATAATGCTTCCTTATGGCCACATAGGCTCACAGCAATTTCAAATATGCCTTGTGCTGCTTCAATATCACAAGCCTTGAAATAAGCTCTAATTAACAACTTGAAAGTAAAAATAGTAGGAGAAATATGCCTCTGAAACATTTCATCTAAGAATGAAGTAGCTTCTTTAGTTTTTCCTTGTTCACAAAGAGAACTAATCAGATTATTGTAAGTCAAGACATTAGCAGAAATACCTCTTTCTCTCATCTCATTCATCAGTTCAACAATTTCCTCTGTTTGACCTTTACTTCCCAAGCCCAATATCAACAAATTGTATGTTTGGGCACTCTTGTTGCATCCTTTTTTCTCCATGTCCCTTAGAACTCGAAAAGCTGATGATATTTTTCCATGTTTACAGAAATGATGAATAAAAGTGTTATAAAGAAACAAATCAGGCTCCAAGTTCTTCCCCAGCATCTCAACGAACTTCTTTTTGGCTTCATCCAGCCTCCCAGACTTGCATAACCCATCAATTATAATTGAGTAACTGATTGTATCAGGCAAGCATTTCTTTCCATTATTGATATTATCCACTAGTCCGATAAATGAATTTCCAATATCACCAAGGGCAGCACTTCCATGAATCCACATATCATCTACAATTTCAATTGCCTTATCCAATTTCCCACTTTTACACAGACCATCAATCACAATATTGCAGGTCACAGTATCTAAATTGTATCCTCTCTCATTCATCTTATGCAGCAATTTTTCTGCTTCTGAGATCCTCCCTTCTGTCCAGAGACTTCGCAACAAGATATTGCAAGTAAAAATATTTGGGAAACAGCCACTCTTGATCATCTCATTGAGGACATTATTGGCTTCAGAGACATTCCCCCTGCTGCAGTACCTGTGGAGTAAGGTACTGTAAGTCACTGTATCTGGTAAAATTCCATTATTCTTCATTATATCTATCACCATTCTTGCATCTGAAAGCATCCCATTCTTGCATAGCCCATAAATCACGATGTTATAAGAATAAATATTTGGAGATAAACCCTTGTCAACCATTTCTTTAAAAACCAATTGTGCCTCCAGTAGCTTCCCATTCCTCACCAAACCCAACAACCATATATTGTAACTGTCCAACCTAGTAAAATCACCATTTCTTTTCATATGTTCGACCAAAACCTGGCCTTCCTCCAACATCCCGCCCATGTAAAATCCCTCTAGCATTAAATTATATGTTATGGCATTAGGCCTAGGCAAACCCAACTCATCTGCATTCTGCATATCATTAAAAATTCTAGAAGCTTCTTCAATATTTCCTCCGCTACAAAGAGCCGAAATCCTAGAATTGAAAGTAACAACATCAGGAAATAGACCATCCCCTCTCATTTTTTCCACCAAACTCTCAGCTTCATCGACCTTCCCCTCCCTACAAAAACAAGAAATCAAAGTGTTATAAATTACTCTATTGGGCAGACACCCAGAACCTCTCATATTATTCAAAATCCCCAGTGCTTGGAGACTGAGCCCAGCTTTACAGTATCCTCGTACCAATATCCCGTAACTGAACTCGTTAGGTTTACAACCCTTCATGGGCATTCTATCAAGCACCTTATGAGCGTCTTCCAAACGTCCTGAATTACAAAGGTACAACATCAATATGTTAAGCGTGTAAGTTTCTGGTGAAATTCCAGCAATGAGCATGTCTTTATACAGCCTTGAGACAGATTCAGGCCGATTTTCCTTAAGCGAGTGTTCAAGGAGCACATTGTAGAGGCGAAGAGGGGGAGGTTGGTCGGGGAACTGGCTGCGAAGGGATTGAAATTGAGATAGAGCCTTATCAAGCAGTCCAGACTTTGCTGATACTTGGGCAAGAGAGATCAGAGAACGGCGAGATGTTTGTTGGGGTTGAAGTAGAAGGAGATGTCGATGGAGGTCGTCAATTTCCGGGAGCATTTTGGCACGAGCGAGGATTCGGGTAATGACAGGAATGAACTGGAGACACTGCTTGGAGGAGGGCGAGGACAGAATGTGTTTAAAGAGGTTCCATGACAAAGTCGGATTGTTGATGTCCAGAGCCTTGGCGAGGTTGGCTGTCTGCTCCATTTAACGGTCGATTTGACTCTCCATGTTACCTTCTTCTAAATTGATTCTGTTTTTATTAGTGGGTTTCACGGTTGATCACAGGAACTTTTCAAAAATTGGTTGCGGAGTACCGTTTTGAGGGACGTGGCAGTAACAACACATCCTTGCACGTGCACCAAAATACCGCACCGCTTGCAGCAAGCGAATGCACCAAATTAAACCCGGATGATGCAAACAGACAGCCTGCACTCGCTACTCGTTTGAGGGATGAAATATGCTGAAATGTTAGCCTGCATTGGTTTCTGCTGTTGGGTTTGGATGCTGCCCCCGTGAAGCATCCAACAGTTGTTTTTAGTGGGCCCACAAAAAACACTTGCAACGAAGGAATAAAAAAAAACTGTTGAATTCACAGTCATTCTGCATATATGAAAGGAAACTTTTTTTTTCTCCGGTCAAGCAATTTAAAATAATTCAAAAGAAGCTAATCTATCATGATTTTCACAGAATAAATTATGTATTTACAAGAATACATACATTTTCAATAGCTTGGGCATTACTTCATTCACAAGTCACAACT
Source organism: Buxus sempervirens (assembly GCA_947561395.2). Lineage (NCBI taxonomy): Eukaryota > Viridiplantae > Streptophyta > Magnoliopsida > Buxales > Buxaceae > Buxus > Buxus sempervirens. Next base: position 1,158,419 of record OX387184.1, on the reverse strand, counting down.
GGTTGAGTTGAGCTTCAAAATATCAGTAGCTCCTTGCTCTTTCACCTTGTTTAAAAATTTCAATTCAATAGCTTAGTCATATTCACAACTGATTGGCTCACCGGTTTTCCATCTTATTCATCTCCTTGAAGGCGAGGATCACTTGTTCCATTTCTAAATGATTTTCACATCAATTCTCCCATCCATCTTCATAAAATTGTGCAATAGCTCAATCACAGCATGTATCTCACTGGTCTGGAGGTGAAACCTGTTTCCTGCAACAAATCTATATGACTTGCTGCCTACATGCACCGAACTGTAACCAGCCACCACCCTGACCTTCCTCTCCTTCAGCAACCATCTCATGCTAGCTGCGTCGCCCCATGACCCACCTGCAGCGTACATGCTCGATGCCAGCAAATAACCAGCTGAGTTTGAAGGCTCCAGCTCAACAACATGAGACATAACACTTCCACCAAGCTTGCTGTTGCCATAACTCCTGCAAGCACTCAAGAGTGCACCCCAGGTACTTGCACCAGCCTTGACTCCTCCTTGAGGCATCCTCTTGATCACCTCCATTGCAGTATCAAGCTTTCCGGCCCTTCCCAGCATGTCAACAATGCATGAGTAATGTTCCAATTCAGGCTTGAACCCACGATCTCGAACCATCCGCTCAAAATAGGAGACCCCTTCCGCAACTAAACCACCATGGCTACACGCAGATAAAACGGAAAGAATTGTTACCCCATTTGGCTCCATACCATGTTGTTCCATCTTGGCAACCAAGGCAATAGCTTCGCGTGCAAAGCCATTCATCCCGTATGCAGCTATCATAGCACTCCACGATACGATATTTTTCTCCGGCATATGATCAAAAACTCTTCTGGCAGTATCTATTGCCCCACACTTCGAGTACATATCCAGAATTGCAGTGCCAATCACCAGTTCCACAGCCAAGCCTCTTCGAATTGCGATGCCGTGTCCCCACTTTGACCTTCTTAGATCAGCTGAAACAGAGCAAGCTTCCAGAAGGCTTAAGACTGTAACAGCATTAGGCTTCTGTTCCCAGTTCATCCTATGGAAGAGGGATATTGCTTCATCAGGTTTGCCACAGTGGGTGAAACCTGCAATCATTGTGCTCCACGAAATCACATCCCTTCTCTTCATATGATCAAACAATCTGCAAGCAAGCTCAACCAGATGGCACTTCGCATAGGCATCAACTAAAGAGTTCATAACCCACTCATTCAACTCAAAACTCCTCCGCATTACAAAAGAATGGATGGATTTGCATTGAATTGTGTCAACAAGGTTCTTACATGTTTGAAGAAGATTCACGATGGTCACCTCATCGGCCTCAACCTCAGCATTCAGCATTAAATCAAACAGCAGCAAAGCTTCCGAATACTGCTTGTTATGAACAAATCCAGATAAGATTGAATTCCAGGACACAATATTCCTCCAAGGCATCTCATTGAAAGCTTTAACGGCAGATTCAGTATCTTTACATTTAGAATACATATCAATTAAAGAATTTCCTACAAACGAATCACAACTGAAACCTCTACAGATAGCACACCCATGGACCATTCTTCCTATATAAATGTCTGCCACAGCGGTGCATGCTCTGAGAACGCTCACCACTGTAAGCCCATCTGGTTTGACATGGATCTCACATGACATCTCCCGGAAGAGCTGCAACGAATCACAAGCTTCCCCACTTTGAACATAACCTCCAATCATCGCGCTCCAAGAAATCACATCTTTCGCGACCATTTCATCAAACAGGATACGTGCAGACTGCACGTCAATATCCGCATACAAACTCAACAGAGAGTTCTGAACTGAAAGGGAAACCAAGAACCCAGAGCGGAGTATGTAACCGTGAATATCTAAGCCTTTATGGGTAGTACGGAGGCCTCGACAAACCTGAAGTAGAAGCACCAAGGTGGAAATGTTGGGTTCAAAGCACTCCATCCTTGCTTGCATAAACAACTTCAACCCTTCCTCAGAAGCACCTTGATCAAGAAAGCCATGAATAACAATATTCCATGAAACGGAATCCTTCTTCATCGGATCAAAAAAACACATCGCAGTATCCAATAACCCACCCTTTATGTAAAAGTCCAAGATGGAATTCCCAATAGATGAAACAGATTCAAAGCCATGCCTAACAAAACATGCATGAACAGACTTACCTTGCTTCAATAACCCAAGGTTAGTACATGCTTTCAGAATGGGAGGAAACAAAGAATGGTCCGTTAGCTGAGAAGTTCTAGCCTTTTGCATTTCAAGAAAGTGAAAGAGTACGTCTTTCCATTGTTTCCTGGAGGACAACTCTCTAATCCATGGATTCCAGATAGTTGGTCTGGTCCGTCTGGAGCCAGAAAGAATGGTCGGGAGAGGCATCCCTTAACCTATATTTATTTCTTTCCATTTAATGCAAATTCTTAAGAATTCATACCCCTTTTTCATTCTTCTTCTTTCTGCTGTGCTCTGGGACTTAACATAGTTTCGTAAGAAGCGATACGGATGCTTCATTAGTTTGATTAGCGGAACCGTACTGTATTTATTGACTATGGTGCGATATTTATATTACCAAAGTGGTAAAGAAATCGAATTATTGTAGTACCTAGACTTGCAGTTCAGGCAACAACGATTTACAGAAGGAAGGCTACTCTCCATTTGCTACCACTTTGTAAAGCAATCAAGCCCTTCTATTTCTTTCAGCTACAAGTTCACGCAACTTATAATATTAAATCAAATAGGTAGCAGGACAGACACACACATACTTCTTATGGAAAATGCTGGAGATAGTGAAAGCAATTGTTTTTGGCACGATTTGAAGGCAGTTGCTCATTTGTCACCAAGCAAGTGCAGATGAACAATGGAATTTATGTTTCCCCCACAACATTGTCGTCCTTTGCCATACTAGAATTTATAAAAAAAACCTAACTCTTACATTTTTGAAAGGAAATTGTGGATTGCGAGAAGCTAACTTCATGTCCCAGCAAAGATCCAAAGATGGAGTGGACAAACATCATCCATGCTGCCGTACCTAATGCAGAGGAACTCATGTTTTATATAATTGAGTTGAAATTCAGGAGCTCACTGCCAAGCTTTCAAGAATATTCAGATGGTCAAATAAATTCCACATGGAATGCACACAGCGAATAACATAACTACGAATGTGCTGTTCACATTTGTTTCTTTCTCTTCTCTAGATGATAATAATTTTGCTGGAAGATCAAGATCAACCAAACCAAGTGCCTCAGACCAATTTCCGGCCAAAGCACAGTTGGAGAATACAGTTGGCAGTATGTAGTCTGCCATAAAAGGAAATTGCTTAGTCGGCTCTCACCAGAAGTACGAACCAATATGTCTGGATCAGGAGTCACAGACATATACATGTGCTTGTTGATATCCATCAAGCTAATGGGGTGCTTCAGCTCTTCACCAATTTCCATGTCCTCATCTCCTGCAATCGAATCATCAACGGCGCCATTTAAATCTAATTCTTGGATTTCACCCTGCTTTTCTTCGACTGATCTTTGAACAGCATGCAAAATCTCATCTGTTGAAGTATAGGCCACACAGACCGAGAGCACGGCCTTGGTGTTTTTAGCAGTGGCTGCCATAACCTTTTCAGCTGCCTTTCTGAGAGGGTCACTCAACAGCTCTAGGTTCCCAACGAAATAAACCCTAACTCCATAAAGATTCACAATGCTCTCTTGATTAAGCAAACCCTCAATCTTTTCCTGCATCAAATTCATCACATTCTGAACTTGATCGGGCTTTCGCTTGAAATTATCAATGCTAAAGGCATAGACTGTTACATAGTTTATCCCCAACTGATAACAGTATTTGAGGATGGACATGAGAGCCAAGAAACCAACACTATGGCCTTCACTTTCTCCTAGACCATGCTTCTTAGCATACCTTCGGTTTCCATCCATGATGAAAGCAATGTGATTGGGGATAGGACCTACGGATAGAACCCGAAACAAGCAGTTGCGTAGGAAGCCACTAAAGTTTCCAAGTAACTGTTTAACACCACCATCACGACCTTTCTCCATTTAGAATCCTTGCAAGAAGCTAAAGTTCCAGGACCAGAATAATCTGTTCATGATAAATCTAACATCAGCACATCATCTACTTTAAAATAACAGTTGCAGGAACTTTAACAAAAGATAGAATTTCAGTTTCAATTCAAACAAATCTTAGGAGATCTATATTATATTTGAATAGAGAAAAAAAAATTGGCAATACGACTGGATGATTCTATGCATAGCTCATGGACTGGTACATCCAGATGGTTTATTGGGGATCATCCTGAATATCAGATGAAGTTCAAGTTATTATACCACAAGGATGGGCTCTAGATTCAATACATTACGACAATTCAACAAACAGTTCACAGTCCATGGGACCACTGGATGAAAGAAAAGGCTCCTGACTTGAGTTTGGTTGCTTAAATTGCTCAACTGCTCTCGCAGTTGGCCAGGATCTTGAAGAACTCTATGCGTACAATATGAACCATCTGATAAAAAAGGTAAAGAAAAGGATATCAAAGCCCACAGGAAAAATCACTGAAGAGTCAAAATACTTTGGAAACCCACATAGAGGAGTAACCAGAAGAAAATTTCAGAAGCTTCCTTCGTCGCTTTGATCTAAAATATTAATTTTTGCAAATATGCCACGTCTATGGTTCCTGTAGAGTTGGAATAGAACAATGTTTTACTTCATTCGTTCTTTACTGAACCAATATCTCGAGATCTGACACTCACGAATATTTTTAAGTTGCTGTGTAGAATCTCGTATCAATCAACTGAACAGTTCATCAAAACACTTGTCTGGAATTCGCAATTGCGTTGATCCACAGAATCTCAATCAAATCAAGATTCAACTCAAAAAGGTTAAAAGTAGCGATTCAGAAGACACCTTTGAAGCAAATAAGGGACCTACTTTAACCACTGCGTCTCCGTCGATCACACGACGTGTTAATCATCAAGAATCGAAGGAAGAAAGCCTAGCAGATCTGGTCAAAAGAGAAGAGAAAAAACCTTAGTTACCGAGATGAAATTTCGTAGCAATTAAACACGCACAAATCATTGAAAGACCTGAACGTAAAGTGAAACCGCCATTAAAATTTAACCTAAAAAGAAACCCTAACTTTCTCAAATAATAAACTGGTAGCACATTGCATACGCATTTAGATATGGATATATAGATCGAACAGGGACGCAGAGGCGCAGAGCTACTGCTCCAGCTTTCTTGGTGACCTTCTTTTTGAGAGTCTTCCCCAGGGCCACGAGCCCCTTTGTTTTTACGAGTCCCTTGTCTTTGATCTAGTTGCGTCTTTTTATTTCGGATCCTCTTGTCCGATATTTTCTAGATTCTTCCGCACCCACCGACCCCTACTTTGTCCGATCCGTCATAAAGAGCCACGTACGAGGAAAACGTGTTGAATCCGTCGATCCATCGTCGATACCAAAAAAAATCCGTCGATCCATCATGATCATGTACGTCCGAAGGACGCGTCCAACGTGAAAGCCAGATTCAACTGGCGCGTGGGTTGCAATTTGGGTTGGGTAAACCCGAATACTATCCGACCCTAACTGACTTTGGTTGGATTTTAATATTTTTTGGTTCGGTTTTGATTACAATAAGTATTAAACCGAATTAGTTTGATTCAGTTTTAGGTTAAATGCTTGATTAAATTGACCGATGTGAAACCCAAACTTCATTCATTTCATTTTGAACTGAACCAAATACTTATGCTATATGTGTATTTATGTATTAATAATTAATTTTTTTAGAAAAATGTATTAATTATTATTTACATATTAATAATTATACTATATAATATACATTTTTAAACGTTAGATCTTCCTTATGATATAATGTATTCTATTTTGGAAGAATTGGAAAGCCATTCGAATATGTTATTCTCCGGTTTTTGAATTTTAAGTAATGAAGTACTAGTAAAATTGGCCTCACCTGAACCAAACCAACCAAATTGTAAATCGGACCTAATTTACAATTTGGTTGGTTTGATTTGGGTTTGGGGTTTTACATTTATATCTGGTTCAATTTTTAGGTTGAGAAGATCAGATCCAAATCGGTTTGGTTTGGTTTTGGGGTGGCTCTCAACTATTCGATTTAGTCTTGGATTGAGGACAGTCCGATCCAAACCAAACCGAGTTGCACGCCTCCTGCATGCTAGACTACTATATAACCAACAAAATACAAACTTGTCATCTAGAAAAATCATCCTACAGGAAGAATCTTTCAGCAAAGTCCCTACAAGCACTACAATATATGGTGGTCCATGCTTTGTGTATGCAAAAAGAAAAACTATATCAAGAAAGTATATGATTAATAAGGAATGAGGTAGGAAACTAAATATGAATACGTGCACGAGAGGCAACTTTGGATTAGCGAATCTGGTGGAATCATATCATAAGGGAGCAAAAGGTAATATGGGTGTTGTGCTGTTACACTTTTATGGTGAGTTGGTTTTTGCTATTAGAGTGAGATGTTATTACATGAAGCATTTACATAATGCATTTTCTCTAGAGCCAGAATCTGGTGGTTCAGTGAAACCATCAGCTGGGATGATATGGATGTGTGTGGGAGCCCTACTGAAACGGGCATCCATCCTTGCATTTCACTCTGGTTCCATCAAATGTGTGTTGAACTTGAATGGTGTTGGGCGGCACCAGATGAAACGCTCTTAGCATGTAATAGTTATTTTTTTCAAGTAGCCCCCTGTGAAACGGAGACGAAATCGTTTGCCATGTTTATTTAAATTGTCCCCTGCCTTGGCCATGAGATGCTACCATGTGGAGCATCTCATGGCCAATGTTTTTTTTTTATGTGGGACCCGCTTGAAACATGTATAACAATAAAAAAAAAATAGTGATTGTGATATGGTTCACATGGTAGCATCACACAGTCAGTCATATTAGAGACCAATTCAGGCAAACAATTCAGAAGATTTCATTCTCATGAAACATTTACAACAAAGAAAAAGCAAATTGTCGCTCATTGTGACTATGGTTGCTTATCGGGTCGGGCCGGCACGGGCATGGCACTTCCCATGGCCTCTAGCGGACCGTGTCATGCCTGGCGTAGTAGGTATTTGGCGCGACCCGCCAAGCACAATGGCCCGCGCGGGCCGTGGCTGACGAAGCATGCGGGCGGTACAGCACACTTTAAGCTTGCCATACAGTGTCAGTTCGAGTGTTGGCCCATGGACTTGTGTTAAAAATAATCGGGTTTTTGTTTTTTTTAACCTTTTTTTCTTATAATTTTTGGGAAAATTGTATTCCAATATATGTAAAAAATGTGTGTGAATAATAAATATATATTTTTAGAATTGTTTGTATTATTTTTTCCTTTTTATCTATTTTTAAAATTTTTTAATGCATTTATTATGCGGCCCATGAGCGACCTGCTGGCCCGCTCGACCTAGCACAGCATGGCCCAGCGCTAGCCGTGCCTGGGTTTTTGGTGATGAAGCAGACACGACACAACTCGTGGCCCGTCAGGCATAGGTTAATCGTGCCTGTGCTATGCCAATCGTTTAGCAACCCTAATTGTGAGAACAAGGTTGAAATCGTCTATAGGTTGAAATCATCTATCGTAATACTGTGCGGCAGACATGTGAGATGTCACGTGTAACATCTCACGGCTTGTATTTTTTCAATATAAAATGCATATTTCACGTTGAAAAACGTAAAAAGACACACCGTGATATGTTGCACAATATTGCGGGAGACGATTTTACCCGGTGAGAGCATGCAACTCCATCAGTAGTAACCAATGCAGCGTAAAGGCGCAACAGGTGTCATCCCAGCACATGGACCATGTCACGATTGTTAACTTTTTCTAGCTGTAAATGTTGCACGTGGGGCCCACTTGAAAAGAGATTGTTTACGTGGCAGCATCTCTATCGAATATAACGCAGGACAAAAAAATTTCGCTTTACCGTGTCTCGCAAAATTCGGCATACGACACAAAATTGGGCAGAGCGAAGTCAATCTACAAGCAGGATTATAAATGCTTTGAGACTTGGGCATACAATAAGGCTCTGTAAACCCATTATGATAAAAATGGTTTTTTTTAGTGGTTTTGGGTTGGATGAAGCATGGTTTTTAAACTTGGTCGATATCGTAGCAATCCTTTTTGAGACGAGTTAACATGCGTTTAAACTCGGCATTAACTCATTAATACGACTAATAGTGTTCTCTCCCTCTCTCTCATCAGCGGCCGATCCTCCTGCACAGTGTTAATTCATACCATCTAACCATTAATTTTTTTCATAAATCTTAAACTAGATTTTGGTTTCGCAAATCTTAATTTAAATTTGATTTCGTGAAAAAACATATGAGAGAATTGGTTTTCAGTGATACTTTTTCGATGTAATTCAAATTCAGTTGCCCAAATCTTGTTAATTGAGAATTAGTGATTTTTTTTAAAAAAAAACATTGAGAATCAGTATTATTTTACTATTTATGAAAAAAAATTTTCAAAAATAATCACAAGACTTTTAAAACCTTTTTTACTCATTTCATTTTCAAAAGAAGTTTATCATGACCAATAAAAAGACATTGATTTCCAATTATTTATAAAAATATCATTAATTCTCAATTAACAAAAATTTGACGACTAAATCTGGATTATTTGGAAAAAATATCACTAAAAACTAATTTTTCCAAAACATATTTCGCTTTTCGCTCTTTTCAAAAGTGAAATATTCTATGTTCCTTTTCACTTTTTCTTTTTCAAGTAGTCCGTGGAGCATGTACAACAAAGAAAAAGCGAGTTGTCCGTATGTGAGAGAATAAAGGAGCAGCAGATGTCATTTCAGGAGATTCATTGCTAATATAAGAGTGTCATCCCAGCACATGGACGGATGGACCATCTGACGATTGTTAACTTTTTCTAGCTGTAAATGTTAAAAAGAGATTGTTTACATGACAGCATCTCTATCAAAGATAATGCATGACAAAAATTTGTACGCTTTACTGTGTCTCGCAAAAATCTGGCAGACGGCATAAAATTGGGCAGAGCAAAGCAGGATCATAAATGTTTGAGACTTACGATACAGAAGTGTTTTTTAGTGGTTTTGGGTTAGATTAAGCATGGGTTTTTAACTTGGTCAATATCGTAGCGATCCTTTTTTGAGACGTGTTAACATACATTTAAACTGGGCATTAAATCATTATCTATTTATATATTAAAGCAAAAGATTCTGATCTAATAATCTATGTTCAAACCATCCTTTAGTTTTTTCATATTTTACTGATTTGTTATGTCACATCAGCATAATTGAAACCCATGTGATTTAAACTCTTGCTTTCAACGTAGATATTTTTTCTGAGTGATCCCACAAAAACAAATTAGGTGTTTTATAATTTGTTGCGCACGTAGCGCGTGCAGTCCCCTAGTTACAAGTAATAGTGTTCTTTCCCTCTGTCTCATCAGCGACCAATCCTCGGACCCCTTTTATTTTTATTTTTATGAGAACATAAAAGAATCTTATTCAACGACCATACAGGTCAACAGCCAAACAAACGAGGGGCTTAAAAAAGGGGTTTATGACACCAAGTGCAAGAAAAAGGTTCTAGCCCAAAATTTGCAAAAGGATCTGCAGCCTGGTTAGCTTCCAAAAACATGATTAATTTGAACTTGATCGAAATAGTTGAGGAGAAGGAGAATCTGATAATAGTTGCCGAAATTCTCTAGGGGTTCAACAATGATAGCCAATGAATCTCCATGAGACTAGATTTTGGTTTCATAAATCTGTTTCAACCACAAAAAAAAAGAAATCTGAAGGAATCTTAAACGATGGTTCCGTTTCAGATCCGAAACAATGGTTTTGATAGTTGTTTTGTTTCATAAATCTGAATCTAGATTTTAGAAACAGAAGAAGAGGAAGTAGGAAAAAGAAGAGGAGGAACTTATCATTTGTGAGAGTGGAGAACAAATGGAAGAATCTTATCCTTTGGGAGATATTTGAAGGAGAGCTTCAGGTCTCAACTTTTAAAAACAACATCCAAAGAATCACATAGATAATTTTGATCTCTTCTGTGGTTCAAATTTCTAATAAAACAACTCTAAAGGGTTTAAACGAGGAAGATAAAGAGCAGATTCTCACCTCCCAACTGTGGTTCTTGAATGGCCGCCTTTTAGCTTTGGAAGCCATTGAAGCAGAAGAACTTGCTAAAGAACATGCTTTCAAGCATTTGACAATATGTATGCAGATTCATCACCTATCTAGGAAATTTCTAAACAAAGACCTTATCCAGCAAATTGCTCAACAGAAAAGAAAAGAGAAGTCAATTGTCCAATTTATTTCATCGTCCCAATTCTGAAGTGTTTCACCAACCAATGGATCTACTATAAGGGATACTCCAGTATTGGAAATGGTGAAGTACTTACAGAGAAGATTTGTGACATAAACTGCCTTCCCAAACATGGCAATGGCAATGGCAATTTACAGAAATATTGGATACATACACCCCTACCCAAGTAGGATGCAGCCATCTCAATGAGAAGATGCAACTTCCACACTGATTTTATAGAAAAATGCCTTTGCAAAACATGTTAAGCCCCTGTAAATTATATGTTATACACTATCCACAATTGGTAAGACATCAAGTTCCTCTTGTTTTTGTGAAGAAGACTACCAAGCACTAGTAGGAAAATCATAATTTCATTTTACAATAGAATCTTCAGTTTGATAAGAACAAGCATTACAAGTTACAACAACGAAATCCCATACTAATTCAACTGGATCACATAACAAAAAATGGGGACACTTAATATGCAAATTCATGTGCAAAAAGATGTTTTGCTTTGTTTGAGCAATCGGTTTTGTGTTGCATTTGATGAGTAGTGACGAGCTCAAGCTCCGGTGCCACTACCATCATGCTTTTGGGTGAAGAGGAGAACGATGATGCAAAGGGCGCTGTTGGAAGTCGAGGTGTCCTTAACGATGCTTAGAGTTGGTTCTGGACTCCTTTGGTTTCTCCTTGACGGTTATAATATGTTCTAAAGTGTCCACAACTTCTCTCATTGATGGGCGACTTTTTGGTTCTGATCCAAGACACCTAAGACTAACTTGAGCTGCCTGAAATGCAGCCTTGGTTGGGTATTGACCGTCGAAGCGTGGGTCGATTATGTTTTTAAACCTTCTTCTGTCAGATAGAAACGGCTTAGTCCAATCCACCAAATTCTGTTTCCCACTTGGCCGGTTTGTATCAAGCGCCCGCTGGCCTGTTAGCATCTCAAGCAACAGCACACCAAAACCATACACATCACTCTTCACGTACAAATGACCTGTTCAATGGTGCCACACTTGTTTAGGTGAAGTCTATCTTGGAAATTGTTTAAACAAATGACCTTTTTCTTTAATATCCATGTGAGAATAGTTTCAAAATCAGGTCACAACACATTTCATATCCATGCTTGTCAGCAATCTTCAAAATCATAGATATTAGTAAGAGATCAGAAAATGAGGCGGCGGTTTACCTGTAGCAACATATTCAGGAGCTGCATAACCATAGGTGCCCATAACACGTGTTGTCACGTGCGATTGACTAGCTGAAGGGCCCATTTTTGCCAAGCCAAAATCTGATATTTTTGCATTATAGTTCTACATAAAAATCACAGCAAAAAGGGACCAATTAATTATTTCAATTTTGCTTTATTTGAATCTTGTAGTCTCCAAGAGTTGGTGGAATCGGATTCTTACCCCATCAAGCAGAATATTTGAAGGCTTGAAGTCCCTGTATATGACTTGATTTTCCGATGTATGCAAGAAAGCAAGCCCTCGAGCCGCTCCAACCATTATCTTCATCCGTATATCCCATGGAAGTGCATTTTTTAGGTCTTACTAAATGAACATGACACATTTTCAAAATGCTGTGTATGGTGAACTTAATGAACATGAAGCATTTTCAAAATTCAAAACAAGCGTACACTTAAAACTGCATTTTTTAGTTCTTACTTTTGAAAAGGTGATGTTGTAAGGTTCCCTTGTGCATGAATTCATAGACTAGCAGTAGTTCTTTATCCTCCCAACAGTATCCTAACAGCTTAACAAGGTTAGGATGAGATAGACTTCCGAAGAGATTCACTTCTGACTGCATTCAACAAACAATGTAATAAGCAAACAACATAAATCAAGAAGAGAATAATCAAACCATTATTCAAAATGAAATGCTGGAACAGTAGATGACTCTCTCATGTGAGAGAGAAACATATAATACAAGGGTGCTATGGTTAGACGATTTCATCAAAATTACATGAAAATTCTGTATCCTGTCCATCCCCACCCCTGTTTCCTGTGCTTAAGAACCCATAAAAGTTTCCTTTGGATAAACTTACACAAGGTACGCATCTGGTGATCAAAATCCACCATTGAAGAAGGCTGTCTTAAGAATCTCATCACCAATTATTAGCAAGCTTGGGTGGCATTTTACAACAGTGAGACACAAGTCAAATTCTGGCGCAAGGACCATTATTGGATTCTTGAAGCCCGGACATAAGTCCCCTTTCTATCATACCACACATAAGGGAAAAAAAAAGGGAAAAACGAAAACTAAAAACTTATACATTTATATAATGTTTATATTATTAGATTAATATGCTTGCCATAACCACCCTCCACGCTCAGTGAATTTCGTACAGGCCAAGCCACTCCTTCCCTATACTTCTTTTGCATTTTTAAGTCGATAAAGGTAAAAAGTACCTTGATTCATTGGCTTGGACACAACTTAAGCTGTCTACCATCTGAACATGTGGGGTTAAGCTTACCCCAGATCTTATACTGAGCAATTATAGTCAATCCTATCCTACAACTTCTATTTCTTTTTCCCATGTTGCTGAGAGGTGAACTACAGATGAGAGCAAAAGAAAATAAAAAGAGAAACAACATCGAAAAGATCCCCTCGTCTACCATGACAGCACTAAAAAAACAAGAATTCCCACAATCATAAAAGATGAAAAATTGAATCATAAGAAACAGAAAAGAAAAAGCAAGAAAGGTCAAAAGGGGCAAAATAAATAAATAAGGAATCCCACATTTCATAATTGCTTGTAAATGAATCAAAATTAAGATCAACCAACTAATTAAAGAAAAAAAATTTGGTTTTGTTTTCCCTTCACTACCATACTTGGATTAGATTTGAAGGGAATTACCTGCCACTCTCCAAATCCTTGAAAGCTCTCTTGATTCAGTTTCTTGATAGCTACCACCATTCCGTGACCCATCTTTGAAGGTGCAAGCGTTTTCTCATCGAGATAACCCTTGAATACTTTTCCAAAACCACCCTCGCCGAGCACAGTATCTGATCTGAAGTTTCTGGTTGCACTCTTCAGGTCTGCAAAGCTGAGAATTTTCAAGTTGGGGTTTGGCAAAATCTTCCCGTTTGGGAACGCCTCATCCAGACTTCCGCTTGTTGACGCCGAAACCCGACTGTTGAAGGTGCTAGTGCTGTTGCCGGTGCTGCCCGAAAATTTAATATTCTTGCTGATATTCGAAGTCGCTGTGTAATAACGAAGAAAACACAAGTCCAAATTAGAGAATTTAGGTAGAGAACAGAGACGATTACATTGAAAAGGAAGAAGGGGGAAAATTCGGAATTTTAATTCCCAAAAAAAAAAAAAATTTTTGAAGAAAACCCCTTTTGAGATGCTTCGGAAGTAACTATGATTATGATGCTCGGAAAAAAAAAATTTTAGCATCAGAACATTTCAGACTGTGTAAAAAAATTGGAGAAAATTTTCTTGCCAAACAGATTCTCTTTCACTTTTAAGAGATAATTGCTAAAAAAGCATCATGATCGGGAAACAACTAAAAATCAGGGAACTAAAAAGAGAAATAAAATCTCACAAGAAGATAAGACAACAAGAAACATGAAACCAAAAAAGGTGCCGAAAGTTCATCACACCCAGAACAAGAAGTCACCCCAGTCAATCAATTACTTTTTGTTCACTTTAAGGAAGTACCAGAACTTGAATGTCCGGTCGTGATTGTGGTCTGGTTTTTATCAACTCGAAATCTCAAGCAATTCCCCATATCGAAGCCTCTTACAACCTCGTCGAGTTTATGGTGTAGCCAAAGAGATAAACATGGTTTTTCTTCAAGTCTGGGCTGCGGAAGGAGGAGCAAGCAGATGAGACAAGAGAAGAAACCCGGAAATTCTTCTTATTAGCGATCCTGTTCCACCTGCTACATCTGAAGCGAAAGACGTAGCACAGGTGAAAGAGTGCCCGGTAATAAGAAGAATTTTCCGGGTTTCTTTCTTTCTTTTGTCTCGTCTGCTTGCTCCTCCTTCCGCACTGGCTGTCAATGATCCCGTTTACCGTCGTTTCCGATTAAATATTCCGATTTAATCTGATTTTTTACCGATTATATGATTTGTCGGATCGGATTCGGACCTAAAAATCAGATCCGTTTATAATGAGATTCAGATTCAAACCAGATCATATCCATCCAATTAATATCCGAATTCGATTAAATTATATATATATACATTTGTAATTTTTTTGATTAATGAGGATGCTTAAGTAATTTAGGTTCCTTCTATTGAAGCCTAACACTTGCAACCCTAAAGATGCTCAACTCAATCCTCTTTCATTTGCTTATCATGAATTTCATCTGCAATCCCTCTTGGCTGCTCCCCTCCTTTGCAACCCTAGAGGGTTGATGCTCATCTCAAGCCTCTTTCATTTGCTCATCACAAGTTTGATCTACAACCCATCTTGGCTGCTATTTCCTTGCTTGGCTGCTCCCCTCCTTTGCAACCCTAGAGGGTCGATGCTCAACTCAACCCTCTTTCATTTGCTATTTGCTCATCACGAGTCTGATCTGCAACTCCTCTCGGCTGCTGTTTGCTCATCACGCCTCTTGCATGGCTGCTCCCCTCCTTTGCAACCCTAGAGGGGTCGATCTCCTCGACGCCTCTTAGGGGTGCTTATCAGGCCGGCTCGGTGCCAAGCCTAGGGCCGCTAGCTCAACAACTTTCAAGTTTGTCTCCTTAACCACTATGACATATTGACTTCTTGCATCAATAGTATCATAATTAAATTATTTTAGCTAAAAATTAAGGATACCCCTACGATTGTTGGAAAATATAATTATAAAAGCTCTTATATAATCAATCAAAGCTAAGAAAATAATTAGGTATAAATAAGCCCAAAAGGATGTTATAAAATCTCCAATTAAATATATTTGTTAAGTCCATGGTTTTTAATTAGACTACTTTAAGTCTTTAATGGGTGTAATATATATTTTTTTAGCAAAATCTATCCCAATATGTGTAAGACAATTTTGTGAATAATAAAAATATTTTTCAAAATTTTTTTGGATTTTTTCTTGATTTTTTTTAAAAAAATTCTTTTAATACCCCTGGCTAAGAGGGCCGCGTGTGCCGTGGGCCAGTGCGTGGCCCGCCCGGCACGCCCCAGTCGTGCCTGGGCCGCGCCACGCTGGCACGATAAGCACCCCTAACGCCTCTTACATGTGCTATTTTCTCATCATGAGTGTGCAACCCCTCTTGGCTGCTGTCTGCTCATCACGCTCCGTGCTTGATTGCTCCCCTCTTTCATTTGTTGTTTTCCCCATCACGCTGCAAGTCGCAACCCCTCTCTCGGTCTTTCTTTTGTTGTTTGCTCATCATGCCACAAGTCACAACCCCTCTTCGTCGTCATTTGCTGTTTTTGCCGGCCATTGTTTAGTTGGTTAAATAAGCTTCATTCTACGATGATATAATGCTTATTACCTTTGGTTCCCAAGTTTCATTTGTTGGCGATAAGCGCAGCTGTCATAAACGCCTATTGTGGCATCGCAGGAAGCCTAAGCTAGATAATCATGCTGGTAGGCTTTTCAGCATGTGATAAGTTGTTGGAAATAATTTTTTTTTTTGGGTAATGTAGAAATAAAATTTTCAAGTGTCATCTACCATCTCTTGTTATGAATTGTGAAATCTTCAATTAAAGAAACATTAATTTTTTTAATTTGATTAGATGTAATTTCTTGAATTCTAAAAGCGATTCATAATTTTTATGAAGATAACATATTGCTCGGGACTTTTATACCGAGGACGACTCTTCATCCAGGAGTTGTTAAACAGGTATCTGGCGCATGGACATGAAAGTGGATGACAAGGCAATTTATAATCCTCGGTCAACAATGCCAACCACAGAAGGGGTATGAGGATTATGGACATAAAATTCAGCAACTAGAATCTCTAAAATCCATAATCCTCACCAAACACCCACTTAGAGTTGTATGAGGATTATGGATTTTAGAGATTCTAGTTGCTGAATTTTAAATGTCTGAGTATAACTCAGTATATTTATCATAAGTATTTTTTTTTTTAAAACTAATTCACATCCTATTGAATAACTAATAGGCTATTTAGTAACATTTTCAAATTCGATTTCCCTGTTTTAAAAAATAGGTTAAGAAACAAATGAATTACTTATGAAGTTATTTTAGAAGCGAGTCAAATTTCGGGGGTGGAAGCTTACTCTGTTTGCATGAATGAGTCTCATCGAGCTGTTGTGTGTGATTTGAGACGATGCGATGCTCAAAAGAGCATTTTCCATATTTTGCATCTAAAAATTCAACTAGGTTGACCGATTACTCCCTTTTAATACGGTTTGGACTGTCGCAAGGTCCATCCCAAATGGCCAGCACAAGTATTTTTGCCGCACCATAAGTCCGTTTTGACAAGTATAAGTATTCTTTGAAGAGGTGTAAGTATGACGGGTTGGGTCGGGTTATGAGAGTTCAGACTCAACCCAATCTAGGATTACTAGCTCAAACTCATTAAATCCAAACCCAACCCAAACATTATTGTTTGAGTTCGGGCTAGGTTCAGGTTGGCCCAAACAAAATGTAAGATTTTGAATTTTTTTACAAATTTTCTTATAATTACAAAATGTTAGAATATCATTCATTAATTTGTCTATCAACATGCTTTTATGTTTGTTTGTTATAAATGCAAATATTACAAATTCCTTTCAATTTGTCCCTTGAATTTGGGAAAAACACACTTAATTTCTTTAAAAATTTTAAAATATAATACTGCTCACTATATTTGTGGTTTTGCACAATCTTTCTTGTTGAGTATGTGCTCCCAAATATCACATTCATTGTAACATATATGTATATATATATGTAAGT
The DNA here is from genome assembly GCA_947561395.2 of Buxus sempervirens. Taxonomy (NCBI): domain Eukaryota; kingdom Viridiplantae; phylum Streptophyta; class Magnoliopsida; order Buxales; family Buxaceae; genus Buxus; species Buxus sempervirens. The sequence continues at coordinate 1,141,234 of OX387184.1, read as the reverse complement.
ATAAAATTATATATTTAACAAAAATTCATAAACTTATTATCACATGTTAATAATTTATATTTAAAAGTTGATTGCATAAATATAATGACAATATAAAAGGAAAAGAAAACAATTATACATATATATACAAATAAATATTCACTTATATATATATATATATATATATATATATATATATATATATTTGGTGGAGTTTTATACATATATCTATATGAAAGCGTGTATATAAAATCAACATTAACTTCGAGCTTTTCGGGTTGTATAACTTGAACCCAAGCCCAACCCAAACTCAACTTCGGGCTCGAAATGAAACCCAACCCAAACCCAAACTCAATGCTCACTTCGGGCTCTTATTCGAGTTGGGTTGGGCGGGCTTTGGGCGGTCCGGGCTAGATTTACAGCTCTAAATTTCTGTGGGTAGGAAAGAATGCGAATGATTTCAACAAAAAAAAAAAAAAAAACATGCCAATTTATACCATCTAACCATTATTTTTTTTCCCTCCCTTTTATTTCACAAGTCTGAGACTAGATTTTGGTTTCATAAATCTGTTTCAACCAAAAAAAAAAATCTGAAATCTGAAAAAATCTTAAACCATGGTTCTGTTTCAGATCTGAAACAATGGTTTGGATAGTTGTTTTGTTTCATAAATCTGAATCTAGATTTTAGAAACAGAAGAAGAAAGAGGAAGTAGGAAACAGAAGAGGAAGATCTTATCATTTGTGAGAGTGGAGAACAAATGGAAGAATCTTATCATTTGTGAGATATTTGAAGGAGAGCTTCAGGTCTCAACTTTTAAAAACATCCAAAGAATCTCACAAAGATAATTTTGATCTCTCCTGCGGTTCAAATTTCTAATAAAACAACTCTAAAGGGTTTAAACGAGGAAGATAAAGAGCAGATTCTCACCTCCCAACCGTGGTTCTTGAATGGCCGCCTTTTAGCTGTGGAAGCCATTGAAGCAGAAGAACTTGCTAAAGAACATGCTTTCAAGCATTTGACAATATGGATGCAGATTCATCACCTATCTAGGAAATTTCTAAACAAAGACCTTATCCAGCAAATTGCTCAACAGAAAAGAAAAGAGAAGTCAATTGTCCAATTTATTTCATCGTCCCAATTCTGAAGTGTTTCACCAACTAATGGATCTACTATAAGGGATACTCCAGTATTGGAAATGGTGAAGTACTTACAGAGAAGATTTGTGACATAAACTGCCTTCCCAAACATGGCAATGGCAATGGCAATTTACAGAAATACAGGATACATACACCCCTACCCAAGTATGATGCAGCCATCTCAATGAGAAGATGCAACTTCCACACTTATTTTATAGAAAAATGCCTTTGCAAAACATGTTAAGCCCCTGTAAATTATATGTTATACACTATCCACAATTGGTAAGACATCAAGTTCCTCTTGTTTTTGGGAAGAAGACTACCAAGCACTAGTAGGAAAATCATAATTTCATTTTACAATAGAATCTTCAGTTTGATAAGAACAAGCATTACAAGTTACAACAACGAAATCCCATACTAATTCAACTGGATCACATTACAAAAAATGGGGACACTTAATATGCAAATTCATGTGCAAAAAGACGTTTTGCTCTGTTTGAGCAATCAGTTTTGTGTTGCATTTGACGAGTGGTGACGAGCTCAAGCTCCGGTGCCACTACCATCATGCTTTTGGGTGAAGAGGAGAACGATGATGCAAAGGGCGCTCTTGGAAGTCGAGCCGTCCTTTAGGACGCTTAGAGTTGGTTCTGGACTCCTTTGGTTTCTCCTTGATGGTTATAATATGTTCTAAAGTGTCCAAAACTTCTCTCATTGATGGGCGACTTTTTGGTTCTGATCCAAGACATCTAAGACTAAGTTGAGCTGCCTGAAATGCAGCCTTGGTTGGGTATTGACCGTCAAAGCGTGGGTCAATTATGTTTTTAAGCCTTCTTCTGTCAGATAGAAAAGGCTTAGTCCAATCCACCAAATTCTGTTGCCGACTTGGCCGGTTTGTATCAAGCGCGCGCTGGCCTGTTAGCATCTCAAGCAACAGCACACCAAAACCATACACATCACTCTTCACGTACAAATGACCTGTTCAATGGTGCCACACTTGTTTAGGTGAAGTCTATCTTGGAAATTGTTTAAACAAATGACCTTTTTCTTTAATATCCATGTGAGAATAGTTTCAAAATCAGGTCACAACACATTTCATATCCATGCTTGTCAGCAATCTTCAAAATCATAGATATTAGTAAGAGATCAGAAAATGAGGCGGCGGTTTACCTGTAGCAACATATTCAGGAGCTGCATAACCATAGGTGCCCATAACACGTGTTGACAGGTGCGATTGACTAGCTGAAGGGCCCATTTTTGCCAAGCCAAAATCTGATATTTTTGCATTATAGTTCTACATAAAAATCACAGCAAAAAGGGACCAATTAATTATTTCAATTTTGCTTTATTTGAATCTTGTATTCTCCAAGAGTTGGTGAAATCGGATTCTCACCCCGTCAAGCAGAATATTTGAAGCCTTGAAGTCTCTGTATATGACTTGCTTTTCCGATGTATGCAAGAAAGCAAGCCCTCGAGCCGCTCCAACCATTATCTTCATCCGTATATCCCATGGAAGTGGTTGTACAGCTTCTGCATTAACAACAATGCTGTGTATGGTGAACTTAATGAACATGACGCATTTTCAAAATTCAAAACAAGCGTACACTTTTGAAACTGCATTTTTTAGTTCTTACTTTTGAAAAGGTGATGTTCTAAGCTTCCCTTATGCATGAATTCATAGACTAGCAGTAGTTCTTTATCCTCCCAACAGTATCCTAACAGCTTAACAAGGTTAGGATGAGATAGCCTTCCCAAGAAATTCACTTCTGACTGCATTCAACAAACAATGTAATAAGCAAACAACATAAATCAAGAAGAGAATAATCAAACCATTATTCAAAATGAAATGCTGGAACAGTAGATGACTCTCTCATGTGAGAGAGAAACATATAATACAAGGGTGCTATGGTTAGATGATTTCATCAAAATTACATGAAAATTCTGTATCCTGTCCATCCCCACCCCTGTTTCCTGTGCTTAAGAACCCATAAAAGTTTCCTTTGGATAAACTTACACAAGGTACGCATCTGGTGAATCAAAACCCACCATTGAAGGAGGCTCTCTTAAGAATCTCATCACCAATTATCAGCAAGCTTGGGTGGCATTTTACAACAGTGAGACACAAGTCAAATTCTGGGGCAAGGACCATTATTGGATTCTTGAACCCCGGACATAAGTCCCCTTTCTATCATACCACACATAAGGAAAAAAAAAGGGAAAAACTAAAACTAAAAACTTATACATTTATATAAGGTTTATATTATTAGATTAATATGCTTGCCATAACCACCCTCCACGCTCAGTGAATTTCGTACAGGCCAAGCCACTCCTTCCCTATACTTCTTTTGTATTTTTAAGTTGATAAAGGTAAAAAGTACCTTGATTCATTGGCTTGGACACAACTTAAGCTGTCTACCATCTGAACATGTGGGGTTAAGCTTACCCCAGATCTTATAATGAGCAATTATAGTCAATCCTATCCTACAACTTCTATTTCTTTTTTCCGTGATGCTGAGAGGTGCACTACAGATGAGAGCAAAAGAAAATAAAAAGAGAAACAACCATCGAAAAGATCCCCTCGTCTACCATGACAGCACTAATGAAAAATTGAATCATAAGAAACAGAAAAGAAAAAGCAAGAAAGGTCAAAAGGGGCAACATAAATAAATAAGGAATCCCACATTTCATAATTGCTTGTAAATGAATCAAAATTAAGATCAGCCAACTAATTAAAGGAAAAAATTTGGTTCTGTTTTCCCTTCACTACCATACTTGGATTAGATTTGAAGGGAATTACCTGCCACTCTTCAAATCCTTGAACGCTCTCTTGATTCAGTTTCTTGATAGCTACCACCATTCCGTGACCCATCTTTGAAGGTGCAAGCGTTTTCTCATCAAGATAACCCTTGAATACTTTTCCAAAACCGCCCTCGCCGAGCACAGTATCTGATCTGAAGTTTCTGGTTGCACTCTTCAGGTCTGCAAAGCTGAGAATTTTCAAGTTGGGGGTTGGCAAAATCTTCCCGTTTGGGAACGCCTCATCCAGACTTCCGCTCGTTGACGCCGAAACCCGACTGTTGAAGGTGCTAGTGCTGTTGCCGGTGCTGCTCGAAAATTTACTATTCTTGCTGATATTCGAAGTCGCTGTGTAATAACGAAGAAAACACAAGTCCAAATTAGAGAATTTAGGTAGAGAACAGAGACGATTACATTGAAAAGGAAGAAGGGGGAAAATTCGGAATTTTAATTCCCAAAAAAAAAAAATTGAAGAAAAACCCTTTTGAGATTCTTCGGAAGTAACTATGATTATGATGCTGGGAAAAAAATTGGAGAAATTTTTCATCCCAAAGAGATTCTCTTTCACTTTTAAGAGATATTTGCTAAAAAGCATCATAGCATGATCGGGAAACGACTAAAAATTAGGGAACTAAAAAGAGAAATAAAATCCCACAAGAAGATAAGACAACAAGAAACATGAAACCAAAAAAGGTACCGAAAGTTCATCACACCCAAAACAAGAAGTCACCGCAGTCAATCAATTACTTTTTGTTCACTTTAAGGAAGTACCTGAACTTGAATGTCCCGTCGTGCTTGGGGTCTGGTTTTTATCAACTCGAAATCTCAAGCAATTCCCCATATCGAAGCCTCTCACTACCTCGCCGAGTTTATGGTGTAGCCAAAGAGATAAACATGGTTTTTCTTCAAGTCTGGGCTGGGGAAGGAGGGGCAAGCAGACGAGACGAAAGAAGAAACCCGGAAATTCTTCTTATCAGCGATGACTCTTCCACCTGTGCTACGTCTTTCGATTCAGACGTCTTCCTTCTCCTGATAGCCACCTTTATTTTTTATTTTTTTATTAAATCATTGTATTTTTAAGGAAGAAAAAAGTCTTAATACTAAAAAGTGACGTATTTTATTACCCAAAAAATAAAAAATAAAATATATAATAGCCCATATGAATAAAAAATTTAATATTCTTAACTTCACGGATAATAAGATGGCCATGAACATGTCACAGCTTGTATTTTTCATTATTTTAATTTAAAAAAACATAAACCGTGAGATATTCCACATGACAACATCTAACGGCCGCAACAGTAAAAAATAAATACAATATAAAACTGTAGAAGAATTCATTTCACTTGACAGTTAACACTCCTTACATTTCTTCCCAATATAGTTAGATTAAGAAATTTACACTTATCTTCCCTCCCATTTAAAACTTGGACAAATGTTCTTACGTTTATGGTTTCAATTCTTTTAGGAGTTTAGGGTTTGTGAAGAGTTATTTAGTTTGGTCAAATCCTGATGGGAAGGGACATAACACAAATGCATATTTTTTTTCAAACGTGAGAAAAGAGTCTGTACCTTGTTATTTTTGTCAAATATAAAGGTGTCAAACTCTACAGCGGTTTTGTCAACAAACGCGTTTCGGTCATTGGTCATCGGTCAATTGAGAGACTTCTCAACCAGAAAGCAAAATTATGTTGTTGAAGGTCCAGCCAGGTAAAAAAAGGACGGATAGTTGTTCATCGCCTCTGATGGAAGAACTTGCCAAAGGTGGTTTTCAGATATATGAGGGAGTACAAGTGTAAATCAGCAGCAAATACCTCTTACTTTATATGAGAGATTTTCTTAAGTTAATGGCCAATTAAACTCATTCTAAGTGAATTAAACTCATAGAAAGTATTAAACATCACATGGTTAGTGTTTTTCAAGTTGCTTTTCTAATTTTTTTTGTTTTTTGTTTTTGTTTTATCAAAACACCTTATCATGTGTGTTTTTTATATTTTGAGAATATCTACACTAATATATAAAGCGAGGAGGCAATATTCAGGCTTCACATTCCATGTCGAAACACCCTTCAGCGTTTTTTCAATTTACAGAATTGTTACATTACATCAATATAACTAACAGAAAGGAATGGCATGTAACTTGGGCTCTTACTTCTAATGTGGAGGGTTTTCCTAAGGGGCTCCACATAAACATCTACAAAATTAGTGTTTTTGTAATTTTCATTGCAGGTAGGGCATACAGTTCCTCCCCCCCCCCCCCCCCCCCCCCCCCCCCCCAGTAACTAATATAAAAATAAAGCAAAAAAGAGGGTTTTCCTAAGGGGCTCCACATAAACATTTACAAAATTAGTGTTTTTGTAATTTTCATATAAACATTTACAAAAATTAGTGTTTTTGTAATTTTCATTGCAGGTAGGGCATACAGTGCTGCCCCCCCCCCCCCCCCCCCCCCCCCCCCCCCCCCCCCCCCCTCCCAAGTAACTAATATAAAAATAAAGCAAAAAAGATGTACAAAAGCTATATAAGAGGGGCTCTCTACTAAATACAAACTACCAAACACTACAGAAATTGTACTCATCATGCGTGTTTCAAAGAAGGAATAACAGAAAAAAAAAAAAAAAAAAGCCTACAAACTTCACCTAATTGTTTTATTTAATTGTTTTTTTTTCCTAAAATTGGGTTTGACAAGTACTCTATTTTATTTTTAATCGAAGACTTACTGTATAATAACGTAAGATCTGGTAGAGGGCCTACCAGAAACATCAGCAAACAAACTAAAAGTAAGTTGAGAGGTGATTTCTTGACCCAACTAGGAAAGAAGAAATTAATAATAAAATTGGCCGGCTGTTCAGCGCCTGATTCACTTCTATGAAGATGTGAGAAATTTTGACTGTTGAAAATTGAAAGGCTATTTATTGTGATCTATACCAATTGACTTCTCCTAGTAAAACAAAAAAGCAAGTCAATATTGCAATATTTTACTACATTGGTCTTTAAAACCTGGATTGCGCATGATAATTAATCCACCGTGTTCAGACGCATTCTTTGAAATGTCCTGATAACATCGAGATTTCGAATAGGGCTGAGTTGGTTCGATTGGTCGAATCTCACTTCAAAAAATTATATTCTCAACCAATGCATTGGTGTGATTTTGAGCTCCCAGATTTAATCTCTCATACTATCAATGCAGATCAGAATAATTCTTTGAGCCTTATTCCTTTACCGGCAGAGATCTGGTCGACTATCCAAGACATGGATCCCTTCAAGTGCCCGGACCCGATGGTTATCAAGGTATCTTTTTTCACTCCTTTTGGGATGTTGTGGGTAGTGAGGTTATAGGGGTGGTTCAGAATTATTTTAGGGATGGGATTATACCGCAAGACCTTAATCATACTTTTATTTCCCTTATCCCCAAACTCAACCATCCTAGGAAGCTCCAGGACTTTCGGCCTATTAGTTTGTGTAATTTTGTTTACAAAATTATTTCAAAAATTCTTATCAACCGTTTGAGACCTATTCTCTCCAATCTCATTTCTCCAATTCAAGCGGCTTTTGTCCCTAATAGATCCATTAGGGATAATATCATGAGATCATCCATTGTTTTGAAAAGAAAAAAAGACCCCCCAAGTCTAAGTCTAACCGAGTGAAGGACCATGGGATGTTTGCTTTAAAAATCGACTTTTCAAAAGCCTATGATAGGTTAAGCTGGTCCTTTTTGGAAAAAGTGTTATCTGCTTTTGGTTTTAATGAAAATGTTTTGAAACTTATCATGAATTGTGTTAACTCGGTTTCCTATAGTGTTTTGTTTAATGGGGAGAACACTGGAAAATGTTGTGCTAAGAGAGGTTTGAAGCAGGGAGATCCCCTCTCCCTTTCTTTATTATTTTTTGGAAAGAAATAAACATAAAAAATAAGAAAGTTGGGGTAAAGGGCACTTTTGGAAATATACTTAATTCAATTAATTTAAAACGCAACCAGGGCAATCTTGGAAACCTATTCCTTTAATTTTTAATTTATTTAAATGAGAAAAGGGCATTGTGGGAAGAGAACGGGTTGTAATAGTCAAATACCACTGAATCTTAAATGTTTTGATAAAGGTGCTCTGAAATGTATAAGTGCAAACTTGGGTGACTGAATCTTAAATAGTTTGATAAAGTTCCACTAAAAATTAATTTTCCCATTATTGCAAAGGATGAATGGTCGACTGGCTAGATGGAAAGCTCGAACCCTCTCTTAGATGGGGAAGCTCACCCTTATTCAGTCGGTGTTAGGGGCGCAATCGATCCATTATATGAGTTGCTTCTGCCTCCCAAAGGGGGTGACTTCCAAGATGGATCAATTGGCAAGACAGTTTTTTTGAAGGAAATCGGATCACCACTGGACTATGCATACAGTTTGTTGGGAAAGAATCACTACGCCATGGAGGAATGGGGGTTTGAACGTCAAAAGATCCCACGAGATGAACCAGGCTTTGGTGCTGAAAGGGGCGTGGCAACTCACTCAGAATCAAAATAGCTACTGGGCTCAAATCATGAAGAATACATATTTTCCGGATACTAATTTCTTAGACTCTTCTTGCAGGGTTAACCATTCTTTGGGTTGGAAGCAATTATACAAATTGAAGAAATGGATATGGCAAGGTAGTGCCTGGGTCGTGGAAAATGGGCAGGATGTTAGTATCTTGGAAGACGTATGGGTGCAGACTGAGGCTTCTACAATTCAAGTGGAAAAGAATCATAATAGTTTCAACTTGACCACTGTCAACCAATTGGTTGACCAAGGAACAAGAGCATGGAATTTAAATCTCTTAAACACGTTCTGGGAATTACCGATGGTGAAGAAAATTACGGCCACTCAAATTGATCCAACTGGCTTGAAGGACATCAAGTTTTGGAGGAGTACAGCTTCAGGTCGATTCTCCGTGGCTTCTACTTATAGGATGATTGCGAGGATCTCGGCCACTGATTTGGATTTAATGTGGTTGAAAGTCTGGCACTTGCACTATCCAAATAGGATCAAAATTTTCTTGTGGAAATGTCTCAACGAAGCTACCCCTACGGCAAATCTTCTCAACTCCAGAATGGGTGGTGTTGATCCATTGTGCTCTCTATGTTCTCAAGCCAATGAGACCCTCCTTCACCTCTTTCGGGAGTGTCCATTCTTTCGGGCACTCTGGTTTAGGGAGATTGGGGGTGTTTTGCAGTCCCTTGGCCCATCAATCTCCCTTCTCCGATGGTTTGATTTTATCAATAACTTGCCTAGTCCAAAGGGGGAAGCAAGTATTAACAAAAAGTTTTTTCTTTCTTGGTAGCAAACTTTATGTGGGCCATTTGGAAGGAGAGGAATAGGGCCATCTTTGAAGGAAATTCACCATCAATTCAATTCACGGGTACCTACATCCAAAAGCTCAAGGCAGATTCTTTGATCTTGGAGGTTAAACCAGTCGGTGGGATGGTGACGAACCGAGCTACTGTTCTGAGTTGGCATAGACCGGAAGTCCCCTTCGTAAGGATCAACTGCGATGGGGCATTTAGACGACATTCACAAGAGGCATCAATTGGCGGAGTGGCCCGTGACAACAATGGTCTTTTTATTGCTGCTTTTGCGTTTGTTGTGGAGGTGTCATCGAGCATTCAGGCGGAAACTCTAGCCGTATTGGAAGCCGTGAGGATGGCAATGGCTTTAAAGGTCAAGTTCGTTGTTTTTGAAGGGGATTGCCAGTTTCTGATTGCTCTTCTAGCTACTGGCACTAATTCGGGTCCTTGGAGGATTAGAGCTGCGGTCTCTTGCATTAGATCATTGCTTTGTAATTTTTCTTGTGTTATCTTTCTGCATGTATTCCACGAGGGTAACCAAGTCGCGGATTGCTTGGCTAACTTCGCCTTCGACAGGTTCCCCTGCTTTTGGATTCTATCTCCCCCTCCCTGTATCTCCTTTCTTCTCTCCTGCGACTATAGGGAAGTTCCCTATGTTCGTGGGGGTTCTTAATAAAATGCTATATTTTTTGTGGTAGTGTAATAAAATGCTATATTGGTTACCCAAAAAAAAAGCATGATAATTAATTATTATTAACATTTATAAAGAAAACAATTGAATAAACAAAGCGGCTTGGTACGAATATAAAGGGCAATTGGTTTTTAGTGATAATTTTTTGAAATAATTCAGATTCAGTTACCTAATTCTTGTTAATTGAAAATTAGTGATACTTTTTAACATAATTGAGAATCGATATCATTTTAGAATTCATGAAGAATTTCTTCAAAAAATACCTTCAAAAGACTTTGAAAACCTTTTCTCATTTTGTAACAAGTGAAGTTCGCAAGTTTTTTTAAGGCATTTTCGAAAGAACTTCATGATAGTAAAATAACACCAATTCTTAATTATGTTAAAAAGTATCACTAATTCTCAATTAACAAGAATTTAACGACTGAATCTGAATTATTGAAAAAGTATCACTAAAAACCAATTTTCCCAAATATAAACCCGTGATGTTACCAAATATAAACCAAATTTCCCATTCTGCAAGAAGTGCTAACGTGGACAACACCCTCAATAGTCTCTCAACTCTTTAAAAAATTCGGTATTTTAGAAAAGGATAAATTACATGGATTGTCCTTAATCGTTACTAAAATTACAAGTCTCTGCCCTCGTCTTTTTTGTAATAGCACCAATCAACCTTCCTTGAAACTTTGTTTGCTGCAAAATTTACCACTCCACCAAGTTACAACTAGGATTATTTAGCGGATATATTGAATTTCATTAATTTAATACCAACTTGCAATTATATTCTGATCTTATTAAAATTTTTAAATTTCCTACTTTACCCTTGCGTGTAGAGGAAAAAATTTTGAGCTTATGTTTTGAAACCTACCAAATTGATCCTTAACATATTCTTTTTCCTCATACAACTCTAAGTGGGTGTTTGGTGAGGATTATGGATTTTAGAGATTCTAGTTGCTGAATTTTAAATGTCTGAGTATAACTCAATAGATTTATCATAAGTTTTTTTTTTAATTAATTCACATCCTATTGAGTAACTTAGAAGCTGTTTGGTAACGTTTTCAAATTCGATTTCACTGTTTTTAAAAGGAAATGAATTACTCGTGAAGTTATTTTAGAAGCGAGTTGCGTGAATGAGTCTCGTCGATGTGATTTGAGACGATGTGGTGCTCAAAAGAGCATTATCCATATTTTGCATCTAAAAATTCAACTGGCGCAAGGTCCATCCCAAATGATCACCACAAGTCCGTTTTGACAAGTACAAGTATTCTGTGGGTAGGAAAGAATGAGAGTGACTTCAAAAAAAAAAGCCAATTTTTGAAATATGAGTGAAGTTTGATTAAACCCATTCAATTTATACTAGAAATAAATTAAACCTTATATTAAACTAAGAAATAATAAAGAACTTAGATGATGAAACAATTATTACTGTATTTTTGGGGAGGACTTTCATGAGGCCATATCAGCGTATGCTGGAATGTCTGCTGGTCCAACGGTGGGCAGGGCATACACCTAAGCATTATTCACAGGGATGTACATCCCACTCACCGTTGGACCAGTAAATGTTCTAGCAAGGGTGCCTCCAGTCAATTTCAAATCGAACTCTCATCGATTGGGACATGAATACTGTGTATTATTGCTTTAATGGAAGTTTTTGTCACAAATTAAAGTAACTTTTGACCGCAAACTCCAGGTTAACAAGGTCAGAGACTCACAGAGACAGTCTCTTTTGACTTGAAATCTGCTGGTCCAACAGTGATGTACGTGTTCACATAGGTGCATAAAGCCTATGTGTACACACCTTCCACCGTTGGACTAACAAATCTTCCCGCGTGAGGGACTCGCTGATATGGCCTCGTCTCTTTCTTTGCAACCCTTTGCACGGTGACTTGAGCATAACGATTCAGCACTTCGTGAAGACTTTTCGTGATGACCTGACCATAGCGATTCTTTGAATTGGAGTGAATTTTCAACATTGATACAGCTTTCCAGCAATATGTCATTGTCTAGTTTGCCCAAGTCAATGCTTACGTTAGTATGATAAAATATAACATTGAAATCAATTTCATTTAAAAAAATCCAATATAACCTACAAAATATGGAATTAAATTAATGCAACTAAACAAGTTTTAAGAAACTAAACTACCGACTTCCTTTATTCTGCAATTTTTATAAGTTTCCTTGTAAATATATAGATGAAGATAACCATGTTATTTAGCTTACAAGGTAAAATATTTTCTTATAACTTAAGGGGCATTTTAGTTATAAATCTCTCTCTCTCCCTTTCCCTTTTTTTTTTGTTGTTGTTGTTAGCAGCCAACTTTTATCCCTGAAAAGGAGTTCTGTAGCCATTTGTAAGTATGTGAGGAGGATTTTTTTATATTGTTTTCAAATGTTAGAGATCTATGTCTATAAGTAACAAACCTTAGAGGGATTTTAAGTAATAGTGAGAAATAGGGTGGAAAAAAGAAAACAAAATTATAAGATAAAAGAAAAGAAATGATCAGAAATAATAATTTACTAAATCACCTTTTTTTTTTTTGGTTAATTTTTAGAAAATAGGCAAAAAATCATCCGTTTCCTTGATCATCTAGACAATCTTATGACATGCAAGATGTAGAAATTTCACTTCTCTTATGTAGAGCTGTAAGTTGTTCCCGGACCGCCCAAAGCCCGCCCAACCCAGCCCGAATAACAGCCCGATTTAAGAAATAAGTTTGGGTTTGGGTTTGGGCCGGGCTCAATCTTGAGCCCGAAGTTGAGTTCGGGCTGGGCTTGAGTTCACAAGGTACAACCCGAAAAAACATAAATAACCTGAAATATATATACCACTAAAACGCCCTCCTGCAGACCTCCATACGATTGTCTCCTGCAAACCTAAAAGTTTCTTGTCTTCTCCCATATCTCTACCACGAAAGTTGGAATTGCTCGTCCCTCTCACTGACTCACTGTCCCTCTCTTCTATTATCAATACCTCATATCTCAAAGACAACCTAGCTAGAGAAACCACCAACAAAGGAGCTTGATCGGTAGGAGCTAGTAATACAGTTGTCGCCATCAATACAGTGAGATACAATTCCGACAGCAAGGGATTTGCGATTGCTCACAAGTCACAAGGGATTTGCAATTGATATTTTTGTCAAATTGGGCATCTCTCTTTAAATCGAGCATCTCATCTTTCCCCATTTGTTCACTGCTTTCAGGTACTGTTTAATTCCTCTCTTTTCTAGTACTCGATCTGGATGAGATCCATTAATGTGTGCTTCGGAGGGTTTGTTTCTCTTCCTCGGCTATGCACCATATAATCTAAAACTATTTACCCCTCTTTGACTACAAAGTTAGTTCAGATATTTCAATCCCCAGTCTTTTACTGCTGAATGCAAAATTTCATTAAAATTTGATTTCCGATAAGGTAGCAAAACAGAAAATCTTGTTACTTTAGTAGTATTTTATTTGATGTTATTTTTAACATTAATATATATCCCCTAAAATCTTGATTTATTGTTCTTGTTTGGTCATATGCAAATGAGTTATGTGTTTCTTACGTAATTTCATGGTTCTAATATTTGAAACGTAGATTCTAACTCAGCAAAAAAAAAAAACGTAGATTCTAAAGTAATTGGAAGAGATAGGAAACATGAATATTAAGTCTATTTAAAATTACAAAAGTTGATTGATTTTGTAAAAGGTATTATTTTTATATCAAGGTTTGAATACTTAAACAATGTGAAAATGCAATGAAACTAATTCTGGAATTTCAAATGGAGTAGGTCCTGTATGCAACATTGCAATTTTTGTGAAACAGTGATTGAGTGGGAAATGTAAGGATGCCTTGCTAATCAAGTAATCATTTTCTGTCTATTGTTTCTTTGAGAGTAAAGGATGCCTTGTTAGGATTAATTCTGCTATTGTATTTGTTGTATTGCTGTTAATTCCATGTGTTATGATGGATGGTTGCATCAGATTGGAAGACATGTGAAACTCATAAATATCTTAGTGAATATTTTGTTCTAAGGCTCTTTACACACATCAAAAGTTTGGTGGACTTATAGACATCATTTTTTAACCTAATACACAAACAAATCAATGTATGCCAATAAACTTTATTATATATATTGAAATATTGTAATCTTATATATGTGAATGTATCATTGTATCAAGTAGAAAAAAAAGTTTGGGTTGTCCCGAACCCAACCCGAACTTAAGAAATAATTTTAGGGTTGGGTTTGGGCTCAAAGAGTTTGGGTTAGGGCGGGTCGAGGAGAGTTTGGGTTCACCAATTTTAGTTAAGGTTGAACCCGAACTCATTGAAACCCAACCCAGCCCGCCCTACTTACAGCTCTACTCTTATGTATCTTCTGTCTACTCAAGGTGGCAATTTTATGGGCCAAACCACGCTTAACAAAGCACATGAGCACTTTAAGGTTTGCCCAAGCCCGACACGGCCTTGTTTTCAGGCTTGGCAATCATAGCCAGGCCGGAGTTGGTATAATAAACGAAGCCCTCAGGACACTTCTTTGTCTTTCAATTAATGAGCTTTTCCCCCTTTTATGTAGAAATGTTGCTAGAAATTAATGCAATTTTACGGACTTGTATCAAAATGAAAACAACAAAGTAAATTATTTACCTTATACTTAATAAATATTCAGTTCCTCCAATATCTCAATCAAATCTTGTGTTAAACGCCAAAAAAAAAAAAAAAGCAAACAAAATTTAATAAGAGTTAGACTAATTTATTAAGGAAAATCAAAATTAAGCAATAGTTAGATCCAGAGACAGTGAATATATCTTTTATAAAACTTTATTAACTTATTGATGATAATAAATTTACCTATTTCATCAAGTAAATGCATACTATAGAGGTGTAAGAAGTGGCAGTTAAGTGGTGCTGAAGGTTGTACGAGTAGTATTTATCTTAAACAATATATTTATAAGTTAGAATCATATTCATAATTTGTTAAGATCATTCAAAAAATAAAATGTGCGACAAACTATTTATAACAATCTCACAATGATGAAAAATCACTATTCAATTATTTACAATAAAAATTGTATTTTGCAACTATATGTCTTTCAATAAAGCCACATATTTTCAAGCTAAGCTTGAAAAAAGTAATTATTAATATTTGTATTATTAAATCATCAAAATTGTTATTTAATAATTTTCAGAACACATTTAAATAATTAAGAAATAATTGAAATCCAATCAAGTATACATTAAATAAATACATTAACCTTATAAAAATTCTAGAATGAAAGTGACTTCATTAAAATTTATTAAATATAATAATCATTTTGACTTATTAGAATATATCAAAGCTCAATTTTTGTTTCAATGTGATATTACAAAGTTGGCAAATAGAAGCTCACTATAAGCTTTTTATTTGATCCATCTTAGTAATTTTACGTAGAAAGAAATATATTTCATTATTGACAGTTGTATATTTTACTACTAGTATATAATAATAATATGGAAAAAGGTTGCGTTTTTGTATTATAATTATATAAAAACCGTTAGTATATAATTTCACTATAAGCTTTGTAAGTGATCCATCTAAGTCAGTTATCCTTTCAAACCATCATATTAATTATCATCACAATTATAAAGCGATTTATATAAGTTAAGACTGTTAATAATCCCAAAGGGTTGGCTTGATGGTAAGGCTTGGGGGGTATGCTTCCTCCAAGGTCTTAAGTTTGAGACCTAAAATAATAATAATAATACCTTATTTATAAGATACTTGGGGGCCAGAATCTGGAAAGAATATTTCCCTCTCTATTAATAGTATGGATGATGATAATGATCACTAATAATGGTGATTAATAGTGATAATTAAAACCAACCCCTCTACTTGGCCACGTTAATGGAGACTGTAATAGGATGGTCACAATTAGGTATTATTCTTACCTCATAACAATATTTTCTTAATTCGTGTTTTAAGAAAATATTGTTATGAGGTAAGAATAATACCTAATTATTTTAAGAAAATATTGTTATGAGGTAAGAATATTTTCTTAAAACACGAATTAAGAAAATATAGATATTTGGTTCTATCTATTATTTTTTCATTTAAAAAATATATCATGTATTTGATTTGGTTTTCTTTTTCGTTGATTTATATTGTATATTAAATTCGATTATAATTTGTGTAAATTAAATTTGGGATATCTCCTGGACCGCGAGCGTCTTTGAATGGAAGGGAACCTGCACATCAACGCACGTTAAAAACTCTCAAGAAACACGTTAAAAGTCAAGATGAGATGTGATCCAAGGGTTGTTATCGCCTGCACTTTGCTAAAGAAGCTGCCACAGAGATATTATGAAACGATCGGGAGTTTTTCCTGTTGAAATGTGTAAGGTTTTTTTTCTTGTTGATGAAAAATAAGAAAAGCATTTCCCCTGCAGCCAAAATCCCGTGGTTCCATGACACCACCGGCTGGGATGGAATTTGAGTGTATAGGCCCCCTTCCTAACATGGGCATCCATCCGAACGTTTCACGCTGAGTGGTAAACCACTCAGTGGCTCCAGGTGAAACGCTCTCACAAATAAGTGCAGACAACCACTCTCTGTTTCATCGTCTAGTCCGGACGGTGAAACAGATGTAAATTTCCAACAAGACATGTTTTTAATGGGAAAAGAGATTTCAAAAAGATGCCCAACAAGAAGTTGGTTAGATGTGTCCATTCAATATCTCAAGGTTTTAATTCCATGCACTCCAAACACAAAACACAACAATTAAAGTGGTCTTCGGACAGGAATTACCTTCAAAAACTTGCATTTTTTCTCTCTATACATCACTTTCCATTGAATTAATCCGTTCAACCGGAGAAATACTCTCAGGCCATGACAGCAAGAGAAACAACAGAATTGACTTTATCTGCGGCTTCCATCCAGCAAAGCGGCAAATGCGTACCATACACATTCAAATATCCCTTACATGCATATGCATATTACAAAATTACACAAATAGAACATGTTCATGCCCATAGACCTGCATCCACATCCGGAAAATATATTCATCGGTTAGGTTACGTAAACTCACCATGCATTCACTGTTGATATCCGTACAGACAAAATTGAGGAAAGCATTATAAGGTGGCCTACTTAATAATTTGACAATATAGGTATAGAATAGAGTTCATGGAGCTTCCATGACATGCATGTAACCCGGTATGCATATGTTGTCATTTCTGTATCATTATTTCAATGGAACACAACAATGACAGTCCATGAGTTTCCAATTTCTTCACACAAACACCATGTCCAGAAAATAAACGTAAGAGGAGATTATACTGGCAGAAACACTTGGAGAGGATTTCAAGCCAAAGATGCAAGTTTTAGCCGTATGAGTGAGAACGGGAGTCTGGGAGCAGCCTAGGACTACAAAATAGCAATATCAACTTTTCTCCTAATTGTTCCATGTGGAATAAGAAACTGGCATCAATTAAGTTTGATCTCAATTAAGATCTAAGTCTAAAATGAGAGAGATACTACAATTTCAACAGTTCACTTCTATATACAAACTTTTCCTTATAAATCACTTTAGAGTATCTAAATTATAAAACAAAAATTAATTTAAAAATTTTATTTAGGATACTATTCGAAGAAAAGGGTGAAAAATTAGCACCTTTTGTTCTTTATACGGTTGCAGAGTCGGACGAGGAGAGCGAGAAAACAGGCATAGGAGACATATCCAACAATCCTTCAAATCATCAGCTTCTGTCAATACAAATGAGATGGGACTTTTTGTTTCCCCTTATTGTAGCAAGTTCCCCATAACCCATAGATGATTAAGTAACAGTATTCAGTACTCATGCCCCCAGTCTTCCATCCATTTGAATGACTATGCAACTCATTCTAGCGTGTAGTTCTTGAGAAAGCATGCCCATCTCGTTGGGAGGGTGATGATGATGCAGGAGGGTGACCCCCACTATTGGCTTCTGGATTGTACGGCTGAGAGGCCAAGTACTCCAGTGCCACGACAATATCACTTATGAGGGGGCGGAATTTTGCCTCTTCTTGAAGGCACATTGCAGTGATGGCAATTGCCTGGTGCAAACAGCGAACTTCAAAGTGACCTTGCAGCAGGGGATCAGCCAGATGAACAAATTTTCTCCGATCCTTGATAAAGGAACGTGACTGAAATGAAAGGGCAATATAGGTCAAAAAGTAAACTTTAATGCATTTAATACTGTAAAACTGGAAAGGATTAAATTGTGCCACACAACATGGTAAATGCCAGTTCTTCACCAGTCTCACTTAACTGTGGGTCTAATATATTGCTTTATCACTCCCAGTGGTAAAACTCTTGGGATACACTAGCACATGATTCTGGTTGATAATGTCAAAGTTCATAGTTTGGAAAAACATTGAATATCAATGCAAATTATACAGAAAGGTTTCATAACACTGCCTAAATTGGAAGGTCACAGGAGAAATAGGGAACAGGGGTAGCACACAAAAAATGTGTCTAAGAAACACAAAAAATTCAATGGAAGGGGAACCAATGCAAGACCATGTTGCTGTTTCACCCATCCACATGTGCATTAAACTGGAGGGGCTAATTAGAGAGGCACATCTTTGCAGAGCTTGAAGGAAAAGTCATGTCATTATGCAATTTTATTCATCAGAATTGTGGCTTCATTCAAGACTGTTAACCACCTTTTTCCTCTTTTAATTTTTGATCTTTTAACCCCTCATTGCAGGTTCTTAGATATTACAATGGCCAAACAATCAACAAAAATAAGTAAACCAGCAATATGCCAACTCACCCAAGCAATTAGACTCTGTTGTCCTCGCCCAGTGCAATCAATTGCCTTCCGCCCTGTAATCAACTCTAATAGAACAACTCCAAAGCTATAGATATCTGACTTGAGAGTCAGTTTCCCAGTCATAGCATATTCTGGGGCACAGTAGCCATGTGTTCCCATCACCCTCGTTGAAACGTGAGTTTTATCACCAACTGGTCCCAGTTTAGCAAGTCCAAAATCAGAGAGCTTGGGGTTAAATTCATTGTCCAACAATATATTAGCAGATTTCAAGTCACGGTAAATAACAGGTGGATTAGCTTTGCAATGCAAATACTCAAGGCCCCGTGCAGCACCAACAGCAATCTTGATTCGGGTGTTCCACCCTAGTGGCTCCTTGTTAGGTTCCACATCTAAAGTCAGAAGCATACGTAGAATGTTAATTATGAAATCTATAAATCATCAACCTTCGTGTGGTACTCAACAATAATCTGAGAGGAATTAGATTAAATATTCAGATAGATAGCATTTCAACATGGTGCAATTTGCATAAAAGCTGAATCCAACTTCTGAAATGCACATGAATTAGTTTCTATGGGCAAGCTATTTAAGACCTCAGGACACCTGTTTGTCTTTCAATTAATCTGTGCTTTTGTACGTTTCTGTAGGAATTTTGCAGGAAATGATACTTTGACAGGACTTTCTTTGTCATATAACACAGCTTCCATATCCATAACCAGCTATTTGCATGTTCCCTCCTAGAAAGGGAAGGAATCAGATGTTCCATTGTGAATCTTTTCAGACAAGAGAAAACCTTTACACTTGAAAAATTATTAGTTCTCATTAATAGACTTAACATTTGTTTGCTAAGAAGAAACAGAACATCGTCTAACCATGAGATTTATGTCGTTCTAAACCTGATCAATTCAAAATAATCCTACTTAAGACATTATTAGATAGAAGTTCAATCTAGAACTCCAATATAAGGGCCTAATCAATGTATACCAATCTTTCGAAAGGAAACGCCAATTTGAGAAAACTTGCATCAATATCTGTCATATAATATATCTTGCATATACATAACTGGGAACAGTTTGCGTGTTCCCTCGAGAAAGGGAAGAAATCAGATGTTCAAGTGTGGATCCTTACAGGCTTCTAGCATGAGAAACCCTTTACAATCGCAGAACATATATTCGGTCTCATGAGAATTACTTCATCATAATTAATCTGCTCAGAATTGAAACAGGACACCATCTAACCATGAGAATTACTTCATCATAGCCCCCATAAAACAAATATTATTAAGATGGAATTAGACACAAGTTATCAATTAGAATTCCGAAATGTGGACCTAAGAAACATCCACCCAGCTAGACGGGATGAATCTAAATGAACAGCATGGACTTTCTGTTACTTTGTGGTTATGAGACACACTTCAAGTTTGTTGCAGCTGTATTAACTAATCTAAACTCATTTACGAGCTCACAGACGAATCAGCACTGAGAAACTCCATTATTAACAAAGAAATATTGCCCATGAACATCCCTTTAACACCTAATATGCAATTCACAAAGTCTTGATAGGGTTATAACTAGCAAGGACCAGCAGAACCTATTCAGATGTTCAGCTAATTTCCCTTAATATTAAAAAAAATGATTTCCTTCATAAAAGGCTAGTGTAAGCTGGCAATAGTTGTATATGCAAGAGAAAATGTAATTATACGTATATAAATGAAAATCAATTCCACCTGACGTTCTGAAATGAAAAAATAATTTGTGATTAAGAACAAAAATATTTAACCAGAGTATGATAAAGGAAAACAAGCTTGAAAAAAAAAGAATGAATACAACAACAGGCATCAATGGATCCAGTAGTAAGGTTGCAGGTGCCAAGTGTCAACTGAATGCCAATCCTGGATCATTTAGAAGCCCTTTTAAACACCTTGCCCATATCTATAAATCATCTACAAGGTAAAATTGACATGAAGAACTCCAATAAATATAACTACATCTCTGGAGATATTTTTGAAAGAACAATAAAAGGACTTTATTGCAAGAATTCTCATATGTAAAGCTCCTTAATATCTCATCCTTTCTAAAACTCAGAGCTTTTATAGCATTTTCATGTTTTTCAGCATCAGGACCAAAACAATGGCTTCAAACATGTAAAGCCATTACAAGGAAAACCTAAGTAAAGTAATCCTAATAAATGAGGCATCAGAGCAGAGAAATGAGCAGGAAATGAATCAGCTTTTATCATGCAAAATATATGTAGACATAAAACTTCATTTTTGGTCTAGGAACATACCAAACAGATGATCTTCCAGGCTTCCCATTGGCATGTACTCGTAAACTAATAGCTTCTGGTCTCCATCAGTGCAATATCCAACCAAGTTCACGAGATTGGAATGGTGTAGCATGCTTAACATCAGAACCTCCACAATAAACTCTTGATTCCCTTGAATGCCATTATGATCAAGGTGTTTGACTGCTACAATCTGCCCAAAAAACTCAAGCTGTGATTAAGTCCATCTAACAATGTAAGTCAAAAATGCCAACTAGTAATTGATTAGAACCATAGAATCTTAACGGCGAGCCATGACACCTGTAGAGGAACAGAAAAGAGCTACGAACGTGACTAATAACTTGCCTGGCCTGTTTGTAGTTGCCCTTTATAAACTTTTCCAAACCCCCCTTCTCCAATAAAATTTGTTTCGTTGAAAGAACGTGTTGCAGTTACTAGTTCACGAAATGTGAAGTTACGTGCTACATATCCTTTTGAATTGTTTCCATTGCCATTAAACGACCTCCTTCTCCTGCCTCTTTCTGCTTATATAATTCAGCATCCACAAACACCCAAGAGAAAACCCAGAAATATTATTATTTAAGATCTAAGAAAACAGAATTTCACCCATTGAAGCCTTACCGTTATTCTCGGAATAGCCGTTTCCGCTCCCACTTTCTGCAAAATATGGTAGGAAGGAAGCTATATCAAGAACTCAGCCAATTTATACGAAAGAACAAGAAATGAACCTGCCGAAGAGATTAGAACGACAGAAATACCTGAAGAATCAGAATAGCGAGAGCTCAAGCAACGAAAACAACTCATCTGTAAAACAAGAGTTACGTAAGATCAAAAACATAAACACACCCAAAATCCCCAAAACAAACCACATCACAATCTCAAATTTCATTAAGTAATAAGACACAGAAAATGCACCAGAAGCATCGAGGAAAAAATAGCGAAAAAAAGAAACCTAACCTAACCAGAGGGTAGCTTCGTTCCAACCCCGCCTGAGGGAAGGATCAAGAAACGAAACCCCAGCGGAAACCAACGTAGAAACATCCAATGTCTTAACGCACTAGACTCCACCGCAAAAACAAAAATAAAAATATAAGAAAAAAAAAAGGTAAGAAGAAAATGTTTTGACAAATAAAGAAAAAAAAAGAAGAAGAAGAAATGCAAGACAAGCAGTATAGATTTAAGTAAACCCTAAACAGAAAAGCCCTAAAATTGTTCGTTGTTGGTTATAAGACAGTATTACCGTTTACCGCAAATTGCGTGCCCGAGAAAAGAAAGAAGAAGAATCGAGAAGAAAAGAAAGTAGAAGGGAGATGCGGGGGCAAATACATGAGTTTCTAGAAGCTACAGTGTTCTTCTCCACCTTTAGCGCCACCTATGTCGGAGATCCTGAGCTCATCTCTCATTTTCCCGCGTGTGGGCCTCAACTCTAATTACCATTCGTCATGACTGTTGCAGCTCTCCGTCTCTCCGTTCCCCCTGTTTCTCCCTTTCTCACCTTGACCCCCCTCTCTCTCTCTCTCTCCCCATTTAAACGTTTCGGTGGGCTGTGACACATTTACGATACTACCCTTGGCAGCGTACGCAGTCGCAGACGTGAAGTGCGCAGTTCACCCGGTTTCGCAGAGACCGTTTCATCTCCGAGAGCGTTTCGTCCGGAGCCATGCACTGAACCAGCGTGAAACTCACAGGTGGATGCCCGTATCAGTAGGGCCCACACATCCATACTCCATCTTAGCCGTGTGTTTCACGGTGATTTCACTGAAATGGTTCTAGACGAGATGCATTCTTCATCTCCGGTCACTCAGCGTTATAGTGGTTACAGCGTGAAACGTACGGATGGATGACTTTTTTTAAAAAGGGGCCCACATCCCAAAATGCATCCCCGCCGATGGTTTCACACTAAACTTCGGATTTTGGCTTTGGAAGAAATGCTCACGGTTTCACATCATGATAAAAAAAATTATAAATCAATCTAGAGAAACATACAACGGATCAAATAGGAAACTGAAGGCTTTGAGGCACCAATTTAATTATGTATTTCTTCTTGTGCCAAAATCTGATAATTTAGTGAAACCACCAACTAGGATGCATTTTGGGTGGCCCATTTGTCCATCTGTTCCATGTTGATACCATTGAGTGGCACCAGAAGAAACAATCTCATTT
This sequence comes from Buxus sempervirens, assembly GCA_947561395.2. Classification (NCBI taxonomy): domain Eukaryota; kingdom Viridiplantae; phylum Streptophyta; class Magnoliopsida; order Buxales; family Buxaceae; genus Buxus; species Buxus sempervirens. Next base: position 1,118,110 of record OX387184.1, on the reverse strand, counting down.
AATTCATTGCATCTGGCAAAAATAAATAAATGAATAACTAATTTATTACAGATAAGTTATTTTGCAATTAGAAAGAGGGGCAATTAGGTCATTGCGAAAACATATATAAACCTGAAAAATAGCCAACTCTAATAACTAATTTAATTGTACTTGAATTGGCTAGCAAAATAGACCATGACGTGATGAGATCATCTATGCTATTAAGAGTGCAATGTGCCACACCGACTAAATTGCGTTGTAGGGCAAGTATGGGTTGGCTTATTGTATCATTAAGGGGAATGCACGCTCCATGTGTGTAGCAAAAGAATTAGAAACAAAGAAATGTTACATGACTGTGGCACTTAGTTATAGTAATAAATCTGGGTATTTAAAAAAAATTGAAGGGCCTTTTGAGAAATAGAATGTCAAGGAGAAAGTATAGATGAAGTGAGGGTATCTAAATGAGTTTCAACTTACAAGTTTTCAATGTAGCTCTATAAAGAAAATGAAACCCATTATGTGTTTTCACATTAATTGCATCGTTTCGTTTTAGATTTCATGCGATCATAGATGAGACCATATCAGCTAGTCCCTCACGCTGAAAGATTTAATGGTCCAACGGTGGAGGATGTGTACACATAGGCTTCATACACCTATATGGACACATATTTTACCATTGGACCAACAAATCTTCCAGCCAAGGGATCCGGATTTCAAGTCATCACAGACTCCAATGCTGATGGGGGGGGATTATTAAAAGAAGACTTAGATGGAAATAAATAAAATCCATGCAGCATCCAATGCAGTAAGAAATGGAATAAACGATTATTCAAGTCATAACCAACATTCAAACAACAAGACTATTAGAAAGATCCCTTCCGCATCCGATGTAATAGCAATTAGCAAATGGAATAAAAAGATTTTAAGTAATACCAAACTTTCAAACAACATACAGGCACTTTTGTAAATGCCTCCATAATTGAAGTTGTTCAACGCTCTCATCTCATCGTAATAAGGAACTCTACATGGATCGGTATTCGACCTGAATCCTTCTCGAATCCGGTCCATATCCACTCGAAGCCACAATCGTTATTCTCTACCATACAAGCATGGAGGCCCAGTCGCCCATTTACTTCCAACTTAGTGGCTTACAATTAGCTAGTAGGTCTAGTAGCCAACTGAGAGACCGGAGATTAACACTCAGCCTAGACTTGACTCTCAAGACCTTAAGTGATTACCGTTTGCTGGTAATAAGATTAGAAAACCATTTAGTTTGATTTCAACCCAGTCCAATTCAAGATCCATCAATCCGATTGGGCTACCTAATACATGTGATGTGAGGCTCCCCTTGGGAAGCGTGACAACTTTTGTGCACGACTTTCCCAAAAAACCCTTACTCTTCGTTGTTAAAGGCTTTATTAAAATAGGGGTATAATAGTCATGTCTCTCCCTATTCGTTTAAAACCTAGACAGTTGCAAAACTGTTCCCCGCGTTTCTTCTTCTATCATCTACATCCCTTCCCTTCTTACATACATACAGTATTGCATGTGCACTCTGCTAGTTATTATAAAGATAATTTTCTTCTTGATTTAGCTTTGAAAGCCTTCTAAAAATCAAGACTTCTACAACTCCTATATATGCACTTTCATTAATTTGGAGGTTAACTTCACAGGATTGTGCCAAGTGTATTTTAAAAAGTTACCTTAAATCACTCAAGGTCCACATTCTTGGTTTTTTTTAATACACATGGCATGATCCTATGGATGCTCAAAATACAAGCGTAAATAGGAGCTCCACAAGATCTAAATTACTTAACTTGTTTTATTTTATTGCATTCTGATGTTAACTGGTTAATCAAGTTTAGAAAGTACCAATGGGACTTTACCTGATGTCTAAGAGCTGGCATATAATTTTAATGAACATGTCTGATTCTGAGGTGTCACGTCCACAAGATCTAAATTTCTTTCTTTCTCATTTGTTACTCTTTAAGACAGGTATCTCCCTTTCTCACGTAATCACATTGACATTTATCAAATGCCATCTGTCCCTGCATGTCATAGTCTCACTCCCAATTAAAAATTTTGTTTCTAAATTACATTTTCCTTATTCTTAATCATTTGATAGAAACAAACAAAACCCTATAGCTAATATAGAACAAATATGTTCATATAAAACAGGAGGATATCAATCAGTCTTAATTGAATAGGGTTTCTTAGTTCATCAATTAGTGTCCATTCAATTGTTTGAAGACCAAATACATTAGTTAAAAATAATAATAATAATAAGAAGATAGTATTTCTCAAATCTTTAAAAAAGTAAGGGAAGCTAGGTTTCCGTGAACGTAAATCTATACAAACCTGTTTGCATTCAAACTTTGAATCATAGAAGCAAAGGTACAGGTGAAATGACTTTTGTTGTAGTTAAAGGACAAAAATCTATTTCATTGTCAAAACGACTAGGTTCGGCAAGTTTACTTCCATTGCAATTAAAGGATAAGATGATCTTTATGCTCCACTAGAAAAGCTCAAAAGAGCGTGAACTAGTAGCTGTAAAGCAAAGGCCATGGTTACTGTTAACTGTATGTTAAGCTCATGCCACTCTTAAATATCTAACTCGAATGGTTAGTGGTTAGCCAATCCATATTGTCCAGTACAGACCCATTCCGGTCCCATCCGGTCCAAATGATGGATTATATGACTCACCGTGTCTCTTGTCGCTCCATTTGCCTTTCAATTATTTATTTTTTGTTGAAAAACATGAAAGAGAAAGGTTTCAAGTTTGCGATTGCCACATGTGCACCAAAAATGTGACGGAGAGGATAAGAGGATGATCTAATCACGACTCAAACATGAAAAAAGATGAATTATTTATCACCTACTTTATTTTGCGTGATGTTACATGTACTATTGGCTTATAAATTTTTTAATTTCTTTTTAAGTTTGGCATTAAAAAAGACGTTAATTTTGGGGGAACTTATCCGGTGACGTTACGTTTATGCAACATTCTCTAGATCTCAACAAGTTTCTATGTCAAGGGAATTTGATCAGAGATCTCAAAACCTAATAAAATTGTGGAAAAAAAATATTTAAAAAAAAATTACAAGGGATTAATAGCTTTGACTATACTTTCGAGTTCGTATCTCTCTAACTATTAAATGCTACACGTGATAGAATCTCTCATGTAAAAGCCAAGATAACAAAAAAATGAAATTGATGTCATCCTACCAGATCCATCGGGTCCGGGGGAGTACAAGGGACCAATCTCATGGAAATCCCACTAAAACTTGTATTAACGAAAGCTTACTATGTTGTGTAGATTTAGTGGTATTGTAAGGCAGGGTTGAAATCGTCTTCCACGAGATTAGTGCCACAGACGATACAACCATAGTTGGATGCTGTCACGTGTAGCATCCAATCGCAACTGCTACTTTAATGTGAAATGAATAGTTGCCATTGGATGCTAAATGTTATGCTGCAAGTCTGCCGCATTCGATTTGTCCTCTCAGAAATGATCTGTTGTGGTTACACGTTGCAAATGCACTGTATACTCCCTCCTCCCTCTTCATTCATCCGATCATTTTTTATACTCGCCATTAAATTATATTAAATCATGCGTAACGTTGGCACCATACAAACCAAAAGCCGCCTGGAGTTTGTGACCGGAGCAGAACCTATTTGACTCTCTCTATACGTAAGCCGCCAACAAAAGGAAGAAAAGAGAAGGAATATTAATATTCCTTTATTAGAAAGAATTTCTATAAATGAAAATTAATTGACACGCGAAAGAGAACTTAAAAGCCGCCTTCCTTGCCTCTTCAACTAGAAGCTCTTCCACCTCTCCTCCTCCTATCGCTCTCTCTCGCACATACTCGGCAAATATGCGCCGGAAAATCCGTACAACCCTACTCTCCGCCTTCATCTTGATTGTTCTCTTCTCCTGTTATTCTCTCTATAACTCTCGTCTGGTAATCTCTGGTAAAGATCTTCTTTCTTCTCCGGCCACTCTCGAGAACCGATCCGGTAGTCTCCAGAAGCTTAACTACGCAATCAGAGAAGAATTTCAGAATCATAGCCGCCAGAATTCATATTTGGGTGATTCATTACTTCCAGATTCAGTCCTCTTGCCCGATTGGGAAGTTCTTCTCGTTATCCCGTCTGAGATCCCGTTGTTATCGGATTCCAGAAATGGATACCATAGTCTTTTTCGGAACAATGCGACTTCGCCGGCGAATCCCGCCGGAATATTACCCTTCAGCAACCTCACCACCTTCAAGTGCATTGTCCCCCATAGCGTTCGCCGTCGCCGTCCGCTTTTCCGGCCAATCCTGACAAAGTCTCCAGGAATTTGGCGGGAAGAAGATTCAGAACCAATTGAGATGTTCCGATGGAGCTTCCTTGCGTACGAGGCTCTCTCCACCGAAAACGACGTCGTGTTGTTCGTTAAAGGCGTTAACCATCGTCAAGGTGTAAACCGATCTCCAACAGAGCTGCGTTGCGTGTTCGGGAACGACTTAGATACCGGCGTTAAGACGGCCGTCACAAGCTCTTCGCAGGAAGTTTTCCGGTGCGTGCACCCGAACGACACGGCGCTTCGCCGTTTGTTTTCTCTCGAGGACGAGAGAGTTAAAGTCTCGCTCGAAATAAGGGACGCGAAGAATGTGGTCGCGGTACCATCGGTAGCGTATTACACACCAAGGCGTAGCCTAGATAAAAACAAGGGAAAATATCTATTGTGCGCATCTACAATGGTGTACAACGTGGCCAAGTTCTTGAAAGAATGGGTGATGTACCATTCAAAGATTGGGGTTGAGAAGTTCATTTTATACGATAATGGCAGCGACGACGGTTTAGAAGAAGTGGTGGAAGAGCTTCTTCTCCAAGGTTACATCGTTGAAACTTTCTTATGGCCATGGTCGAAAACACAAGAAGCTGGATTCTCACATGGTGCCATGTATGCTATGGGGTCATGTAAATGGATGATGTATACCGACGTGGATGAGTTTGTGTTCTCTCCGTCATGGGTAAATTCATCACACCCATCGCATCATATGTTGACGTCTCTATTGCCAAGACCGTCGTCGTCGTCGTCGTCGTCGTCGTCACGTCCGGTGGGGCAAGTTTCGTTTAGGTGCTTTGAGTTCGGGCCATCGAACCAAAGGTCGAACCCAATTGAAGGGGTGACACAGGGATACACATGCCGGAGACTGGTGGAGCAACGCCACAAGTCGGTGGTGCTGTTGGAGGCGATTGATGAGTCGTTGCTAAATGTGGTACATCATTTCCAGTTGAAGGAAGGGTACAGGGGGAAGAGATTGAGTAAAGAGGAAGGGTTGGTGAATCACTACAAGTACCAAGCGTGGCCGGAATTCAAAGCCAAGTTTAGGAGGCGGGTGTCGGCCTATGTTGTGGATTGGAGAGAGGAGGTGAACCCTTCATCTAAGGACAGGACGCCGGGACTCGGGTTTTCACCGGTTGAACCCAAGGGTTGGGCCAACAAGTTCTGTGAGGTGAACGATACTATGCTAAAGAAGGTGACCCGGAGATGGTTTGGTTTTGACTCGCCAGAGGGTTATATCATGGGTTGGCAGCACGAGTGAGGAAAGAAAGGAGTAACAATCGAGGGTTCGAAACCTGTTCAATACAGCATGATGATGCCTGAAGGGCACACTTACAGGGACGACAATCCTTTCATGGAGGAAGGAGTGATGAGCAGAAAATGTGTATACAATAGCTGCAAGAGATACGAAGGACAGATCAAAAACAAAACGAAAATAAAAAATATAGAATTTTTTTTTTCTTCTTTTTTGACATTAATTAGGAGAAAAACTATTCTTTGATCTTTGGATGAACAAATAATTTTGTGGCAATGAATCTTGAAATTAAGAATGTTTTTTTCCCTCTCCCATAACTAGGGCTTGAGAGAGATTATATGGTATGTTTTCTTTTATTTTGTTAATTGATAACTTAAGCAGAGAAAAACTAAAGTTTAGGGTTTTGTTGTTGGAATAGGTAACTAAAGTTTCCTTTTGTATGTGTAATTGTTTTAGACTTAATTACTATATTCTATATGATTTAGATCGAATAAAGAAAGGGATATACTAGGAAAAGAAAAAGGAAAATTTCACATTTTTAGTATTGAAAAATGAAATCATTTGAATTAGATAAATAAAAATATCTTTTTTTTTTCAGTTAATGTTGCAAATTGCCTCCTTTTTCCCCTCCATATAACGGTCGGATATTAAACGCTGACATTATGGGGGTTGTAGAATTGGGAACGGAAGTCTGTTTTAGGAAAGAAATTGTGGTGATGAAAGGTATGTCCTACCATGCACAATAATGTCCGTTGACAAGTCTATTAAGAATAATTAAATGTAACGACTAATTAATCGAATATATCTTAAGGATTACGTTATTAAATATTGTTGAACCAATAAAGGGAGAACAGTGGTTGATAATGATTTGAAGAAGGGTTTTAGGGAAATCAAAATTATGTTTAGATAACCTAACCCAATATGGAAATCAAATGGGGTCCTTTCACGATTTTTGGATGTTAATGACAAAAAATAAAAAAAAGAAGAATGAATAAAGAATGACAAACTGGGTTTCAAATCTTCTACCATGTTTACTAAACATAATTGCCATCAACCTTCACCATTGGATGCTGCCATGTGGAGCATCTCGCGGCCACTATTAAAATTTTTTTTTTTGTTGGTCTCACATGAAAACAATGACTATGAGATACTCCACATTGCAGCATCTCACAACAAAAGTTGGTGCCAATTCCAGTAAGCATAGCCGGTGATGTTAAAATAGGGCGCGAAACCGATGTAAAAGCTCTTATGCATGGTGAAGTTCAGCCTGGCCCAAGTTTGGGTTTAGGAGTTAGGACTCAATCCAAAAACGTTCATAACAGTTAAAATAAATTCTTAAAAATATTCAAATTCATCTAAATTTAGAAATTTTGTAACTTGTTTTATGTAAAACCCACACAACGATTATGGGCTCCAAGTGCATCTACTATTATGCTAGTTCAATGATACCTTACCTGCTCTTTCGTCTGTTTGAGAGCTACTGTTTTGCCTTCGGACAAAAAGTCCTCTAACTAACAAGATTGCTGCCCTTTTGATGGCGATATGATCAAATATAACTGCTTCAAACTGAGAACCATTACTTGCTTTCCAAGGCTCTTGGGAGTACTTTGTTTCTGGTGTAGAAGTACGAGTCCGTGGTTCATGAGATCGGAAGGATCCCTGAAGTAGCACTGTGACCCAATTAGAGCAGAGGCTGACACCATTAGTTCCTGTGAGTCATATGAATTCAAAACTCTTTTAAAAGAGAACTAAAACTTTCTTCCAATTTTGATTTAACAATCACATAATGTCACTCCCCTCATATATATTAAAAAGTTGTTTAAAAGGAAAAATGAGACCATATCTGGCAGACAAGTTCTCAACTGTCTAAGGGCAATAATCATCACTTGGGAGTGCAAGACTGTCAAAAAAGAACGCCTATGATGCCAAGTTATGATTCTTAAATCTGTACTTATCGATGCTCAGAGTTGGAAGGAGACTAGAATTTGCTGTTAAGAGCTCTACTCCTGTGCCTTCTCTTGAAAACGTCTTGTCTGAACTTCTTCGTCTCACTTTGTATCTCCATGGACGGTTTCCTCTCTATCCCTTCTTTCTCACTTTCCAACATCTTTTGCCTTTTGACTACCGCCATGGCTGCTGCTTTGTTCTGCTGCTGTCGCTCTGCCTCCTCCTGCACATTTTACTTTTTCATGACATAAAAGCATTTGTATCTATACCTGCATATAGTGTGGTATCCAATCATCTAATCAACGCCTGATTAGTAAGTGTTAAGCACTGGATTAATGAAGTATTCTCAGCAGGTCTGTACGTTCTTAAATAGCATCTCTGCACTGTTACATCAGTCAGATGTCAACTACCTTGATATGAATCTAAGGTTGCAAACTTGTATGCTTGAGATGTTATATAGCTATTCAAGGTTATATAATGTGAGAAGACTGGGTTCCAATTCGGATAAGGACATAGGTCTTCACTTCTAACCATCGTTTCAAAAGGTGTCTGGAGCTTATGCCTCAAGGGTCAAGGCTATAGAAAAATGGCTTCAAGTTTTAAGTACAAGGTTTATGCCTTAAAGATTTACACATGAAGCTCGCACCTTCAATTGTGATGCTATCAAGAGCTGTAAATCTCACATGTGGAGGTCATATTATATACATTTAAGTAAAAATAGGATTGCCTTGACAAAAATATATGATAAACCATCTGTGTCTTGAACCAATAATTCACAATTAGCTTGAATGCAGTTTTTAAACTATTTTAAGGTTTCATTTCTCATTAACTAGTCTCTAGCATGCACTGAAGAGATTTGAGGAACTTTTATTTTTATTATATCTTATAATTTTATTTATTCAAAATGATTGCATTCTGGTGAGCCTTATGCCTCATGCCCTAGGAATAATTGTCATCATCATCAAAAGCTAATTCCCACCAAAATGGGGTTGGTGACACGAATCTTGTCTCTCAATCCTGTTCTGTCAAAAATGATTTCTTTAAGTTGATTTACATTTTTGCAAGGCTTGTTTTATTAAATCCATCCTAGTCATTTTAGGTCTTCCTCTTGAATCTTGATCTCTTAGGCTATTCAATATGCATTTTCTCACACGTTCTTATAGGTGCATCTCTAGGTCTCCGTTTTACATGTCCAAATGACCTTAACCTACTCTCCTCAATTTTGTTCCTAATGCATGCTATGCCTAACAATCTTCGACTATCTTCATTTTTTTACTCTTGTCTTTTTTAGTTTTGCCACAAGTCTATCTTAGCATCCTCATCTTAGTGCTAACCAGTGTTGTAGCAAGAGGTCGTATTGCTCAGTATCTACAGGGATAAGCTATCATCAGAACTAAGTTGCTTTCCACTACCAATTACTAAACATATAATACATACCCAAAGATTGCTCCCAAGGCATAACTGTGTATTTGCATCATAGACACTGCCCGTAGATCTTCTAAGAGTAGGCTAGAAATATCAAAAATATAGGAACAAGCATCTGATGGAACAAAACATATCAATACAACCTCATACGAGAAATAGTTACCTGTAGAGTATGTATGAGGGTGTCGAGGGATTTGAGCTTCCTATGTGGCCAGCGAGGGATACCAAGCTCCCTGCACTTTCTTTTGAGTACAGTAAGTCCAACATTCATATTTCTTGAAGCTTCTGCTATTGGAAGGTCAAAGTATTTCACAATATCAGATAGAGATATTCTAGCTATGTGTTCCGTAGCTGCCCTCTTTTTCTTCTTCTCAACGACCTCTGTAATCTTTCATGTAAACCATAAGAACTGAGACTATTAAGAGTATGACAATAAAAATCTGTGAAAATGTGAAAGGTACTTTTCAGAAATACTTTTTCCGTAAATGGCTAGACTAAACAGTCATAAACCACTTTAGTCAATCCTTGAATTTCACATTTGGTACAACTGTATCCTTGCTAGGTCACTCATCTCCAGTTGATCAAAACTGAATCACATTTTTTTTACCCAAACGAGAACTTCATAATTTCATTTCTTGCTTCCAGTTCATGACAACACGAACAAGATGAGACAAGCTTAAGATCGAACTATTGGGTACCAGAAACAATATTTTTGACTCAAAACATTTTTATTTTTTCTTACTGGAAGATTTTACATAAAACCTCACTAGCTTGTATGCCTCAATTCTGTCAAGTTTATAACATAAATAAACAGCAGTGCTGGAAGAAAGTAAGAGTTAATCAAGATGTGCTTAAAATGGATAGGGAAAGAATCCCTTCATCTAACCAATTAGGAATTGAAATATTTAATCCTACGACAGCATTTACGACAGAAAATTTCCAACTTTGTATCTTTTAAAGAAAGTTAGCTAATTACTGCACCTGAATTAAAACTCAAAACTGCATTTGATTCTGACCAAACATGTTAACTCATAACCATATTTCGATCATAATTGTCAAAATTTTGGATTTCATTTCAACAGCTTGATTCAGTCACCCTGATCTTTATTCTGCATTATGGAAGTTAGAAACTAATATTTATGAGATTCTAGAAATTGCAGCCAGGATATATATCTTCAAAGTTTAATGCTGGACACTCTAGCTATCATCTTATTATAGGGCCATTGATAGCCATTTCCTGGCAGATCCAAGTCTGTCACTCTAGAGAGAATGAAATTCACGGGAAAAATAGAAAACAAGGAGTATGAAATTAAACCTGACAAGCCTTGATTGATACATTGGGCCTCCAATAACCCAGGTGTAAGAATATGATCAGGAGGACAGTTGAGATCTTGATGAAGCATCACTGAAATTCTCTTTGGGCAAAAATACTTAACCCTTTTCCTTTCACAAAAGTTCTCAAGAGCAAATTGTGAAGGTTTTTGTTTTCTGTTCTGTAGCACAACTGGAATGCCTTCTGAAGATAATCAGCCAATGCTGGAATCGATTTCAGTTTGGGATTTCTGACCAAAAAAAATTTTTTTTTAAAAGTTTAATACAAATAAAATAAATGCATTTGGCTTAAAATATAAAAAATAAACTACAAAGTTCACTATTTTTCTATTTGCTGCAGCTTTTGCACTGAGCTAGGCTTTCATTTTTTTAATTTTTTTAGATAACCCTTTTGGTAGGCCACAGGAAGAAACAAATTGCCAGCTTAAAAGGGAAAAAAAGAAAAAAAAAAACTGATACATATATAAAATAAGAGTTTGGTTGGTAAAAATTGGTTATTTTATGGAACACCACAAGTGAGATAACTTACAATCTTGCATTCATCAGAATTTTTTTTTTTAATGAATTACATTTGTCCAATTTATAAGATATTTGTGTCTGCATGCATCTTACAGATGATCCAGTTGATTAGCACCCGTGATATGGGGAGGATAATTTTTTTTCTTTTGATCTTTAACTCTGATCTGCCATTTCCCAGAAAGAAACATTTTTCAGATGACTGATGTACATCCATAATGATATCTTATTGCTTCAGCATATTTAATGGAAGTTACTCTAGGATCAGAGCAACCTTATGAACAGTAAGTATTCATATTGCAACTTCCATATTCAAGGGACAAAATGATACATATGAGACTTCCAGGTTATTTACCTAATAGAGAAATTTGTGCCGGGCCAGGAAAGTTTGCATACCTTGATCAATTGCATTATGCCGAAACTCAGGGCTATTAAAATTGGACAAAACAAAGTCCAAGCCTGACCTACTTATGATCCCACTAAACTAAATTAGAATTCCAGTAAAGATTGAAAATTAATCTTTTGGATCCTTACTTACAGAAAAGAAGATGTTTTGATATAAAGCATAAAAAATATATATGAAAATGAATTAAGAAACTAAAAATGGAAAGAAACAATCAAATACCAATAATATCTGGATACAGTATATGAAGACAAACAGCATGGTCATCATGAACATATGATCTGAACCAGCTTGAATGCAAACCTTATGTATCATTGGAGATGGTCAGCAAAATAGGGCCTCCATCCTTAATTCTTGGGCTTCTATGGTCAATTTGCTTCCTAGTAAATATTCACACCTTGAAGAAGATGATTCTTGGAATTGGATTGTAAGGTGAGCCATAGGAAAAATAAGAGGCCATTATGACATGCAAAAAAGATTCTTTTTAACTCCTTCTCGTATACACATTATATGGGCTTGTTCTTAAAACTGCTTCCAGTTCCAGCCTTTTTCTTCCCTTCAACCAGAATGATTTGGTTTCATTAAACAACTAGAATTTCATGAACCTCAAACAACCATATGCAAAGATTTAATCCCTTGGAAATCTCATTGCTAACTGAATGTTTTCCATTTGTAAGAAAAACCTCCGAAGTGCAATGTACGTGCATATTTAGTAGTAATGTAATCGATTCGAACTAAAATAAACAATTATATTAATTTCCATAATGTACTGCTGTAAACAGAAATCCACCAACAAATAAGCGGATTCAGAGGAATTTTAAACATCGGAAATACGAAAAACCGAGGAAAATCGAAAAATGTACCTTAAAATTGCAATAATTGAACAGGAACAGGAACGAAAATAGAAAGAGAAGGACGATTGGCGTCGAAAACAAATATGGAGAGCCACAATCCAATAATCCACCCTTCACAGAGCCTCGACACAATGAGGATTTGGTGGGTTACTATTTCCGCATAAGAAATGGGTGCGAGCATGAACTCTCTTTCCAAACCCTTTTCCTTTCCGTCCTCGAATCGGTGAACATAAACGCTCCTTATCAATTCTGCGAGATTAACACATGGAAGGAAGCCGAAATTTCATCAGAAAACCAGTATTTATGAGGTGTCCCCCCGGGGTAAAAAAAGCCTAAAAATTTTCATCAAAATTGATGGAAATCTTCAGTAGCAAAAAAAAAAATAATAGCGGCAGAGAGGTTCGTCTACCTCCATTGAGGACGTTCCCGAAGACTGCGAGCTTATTGAGAGAAGGTGGAGGAGTGACAGAACAAGATAGAGAGAGGATATGACGAAGCCAGGTTCTAGTTAAAGACCTTTTCATGTTTATTAAGCCCTTCGAACGTCGATGTTATTTACTTTAATATTTTTGTCGAACCTTTTTTGGCATGTCCATTATTTTAATTTGTGCAACAAAGACATTTACCAAATAATCTCAACGTTTTAGAAAAATCACGAATATACCCACTCAATCACTCATCCATCCCCTTTTTGTTCCCTCTTTTAACATTTACCGGAAGGCCGACTGCGCAGCCCCCTCTCTACACTTTTATTTACACCATTAAATCAATGTCATTCAATGTGGGTCCTACACCAAAAAATAGAATTTAAAAAAATGGATGAACAATAAATAAACGACATCCTATATATGCTACAAATAATATTGCAGATAGAAGCTGTACAGTCACTCATTCCAAAACCTGCACGCATCAGCCACACTTGTTTTAGTCACAAAAATTTTAAAAGTAAGGGAAAAGTAGTTTTCAGTGATACTTTTTCAAATAATTCAGATTTAGTCGGCCAATTCTTGATAATTGGTTTTTAGTATTTTTTTTTAACATAATTGAGAATTGTTATACTTTTACTGTTTATTAAGAGTTTCTTCCGAAAATGCCCTCAAAAAAACTTACAAACTTCATTTGTAACAAAATGAGTAAAAAGGTTTTCAAAGTTTTTTAGGACATTTTTGAAAGAAACTTTTAATGAATAGTAAAATGGCATTGATTCTCAATTATGTTAAAAAAAGTATAACTATAAATCAATTACCAAGAATTACTTAAATAAGGCAAATTCATAAAATAAAATAAAAACATTATTGTGTATAAAATAATGTTGGTACATTAGGTAGGGAGGGACATGCATGGACAACAAAACCAAAAAGAAGGTTGGTGTCAATTTTAAAAAACCTCAAGAGATGTATTTGCAGTTACCAAAAATGCAATGAAAACAAATGTAATTTTCTCAAATAAAAGTAATGAAAGTGAGAACCTTAAAAGGGTAGTTCGGACATAAATAAATTAAGATATTGCATACATTTTTTTTTTTTTTGGTAAACAAGATATATATATATATATAAATTAAGATATTGTATATATAACTGCTCTAGAGAATCTTCTAATATTTAAAGAGTCTAAATTGACTCTATAAATTGAGACGGAAAAGAAAATTAATTAAGGATAATGAAACAAACCTTTGGGCCCCCTTTTTTTTCCACTTCACGTTGAAGCAGTTGGATAAGGGTATTTTGGCAATCATGTGTAAAGATTAAACGGAGGGTTTGTTTGGGAACTTTTGCTTACTTCGTCCCTTCAACGAAAGATCCGGGGTTTTGGTTTCGTCACGTAGCATTCTGACTCATGCAAACCGCTCCTCCCTATTTCTTCTGTTTTTTTTTTTTTTTGGTGAGTTTTCTGCCAACGTCAATTGACAAAATAATCCACCTTAATTCCACAAAATACCGATAGGACGACAGTAAAATTGCATTTACTACCAACTAGTGGTGGTAAACGTACGGGAAAGGAAAGAATAGTGGGGTGGTTATAGTTCGGATTGCTTTAGTTGGAGAGGACAATAGTTGGAAAAAAAATGGAAGCTAGAATCTAGGGGGAATATTCCCCCCTCTTCCCTTTATTAATAACTAATAGGGTGCACGTGCATTATTGCACGTTGTAGGAGCAAATAGTTGAAACTTGCAAAACTGAATGTTAGGTTTTAAAAGATTTGAAGCATTTTTGTCAATCTTATCCCTATACTGATTAAAATTGGAATTGCTTTGCAAGGACAATGGTGGAAAGATGCATACTTTTTGTTGGTGCAATTCCCAACGAAACGCTTCTCTTTGAATATAGTATAGATAGATAGAGATAGAGATAAAGAGAGTGGTGTCACGTGTATACTACATGTCCTCACCCCTAGCTTAAGCATATAAATAGAGGTTTAAATTGAACGAAAAGAGTAGTGGGTAGTTATAATTTGGGATTATTTTAATTGGGGGTAGTAGTTTGGAAGAAAAAAAAAAAGAGGCCAAAATCCAGGGGAATATTCTCCCTTCTTCCTTTTATTAATAGTATAGATAAATAACAAATCACTGTATTTAGTCAACTAATCAGTATGTAATTTTAATTAGGGAAAATTACTGTATGATCTGATTTTTCTTTGAAAAAGACTTTTTCATCTCTGTCTTTTACTGTATGACAATTGCAAAACGCTTTTAAAAAGTTTTTGACCATTTAGGCCTCCACGTCAACATCTTCTACACTTTGAGTGAAAGAAAACAAATTTGCCCCCTTTAACCCCGTAAACCAATCTTTAATAACTAAACCGATTTACCCTTGAATAAACTAAACCGGCCTCTCTTATTTCATTTCACTTACATCCTAAAATCAAACAAATTGTTCAAACCCTCCTCCTTTCTCCAATTGGCCGACCTTCTTCTTTGATATTCCGGTGAGTGACCAGTGGCGGAACCTACTTGCGGCAGTGAGGCCCTTCTTCCTTCTCCTCCCCATTCATTCAAAACTCTTTATCTTTCAAGTTCTTCCTCCACTGTGAGACGACTATTTGAACAACATAAGGTTTCCGGTAACGAGCTATAGGCGGAGAACCAGGGTGCTTGTTGGATTTGCAGGCAAAGAACTCTCTGTGTTGAGGCAAAAAGTGAAGGTCGTTTTTCCATTCCTTTGCAAAAGACAAAAAGTAATGATTGTTCATACCATTCATTTACAAAAAGACGAATGCCTTTTCTTTCTTTCATTGCAAAGAAGTCAAGCAACATCATACTCGCACTTGGGCTTTGCGCCTTGCCTGAGGCATGTGTCCCTTCCCAACTAAAACATCCCACTCCTCTCTCAACCCATACTTCTTTGGTATAACATCTAGAATAAAATTGAAAACATTTTCTGAAATGGAGAAGGGCCTCACTGCCGCCAGTAGGTCCAGCCGCTGGTTGCTCACCGATATAACAAAGAAGAAGGTCAACCAAGGGAAAAAGGGAAGAGGAGGGTTTGAACAATTGGTTTGATTTGGGATGTAAGTGAAATGAAATAAGAGAGACCGGTTTAGTTTATTCAACAGTAGACCGGTTTAGTTATTAAAGATTGGTTTATCGATTAAAAAGGGCAAATTTGTCTTTTTTTACTCAGAGAGGAGAAGATGCTGACGTTGAGGCCTAAATAGTCAAAAACTTTTTAAAAACTTTTTGCAGTTGTCATATAGTAAAAGACGTAGATAAAAAAGTCTTGAAATTGAAAAATCAGACCATTCGGTAATTTTCCCTTTTAATTATCTTGGTGAGAGCAGATAGAAAATTTTACTACTATTTTTTTTTTTTACATGTCAGACTTGCAAATTAAACCTAAGTGCTATGAACCAAGGATAAAATGGAATATTGGAAAAAAAAATGCTTGATCATCTTCCATTTGAATCAAACAAAGAACACGGCATTGTTGACTATACTTGCAATTGAAGAATTCTCATGAACCTGACAAAACTTCCCTTTCTTTCTGCAACAATAGAAACTCCATCCGCCTGTCCAACTTGAATCCAGCCATCTCTAACTCCTTCAGGACCTCCTTACACTTGCCCAACCTACCAAAAACTGCATAAATCTTCATCAAATCACGGTAAATGTCATATGTTGGAGCGAAACCTGCCTCCTTGAGTCTTGAAAAATATCTTACAGCCCTTGACAGATCATTCAAAACAACAAATAGCTTAATGACCACCCGGTAAGCTGGAAGATCAAAGAGACAGTCTGATCCCTCCATTTCCCAAACCACAGCCAATGCTTCCCTATGCCTCTTTGCCAAATATCGGCTGTAAATCAAGGTTGTGTACATAACCACACTAGGTTGATGCCCAGATTCCTTAAACCAGTTAAAAAGACTCTCAACAATGTCGAATTTCCCAAGCCTTATACCAACTTTCATGACTATGGTACAGTCCTGCTGATTCAAATTTAGGTCTTCTCTGTCACCAAGCTCTTCCAGTAAGGCCAATACGAGCCCATATTTGTCTGGGTTCTTTCCCAGCTCCAATATCAATTTGGCATAAATGCTGGGATCTAATGTTCTCTTACTTTCCTTGGCAACCAAGAGAAGCTTCCAAGCAAAATTCAAACTGCCTCCTCTGATAAATCCCCTTGCCATTGCCTCCATGACACTTCGACTTGCTGAACTCACAAACTTCTCCAAATCAAATGGCATTTTCAATCCACGGTTTCTCGCTAAGATTTCGACTGTGGAAGCAAGGATTCTGTCATCTGGGAAGAGTTGAGGCTGTTTCTGAGCCCAACAGAAGGTCTTCAAAGCTCTATCAGGAAAACCCATGTGGCCCAATTCCCGGATTGTTATGGAGAGAGATCCCTTACGGAGAAATCGAACCCACTTGTTAAGAATTGTGGACACGTCCTTATCTGATGGGAGGTCTCTGATCTCTCTGGCTAAAGAAATAAGGAAATCAGGATTCTTGTATAACTTCCCACACAAGGATGATCGCGATGATATTGTGATTGGGGAAGCCTTTCTCACATGCTTCTTGGATGTTGGAAGTCCCAAGGGTCGAAGTTTGTAAGGAAGTGGAAGCGGAAGAGGCCTCTCTCTATACAAATTTCCTGGTTTCTGAGGGATCCTCCCTTGGAAAAGTGATGAGATTGCATCAATTTCATCGGAGCTCCATGCTAAATCATCCTCTTCCTTCACTTTCTCCTCATTCTCATTGTCCACGTCATTGTTGGCAGTCACATTATGAATCAAATCCATTTGAGATAGACCTGTTCCAGTATTGTTCTTCTTTAAGAAAATATTGATTTCAGGGTCTGGTAAAAGCTTCCTGTGTCGTGGGTAACGAAGATTTTTTGGTGGTTTTCTGTGGCAAGTGATGTTATTAGATCGAGCCACGGCTGTAACCTTAACTGAGTTTGACAAACTAGATGTGAACATGGGTGAGCAAGATGACTTGAAACAAGGAAGTTTCTCCATTATCACTGCATCTAGACAGCAAGATGAGAGTGTAGCAATCATGTCTCCAGTTTAACTGTCTGAGGATTGTGGTGATAGTTTTCTGGTACCAACAGAAGACAATCCATCAACAATACCATGGAGGTGTTTCAACAAACATCTCTTTATGCATTATCCAGGAGGGAAATTCCTGATAGCTTCTCTTTTCAGACTTCACTATCATGTAGCAATCATGTCTTCAGTTTAACTATTTGGGATTGTAGTGCTGATTTTAGAGTACCTGTAGAAGAAAATCCATTACTGTGAATGCTTTATGGCTTTTATTTTTGGACTTCTCTCTTGCTTTCCATTTGTAAGTTTTTCCCTATTTTTCCAAACATCTGATTACAAAAATAAATAAAATAGGAAAAATTACATCGTGGATTGTGAGCAGTGTATCACTGATTAAAAAGGAAAAAGACATTTTATCTTTATCACGTCAGATATTCATGAACAACAGTCCACATTCCAGTATTATTTTGAGGAACAACAGTCTTTAGAGTGCAAAAATACAAACACAAGTGGTGGATGGTCATCTAGCCGGGCACATTGACCAATGGTTGGCCCCTCTATCACAGTTAACTGAGTCGTCATATTGCTAGAAGCAAACCCAAATAAATACATCCATCCAAAGTCAGAGAATAGATTCAACTAATCTAAATGAAATCATACACTCGCACTGCACCCCGTAGCCCATGGTTTAGAGTTTCACCCAATTTGGATCGGGATTTATCCCCTCCAAAACACAAAACATATACTCAATAAAATTCATTTACCTTGTCCAATTCAACTCAGTAAAGTCAAAACAGATCATCCAAGAAAATTATATATTTATTTATCGTTCTATTATATCCTTTATAGTATTAATCATGGATGGTCCCATCCTGGTCCAAATTGTTGATCTGGCTCATTAATTGGCCAGGAACAATCCCAATCAAATCCCTGAGTTTAAACAATTCTCTTATCCACCATCAAAGTATTGTGATGGGGAAAAAAACTTCCAATAAACTTATTGAGAAATTTGAAAATAATCACTCAATTTTGGAGCCAAAAATGGCAAAAAGGAAGATAAACAGACCAGAGACTGATAAATAGATTTGATAATTTAAAAAAACAAAAATCAAAATTAAATAAATATTTATGTTGGATGAGTTCTAAACAAGAAAAAGCATCAGCTACATGAACTTCTCGACATATTAACTTACCTGATGTTCAGAGATCAAGTGTAAGCCATCATGTGCTTAAAATTTGCAAAAACATTAAAGAGAATAAAAAGGAAATTGAAAAAAAAAAAACAGAATGAAGATAAAAAAAAATTCAAAACTTAAAGAAATGTTTTAAAAGAACAAAAAAGATATGCATTGCTGCTGAGCACGTGGGGGAGCACACAACATATCAAAAATATAGGAACAAACATCTCATGGAACACAACATATCAATACAACCTCATACGAGAAATAGTTACCTGTAGAGTATGTATGAGGGTGTCGAGGGATTTGAGCTTCCTATGTGGCCAGCGAGGGATACCAAGCTCCCTGCACTCTCTTTTGAGTACAGTAAGTCCAACATTCATATTTCTTGAAGCTTCTGATATTGGAAGGTCAAAGTATTTCACAATATCAGGTAGAAGAAAATCCATTACTGTGAATGCTTCATGGCTTTTCTTTTTGGACTTCTCTCTTGCTTTTCATTTTGTAAATTTTTCCCAATTTTTCCAAACATCTGGTTAAAAATATAAATAAAATAAGAAAAATTACATCATGGGTTGTGAGCAAGTATCAATGATTAAAAAGGAGAAAGATATCTAAGCTTGATCACGTCAGATATTCATGAAAGATGAAGCTGCCTACTGGCAGTCAACCATTCAGTCCACATTCCAGTATTATTTTAAGGAACAAAAGTCTTTAGATTGCAAAAATACCAACACAAGTGGTGGATGATTATCTAGCGAGGCACATGGACCAATGGTTGGCCCCTCTATCATGGTTAACTGAGTCGTCATGTTGCTAGAAGCAATCCCAAATAAATACTCTCATCCAAAGTCAGAGATCAGATTCAGCTAATCTAAATGAAATCATACACTCTCACTGCACCCTATAGCCCATGGTTTAGAGTTTCACCCATTTTGGATTGGGATTTATCCCCTCCAAAACACAAAACATATACTCAATAAAATTCATTTACCTTGTCCAATCCAACTCATTAAAATTAAAACAGATCATCCAAGAAAATTATATATTTATTTATCGTTCTATTACATCCTTTATAGTATTAATCATGAATTGTCCCATCCTGGTCCAAATCGTCGATCTGGCTCATTAATTGGCCAGGAACAATCCCAATCAAATCCCGAGTTTAAACAATTCTCTTATCCACCATCAAAGTATTGTGATGGAAAGAAACACTTCCAAAAAACTTATTAAGAAATTTGAAAATAATTACTCAATTTTGGAGCCAAAAATGGCAAAAAGGAAGATACACAAACAAAAGACTGCTAAATAGATTTGAAAATTAAAAAAAAAACAAAAACAAAATTAAATATTTATGTTGGATGAGATCTAAACAAGAAAAAGCATCAGCTACATGAACTTCTCAACATATTAACTTACCTGATGTTCAGAGATCAAGTGTAAGCCATCATGTGCTTAAAATTTTCAAAAACATTAAAGGGAATAAAAAGGAATTGAAAAAAAAAAAAAAAAAAAACAGAATGCAGATTAAAAAAATATATCAAAACTTAAAAAAATGATTTGAGAGAACAAAAAAGATATGCACTGCTACTAAGCACATGTGGGGGAGCACACGACGGGATCGTAGCACGCAAGTATCGGGGTATGGAGTCACCACTGCCTGAAAGGGTGCAGATAGATACATGGTTAAATCTCGTTTAGGCTGCTATTAGAGATTCGGATAAAAAACTCAATTGTGAACTGGAAAAGTTCGTATACACCTCAGTCCACCCCATCCTAAGACGGGTTCACTTGGTCACCCAGTTTAGACAAATCAAGTCAATTCATCTCACTTCAACCTAATCCAGCTTGTCCCTCTTTGGGCCAAATTGGGGCCTCACGAGGTCTGGCCCAAATTTGTCCTTGTTATTCACGTTTAATCCAAGTGAAATGAGTCAACTTGGGTTGGTCCCATTGGAAGGCCCCACCGGTTCATGTAAGACCCAAGGTGGAGCCTAAGTCCAAAAAGAAAATGGATTAGCCGAAGTGGGCAGTGCTGGTGTCCGCTTAAGTGGCGATTGGAACCACTTTTAATGCAATTGAAGGATTTAGTTTGAGGAACATGGGAGGATTAAATCTCCACCTACTTGGGAACTGAGTTTCCCAGACTTAGCTTTATGGCAATATCATCCTCTCTTGAGGGAGAGGTGACTTAGGCTCGATAAACCTGTTATCAGTAATGGCCACACCACACATGCTATAATTAATGGAGAGGATGAGGCATGAAATAGACAAAGATATAGTGTTCTTGTGTGCACGAGTGTGCAAATGAGCATGCTGGTAACATTCAAAGCATAACGTTCAGACGAGTGTGTGCTTTTGCGCATGAGGTCATGGTTGGCAAACAACATAGACATATGTATGTGTGATAGTGTGAGCTCAATCACCCAAAATGAAGAGGCATGGGCTCAAATTCCTCAACCAATTCAATGGCATCTCAATGACAGTTTCTAAAGAATGAAAAATATGGAAGGGAACTCAACCACTTTAACAAAGCAAAGAATTCTATAGCTTATTCCCTGTTATAGAGTTCAACATTCGAAAGCAAACAAACCCCATCTGATATAATGCAGTTCCAAGAGTCTTGAGCGAAATAAGATAGATTTCAGAATTGCTACTCATGGTCTTTCATTTGGTGTGAGAAACCGAAATGAACAACCTGATTCTCAGATAGACATCTCATTTGGGAGGTCTAAACCCAAAATTTTGCAAACCCATCTTTCTGTATCATGCTAGGGAGGGTCAGAATGCATAAACTCCTTTTTTGGGGTCTTTTGACCGGGCAAAAAGCCCTCATTTGGGCAAAAAACGAACTGCCACATACTAAAGAGAAATTCTCGGTTCGTCATACCGGAAAACCAATATTTGATTCTCAAATTCAGAGAAAAAAATCCACAACCAAAATGTCATCAAATATTTGGGCAATACAGAACAGAAAATTTGAAGTTCCAAGACATTTAAATTAACAAACCTGAAGATGCTATTTCGTTCCCGTTTTGGAGCTCCTGCGATGCGAACGGCGACTTCTCTCTCTTGAGTGTTTGTTCCCTTTCGAAAGCTAATCGCCACACTCTCAAGAGGTAGTGAAAGATGAGGTTGTAAGGAACAAATTTTACTCTCAAGGAGGAAGAAGAAATCAAATTCCGAAACCTTCTTCTTCCTGCGTTTCAGCCCTCTTTGAATTTTTTTTTTCTCAAGTCTCCCTCTAAACTCCCAAACCCTCTCTAATGTGCAACCTATCTACGTGAAACATTCAAGGAAGAAGATGGGTGGCTGGAATCGTGATTTTCCACCCCAGGTAGTTACCGATCTCTCTCTAAAAGGTGGTGAAGAGAGGTTGAAGACAACATCTCAAATCCCTTTTCGCAGAACGCCCTTTTCTTTTTGTGTCAATCTCCCCCTCTCTCTCCCCCCTCTTCTCCCTCCCTTCTCTTCACTGAGTTCCTCTCCACTCTCGCCTGCTCTCTCCTTCTTTTCCTTTTTTTACTCTGCTCGTTCCCTCTTTCTTCTCGTCTCCTGCGCCTTCTGTCTATTCTCTCGCGTTCGTCTTCTCCATTATGCGCAGCCCCTCTTCCCTCTCTTCTACCTTCTTCTTCTTCTCTCCCTTCTCTCTCTCGGCCACACCCAGCTCTTCGTCTTTCTCCCCTTTTTTACCTCTTTTCACCTTGGTCCCCTTTTTTCTTCCTCTCTTGCCGGTCTATTTTGTGGACGACACATAACGTAAACCCTACCCACCTCGAATGGGTCGGGCCATTCGTGGATCTGTCCGTACCCCTTCGAGGCCCATGATGATCGGACCACTGTTTTGACTAGCTTGATCATCTGTTGTTTGCACTTTGCACCAGTGGTTGGGATGAGCACAATTTTTAAAAGCCTGATAAAATTTTGAAGATTCTTGGTTATGCAAGGAATTTCTCATCCCAATTTGACCTAGCCCGAGATTCTTTAAATTAGAAAATTTTGCACTTACCCTGAACTTTTCTAACAAAAGTAGTAATACCCATTTACCATTAGAAAAATGTAGGAACTTCCTTCCATTTGAACAAATGTGCAATTACCACTCCTATTATTAAAATTTGGTCAAGCAAAGTTTATTCAATAAGGTAAATTACATAAATAATCAATTAGGGTCCTTTCACCATATTTAGGATTTTAGGAGAGTTATTTAGATCCTTTCTTTCATTGACTATGCATGGCTTTGGCCAAACTTTAACAGAAGAGGTAAGTCTGTGTTTGAAAAGACATAGAGGGGGGTCTCTATTCATTTTCAAACATGAAAAAGGCCTAACTGCTTCCTGTAAAAAAACACAAGAAATTGGAAGTGTAAATTTCCTTACTACATATATTAGGGGAAAGGCACATGTTATGCGTGTAGCAAAAAAATTAGTTATTGTAGGCAAATGGTTATAACTTGCAAGTAGTTATGTGGGAGTTTAAAGTGAATAGAATTAAAGGTTATGATTAATTTGGTGTTGAAATCTCAATCAAGAATCTTCACAATTCCTTTTATAATAGTATAGATAGATAGATATCTCATCCCAAACATACCTATGTTTTGGTGCTCTTGCATATTTAATATCATTTACATGATACTTCTCTTACTATATGTATTATTTTCCTTATCTAATACAATACTAGCATTGTGGCCTGTGAGTTGCACGGGCAATTAAGTTTAATAATTGTAATTTAATGTGTACACGCGTTAAGGTATAAGAGAAAAGCTCCACACATTTTTTAACCTTTTTTAATAAATACTATAGGTCCAAGGTCATGTTCTTTGAAGTTCCTGTTTACTTAGTAGATGGATTTTTTTTGCACTTACTGCTAGAAATAGACATCCATATTGTTCCAAGACATCCATGTAAGGGCTTATCACTTGGATGAGCTGATGGGATGAAAATTTCTTTCCTTAGTCATGAGGATGACCTGATGGGATAAAAATTTCTCTCCTTGATTATCAGAATCTTTAGTTAGTCTTACCATACTGTTGAGGACTCAAGTTCATGCACTCAAATTGTGGCAAAGCAACTATTGCAGGTTTGGAATTAGACTAACAACATATCTTTCCAATATGGGTACATTTTTATTTTTTCAAAATTACAATATTTTCTTTTTTAATAAAATTAATTTATTATTTTAAACTTTTTTTTTCAATTTCAAATAATAAAAGAACAATACAAACACCAAATTAAAGAAAAGAGAACTATTTTTGAAAATAATATTATAATTTTATAAGATAAATAAAAAGCTTAAACTATTGTTTTTGCTTTATGCCATTCAGCTAATGTCATTGTTTGGCAGAATTTTAGGTGGCACTAAAGCCCATGAATAAAAATCCACTTAGCAAGCCATACCTACTGCATTAAAATCAAATAGCTAAAATAATAAATATGACAAAGAATACTTAAGAAATCAGCAAAAAGATCCACTTTATTCCAAATCAACAGATTGATCCACCATTGAGGACAATATACAATACTATAGAGTAAAGAGAACTAACTACCAAATAATCAAAATCAAAGAAAATTTATAATTAACAATTAAAAAAAGTAGCATTTTAGATGCAAAAGGAAGAAATGGCAGCTATGTCTATGTCTTTTTTTTCTTATTTTATAAACATCAAAATGAAAAATGGGAAGAAAGGAAGAGAAGAAAGGGGGGCCATGAAGAAAAACAAAATTCTAAAGACAAAAAATAAAGAGAAGGGGGCGGGAGGAGAAGGAGAAAGGAGAATATGCAAGGATAAGAATCACTTAAAAACATGAGGTTCCAAACGGAGGCTCCTTACAGTTAAAATTTTCAACCAAGCAAAATTCTACAGAAGTTAATCATCCATCAAAAAAAGAAAAAAAAAGTGTTAAGCTTCTCTCCAACAGAAATCCTCTGTTCTCCTACTTGCTAATTGGTGGCAGTGATCGAAAGTATAGAATCCTTTTTATAATTTCAAAATTTTCATATCTTTGTCTATCCAGCTTTAGTAGTCCCAGCTAGCAGCAATGTACACAAAAGTTATTGTTACTCAGTAAACATCTAAAGGCTAAGATGTTCAAGAATTTACCAGAACTAAGATGGGTATACAGATTTAGGCAATGACCTCAAAAACAAAAGTTTTTCAACATTTTACTAAAAATAGGTTGGATCTATAAATTTGGAGAATGACCTCACGACCCACCAGTGATTCTATATCTTTCAACTTGAAAACGAAATCCAAGTTGAAAAAATAAGATGAGTTATCAATTCCACCATCCAATATAAAATTGTAATGCCCCGGATCCAAGTTACGTGGGCTAAACCGTAACTCGTCACCGAAGGGTTACTTATCCACCCAGGAACGCAAATCAAAGTATAGGAAACACAAAAAAAAACTTTTCAATATAAAATCAGAGTCAACTAAACCCATCTCAAATGAAATATCACATCTATATTTCTGATACTCACATGATCTAAATGTTTACCCGCCGATATCGTCCTTTCCAAGATCTGAAAACAAAACAAAACGAAATTGTCTGAGATACGAATATCCCAGTAAATAGCACTGCATGCTCATAAACATTTTTCACAGTTCTAAAACATGCTCCAGATTAAAATATGCATCGGAAACAATAACGCGGATAAACCGGAAAATCCCACTGTAATATATCAATAGATACAAGACAACTAGAATAAGTCTACATGCCAATCAAATCTGAGTATCAATCATGATCAACAAATCATAGCAGGACTCGTGGAAATTTGACTACTTTGCCGCAGCACTTCCCTCATGGAAGGCCTCTCCATCATGGAGGAAACGCATTAAGAAGATTGCAGCAGCACTTCCTTCGTGGAAAGCCTCTCTCTCATGGAGGAAACGCATTAAGGAGATTGCAGCAGCACTTCCTTCATGGAAGGCCTCTCCCTCATGGAAGGCCCTTCCCTCATGGAAGGCCTCTCCCTCGTGGAGGAAACGCATTAAACAGATTGCATCTCAAGTATTGCTTTTCTCTTTACTATTATTAAATTGACCTTATCTCATTCTTAACTTAAATTACAAATCCTAAAAGTCACTTTTAAAAAATTTTTCCTTAAATTTTGATTTTTTCTTTTAAAATGTAATTAAAGTGTAATTATTTAGTGCCGGAGTCCTCTGAAAGAAAAGAAAAACAAAACTTTAAAAAAAAAAAAACAGATCCCCATTTCCTCATCCCACATAAAAATAAATTTTGTTTCAAAAATCAAATTCTATGCTAAAAGAAATAGTGGAAAGGAAAAAAGACAACCCCTAAATCGATCGTAGTCAAGCCCACAAATCCAATCAGGTATGCTTCTCCTCCCTTTTAGATATATACCTTTTTTTTTCGCTACCCAAACATTGCCACTTCATTAATTGCACTATGTTGTTCGTCAGACCCAAATCTTAGGGAAACCCTTCCAAGTCGAAGGCAAAAGATGAGGACGATGAGAGAAACCCTTACATGTCAGTTCCTTATTTCGAAGTGAAAGAGAGAGCATAGGAAAGAATCGGTGAATATAAAAAAAGCAAAGAAACCCTTACCATAAGGTAAAAGGATAAGGGAAATGAGAAAAATCCTTACGACCAGCGTTTCTTCTTTTGAAACAAAAATACAGAACATAAGAGAGAATTGAAGAGGATGGTGAGAGCTTAGACCGCAAATGATGGGTTACCCTCCACTGTATGCACGTTAGAGAAGGGAGAGTGGGAGGGTTGAGCAGCCTTCTCGAACTAGGGTTGGCAATGGATCTAATACGGTATGAATCTACCATAATCTGAATCTGAACCGAAAATAAAAATCCAATATTCGAATTCGATCCAAAATCCAATGAATCTTTTATATGTGAATCCAAATTCAAAACCGAATTTATATATTGTATCCGAATTCGAAATTCGACCGAATAAATAACCGAAATCCGAATTCAATCCGATTTGAACTTAAAATTCAAAATTCAAGTTAACTATTAAAGCAAATTTTAACTATCAAAACTAATGAACCATATAAATATTAAAGCAAGACATGAGTACAGATGGTTCAACCATGGTTTATACAAAGTTTACCAATGGTTTAATGAAAAGTATATGTTGATTTCGGTTTGGATCCTATTCGGATCAGATATGGATAGATTCAAATTCGGATCTAAATTCGGTCAGATTTCGAAATCCGATATCCGTCGAACCATGGATCTATATCTCATATTCGAATTCGAGATTTTTGGATCGGATTCAGATATATATTCGATCCATTGCTAGCCCTATCTCAAACCCCTTCGACAGTAGCTCCTTCGGGAAAAAACGAAGCGCTTTTTTTTTTTTTGGCGGAAAAGGGAGGCTCGGGCACCCCAAACCATGTGAGCCTGCCACCTCAGCCCCGAGCCTCCTGAACGTGACACGTCAGGCGCCACCTTGCCCTGCTTAATATAATAGATTTTTCATTATTGATAAAATAAAATTACAAATTTTCTTTTAAGTGAAAATGATATTAGGTTATCCTCAAACGAACTCGAGCGTTTAGTCTCTTCTAGTGGTCATTGATAAATCTAAAAACCTAAAAGTTAGGTAAGGCGGCATTAGACAATGATCACAGCCCTTCCATATCGTCTACAGCTTGACCCGAGCCCACTCCCTATTGATTCATATTTAGGTCTGGAGGTAGGCTCCCGAGCTTTTCTCCCTTTATTCTGCTGAAAGTGGGAGTGGATCTTAATCAAGGCTATGACAAGCATATGACCCCGCTGCTAGCGTACATGGCACCTTCCTTTTTTATTTTTTTCCTTTTTTTTTTCTAGTTTGACACTTTTATTGAATCTACTCTGTTTCTAAATTTTTTGTGCATTTTTTTTATGGAAAGCAGAGCTAGGCTCTATCTTCATTAGATGAAATCAGTGTTACAATGGCTACTGCTTCAAGCCAAAATACAGCGATAATAAACACAAATAAGCGAAGGAGCAAAAGAGGCCAAGATACAGGAGAGACATCAACCCCAACAGTTTGGATGCAGTTCTGAGTGAAAGTGTTCGACCCTGCGCCAGAGCAGTATGAAACCACCTGAAGAACAGGGGTAAGATCGGACGAAGGGTCCGTCGAAACACGAATTGAAATTCCCATTAATGGGAGAGAAGGCTTCGTCGTAGACGAAAAAGCCAGAAAAGGATTGCTCAGTAAACCGAGACACATCTGAACCCAGAGCTGCATGTGGACTGTGAGGGTTGAGGCCCTCCGGAACCTACCAACACAAAATTTGACTAAAAACAACAAAATAAAACTGAACACACTGTAAATACAAACAAACCCAAACACCAAAAAACAGATTTCACGGGCAAGGAGTTGCAACGACAAAATCCACGATGCCTCAGGTCCCAACAATGAATAGAAAACCAGCACTGCTTGCTCGAAACCACCCTTGAGCGGAGGGAAACAGAAAGGGGAGCAGGTCAGCGAACAAAACCAAAGAGACAAAACTGGAGGCTAAACCACCAACCAAGAAGCCTCGGAACCCGCACCAAATCGCCTAAAAATTTGTCTCAACTTGCCTTGCTTACTAGAGCTTAACAAAATTTCGGACCTTTTTCAATATTAGGGTTGTATAGGAGCTTAACATTGCCTAACTTTGACTTAGGGCTCCTAAAAACCGAGAAAGGCGCGAGCTCAACTCAAACTTCTAATTTTTTTGTGCTTAGGTTTGCTAGGGTTGAAATCATCTACTGCCACTTTGGTGTGACAAAAAACATTTTGCATCTAACGCAGTTGCAGTATCTGCTGCACCTAAGTGGTGGCAGACGATTTCATCCCGGCTTGCTAACATATCTTGGATTCAAGCTCCACTTGGTCAAAAATTATAATTAGGCTACACGAACCTGAAGGATATTAATTCTAAATATCCTAAGGCCTTGAATGCAGCACCTATAAAGTTAAAAATTGAAAAAAACTAAATACTATAATATCTCATTTCTATAACATAACAACATTATTTTGCTTTATAAAATAACATACAAATACGAATATATTATATGGTGTATTAAGCGGGTTGAGGCAACAAAGTTCAACCGAAGCTCTCTGACTAATAAGCCTTCTTAAAAGGCGTATGTTTAGCGTGTGGGTCTAGTTATTGAACTCAATCTTTGTTTAATTTGAGTTAAGCCCGAGGCTAAGCTAAGCTAAGCAACCCTAGCTATAGTTTGAGAACCTCGCTTGTATTCTTTACTATATATATATATATATAATCTAATTCTAATGACTAAGGTAAACATGCTTTTAAAATTATATCTTAGAATCTATAATTCAAAATGATCACAAAAACACCCCTAAGTCTCTCTTAGGGGGCGCTTGGTGGGCATTATAGAATCTAGATTCTAGTAGAATCTGATTCTATAATCTAAAAGGTGTGTTTGGTTGGGATTTTTAAGGCGGGATTCTACTGTCCGGTTGTATAATCAAGCCCATAATCAGAATTTACTTTTTTAGTGATTATAGTGATTATGGACATTGGTGCATATATTTTCAAAATCTGTGATTCCAGAGATTATGTATAATATATTATAATAAATAATAACGTTACAAAAATTTTATAATATAATATATTCTGTTGTATGATATATAATTGATAATACAATTATAAATTATATTACATTATCAATTATAAATTTTATTACACGTAATATAAATATCATTATTATAATAATATTATACATTATTATATTAATATAACTTATATTAGAATTTATGTTATTATAAACATAAATTATATTACAGTATTATTATAATAAATATATTAATATTAACAATATCATATTATTATAATAATATTATATACATAATATATTTTAATATTTAATATATTAATATATTATATTTAATATAATAATATTCAAATTTAATACTATATTAATATTATTATATCATAATATATATATATAGTTAATATAACAATCTTCTATAAATTATAATATAACTTATATTAGAATTTATGTTATAATAAACATAAATTATATTATAGTATTATTATAATAAGTATATTAATATATTAATGTTAATAATATTATATTATTATAATAAACATATTATAATAATATTATATGCATATATATATTTTAATATATTAATATATTATATTAATTATAATAATATTCAAAATTAATATAATATATTATATTTATTATAATAATATTCAAATTTAAAACTATATTAATCTTAACATATTAATATATTTAACAAATTTAATATTATAATATATTATCTTTTATTAAATTTAGTATTACAATAAATTTATTATAACATTATATATAATATACATAAGTTTTGAGTTATAATAAACATAAATTATATTATTATAAGATTACATATTCTAAGAAATTATAATACAATTTATGTTATAAATTGTAATACTATTATAACTATTATATAATATCATGTAATAATAATATATAATATTATAATATAGTATAAATTATTAAAATAATAGTCGTGTTATTGTATTGCACATATATAAATAATAATATTATCATATTATTATATATAATATGATAATATTATATATAAATGTATATATTATATTAAAATATACATATTACATAATAATATATATGATTTTAAATAATATTTTAATTTTTCTATATATATTATATTATTTTAATGCAATTTTTAATTAAAAATTGCAAATTTAATCTCAATAATTGGTGTCAACCAAACAAGATTTCAAATTCTAATTTAAAAATCTAAGTTCACAATTCAACTTATCCAAATAGGATTTTGGTTTTCTAAAATCAAGGAAATATAATATGGGTTATAGAATCTAGGATTAGAATCCTAATCCAGATTCTATAATGCCCACCAAACGCCACCTTAGTTTTTAGATTGGAGAGTCCAGTTTTCAATTATGTCTGTTTTATTTTGGGTTGACTCCTGCCAAACTTGGTTTTAGTTCACATCGACGTGAATCGAGATTAAACCCCGAGTGAACTAGCTAGATCGGGCTTCCAAGTATCATCTATATCTATATTATATATGAGGTGAGGCACTCCCTTGGTATTACGCCAAGTAAAATGTGAGATTTTTCCAAAATAGCCCTTACACATCAAATAAAAGATTTATTAATACGAGCAGTGGCGGAACCACGTTGATTGTAGGGGGGCAATTGCCCCCCCTAATTTTTAACTTTTAATAAAAAATTGTATATTTTTTAAATAAAATCTATGTTTTGCCCCCCCTAAAATTTCTGGTTTGCCCCCCCAACCTATAGAAATTTTTATATTTTATGAGAACTCTATCTAAAATTTCTAGTTTGACCCCCACCAACTCATTGAAATTTTTATATTTCATGAGAATCTCTCTAAAATTTCTGGTTTACCTACCCTCAACTCATTAAAATTTCTATATTTCATGAGAAGTGTAATTGAAATTTTTTTTTGCCCCCCCCAGATTTGGAGTCCTGGTTCCGCCACTGAATACGAGGGTATAATAGTCAAAAGTGTCTCAAATTTTTAAAAACTTAATAATTAATTGCAAAACCGTTTCTTCTCTCGTTTATTTCTTTCTCCATACTTGCAGTAATGTACGTCCATCCGATTAATAACCGACATGCACTATTTGCTATAAGAAGTAAAAACACAAAATGCTACAATGTACACAATGGGGTTAACTTTGGTACGAGTTGATCTGAAAACCAGATTGAGACTGTTAATCCGAAAGCGAACCAAATCAAATAGAGAAGCGATCACCCCAACGGGCCCAACCTGAAAACCGGACCACACGTATATGCATACACAAATTCAGTTTAGCTCGGTTCAGTTCAATGTAAAAAGAAAAAAAAGGTTAAGTGAAGTTTTGGTTTGGTTTGGTTTGATCAAAAACATCAACCCAAAACTGAACCAAAGTTGATTTGATTTGTGGATTTTAAACCAAAACTGATCTTCAGATGTTGAAACCCAAGCCAAACCGATCCAAAAATCGGTTCTCTGTGTTAACGGAGCCGAGTTGCACCCTAGCATGACGCAACATAACGGGAGGCCGGTGAGGGCCCACGGATAATCGACGGTAGATAACATACAGAGAATATGAAACCATAAAAAGGGCACGTTGAGAACAAACACAGCCAAAACACACAGACGAACTTGGGTGATGAGAACGAATAAAATAAAAGCACACAGATCGATGACGTGGCAATGATTTCAAATCCCGCCCAAACGCGGACGCATTTCGTTCGAGATTGAATTTTAATTTTCGTCTTACCCTTCCTTCTTATCACCCCCTTCTCCTCTTTCAGCCTTTCCACGCTTGCCACGCCAAGCAAATCTCTCCCTTATCTACCTATCTCTTTCGAAAGCCCTAACCCTAGCAGGACTTCTAACTCACCACTGTTCTGTTCCTAACCGATTCCGACCGAATCTTACCGGTTTCCGGCCGATCCGTGGCCGATTTTCACCGATCTGGCAGGATTTTCACAGGTCTCGCCATGAAAGGAGGTAAATCGAAGGGCGAAACGAAGAAGGCGGATAGCAAGTAAGTCTGCGCGTATCATTTATTCTTTCGCATATTTTTCATTGATTTTATTTTACATCCTTAATTTATTGCGTTAGAGATCGTTACGAAGACTATGATCCAGATCTGTTATCTCATTTTTGTTTTTGAATTTCCACTGACCTGGAACATCACATAAATACCTTATGTATCTTCTTGTTTATCTGTTTAGGCTGTCCGTAAAGAGGAAAGGTGCCGTTTCAGACAGAGCGGGCAAGAAATCGAAGAAGAAGGAAAAGCCTGTAAAGGATCCTAATAAGCCTAAGAGGCCTGCCAGTGCATTTTTCGTTTTCATGTAAACCTTCTTCCCTGTTTATGTACCAGATCTGTATTTAATAATTATTTCTATTTTTTTTCTGGTTATTTTCTCCGTCAGTAATTTAATGACTCAATTATCTCACTCCAATTTCTTTCATGTCTTGTGAAATCAAAGGGAAGAGTTTAGGAAGCAGTTCAAAGAGAAGCACCCGAACAACAAGTCCGTCTCCGTTGTAAGTAATTTCAACTGCCATGATCTAAAATTTGTTATTTCTTCGTTGACGTATCCAAATAATTATTTACCGTTGTCGTTATTGGAACTTAATTTTTGCACCTTCTCAATATTAGGTCGGCAAAGCTGGAGGAGATAAATGGAAGTCGTTGTCAGAAGCTGTAAGTAACTAATGAAATAAATATTATGTTTTCTATCAAATTGATGAGTGATTGGCATCTTCATCTGTTTGAAAATATCAGGAGAAAGCTCCATATGTTGCCAAGGCGGAGAAGAGGAAGACCGAATACAACAAGAACTTGCAGGCGTACAACAAGAAGCAGGTTTTGGTTTTTTTATAAAATAGTTTCATGTCGTCTACTTCCTTTAAAAGTATTCTTTGCTTTTTAATATGAAAATCTCATCTTTCATTTTGTTTTTTTGGATGCTCCATAATAGGCCGAGGGGACTGCGGCAGAGGATGAAGACGATGAAGAAGAATCCGATAAGTCCAAGTCTGAAGTGAACGACGAGGACGAGGATGAGGAGAGCGGAGAGGTTAGTTGATAAAGTTTATATTGTTGAATTATTGTTTTATTTTTGACTAGAGACGTGGATCACATTCAGTAAGGATATTGACCCGTAGGAAATACTGAATGGTAACTTGTCTTGAATTTTTTATATTCAGGAGGACGACGAGGAGTAAGGGGGATGATTCGGATGTGTAAGATTGCTTGGTCGAAGAAGATTTCATGTGACTGAATCATGCATTTAAGATAGGATCTTTTGTTCTTTACCTTATGGTAAACACTCGAAAAAAAATGGTTTCTGTATTTTTGCAGAAGCTCGTATGGCTCGTGTACTTCAATCTCGTGCCTTGTAGGACCTGCTGTTCATCTAGGCCTTATATTGATCTTCATATTCACATATGCTTTTTTCTGGAATTCTTATTACCGTTGCTGTTAGCTAAACTCAATATAGAATGTATGTTCTAAATGTATAAATCATCGGAGCTTGAATGATTAATATTTTTTCAAGGTAACGAACTTACTAACCAGATTGTAATGGTGGGGAAGAGCTCTGACTTCTGGGAAAAGGTATTTTGATGTGAATGAGAATAAGAGTGGGAAGTATGGTAGGCTTGAGATTATTCTCGCCTGTTGATTTTAGCGTGGCTTTAGTCATGTCGTGTTTGGGTACTTGAGGGTTAGAAATCATCTGCCTGCCTCCTGTAGCCGCAGACGATTTTTGCCCAACTTCAAGTTTGTTTTCATTTTACTACCTTTTCAAATGGCCTTGATAAACAATCCTGGGTGCCTTGGCTTCTATATAATAAGAGCCGAGCAATGTCATCTGGGTCGAAGCCGAGCTTGGATGGTAAAGTGTATAAAAGCAAAAAATTCGGAGTTAAAAGGCAAGCTTGGTTTCAATTGAATGAAATTTGATATTTAATTTCTTCGAGTATTAAATTAAATTTTTTGATTTCAAATCTTCTTTTTTGTTTTTTTGGCGTATTGTGTGTCGTTTTGGTAGGTCTGTACAGCTTTACGAACAATGGGACTTGATAGGGCCACAGTGGGACTGAGCCGTGCTTTAGTAAGTGATCCTTGGATTCTCTTGAGAACCTGAGCGGACTGGAAAAGCCTAAAACGTAAAGCCGGTATATCGCCTCGCTAGCTTCGGTTTTGTTTTGTCTTTTCTACTCCAGATCTATTATGGTTTCCAGGCAGCAGTTTAATCTATTGTAGTGTCTGGCCCGCAGTTTAACTTCAAAACTGGAATTACTCTTTCATTCATTGATTGATTTTGATACTGCTTCGCATTTTACATTGGAATGTTATCATCAAGACAACGCTTAGAAGCGACATGGATCAATGATTATATAGGACTAATGTTATAGAAATGATTATACATGACTAATGTTAGAGCTAGAAGACCGCGTACCTTCCATGCAAGCTTTTTTACAGAAAAAAAAATCAAATCCCTTGCGAGTAAAACCTTTATGCGTTTTGGCTTGAATTTGTACATTTATTTACACAAGACTTTGCTAATAATGTAAAGGAATCTTAAGCAGTCCTGAAACGTGTGTAAATGCAATAATGTTAAGGAATATAATTATTTAAAAAAAATGCAATACACAAGATTGATGTAAATGCAATTTCTACATTACAGTTGACGTGGATCATGATTTTCTCCGATCCCGATCTGTTATTTTCAGCATTTCTTTTGCCATTGCTGAGAATGATTGAGCTGTCTCCTGCATCTCTGAGCTTCTTGCATTGATACCCTATCAAAGTTAGTCATGAAGTCAGTTCTAATTAAAAATGATTACAACATGATTAGTGCTAAAACCAAAGGAAAACAAGACTTAATAGTGAAGCTCATCTCATAAGTTTGTCATTGGGAGGTTGGGAGATCTGGAGTGCTTCTCAAAGATTGAGTGTCATGATCGATAATGAAACCTTAAAAATTGATGGAATGAATCCCATATTATTACCTGCAACTTCTTTAAGTTCTCATTCAGTTTGTTTTCTGCCAGTTTAGCATCACTTGATTCCTGCATAGATAATATCCAAGTACTTTAAGTCCAACCACATCCCATTTCAAAGTGAAAAATTGACTTTCTCATAAAAAAAGATATAATATTAAATCCACCAAAAAAAGAAAGAGAAGAGGAGTTGTGGTGTTTGGGAGGGGGGTGGGGGTGGTGTGTGCAGTGGCATAGCTAGGATTTTCATTTATGGTGTACATATTAAATCTATGAAGTAAAGATGGCAGATGAATGATTATCATTAAAAGGATAGTGGGGGCAAATTGAAAATTTTAGGGGGGTAGTCTATATATATGTTAAGTTGACAATAATTTTTTGTAATTTTAGCTCTATGTAGTGCCGTCCCTGGGTGTGTGTGTGTGTGGGTGGGTGGGGTTGTGATATTTCTTAAGCAGCATGTACAGGTTGCTTTTGTAATTATATCACCTGGTTTTTCTGTTGCATGCAGGGATGAAAATTGTCATGGCTACATGGATGGTTACCTGATTCGAACACTTTGAATAGGTGATAGGAATAATTGTTCCACCGAAGTGGAATCATACCCAGGTGCTGACTCGCTGAGCCATAACAGCCATTCAATTCCCCTTCAGTGAGTTATCAGTAGGAATAATTTTAAAATTAAGAGCTGCTTTTTGATATGTATAAAACATATTTTTGGATCAAACATGATGTTTGAAGAGGGTTCTTGAGATAGCATGGATTATTCAGTTCCAGTCACAGCCAGTTAAGTAGTTTTTTGAGGGAGGAAAAGTAAATAGATGTGTTTTACGATTGATAGATTTATACTCACACTGGACGATGGGAATCCATATCTCTTCTTGATTTGATCAACAGCACCAACCTTCTCATCTTCGTTCTGTTCCCTTATTGAGGTTTTTTCATTCTTGACTTTTATGTGTTTCAACTTTCCTGTAATTCAAAAATAACGGGTCTCACAGCAAATAGGGATGCATTGTGGCACTTGAAAAGCATTTGGATGCAAATCATTCTAAGCAAATATAAACGCTGACATGTATGGAACAAACATCCATGAGTAAATGTGCTTCATCCATGAGATCACATACAGAAAAAGCTCACTACTTTGGTTGGCCATGTCATAAAACTTAATACAATGAATCATTTGTAAACTAACGGACTGTGTTTAGTAAGACACCCACTATTGGGTTGAGTAATACAAAGAGTGAATAACGGACTGTATTTAGTTGGATCCAGGCTCTTGCATATGGGTCATGTATGCATTCTTACAAAGTTCATCCTTTGTTCTTTTATCAATCAAAGACATTTAGTTCACTGTTTTACTATATAATCTACAATTCTCAAAAAATAATGGGAAAAAGAGATACGGATACAGAGTTATACTTCTGTGAATATGTCATAAACCATCTGAAAAATCCAAAAAGGCAAAGGTAGGTCTTAGAATAAGCTTCCCAGCAATAATTACATGCTGTAAAGGGACTGCTCCATATTTTCAAAGGGATGTGAAAGCATAACAAGCAAGATGCGGCTTATATGCGTGTCTAATGTGTAAACCTTGAGGCTCAAATATCATGATGCTCACATGTTTAACTGTAGGGCACTGAAATGAATCTTAAATTTCATGCCTTTATTTTTGGGGAGCTTGTGACTCACATATAAGCTGGGAAAATAGAAGATATTTCTATGCCAATGGAGACTAGAATGACATATTTATTTATTTTAATGCATTAAACTGATGCTTCATATGCTAGGATTTTCGCATTTAAAGATTGAAAACCATTTGTGATTCTTTCGAATTTATTGTATTCTCATGTACATTCAACGGAATTGGGGCCAACAATTGAAATATCCTTTTTGAAATCTGTCTTTTGTTTCATAGATGGTTAACAGGACCCATGTTGGTGACCCTAGCTAGTTGGAAACTTGGAACAAGGCATTTCATTGGTCTTCATCTTCTTGTGACCTCTTTGCAACTGTCAAAATCATAATTGCCAACATGGATCAATGGCCAACTTGCATCTTAATACGTACATGAACAAAAATATAGATCTTAGATGCAGTTGTTTCTTCTGTAATGATTTATCTATCTTCCTATGTAATTGTAGGATTCTACACATACAATCTAGAGGAATGGTAATCTCAGTTGGTAGTTAAGAGCATTGAGACTTCATAAAGCTCATGGATTTGCACTTTTAAATTTTGTATGTTGAAGTTTGATTTTCTTATTATTATTATTTTTTAATGATGAAACATATTTTTAATTATTTACGTAGTATATTTTTTTATGTGTTCAATGATAAATGCATATTTAAGACAAAGAGGATTATGCCTGAAACTTTAGCCAAACACTATATCCAAGTGAAGTTCCTCGCCCAATACGGCATGGTTTAAAAATCAGTTGTAATATGCATGTGGAAGGTTCTAAAGGAACAAGGAAAAAAAAATGAGAATATGAATGGCATTTGTGAAGGATTATTATTATCATCTATAGCATTCAGCCAAAAGAAAAGAAAAGAAAGCTTGAAATGTGTTATAGAAGAGTTAATTATATTGGACATGAGAAAAGATGCATCAAATGCCAAGGCATGCAGATGAAATAAAGTATTGGTATTTACCGACCTGTAAGTGCATGAAACTTGCTAGTCAATTTCTGCTTATTTAGTGCTGCTATCATGTTATGTCCCCGGGGCTTCTCTCCTGAATCTTCAAGGTCGATATCATTTACAGACAGAATTGAGTTAAACCATCAGGAACAAAATTAAAGGTGTAGGCTGTTGCATATGTGGCTCTATCATGGAGGCAGCCCACATTCAAAGAGCGAACAATTCAATTTACATGATGCTAGTAAGATGAGCTGTTGGCTGTATATCCAACACGTCCATATGTACTTAAAGAAGAGAAAAAAATTATTAGGTTTGATAGCCATTAAAAAAACTTCATATTAGTAGTGTTATGCCTATTTCATTTTCTTTGAGGCAATCACAGCAAATTACCTAAGTTGTGCATGAAGCCCTAGGTGGGCCATCTGCTGTAGATCACTTGAGCCACAAGTGATTTATATTACGTATGGATATTAAGGCATGCGACATTCTGATAGTTGTTGTCATCACCTGTTCAGTGTTTTATAACTAGCTTCTACTAGAGACGAAGACCCACTAAAAGCTAACTCCTAGATGTTAGTCATTTTGGTCTCATTTTTAGCTGTGATAATGCACATGCTATATACATATATGTAAGGGGTTAAAAGACATACCTATATTTAGCTCAACATCATCTTCATCCACGACAAGGTCGTCTCTGGTCATATCATGGAATGGAAAATTAGAAATTGAAAAGATGGTTGAGAGTTCTTCACTGCTTGGTCTCATCTCTTCAGCTTCTTTAGTCATTCCATGCTTTGCTCTGTCCCCTTTTAAATCTTTGATGACTGAGGTAAATATACCCTAGAATTCCAAATCATGAATTCAGTAACTAAAGCTTTTACATAACTTGGGCCTCTCGAAATATATAGATAGTTCAGCATGTTTAACACCTTTTTCTTTTCTTTATGGTTAATGGCTACAGAATCAGGTCCTTCATATGAAGTGATCATATCCTTTTTATAGACTTGGCTAATGAAGTCCAAAAGCCTAAAAGGAAGGAAGAAAATAAATCATTGGCAAGCCACAGTTCAATTACCACAACTATGAAAATTACAATATGGAAACGCTTAAACACAAATACTCCAGCTAGTTTCAACTAAAAAAAAGTTATTTTTTGATCAGTTATATTTCAGTTCTCTCCAATATGCAAAATTGCAGAAGGACAACTGCAGAAAGTATATAGTTTCTCAAATAAATAAAATGACCAAAAAGTACTGTTTTGCTATTGGAAGTACAGAATTGCAATTTTGAATGATTGAATGGGGAGCAAAGCGATATATTATTCTACACAAAAAAGAGTTGCATAGAGCTCAAAAGGATAAATTATGCTACACCAAAAAGAGTAGCAGTCATACATGGATTAAATACATGTAGCAAGCATTGTCATTTAACCCAAAATTCTAATTGAAGGTGGGGTAGTTAGGATAGGATCCAACACTTATGAATCTTGGGACATGGCCAATCTAATGAATGGAAGTGGTGGGACTAGTAGTCCAGATTAATTGGTATGATTATGATTATTCCCATTTGAATACACCTGATCCTGATATATCTTTCATGTGAAGGTTCTTGATGGGAAGGACTGGTTTGATGACCTCTTTCAAATCTAGATACAAATCTTATGAATATGTTCAAGCATATAAAATTACCTGAAAACTTCCATCTGGTTCAATACTGAAACAAAAAGAATTTCTTGATCTCCATTCACCTGGTAACGCAGAATTAAACTTAAAGCCAGTTTAAGGAACATTTTAAAAAAAGTACAAGTTAGTAAGTTACTGAACTTTATCTCTAAGTTTACCAGAATGATTTCTCCATCACTTGATGAACATATTGAACTTTCAGAATAAGAGCTTGGCTTTGAATTTGAGAGTGTGAAACTTCGGATTGAAGTTTCTTGTAAAAGAGATAATTCTGGCAGAGACCTAAATTCATATATAGAATGTTAAGATGAATAATAAATGACATATGACTAGTAAATAACATGCACAAAACATATTAGATATGAAGAGTAAGAAACAAGAACAAGTCATAAGTTAACAAAACATAAATGGCAATCCAAATTTTGCTTGAGTTCAGGCAGAAGTCCCTAGTATTTTTGCTTACATTGCCTGTGATCCCTTGATTATTAAAACCATTTTACCGAATATCATATTACTTAGAAATAAAAATGAGCTTTTCCACAATACTATGATATAAAGTTCGATAGTAAAACTAGAGTTTTAAAGTAGATCACTAGATATTTCTTTAAATTTTTATAAGTAGTTTACAACATCATCGTTATCATCATCAACTAAAAACAAAATCCCTTGTACCCACTTGTCAAGTCAGCAACATGACGTATGTTATTTCAGGAAACAATATCTTATTGTTGATTAGTCGTACTTAGATTATTTCTGACCAACTCTAAACCCATGTTGGTCTTCATGTAGCTCTTTTGGACTCTCCAATATGCATTTCATTTTGCTTTCTCACATGCAACTCCTTAGGTCTTTTTTTTTCCAATGTGCCTTGACAAACTTAACCTACTTTGTGTTTTATCTTCTATTTGTTTATAATAATTCACTTTTGGATATGCTTATTCCTTATCTTTCCTAGCATTTTGGTACATCCATAATTCCATATAAATATCCTAATGTCAGCAATACTCATCCTACAAAATCTGTTATATTCTTCTTGCCCAATATTCTATTCTACAGTGGCCATATTTGCCTTCCAGTCTGATTGGTGAAAAGTTAATCATCAACAGGCGACTTCATGAAAAGTTATCTACCATCCATCTGGAATTGAATGCTGAGTTTAGATTATTGCTTTCTGATTCTTCTAGTGGAAAGGCAAGTAATACAAACTTCTAATCAAGCTGAAAAATTCCCTAGTAAAAGGATGTCAAAACCGAGGCCAGATTATTGGATTCCGACTCCTCTAAGAAAAAAGCTCAAATAAATATAACAAGCTTGAAGCCAACCATCTCTTTCATGCTGGTGAAGCATGTCACGTGTCTTAAGATGCCATTGTGCAGGTTTCAAGATAAGGAGAACTAAATTACTTATTCTTTTCATGTTCTAGTTCTGCTGTACAAAAATAAGCACCAATAAGGTTGGAATAATATGGAAATGTGGCCTTAAAAATATCAGCAGCCCAACTGCAAAATATCAAAGAGTATGAGAACAAGACTCAGGATAGGTTAGTTCAAATGACTTAACAAATAGGCCTGTTTGTCGACATGGCATGTGGTTGAAAGAAATGTACTGCCGGTACAATATAAATTTGCAAAATTCAATGGCACAACAGGATGGTAAATTGATAGGGATAGAAGCTTAATTGAAAGTCATGTGCAACAGAGCACACTTATGCAGTATCCAAGGCATGGTAGGTCTAGCAATTTTAGAGCTGGAATGTTATTACCATTACCAACACTGGAATCTTAGTCTGAAGACCATATTCTGGTAGGATATAAGCAATATTTTGCACCCTTCTTATCTATCTGTAAGTTTGACCGCAAAATATCAGGAAAAAATGAAAAGAAAAGTTCCTACCTTATCTCAATCTTTCCATTTGTAAAAAGCAGTATAAGGCCAACGTCAGAAGACTGAGTACAGAATGTTGATGCCCAGCAACAAGCAGCAGCATGAAACTTCTTCTTATAAATCACCTTTTTAACTCCCTGGGACAGGAAGACATAAAGAACATAAGATAAGCTTTCAGGTATAATGGCTCAAGAAATTATTAGTGTTTGTACGGTGAAACACCAAATACCTGAAGTACATGATTCAAGGAATACAAGTACAGTGCTTTCTCTGAACATAGCAATAGTAGTGATTGCTTTGATAGAGTATTCTCAACAGAGTTAACTTTTGTTAAGTCCAGACTCTCTGACTTATTAAGTCCTTTCATTGATTCATCCTGTCCATCTGTGTGACGTTACAAGCATCAGATTTTTCAGTTCATTAAATTCTTTAATGATGTTGTAAAACATAAGTATTATTTAAAGGGATGCAACTACTGAGTGGAAGCTCTTTTTTTGGGCTAAATTTCAAAATCGTTGTAAAGAAATGGACTGCTTAAACATCCCCATCCTTAAGGGATAACAGTTTGGTAGCACCACGATTGTATAATTAGTTTATTATTGAAGTAAGTCCACCCCATGCAAGTACAGAACATTATGAAAAACTAAAGAAAGTGAATGGTGAGATTACCCAATATCTGCATGAATAGAGCTTTAGAGGGTTTCTTTGGATGGACCATGCTAGTGCTCAACATATTTCCTGTATCCCTCTCGAGAGCCAAGACAGATGAATCAATTGTTGCCACCAATATAACACTCTTCTCAAATCCATGGAAATTACAGGTTTCAAATTGCATAGAGATGACACCAGAACACAATTCACTCATGATACGTTTTTCAAATAATACAGTGGCCTTTTCCATGTCGATTAATGACACCTGCAAAGAAGAAAAAGATAAAGTGAGAATTTTAGTGTTATTTTGTAGAATCCAAATCGATGTTACTCATAACAACTGAAAGGGAGAAGAATATACAAATTCTATCAGAGTATGATCAATTTTGAAGCCTAATATAAGTTATAAGAGTCTAAGACTCCAGGAGGGAATGCCATTTGGTTCCCTCCTTATTCCTATATTGAGGAAACCGACGACTTTGAACCACATCAACTGCACGATAATCAATGATAAAGAAGACTAACTTTTACGATATCCTCATATCCGACAAACTATGGGAGTAAGTCCAATTGATAGTCAAAATGGCCAGACTCAATCATAGTACTCTAAACCAAATATAAATACAAGATTTTAAAATTGTGACCAGCTAAACTCAATAGCTCCAAGTATTAATTTTGAATAACATTTTATAAGGGTTGACACTGTTTGAAGATATCAAATTTTACAAGAAATATGAAATTCATAAACCAACAAGTACAAGAAGAATGAGCTAAGAAGGAAGAAAAGTAAGAAGAAGAAGAAGCTTACATATCCTTGATCGGAACCAACAGAAAGATATTCATGGTTTATAGTGATAGAAAGTACAGCTCCATTGACCTTTATACATTTAACACTATTCATGACATTATTCCGTCCTTTCTTTGTACTTCCTGGATGGAATATGAACATCTCATTACAAAAACTTTTCACCAGGTGAATGTCTTTCAAATATGAATAACGTATCAGGAAATAACTGACTCCTTAGATGCACAATATCTTCATTTATGAATTCATTTGTATGATAAAGAATAGGGTCATCAATGCATAAATTAATACAGGCAAAAAGGTATTCGTTCTCTTTTTTTTTTTTCATTTTCATTTTTTGGTTGTTTTGTTGGGGAGGCGGTTGGCCATGGTGTTGGTGAAGCTATGGACAAAACTCTAGAGAGACAAAAGTTGTGCCCCACACCAAGAACTGGCGGAGGAG
Organism: Buxus sempervirens; assembly: GCA_947561395.2. NCBI lineage: Eukaryota > Viridiplantae > Streptophyta > Magnoliopsida > Buxales > Buxaceae > Buxus > Buxus sempervirens. The sequence continues at coordinate 1,074,792 of OX387184.1, read as the reverse complement.
CTTCATGATTCCATGACAAGTCATGTGATAGTATTACAACAGCCTTCAAAAAATTGCTTGGACATATGACTCCATGCTGCAAGGCCTGTTTGTAACACCATTGGTTAGTGAATAATGAATATAAATCGAGCAGAGAAAGGTCTCTTCAAGAAGTCTTTGTAGCTTCTGAATGGAAACTCCATAATGTGTCTTTTCAGTTTAATGAAAATTATTCCTGTTTGCAGGTCCTCGTCCAGAACATGCCTTCATAAAATCGTGAGTTTTTCCAGACCATATGTAAGTGACGTTTATCTTGAGAGTATGCATACAAACAATTACGCAGAAATACCTTGTAACAAAAGAAAGCTGTTTTCTGTATTGAATGGCTCAGATTTGAATTTGAAGATGCGAACCTACATAATAAATGAGTAATGAAACAATACATAACTTTTGAGACAACAACACAAAATTGATTCTATTTCATAAAAACCTATCAACAGAAATAATTCACCATTCCACTCTGATCTCCAGAAACAAGAACCCGACAAGTTCGATCAAAACACAATGCTGACACTGGGATGCCACTTACAGAATAATCATCTTCACTCTGCATCAAGAAATAAGATGCCAAAAACGCCATTATAAAAGCACAAACGTCCCAAATAAAAATTTTCACATAGCTTTGAAAGGAAAAATGACCCTTATTTGAAATCCTGTAGTATATTTTTTAACTGAAATGAGAAAACTGTTTATTGCCCTGACATAGCCATATAAAATTCATAATGTATCTTCTTTTTATTTCATTTTTCATTTGGAGGATGAATTCATGAAATGTTTTCCCAATGCTCCACTTTTTAGTCTCCATATTTTGTGGTGGAAATGTGTACATTATATTGAATGGAAACTCATTGATTTTTCTGTTAAAAAATGATGCAAGTTATTTAACAGAGTGTAAGATGGATATTACCTGCTGGTTTATTGACAAAATTGGGAGCAAAAAGGGGCATGATACATCCCAAAGATTTATAGTGCCATCACTATGCCCAGTTATGTAAAGGTTTTTTATGTTTGCAAACGCACTAAAATGTGTAGAACTCAAGCTCTTTCCATCTCTGCCTTTCATATCAACCGGAAAAAGTGTTGGCATATTTTTGGCAAGTAGAAAATAATCCTACATGGAAAAATCACAAAATTGTGTTACTGGTAAGTTCAGTATCAATTTTGCTTTTTGTGCAACTATTTGGAGAGCATTAAGGAGTAAAAGAAAGAATTTTGCAAATGCATTATGACTAGCTACCTTATCTGTATAACTTAATGGATTTGGATCTTCTGTAATGAATTTTGCAACAGTGATGCTAGAATCAGCATATGGAAGCTTTACCATTACCTCCTTTGGGAGTGAAGGAGGTGACCTAGATTGGTATTGTAATAAATACTTCTCAATCATAGAATCATCATACAGACACAAGCGACCTGATTTTAGCAGTAGAACAAGATAATCTTGTTTATTTTTGCTTTCATCATTGGTGCTTGAAATCATCTCCATGTGCAGACAGGGCTCATTCAGTGGAAGTACCAACTTACTCGTGCGGGATTCTGAATGCTCATTTAAAATGACAACCTGCACCATCGATCAACCTTTTGGTGATTAGATGAACACATGTGAACAAGATTTACAACTATTTTTGTAAACAAACATATGCACAGATAAATAAAACATGCACACATATAGCCTACAGTTCATCTCCCTCAATGGTCTGGAACAAGATTTTTTAAATTTGAGAGTTAGCTAGATAGAACCTACAATGATATACATAATCTAAGGAATAGCATGTAAAAAGTATGGAAAGACTAGGAAAGATATGGCATGGAGCCTATATAAGCAACAAAGTCTAGAATATATGCTATTAGATGTAAAGTATTTCAAGACCGTTTATGCAGTTAAATTGGAGACCTATGGTGGAGCCTATGAGAAAGTGCATGAAGATGAAAGTTAAAGGCTTTAAGAACGTCTACAGGAAGAACTAGAAGGACCTGTATGGAGTTTGTCAGATATGGTTTGAAGGCACATCATCTTGTCTTGACATGAAAAGAAGGTTTTTGCCAGATTAGGACATTAGCATATGATTCAAAAAACTGGAATTTATTCTTGGTATAAAATCCTGTCAAGTGTGAAAATATTGCTAAATGAACAATAAATGGATATAAAGCAGTCATAATGGTATGGGGAGACTGAAAATCCAGAATCTGGAGTATGAATAGCTTTGCAACTTGAAGATTCTGGCAAGTGGCAATGAAGGACTAGAAAAGGAAACCATGGAATGCAAGCTTTTCTGTACTAGCATAAATATATAGTAGGAAAATGTGCCCAATACCTGAAATAAGTTTAAAGACACAGAACTATGGGCACCCATAACATATAGTCTGCTAGCCTTTCCATCTGCATAAATCCATTTTAATGAAATTATAGGAGTTCTGTCCGTCTTAAAGCCAAGATTGAGTTTGCAGATTGGAACATTTTGAGCAGCACATAGTTCTTCCTTTGGTGTCTGTAATTCACATTTTGGATTTATACTTGGAGGAATACTCCAGACGTAAATCTCGCCATTGTTGTATCCGACTACTACTTTGCTTCCAACAGGGCATGCCCAGCATGCAGAAGTTGTTTCCCTTACCTCCTGGCATGATGAGTGCAGAGTATTACCACCCGTTACAAAAATGGTTTTACTTTCTTGAATCCCCCATAATACAATAACTCCATCTCTGAAAATTATAAGAACCCTGCATTTGATACAAAAAATTACAATAGAGCAGAATTGTAAGAGCTCGTTTACATGAGTGCAAGACAAACTACTTGCACCATATGCCAGAGATTAAAAGCAGCTTAGGTAAGAGATAGTTGATGCCATAAGAGATGGTTCAGGGCATGTCCATTCCTTGACGCAACCCAAATAATAGAATATTAAAAACAGGAAGAGGAAAACAAAACAAGAGGCACCTAAGGTCAAGAATTACATTAATTTAATTTATTTCAGGCAAGCTACATCTGGAGAAGTGGGTTTCATGCTACCAGGTGGCATCAGGCAAGTGTGGAAATTGAAGACTAAGACAAGTAAAGCATGCCAGCTACAACATCCTGTTCATCTACAGATGCACATCTTTGTGGCTGCCACGTTACAGTTTTGGTCCTAGAACATCAGCAGAAAAACCATGAACAGAAGAATAGAGATACCTCCTACTTTCAGCTGTTGGTTGCAGCAGTATTTGTGTTACTGCATTATCATCTGCCACTTTAGCTGTACTACCTGAAAAGACAATTAACAAGTTATATATATTAAGAGAATGCACCAAGGTAGGGACTATGTGAGACTTGAATCTTTTTTCCAAACTACCCCTTACAGGATGGATTAACATAATCCTTTTAAAGGCACGTTTCATTTCTCTCATTTACATAAAACAATTTTTCCTTTCTAATGGGAAATAACTTCTCCTTAACTGAATCCGTATATTAGTTCTCAGCTTTAAGAAAGCTCTCAACAAAATCTATCAACTGCAAACCACTTTCACAAGTTTTTATTAGTAGCATATGTAATTCATTGGAACATAAATATTCTTAAAATCTAAGATTTTAGAATTATAAAGCACCATTAAAATGATAATCATCAAAGACAAGACTATTTGCATGTGCAAAATACATGCCTCGATTTGTCAAGGATAATAAAAGGATAACTTGCATACAACAAGAGTGGAAAATGAATTTGATAGGCTAATCAGAAAATAAGACCTCTCAATATTAAAATGCACTCTAATATAATTCTTCTTACACAAAATCAATTATCACAGGTTAAAATCTGGGTAATAATCTAAATACTAGTTGAAAATAGCTAGAAATAGAAACAGATATTAGAAGGCAACAGTTTATAATTTGATATTTTGCACATGAAGGCTTGAAATAGGCGAGATGATGATTAAAAGCATTTTCCAATCCCTGCAGCTCCTCAAAAAAGGAAACTTTTTGCTTAACTCACAGCATCTATGACTATCATGCATATTCTGTGCCATAATTTATCAAGTTTCTGGCCCTCAAGCTAACCCAAATTCTAAATAATCAGAGCTTCTTTGCATTGAATGTGAATTATAGAGCCTTTGATTGAATAAAATACACAAAAATGAGCATGCTAGGAGACCTAACTATGAGATTATTAGGCGAGGTCACAAAATGAATACTTGAGAAATGGACAAAAATATTTTGGTAATTGATATTTCTCACCACGAGATGCTGATAGAGGGATATTGTATTTCATTTTTACAATCTGACATGGTTCTTCATCGAACTTTAGTATTGTAACATTGCCAAGAGAATCTCCTATGAACCTGCAGTTATGTAATTTCTTGGTATGATTCAAAAAATCTGTATGTCTCCTTTTTCTTTCGAATGAAGCCCATATGAAGTTAAGTCAGATGCATACTTACATATAGAGACTATGTTGCATGACTGTGAAAGAAGTGATTTCTTCTTCAAATGCATACACATGAACCAACTGCCTCTTGTCTATGTTCCACACCTGATATCCATGTTTTCACAATGCAACGTATATTACTAAAAATAAAGCTGGAAAACAGAAGTCTGACTATAAATTAGATCCAACATTTAGTTTTCCCTTCCATTTAACAGATTGAACAGACAATGTCAATATAAAATGGCTATATTGAAAATTCTGTCTCAGCTAATGCAAGCAGAAATATCAGAAAAAAATAGTTACAGGATTTGGCCTCTTGAAAGAACTTGCCTCAATATGATTGCGCGCAGTTACATTTATGAGGATACCCTGGTTCTCGAAGAACTGTGTAAAATAAGTTATGAGAAATCTTAGTTTATGAAGAACTGTATCACCAAAAGACAGACAATATAACCAACGGTAAAAGAGAAGTTGCTGAGCAGTATCAATGAAAGGAAACCTGCAAAAATTTGCCCGGGATCGCATCATTGGACTCCAGTAGAGATTGAGTATTGTCTTTTCCAAGCAATTTGATTTGTCCATTCCTTGGAAAATGAAAGTATAGTCATTAACAACTTTGCATCCATAGAATATTTAATGTTTCTCTATAATCATCCAGAATCTTGTAAGATATTGAAGATGTCAAACCAAATGCATCAGGATGAAAAGTTTGTAATACCAAAAAAATTAAAAATTTCAGATATTGAAGGCGAAAGTTTCAAACAATAGAAAGACGCTTCAAACGTATGCGCATTAAATGGGATGTTATGCCACAGTGAAATACAAAGCATGATACTGTGTGTATATGAAATATCTAGTTAGGAACTATAGAAAACTGATGAATAAAGGGAGTATTCACATGGAAATGTTATCTAGTTAAATTATCATGCAGGGCTAACTGGTTTTATTTTTGCATGTGAATGGAATCCACTGTTCATACTATTTGTTTCAACTCAACTGGATAGATAATGGTGATTTTTACACGCTAATACAGTTATCAAACACAAGGATTAAAAATAGCCAACCTAAGTACACCCACACTGGTTTTATTGTCAATAACACAGTGGAACGAATTAAAGAGAAACAAAATCTAATATATAATTGCGACAGAAACTTACTTTGTAGAAATTGCAAGTATTTTTTGAAGAGAGTCATAAGCCAATGAGACGGATCCTGATGGGATTCCATGATGGAAAACCAGACGAGGATTTACATCACTGGGTTTTAAGCCATTCAAATTTCCTCCATGCTGCAACGCAAAAAGTAATCAGCAACAAACGACAGAACTGCAAGCTTGCTATTTTGAGAAGGGTATTATAACATTTTGGTTACTTTATCTCCGAATCGACAAATCAACCCGTAACTTTGAAGCAACTTTAGGTGTAGAAACGGAGAAAGAATAAAAAATAAAAAAAATCAAACTCTCTGGTACATTCTGACCCCCCTTTTTTTGTGATGGAATTCAATAGAATGGTGACCTTTTCTTGTTTGATAATGTTAACGCAAGAAATTACGGAGAAATTGTTGTTTTTTTAATTGGTAACGTTCGAGATAGGGTTGTAAACGGGTAGAAGATCTAAATCCGATATTTGAATTCCAAACGATTATCCGATAGATCTTTCACATCCAATACCGAATCAAATCGATCGATTATCCTATATCTCAATCCGATTACATTATATATGAAAAGAAATTAAGATATTATCAACCTTAAATCAGTGGATCAAATAAGGATGCATTAATTTAAATTTATTTTATATTATGACTTTAAATCAATAAAATTTATATGAAACCTTCATTCCTTTTATATTAATATATATATAAAAAAGCTTAAAAAAGCCTACAAAAACATAACATATATACAAGATAAACGGTCGAATCTTCATCTAATACCATATTCGAATTCGAATTCGAATATAATTGAATTCGGGTAATTAGATCTAAAGCTAAGCCCTAGTTCGACGTCATTAACAAAAAAACAATGACTCAAAAGTTGTTACGTGTCGCTTCCTGATAGTAATAGATGGAGTGAACATGCAACCTTGCCGTGGCCCAGTATTGTAATCAGTTATCCACCAACTATCACGTGGCCTTCATCTCATGTCAGTCTGGTTTGTTGACCTGAAATGGACGTTTTACATCACTTTGGTCAAAGATACCCCCATAGCTGTCCTTACCAAACTAATGCTAGTAGTAGTAGGTAATACGATCCAGATCTGATCATGTCCGAGCTTTTGACACGATTTCTATCTGTTTGGTTCCACCGAATGCAGGGTACCGCTCTTCACTCCTAAGTCCTACTACAGACGAAATAATATACACGAGTCTCGGACGTGATCCTTAAGTCTACCTGTCGTTCCACCTGGCACCGAATTAACGGGTACCGGAACTTTCAATCAAAAAAGGGAAGACATGAGGACTTAAATGAATCATCATGTCGTTTCGGGACACTCTAATCCATTCGATTGGTTAGACGGTTTTCTTACTTTAAATCTTTCCTCTTTTTCTTGTTTTCCTTTTTTTAAATTTAAAAAAATTTTCGTTTCTTGTCAATTACGAAAGAATCCATAAACTTCGCTGTGTGTTAATTCAAATATCTGAAAACTATCTCACACCGGATCACCGGATCCTCGTCAATGTGTCGGCCTGTCTTTTCTTTAAGACCCTAATGGACGGATTTATTATTGCCAAACAGAGAAGATATGGTTGGATTCTGATGATGAGGCTTTTCCCCGTAAGAAGCACGATTATCTGACTGAACAATGACAAATCTTTTGTGGGCCCTTGCTTCTTTGTGAACCGTCCAATTGTCCCATCGGTCAGAAAACGGCAAGCATTGAATCTACATTACCGATGCCGTCGAAGAATGGCAATTCACGTCCGCAGGGATTAGCGGTCTACAGAGAGAGAATCACAAAAAGGCCAGACTGTTCCTGTTTCTGATCGGAAAGCAGAACTCACGAATTTAAGGAAGAGGAATAACCTAATCGATCGATTTATTCTAGAGTCTCAGGGACAAATTTACACTTCAAGTAGAGATTTCAAGAGTAGAAAGAATTATCTTAATTTGATCAACGTCGAGATGAAATAACTACATTTATCGAATGCAGGAGAAAACTGGAAGAGGAAATTAAAAAGTAAAAAGGCATTGGAGATTTGATCTAAAATGCATAATATATTAACAGGATATCTTGAACATGACTTCTTATTTGCAGAGAAGACGTTAAAAATAGCCAAAGGAGATCATCAATCAGTTACTTACCTTCTTGGAGGCCTTTTCCACAAGCTTTTTAACGAACATGATCAGGAGAAAGCGTCTGCGACTGTATGATACTAAAAGATTCGAGAACGGAGAATTAATTAAGATCTGAAATTTCTGACGCGCTACTTGAAGAAGAAGAAGAATAACCAAAGCAAAACACACTCCACTTCGTGAGAATCGCCAGAAAGAAACGATAACGACAGAGGTACGAAAACTGGAAACGGTTGATATTGGTTTTATAGACAAAAATAGCCGTTTGGTATGGACACGTGGCGCTTGATTACGTGATCTTGATGTAAGAAAAAGCTTTTGGCGAGTCGACTGCATTCCGACATACGAGAAGCGCAAAGGAGGGCAAATCAACTAACAGCACGTGGGTTCCTAATAAAGAAAAAGGGTATGATTTTTAGATCACTTTAGTCATGAAATTTTCATGACAAACGGATCAGAAGCGACATATGGCCGTACAGGTGTCAACCGACCGGGCTTTGAGTAGAGAACACTGGCCGGACTTGAAACTCACTGGTGCCCAAGTGTAGCCGATCCAGACCGGTCCATTCTTTAGGCTTAGAGGTATACTTATGGCCTTTCTAGTCCAAGCTCGGCCCAGCTGTGCCCTAATTCAATACCTTTTACAGGCCTAATTTATTGGATAAAAAAAAACCAAGAGTTCAGTGGAAAGTTACATTCAAGGGTTGAGCTTTCAGTGGCCTTGCTTGAGCCTGACAAAGCAACTGATATGATACAGGTTCGCGTGTCACGAATTTAGCTCTCATGATATGATACGGATCCATATATGGAATTTGTCAAAGGATTTGGGTACATTAATTTGCCAAAAGATTTGCTAACAAGGGTGTCAATTGAGGCAAATTTTTGCGAAACGCCAAAACATGCCTTTGTCTCGCCCTAGGAAAACAAATGTCAATTAGGTATCATAATAAATAATGATACAGTGAGTTAATAGTCACGGTATCAAGGTTTTAGTTACTTGTCATTGCAGGAATGCACGTACTATGCGCATAGCAAATTAGAAAAAAAAAATAAGCCTAACGACTTCTGTTTTAAAAGTAGGATGCTTCCATGTAGAGCATCCTGCAATTATTGTTTTTTTTTTATCATTCGTTTTACATGGGACCCACTTAAAAAAACACTTTAAAATCAAGAACCAAACCATTTCTAAATATATATGTAGGGCCCACTCAAGAAAAACACTAATCGTTTAGTCAGTTAATGATGCTGATGTATGGTGGTAAAAAAACTGTAAATTGGAGAAAAAATTAAGGATACTTTGGGTACATAATATAAGCCAAAAAACGCACAGTTGGGCTTTATATATGGTATAGATACTTGTGAAAATGATAATTAAAATAGTAATTAATTAAATACGTTGTCAGTCTAAAACCTGATTTTATCTTTATTTTATATATTCTATAAGCAACCTTTAGAAAAGATCTCTTTTGGTATAAAAGCCAAGGTTGGAGCTTTTTCAAAAGTAAATTTGCTTTAAGAATTTGAGTCAAAAGGAGGTATAGAAACCAAGCTCTCGTTGGAGTGTGGTTGCAAAAGAGACTCGTGAGTTTGGTGAAGCAACAACCAAAATGACACTTGTCTCACTTGGAGGTAAATCCTCGTGCAACTCTTTGGATCGGTGAGGGTTATTATTGAGCCCAAACTTCCCAAATGATGCCGCCCTCAACCAACTCTTTTTTGGACGGTCCTAAGTCTTGAATTACTTCCCTCTGAAGATATTTATTGTATCACAATTCACAAATCAGCTTTCTAAAACGCAAAGTTGTACTGATGCATTATAAACTTTACAAGTTCCGGAAATTCTGTGCAATTCACGTGATTAAATTATTCTTCGAGAAGTGTTTTTCTTTGGGATACTTTTAGTTACTTTTATTATTACTATTATTATTATTATTTTTAGAAACAAGACAGCGTCATATGGAATTGTAGGACTATGGTTGATATGTGCAGTACTGTTATGGACAATTAGAAAAAGAAAAAGGAAAAAAAAAAGCCTATATTAGCTCTGGAAAAAGCGGTTTTGCGGTTTTGAATTACAAACATTGATATCCAATTACAAGACTAGAACCGAATCTTTTTTCTAGTGTCCACCTTCTGTAAATAGATGGGTGATCTATAGCTCTTGCTGGGGAAATCCTATGTAATCTAACCGCCGGGACGGTGATTCATTTCTCCTGTCACCGTACTGTATTGGCAGGAACACACCCGTAACAGAACCATAGGACCATAAGAGACACTAAGTCACAAACGACTTGCTAGTCAACTATTCATTGCCACTACGACGAGTTCCACATTCTTTGCAATCCAACTCTGATCAAACCGGAGAGGAAGTAATCTATGTCTTCAGTCACCCATTCCTATATTGTCTCGCACAAGTAATGATTGTTTGCAGCGCATATTCAAAACATGTACAGCAAAACATAGTAAGTGATGTGGGACACATGGATTATTCAATTTGATAGGTCCTAGGTTAATGTGTCTTGTACATGTTATAAATGAGATCTGCGGATGTGTAATAGAGATATAGCAGGAAAAAATTAGGAAGGACCTTTTCCTTCCTAATTTTGGGGTGTGAAGGGTGGGGAGGAGGGCTTGAACCCGGGTATTGGGCCTACGACTTTAATAGGACTTCTTTTTTTTTTTTTTTTTTTTCGTTTTTTCTTGGGACAACATGACAGTTTTAACTAGGGGTGCAACTTGGTTCGGTTAAAACCGAACTCAAACTGACCTAAACCGACTTCGGTTCGATTTGGCTCGGTTTTATAGTTATTTAGTTCAAAAATTCCTAAACCAAACTAAGTCGGTTTGGGTTGCATGTTCAGTTAAACCAAACTGAACTGAAACTGAATCGAATTCATTTATTTCCCTAAACCGAACCGAACCGAATTCATATATATATATATATATATTATAATAAATGTTAAACTTTCAAAGTTTACCTTTAAACTTTATGGATATTACGAAAAAACTCTTGTTTAAGCATAAGAATATATTGGTCTAACCTGAACCAAACCGAATAGTTTTCATGTAATTCGGCTCTGTTCGGTTTTTCTATATATTTTCGGTTTGGTTTAGTAGTTTTAGTTTTCAATTCAGTTCGGTTTTGATATTGGATTGAGCTCAACGCGAACCAAAGTTTTAACCGTTACGCAAAGGCTTAATAGATGATTCATGTCACCAACTCCGCTGTCTATCCCTTTTATATTATCTAGAGAAAGCTTCTAAGCACATGACACACGCTATCAGCATCATTAGATAGGAAGGGTTAGGAATGTAGAACCCCACAAAAGGTACGAAGTTCGTGGCCGTCCCCTTTTAATGCAGAACCACACTTTACAACCTCATCCACCATCGAACACATCCTCTCTCTTTAGTTGAAATCATCTAACTTTCACCGACTTGCATAAATCAAACCCTACAAATAATAGGACCACCTTGGTTGCCCTTTCTATAATGATAAAAACCATCCAGTCTAGTTGAGTGTATTATTGAGGAGTACTCACGTGCATGTGGGTCAGATTAGGCATGGATTTTACCGTTGAATAATAGGAAAGGTGGTTTCTACTAGTCGAGTGCACGTGCAATACTGAACAGTTGATGCATGTGAATGAGATCCATTGTTGACATAGAAGGGAAACAATGTATCCATCAAAAGAATTCGTTGGTTATGTTTACTCCTGTTGTTTAATAATACTAGTAAATATGCATGTGGGAAAAAATTATAAAAATTAATCAATTAATCATCTATACATATCCAAATGAATTTTATTGAAAATTTTGAAAAAATAAAGCAAAAGACAGTGACTAAGAAAATTAATGAATTAATTATTTAAATATTTTTTTTCCTATGATGATAAAAGGAACCAAAACTTGTTTTTAGTAGATAAGGATATTCGTTCCTATTAATTATCCTATTATATAGAGTAATTTTCTTTAGAGTTTCCATTTATAGCTCCTACTCATTCTCCTTTTAGGTTCCTATTATTATAAAAACTAAATTACCTTTTATTTTAGTTGTATCTGTGAATGTATGAAACTCCTATGGAATTGGATAAGTCTTAATTATATTTACCCACTGTTTAATAATTATTTTTAAAATTTAATAATTAAATAAGATAAAATATTTAGTAATTTTTAATATTTGTAATTTAATAAAAAAATATAAAAATCCTATGGAATTAGATAAGTCTTAATTTATGTATGAAAATCCTACGGAGTCATAATTATATTTAACCAATGTTTGGAAATTTCTTTTTTATTTATTTCTAGCCATGAATGTATGGAAATCCTATGCAATTAGATAAGCCTTAATTATTATAATTAGAAAAGTATACATTCTAATTACCAAAATGTATTGTAATTATTTGGAATGTATTCATATATACTGAGAAATCGAATCCAATTGAAGATCTTTGAATGTATTGTAATTATGTAGAATTTAATTTTAATGAATTCCTAAAACAATTCAAAAAGGTATTATCCTAATACCCTAATTAGAAAAAACTTAACAAACAGAGAATGGTATTTTACAATTGCAAAAAAGCCTTAATTAGAATGTATTTGTTCCTACTAATTAGATTGTATTAGTTTGTTTGTTTATGTAGTTTCCTATTTTTAAGTTTCCCATTAAACTATATTTCTATAATTTCGTAGATATTTGAATTATATGAGTATATAATATATTTGTCTATAATTTCTTAGATATTTATCTATTATTAGACTGTATTCGTTTGTTTGTTTATGTAGTTTCTTATTTTTAAGTTTCCCATTAAACTATATTTCTATAATTTCGTTTATATTTGAAATGTGGGAGTAAATAATATATTTATTGATGGGGAATGATAAGGATGGAAAGCAGGATGTGGGACGATCAAACAAACATGATAAGATTGACAAAATAAATTGGTAAATCAGCAATTTTATTTGACAGAAAAAAAGGAAAAAAATAAAACATCACACTAATTAAAGCAACGAATCTAACTAGATAGACTTCAGTCTCTACCCAATCGCAGAAGCAATGAGTTTGTCTACTTGTAAAAGAGTCTTTATCCACTTTGGGATGCAACAAGTTAGTCGATATCCAAGAGAGAATGTCATCATCGACAATTTCTCTTGCAGTCCTTAATGGTTTGGATAGCTAAATCGTGCGGTTGATATGGTGGTTTGGAAAGAGCAGCAACGGATTGGGCAGTTACCATGTGGTTTTAAAAGGGCAGAAAAGAAAATATAGAGGTTGATGGGGATTTTTTAGGAAAGAAAAAGTGGACAAACATTAAGGGCCTTCGTACTTTTTATAATAGTAAATAAATAAATAAAGATTTCTAATGATGGTTAAGAAAAAGCTTAAGCAACAACGAAAGGCAGAAAATCTAATAAGCAATTTAGTTCTGAGGTTGTGACCGAGATTAAGGTGTGCGTATTATTCGCCCGGCGTAAACTAGGAAAAACCTAAATACAAGTCTCCAAACTATTATGCGGTTTAATATGCCGCCAAATGGACATGTCGTGCGCAAATGCAACTGTCCTGAGCTGTTATATATATATATTTTTTGAACTCAAACAGAAAAAGAGATTTTTTTGGGGCAAAAATGAGATATAAAGTTAATTAGTTAGTAGTCTGGTTAAAAAGGCGCGGGAGAAAAGTCGTGCACCACGTCTGCTACCTGCAGCTGGATGCAATCTTAAACCGTAACATATGATGATTAGGACTTCATCTAACGGTCAAATTGCAGGTCTTCACTGGAACGCTCATCTATTTTCTTACCATGGTGCGAGAAAAATTAAGAAACTGAGTGTAGAAATTTGCAGTAACGAAAATAAAGAAAGGAGAGAAGCTTCGCTTTCTAGTGTTTTTCCAGGAATGGGTTCTCCTACTAAAACCGTAGCTTTTTCTGCATATCTAGGTCTCCATCAAGGAACGTACCTTAGCTTTAAATGTCAACCTTTCTGCAGCTCTTTTCTGTTCGATGAAGCTCCTTTTTCGATCTCAAGGACGTTAAATTCGATTGACCCTTCATTGAGTACGGTTTTCGATTTTCGTAAATGCGGTGGAGGATGGGGTCTTGATCGCAGGTTTTGGATTGAAGTGTTGCATGTCGATGGTTGTTTTGTGGCTGTTTTAGGGTTTCGTTGAATGGTTGGTCTAATTTCTAAATTTTTCTTGTTTCCGTAGTGAAATAATGGAATTCGGTTGCTTCTTGCTCTGTTTGGTTTTTTGGAATGATGAGTTTCTGATTGGCTGATTTGAAAGCTGAATTGTCAGCAGGAGTGATCTTTAATGTCTTTGGTATATAGAACAGTTGAAGTTGTTTAAGTTAGAAGCATCGCTATTAAAATTTTATATGTTTGATGAAAGCTGAGAACTTATGAACTTTGGTTCGAAATTGTGGACTTTGAGCCAAAAATTTTAAAATTCCACCATAAACGTGTATAAATCTTGTTGATTTTGATCAGTTTGATAATTGTCCCTCTCTCTGTCTCTCACGTTCTTCCTCTCCCCCGCTCCTGTGTCGATTGTTATATAAATTTTGGAGACTTCGATACCTTTCTCTACCCTTGAATATTGCGATATTACTAAAATTCTTTTTCCCAAAAACACGAGTTTTGAACGTTGAATTTCAATATCTTTATATATTCAGTACTAAACTTGGAAGAGATTTCCTTTCTTCTGTTTTTCTCTGGAACCTTTTTCGGGTGAAAATTGAATGTGACCTTGTCAAATAATGATATAAAATTTAATAACCAATTGCTCCCACTCTCTTCATTCTTTCCTAAATCTCCAGGATGAATTGATTTGATGATATGTGATTTATAATTAAATTCTTTTCCCAGATGATTTGTTCGTTAGGTTAGGTTTTTGCTGCTCTTTCTTGTTCTTGAAGAAATGACAACAGTCAGAGAAGAACCTCAATATTTAGGGCTTCTGGGTTTCATATTCCACTTGTTTTCTATTAGAGCTTTAGTTTTACTTGTTTCAAAAAAATCTACTCTTATTCTGGTTAAGTTGTGTGTTTGTGTGTTTTTTTTGAGAGAGGCTGATTTAGTAAGACTTTGTGAATTCAATCCCTAATTTTTCTATTTTCTTAATCATAGTCAGCTAGGAGTCTTCATTTGAACTACATTGGTGTCGTAAAAATAAAGAATTGGACCATAAATTGTAGTTTGAATTTGTTCAATTTTCATGCGCTCATATGTTTTCGTACACTTAACAGGCCAAAGTGTGTTTCAGCTTTTATGTAGACTTTTCTTTCACATTGTATCTACTCATTGTCTTCATGAAGTTAGCAATTCAATTTAAAATCTGTCATGAATTATTTTTTGGAGTTTATAGGGACTGTTCACCTGGTGTGATGGTAAGAACTTTGGGATGCCAGCATGAGAACACAGGTTCAAGTCATATCTCAACCATTTTGTTTAGTTTATTACTAGTCCATCTCTTCCAAGACCTGGATCCGTTGGGGGTGGACACTGTGTTATAGTCCTTTCTCAATTTTACATTTGAACATACCTTGATGTAGTTGAGATAATTACAAACTCAGAATTAGAAGGATTTTGTGTAACAAGCTAGTTTATATACCAATTCACCATTTTCTGGTGCAAAACCAGCATCCAAGGTCCCTCTTGGGATGGTCACATTACAATGTGGGAAACTCAAGAATAGAGAAGAAGGATAGGATTGATAATCACAAAATCTGGATCCAGTGCATTTTGGTATTGAAAATGTCATATCATGAGAATAGTGAAATGCTTAAATATTTGGTTACTCCCCCTACCTGCATGTCATGCTAATTTAGTGAGTATCTCTTAATTTACCAAAATATTAATCATGTTTGGTTGGCCTTTGGATGATAAGAAACATTCCTTGTCAGACCCTCTTAATTTTACCAAAATATTAGTGATGTTTATTGCTATCATCAAAGGAATTTATCTCCTGGTAGAGATGTGGTTAGGGTCTCAAGATGTTGTGACATTTGAAGGCTTCTTGTCAATTCATTAGTTGCATACTTACTGATTTTAGGTTCTGTGATTTATTAACACATCTCTGTTTTGTGGTTTTGCAGGGCATCATCCAGGCATTGGGCTATGGTTTCATAGATGAAGACCAAAAGATACTGTTTGCCATGGGATAAAACATAGATGTGCTGCTGAGGACCACAGCTTTTGACAGAATTCATTGGATGTATGGGAGGAATATTTCATATTTTTGACTTTAGTCAAGATATAATGTCCCGGAAAATGCTGACAAACAAAAGATGTGCCGATGGTAATGATCATTAATGATATTACATTGTGGACAATTTTATTTGTAGGTAAAAGGATTTTTCTGTATTAAAATTTTATTAAAAGCAAGCTCAGGGTTAATTTTATATGAAGTATTAGAAGATTAAAGAAAGTTCTATGCATCAATTCTCTTAAAAAATGATACAAAAGCAAATAATGAAACTATTCTCGGAAAGACTCGGAAGTAGAGCTGGTAAGTTCTATGTTCAGGTTCAGACTCAGGCTCGTACTTGAGTTTTGTTATTTATTTCTTAGTTTGGAAATGTAAAGTTTTTTGTTTGTTTCTTTGTAGGCCTGGAAGCTCCTCGGAACAGCCTAGACCTACCAATAGAAGCTTCACAAAACTATTATGCTGTGGGAGACTATGTACCGGTAATTTGTTTTTCATTGGCCATGTTAAAGAATATTGCATATAAAAGAAATACTTCGTTTTAATTAGGGAAGTATCTTTCCTTGAGTGTGATAAATCTGTACAACCTATGGTTGATTTTGTTAATGGAGAATTACTTGTTTTGAACATTTGGTTAATTTCTCCGTCTACAAAGATGGATGGACCCAAAATTGATGGTATCAACCATCCAACTTATTTAGTCTTTTGGGTGAACAGAAAATATACAGTGAATGGTGGGGAAAAAAGATTATAGTGGAATGTTTGCAGTCATATCTATATAGGTGCTCCTTATCTCAAATTATTATGTGCTGTCACTGTCAATAACCTCCAAAATGTTTCATGTATATGGCAGGGTTATGGCCATTGACTTTTCTAGTTCTCATGTAACAAGACTCTCTATCTCTCTCCCCCCAATTCCCATTCTCTCTTTATGTCTCCTTATACCTGTGTTTGCATGTAGAATAGATGTTGAGCATTTATTATTTGCTTTACCTTCATTATCCATATAAACGATAGCAATTCATGTCTGTCTTTCAGTATACATATTGAACAATTATCGTTTATTTTGGATTTGCAGTACTCATCCAAGCTGCAGTATAATTCCAAAAGTAAATCTCACCCCAGTGATAATTCGATGAAGAAGTTGATTGACAAGGAGATGTCTAAAGGACCAGATGGCAGACGCAATGTGCCAAGTGTTGTAGCCCGTTTGATGGGGATGGATACATTACCACCAGACATGAGTTCTGCAGTTTATGCAAGTGAAAAGAAGAATGAGAGCACAGAAAACAATTTTTCAGGAAAGCTACAAACCAAAAAGGGGTCAACTGGACATAGCTCTCGTGGCTCAAAACCATGCAAGCAAATAGAGCTTGACTTACTTCCCCACAACAAAGAAAGAGATGTTGGCTTGGTGGACAGTGGCCTGAATTTTGGAAAACTGCGACCTCGTGAGCACCCTCAGGAGGAGGAACTACAGAAATTTAAGAAGGACTTCGAAGCATGGCAGGCGGCGAAGGTTTGGGAGCATTCAAGTGTCATTGAACTTGGTGGCGTTCCAAGACAATGGCTTGCTCAGGAGAACCTCCACAAGGAAAAGATGGCCCTCTATGCTGATTCTAGGAGAATAACAACCACGGAGAAGCCTTTAGAAGCTAAAATTCATAATCTACCACCTACAATAAATGAATGGTCACAAGAAAGAGGTGCCTTACAACATTGTGGTTATAGGAAGGAAAAGTTCCAAATTAACCAAAAGGAATCTTTACCTTTGAGAAACAGAACTTTGATCAGTGACTTTGAGCAGTCTCTCCTAATGAATGGTGATCATAAGCAGGGCAAGTCTTCTGTGCCCACAAGGATAGTGATCTTGAAACCTGGTCCTCATAAGAGTGGAGTCAATGAAGAGCCTTGGACTAGTTCATCGGATATTGTAGAAGAGGAAGGTAGTATTGAGGATTTTCTTGAGGAGGTGAAGGAAAAGCTGAGATATGAAATACATGGAAAAATTGTTAATAGGGGAACTGTGGTCAGAGGGAGTGGTATTGAGACGCCTTTTAGTGAAAAGCCATCAAATCCAAAACTAATAGCTCGGCATATAGCAAAACAGGTCAGAGAAAGTGTCACCAGAGACCTTGGAATGCATTTGCTCCGATCAGCATCAACAAGATCATATAAAAGTGAGGTTCAGATCAATGACCCGGGGTCCCCGGAGTTCATCAATAGAGATACTAGGAAATTCTTGTCAGAGAGACTGAGAAATGTCCTCAAGAGAGAAGGACATCCAGATATTCCCACTTATGTTTCTGGGAGCTCACGGGCTTCCATTCTGGATGGTGAAGGGGTCAGATTAGGACCAACTGGAGATGTCTCAATGACAAGTAACAGAGAAAATTATTGGGAAAACATGAAAGATGAGCCAGAAATACTAGCCAGATCTTTCAGACATGGGCCAAACAACAACGAGATGCTCAACAAAGGAGATGTGTCCCCTAGGAACCTCATAAGATCTTTGTCAGCCCCAGTATCAGGAACATCATTTGGGAAGCTTCTATTAGAGGACCGTCATGTTTTAACTGGGGCACACATCAGGAGGAAGCATGAATCCACTGAAAATTTCCCGGTAGAAGTTAAAAAAACAAGGAAAGAGCGGTTCAATTTTAGAGGGAAAGTTTCCAGTTTTAAATACAGTATCATTAGAGGCAAACTTTTTGGAAAAAGAATTCAATCTATGGAGGAACCAGGGAAAAGTGAATCTGATGCAATGAAGGATATCACCAGCAGTCCAACAGATGTGATGAACTTTGGCACTACACATGTAAGAGTCAAAATTAACTATATTTTGTCCAACATAATTCAAATCATCTATCTGTTACACAAATTAATATTTTGGACCTAACTATGCTTTGAATTTTCTAGGTTTTTCTGCATAATTCTGTAATTCATTTACTTTGTCATTTTCTCAGGAGAATTCCACTGAGGTGCCACCAAGTCCTGCATCAGTGTGCAGCAGTGCTCATGAAGAGCTCTGTAGGGCAGCAGACCATCTGAGCCCAATTTCCACATTGGATGTACCTTTGATAGAAGACCAGACTGTTCCACAGGCTTTTAGACAGATCAGCTCTGATCTTGAAGGTATGAAAATTCTTGTAAGATGAAAAAAAAATTGCATGCATGGATATTATGAATGTGCTTCTGCTCTTCCGTTTACTCTGTTTTCCAACCTTTGAATTCATAATAGCAGCTACTTAAATGGCCAATCACCTAATATAAATGATAGGTCATGTCTATCCTAACTACATATGCAACATAATTCAACTGATCATCGGAAATGGGAACCTGTAGTCTGATGCTCTCTTCCGTTTTTTGACCACAGAGCTGCGGAGACAGCTTAGCCTCCTTGACTGTGATGTATCCAAATACCAGTCTACCGAAGAGGAACCTCCAGAAGCTGAAATGGTTGATCCAGAAGGCCAAGCTGAAGCTTACCTTAGAGATATCCTAGTTGCTTCTGGTTTGTACGGTGGTTCATCTGATTGGACTTTTTCCAGATGGGATACACTTTCAAAGCCTATTGGTGACAGGGTATTTGAAGAAGTTGAAGAATCCTACAGAAGAGAGCCCAAGGAAAATGAAGTTATCACGGATGAAGTTGAAGATAAGGTAGACCGTAAAATGCTGTTTGATCTGTTGAATGAGGCTCTATCAACTATACTTGGATCTACTGTGACGATGTCTGGGTTCAGGAGAAAGATCATTGGTCCCAATTCACCACCGCCTCCACGTGGGAAGAAATTGTTGGACCGGGTGAGGCAGATGATTTGGTATGTATATCCTCCAAAGGATGGATCCTTTTACTCATTCGACAACATGATATCTCGTGATCTTGGGGCCACACCTTGGTTGGGGATGATGCATGATGATGTAGATGTTATAGGAAGAGAGATGGAAAGTGTGATTCTAGAGGAGTTGATTGAAGAAACCATGAGAGACCCTTGGTTATAAGTTATGGATGATTCTACCAAAAAAAAAAATATATATATATATATAAGTTATGGATGATGGTGTGGTCAGGTTAGCAATTGGCTGGTGAAACTGGGGCGACCCAATTTAATAGCGGTCTCTGTATGATTTGGGATTTGTGTTCAATCGGTGTTGTGTGAATAGGAAACAGAAACTGTACATGGATTCTTTTGCTGTTTTGATACGTGAATTATTTAATTTATTCAAGTATTTTTTTTTTTTTGGTAAGGAATTTATTCAAGTACTTGCCAATTCCTTGAATTGAATGATGAGTTAATTCCAGTCAAAGTATTGAAAGGCCATTTACAATGTGCTGGGAATTCCACATTCCCAAATCTCCCAAATCACCTTCGAAGACAACACTCGCTAATAAAATGTCTTATTTAAGAATATGCGATCTAGTTTCTTCTTTGTAAAGAAGGTCACTGTAAATTGTGAAATCGCACTGTCAGAATTTACCTAAGAAAAGACTATAACAGCTCATGAAAATGGAGAAAATCGGTGTAACGTAACATAAGCATCTGTCCTTTTATTCCTAGTACTTACTATCCCTACAATTTATATGACCATATAATGATCCAACTGGATAATACTCTCACACCGCGTACATAATACCATATATATATATATATAT
Organism: Buxus sempervirens; assembly: GCA_947561395.2. Taxonomy (NCBI): domain Eukaryota; kingdom Viridiplantae; phylum Streptophyta; class Magnoliopsida; order Buxales; family Buxaceae; genus Buxus; species Buxus sempervirens. The sequence goes on along the minus strand of OX387184.1, from coordinate 1,054,195 downwards.
ATTGAAGTCTTTAGACATTACATGACAATATCTACTGCTCGGCAACTACAAACAAGAAGAGCCGACGTCGGTGCACCTTCCTCAGCCATCTGCTCTCAAGTGGTGCATGTTACACACGTACAACCTTCACCACATTTGCAGAAGGCCTTCCCAATACCTAAGACCTCGGTCTTCGAGCACAAACATGGGTTGCATCCACAATGGTCACCGCACGAACAACGCATGTGTTGTATCTCAGGTCCACCCACACTTGAAGTCTCGCTTGAAATGCACCTGTTCAGCAGAGTGAAAAGAAAAGAAAAATTAATATCAAGAATGAAGAAGACAGATACAGAGAGAGAAAGCGAGAAAGACCTGCAAGCAATGCCACCAGAGCATGGAGAAAGACAGCCACACGTCTCGTCGCAAGCCTTTCTGGACTCCATTGCTGTTCCTCTTTGGGAGAAGGTTCCTTATGATCACTTCATCATGCAGTCTTTAAAAAGAGAGCTCATGTGTTGCCTGGATGCCACTTGGGTTGGAAACCTAGATTCCAACGGATCCACTTGTCAGACGATTTCCTCTACGGCCGATTTACGGCGTCAATCCGTTTAAGACGCGTGGATAAGAAGGTCTCGTGCGGCTCATGAGACCTTCTTATCGTTTTTAACCTGGTTCCATGGGTCGACCTAGACGAACTGGTTTTCATGACCCAACCGACCATCTGGTTCGTCCAAAGGAAAATGAGGGAGGACGATGGCGACTGAGAGCTCGCGGGGATTTTCAACTTTTGCCAAAAAATATTTGCCGCCAATCATTTCGTTTACACCTTTGGTTGGATGCAACGAAACAGTGGAGCAACCCATTTCCTCTACTCTTTCGTTACCACTTCATTGTGGATTGGTAGGAGATTTGAAGTGGTGTCTGTTGATGCACATCTAATTTCAATCGGGATGACGATTTCTAAGCCTTCTTCTACCTCTGCGTCTTTTGCAAATCGTGGTAAGTTCATCCTCTGCTACTCGTTTTCCCTTGTTCATTTTGTTTTATTTTATTCTTGAACCCACGTTTCACATCGAAACCAATTTTGTTCAGATATGGAAAATGGGAGTCAAATGATGTCTGAGCCAATAAATGGCATTGCAGACATCAATGCTCATTTGGTTGACCAATGTGACGTTATTCAATTGAGCAGTGAAAGTGAGTTGATACCGATGGTTGGCATGGTTTTTGCCACTGAAGAGGACGGTTTTAGATTTTATAAGGAATATGCCAGAAGCACTGGGTTTGGTATTAGAAGAGATACGGTTCACAGAAGAAAAGATACGGGGGTCATTTTTGATAGAATTTTTTGCTGTTCAAGAGAAGGTCATCGGCGATATGATAAAAGAGATACGGAAGTTCAAAAGCACCGTGCTGAGACCAGGATTGGTTGTATGGCACGATTGAGGATTTTGATGAATGGCGAGGGAAAATTTGTGGTGTCGCAATTTGAACCAAAGCATAATCATCAGTTACTTTTGCCTAAGATGGCTCATATGTTAAGATCTCATAGGCAAGTAAGTGAGATCCAGGCTACGGAAATCGATTTAGCAGATAAAACAGGAATTGCTCCGAAAGCAATTGTAGAACTTATGCAAAGAGAAGCTGGGGGTGTTGATACTCTTGGATTTATGCATGCGGATTGTCAAAACTATTTGCGTTCGAAACGCACAACTGCCATAGAAGCTGGGCAGACAGGGGCCTTGATTCAATATTTTGTTAAGAGGCAGGTAGAGGATCAATCATTTTTCTATTCTATTGAGCTCGACACCGAAGATCTGATAACAAGTCTTTTTTGGGCGGATGGAGGAATGATAGAGGATTATAAGGCTTTCGGTGACGTTGTATGTTTCGATACAACGTATAAGACGAATAAGGAAGGCCGTATTTTTGGATTATTTGTTGGGGTAAATCATCATAGACAAAGTATTGTCTTTGGAGCAGCCTTACTTTATGATGAAACAATACCGACGTTTTGCTGACTCTTCAAAACATTTGTTACAGCTATGTCTGGGAAAGAACCAAGAACACTTCTCACTGATCATGATCAAGCAATGACAAGTGCAATTGCTTGTGTATTACCAAGAACGTATCATCGTTTTTGTGTGTGGCACATGTTTCAGAACGCGGCAAAACATCTAAGTGATGTGTTTAATCGTGAGAAATCTTTTGCAAATGAATTTTCACGATGTGTGTACGAGTATGAGAATGAAGATGAGTTTGTGGATGCGTGGAATGCGATGATTACCAAATATAATCTGTCTGACAATAGTTGGTTGCAGGCAAGATTTGATGAGAGAGAGAAATGGTCATTGGCATACGGTAGGAATACGTTTTCTGCTGAGATGAGCACCACACAAAGGTCTGAAAGCATGAATGCAAACTTGAAGAAGCATTTGCAAAGTCAGAAAGAATTTATGCGGTTCCTGTGGCATTTTGACAGACTACTAGAGGATAGAAGGTATGAGGAGTTGAAAGCAGATTGCAAAATGCTTACTACTGTTCCAGTTATTGAGGCTCCAAGTATGATGTTAGATGGTGTCAAGATGATATACACAATGTCAATTTTTGAGAAGGTTAAGAAAGAGGCATACAATGTCATGAACTGTGTCCCCTGCAAATGTGGTGAGATTGGCACACTTTCAGAGTATAAGGTTGTTAATAATCTTGAGCGTCGGCGTAGAGAGCACACAGTTACATTTGAATCTTCGACTGTCACCGTCAAGTGTAGTTGCAAGAAATATGAGTACGCGGGAATACTGTGTTGCCATGTCCTTATTGTGTTGCCAAGTCGCGCGCAGAGCGTCGCTCTCGGGTTCTCTGAGTTTTTTAATTTAGTCTTGACGCTCGAGCGGCCCAAAATCGCCCCGAAAGCGCCATACTTAGACTTTTCTGGGTTCGCGCATGACACGCTTGACGCTCGAGCGGCGCGAAATCGCGCCTAAAGCGCCATACTTAGCGAATTTTTGCACCTCGTTCATTGTCCCTACCATGGTTGGACTTGTACCTAGGCATGGTTTGACTTGTACCTAGGCATGCATGGTTTGACTTGTACCTAGGCATGCTTTGACTTGTACCTAGGCATGGTTGGACTTGTACCTAGGCATGGTTTGACTTGTACCTAGGCATGCATGGTTGGACTTGTACCTAGGCATGCTTTGACTTGTACCTACGCATGGTTGGACTTGTACCTAGGCATGCTTTGACTTGTACCTACGCATGGTTGGACTTGTACCTAGGCATGCTTTGACTTGTACCTAGGCATGGTTTGACTTGGCATGGTTTGACTTGTACCTACGCATGGTTTGATTTGTACCTAGGCAAGGTTGGACTTGTGCCTAGGCATGGTTTGACTTGTACCTAGGCATGCTTTGACTTGTATCTACGCATGGTTGGACTTGTACCTAGGCATGGTTTGACTTGTACCTACGCATGGTTGGACTTGTACCTACGCATGGTTTGACTTGTAACTACGCATGGTTTGACTTGTAACGAGGCATGGTTTGACTTGTACGTAGGCATGGTTTGACTTGTAACTACGCATGGTTTGACTTGTACCTAGGCATGGTTTGACTTGTACCTACGCATGGTTTGACTTGTAACTACGCATGGTTTGACTTGTAACGAGGCATGGTTTGACTTGTACGTAGGCATGGTTTGACTTGTAACTACGCATGGTTTGACTTGTACCTAGGCATGGTTTGACATCGATTATCTCTTCTATAATTTATTTTTTCGACTAAATTAAAAGAGCAAATTGGTCGACCAATGTAACTAATTAAGTAGGTCTTTTCTAAAATGTCTTAAGAGTTTAAATTTAAAAAAGAGATTGATAATATTACAATTTACAATTGTAAAAACGGAGAAAAGACCTGTCATCACAGTAGAAGGAAGTAACTTAAAAAAGGGATTGATAATATTGTAAATTTACAATTGTCTTCCTCTCACAAATAATTTCATGTACAATTTAATTCTACAACCATCTTCCGTTGTACAATTTGATGTGTATGTACAATTTTAATGTACAAATAATTTAATGTATAATCGTCCGCTGTACGTTGATGTTTAAGATGGCCTTCAGCTTCTTCACCTTGCTATCAAGCCACGAATGCCGGAGTTGTGAATCTTGCAAATAAACAATGAAAAGTACGCACCTGAGTGTTATTAGTTTCAAATAACCTTGTTAATGAACATGTGACAGATAGGTCTTACCTCTTAGGCTTCTTCACCTTCACTACTCTCCTCTTCACGCACCTCTTCACTTGTGTTTGTTGCCTTAGAAACAATGATATCCTGTACTTGGTTTGAAGGGTGCTTAACGAAGTTAACAAGGAACTTATCCCTACAGTGTGCGATATTACTCTAAATTCATAGAAGACGTACTTGTGTGTTACTAGCGACGTACTTGATAACTATAATTATAAAAAAACATTTAACTCATATACGCACCTGATCAAATGCTGGAGACAAGGTGCTGCCATCCCACACCTCCATGAATTTCATCAAAAAAACACCACAATCATACCTAACAATACATCACTTGTAAGAAACTAGCATATGTATGACGCGAAACAAACCTACGTATGAAGCGAAACAAACCTAACGGCTTACCCGTTGGTTTGGTGTGGGACCGTAACCTGCCGCAACTCCCACTGTAAAAGTGGAAATTCATCACCACCTCCGAAGTCACGTAAGATCTTATCCAACATCTGGATCTAAAAGTGACGAAGCGAGTGTCAATATAATAAGTATTGTAAATGGTATGAGAAAAATTCATTAATATCAAAATTACTTGTGTTTCAATTCTGGATTGATGTCCCGCACGACGCGCCCCATCCATTGAGTCAAGCACATCCACTCTCCGCTCTTTTAGGTTTAAAACTAAAAGAAACCAATGATTGCGCCGATGCATGGGAACAAAAATCTACAGTATAGTAAGATAACCTTATAAATAAAAAACCGATTACAGACTGCTAAGTAAGGATAAAAGTATAAAAAATCTGAAACAAATAATTTATGAAGGTGGCACATTGCATTGCATCGCAAGAAACTTACAAGATCGCATGCAACCACAGAATATCCAAGTCGCCCTGGATCGAAGTGAGGACGCAAGGATTCGGTGGAACCACGATTAATATTCATTATCCACTCCTGCATGATACATGCAAGGAAATTTTATTCATTAGTCTGGCCTTGAACAAAAAACAAATAAAATACAAAGAAGTCCTTACACAAACGTATGTGGGGCAATAATGTCGGCTGACTTTGCGGGTAGTCGACAATTGTTGGTTCTTTGTAAGACATGCTCCAAAAGCATTGATAGCCTATAAAAAAAATACCATTGAGCGATGACATGTACAATTGAACAACCAATATATAATTCACAAGATAGGATTTGCATACCACACTATTAACATGTTTGTTGTCTAACAAACATGCCAATTCAGATGTCGACGCATAGATGGAATCAAATTTGAATATAATTTCACTGACAAAAACGAGGAGGAATTATTCACTACGAATTATAATACATAAATTACATTTACAAGTTAGTTTCGAAATATTATCTTACTCAGACTTCTTGTTTTTGCGAACGTATCGTAGGATTGAGCTTTCTTCTGGGCCCAATCGAGGATGGAGGCGATGGCCAATATATGGAGTGCGACAAAGTTTACCACGTGACTTCTTGCGTGACCCTCTTCGGGGTTTGGTGACCTCGGTCCCTGTGACGCTTCGAGCAGGAACTATCTCCACCTCATCCACTTGCATTTTATCTGTCTGGACCTCCGCAAACACCGCTGTGTCGAGAGCATCGGTATGATCCCCGCTCTCGTGGGTGGTATGATGGGAGGGTGACATCCTTGCTTCATCAGGGACATCGGGCATGGGAGAATCGGGAGCATCCATATGATCAAGGCTCTCACGTGGCACGTGGATATCGGAGGGGTCGACAGTTTCCCTTGACTTCACGTGATTTAGCATCTTCCTATACGTGTCCAATATCTTCGTAAGATGACCCTAAATAACCTGGAATACACAACACCCAATCATAAAACATGCGGATGTGTTCTTAATAAGAAAACGTGCGGTATAAGACAAAAATAAAATAAAATAAATAAACCAATCTTACAGGATCTGGATCTCCACGAAATTGCCCAAGATCAATGATATTTAGTTTATCTGCATTGCCTGATGCCTCATCTTGCACCCGGCTCTCGGCATGGTGCTCAACCACCTACAATATTAGTGAGTACGTATAAATGTTGCGTTATTTGAAAAATTGACAACAAAATCTACAAGTGACGAAGCAGTTCAACTCAAATTTATATATGTATACCTTCCCCTTCCCATACCCACCAAGCGCTGTTTCATCTTTCTCCCTTTGGAAAATCAATGTATCCGTCCACGCTGCCATACGTGGAGTAGTGGAAGGTGTTGGTTGACCAACGATCAGCCGATCGTAATACAAAAACTAAGCAATAATCGAATTATCAGTAGACGCACAAACAGAATCATAAGCTAGAGTAAACAAGCCAATGCATCTAGTAAATACTATACGTACCTGTAAAAATAATAAGCACCCATTGACGCATTTCCGTTTGCCCATTTGAAACTCAGCTACGTGATGCATCAATGTGTCTAAAAGATACTTTCCCCAGTTGTAACTTCCTATCCTCTCTACATCGACCAGCAAGGGAAGATAGGATGCACTCACGTCAATCTTTGAAGATGGATTTATTAAGGTTGTCAACGAATATAATACAAAAGAACGGATCAACTCATGATTGTTCTTTGGACTCTTCAAGCTATCCTCAACATTCTGAATAGGGATGATTCCATTTTGTACCCCGTAAAAGCTATACAACTCTGTCACATCGGGGATTTCTGATTTAGATGTATCAACATCTATCCCTTGTACGGGTAACCCAATTATCCTCTCCACGTCGTGTGTGTCGAAGAAAATATTCAGTTCCCCAACTTTAATACATCTCTTCTTAGTATCAACTTTCGGAACAATCCAATGACAGAGTCGTCGATTAAGCTTTGTCACGTGTAAATTCAGTAGGCAGTGAAAGCCACTCTCTCTAAGGCATTGCTCATGAGAATCGGTGAACGAAATAGCGTGCATGAACGCAATGAAACGTCCAGGTGAACAACGTGTCTGTAGCTCAGCCTACACAAAACAAACGTGAAACGAAAGAATATATCAGTCTCAACTAATTATCCCCAATAATTTCAATTATAGATATGACATTTCACGAACCTGTTGTGTTTTTCGCGGCCCTGGTTGTGGCACAGCCCTCCTGTATTCGTTCCACTCAAGCCGTGACGCTCTCTTAAATTCTTCTTTCTCAGCCTCATTCATTGCCCTCCATGCTTCAGCAGCATCCGCGAATAACTGAAATGCAATAACTAAATAGATAAATTCATTTGAATAAGATCGACAAAGTGCAAAATAAATAAAATAAATGATTTCCTTAACCGTTACCATTGATAATTCCTACCTGCTGCTTCGTGCGGATTTGTTCACCTTCAATAAATCTCTTTGTTCTTTCATTTACATAGTAGTCCCTGAAAAAACAATAGGAAAATCATGGCCAATAATAACTTAATAATTACAATGATGCAAAAGGAATTAAAGTAACCAGCATGTTGACAACCATACTCCCTTATACGAAGAGTTAAACCAAAATATTGGATTGCTTCCATGCTTGCTTGTAGAACAAAACAAATAAATAAGTGAAGGAAACTTTACCTGAAATGTAGCCAACTGTTGCGCGGCTGTTTTCTTTTTGTTGACGATGATCCAACGGTTTCCATTGCAGTAGTCAAAATTTTCCTGCACATTATCAGAGCCAATGTCACAATTCCTTGTTTAAGTCAAATTTGTAATCCATATGGCTAGAGTGTTACAATCCTTCTTGCAGAAGTTTAAACCTTGAATATTCTCATTCATTTTGATCAACCTGGCATGACGGAACAGTGATGGCAATTGTTCAACTTGCATAATTTAGAAAGACAAAAAGATTAGAGAACCGGGGTGAATTTCAACTTCTCTACAGATTTTTGAAGCCCTAGATTTTTAATTAATTCTACCTTTTAAGTTAATATTTTGGAATTAACGAAGTGCTATTAACAATGATAAGTTGTCTCAACAGAATATAAATGAATTCATCTCAAATACAAAGGTTTCGATCAGTTTACTCCAACTTTTAGAATATGACATGTTTGAAAATTCATTTAAAATTAACTACCCGGCCACCTCACACACGAAAAATGGTTTTTTGAAAGACAAATTGATCAGAAGAATTAGATGTCAAATAAAATATCATCTCACAAACGCGAGGTAATCGCACAAAAATGCAAGCTTGTGTGCATTCAAACATTATACATGTTTATATTTGAAGATAAAAATTCATTCACAGTGTGGCATCTGTCTGTAAGTGAGGGAGGGTGTTTTTTTCTCAGAAATTAACTTCACTCAGTCGTAATGATATTTCTTGTAAAACAATACTTCATTCATACGTATACAATTTTATGAAGGCAATTTTTAAAGAATGATGGCATATTATTGTACTTCTCTATGTCGTTTGTGTTTTGAAATACTTTACACACTCCAACTAAAAGTTACAATATGAGTCCTAGAATAGAGGTGTGTTGACAGTTCTTCCATTTCTAATCATCCCTGTGCAATGATGCTTACAATTCAAAAAATAAAATAAAATAAAATAAAATAAAGGTGTTCCAAATATTTGAGCAAGTGTATTCAGATATCCAAAACAATTTTAAAAAAAAATTTTGTACAAAAATAAATTATGCTTACAATTTCTATGCTTGTATAACAAAACCGTCCAAATATACACCAGGAATAGAACTAAAAGTCACTGACAAAAGGAAACCCAAGCCATCACCTAATTCTCAAAAATGGTCACATTCAGAGAGTCAAATATATAAACCAAAATGGATAATATTCGACATATATAGATGCATATAAACATGGATACATACACATATATTGCCAAATACATGACACACAAACACAGATATAATTACTATATAACAATAATTTACTCATCCCAAGCAACATCAAATAATGAACAATGAAATGACTAATTCCAAAAAACTTTTTGTTGGAAACATACAATTGAAAACGATTTTTTACAAGTTAAATAATACCTGTGAAGATAAGTTCTTGAAATCCAAGATCCTGTATTCTCCAAAGGCTGCCTTACCAAACCAGACAACCTACTGAATGCTAAAATATTTTTTTTATAAGTGATGATATGTATTAATACAAAGTATAAAATAAGTACTGAATGCTAACATATCACCGAGACACAAAAAAAATATATATTGTTTTTGTTTTTTTATTGACTTATTTATATTTTCTGAATGCTAGCATATCACCGAGACAGAAAAATAAATAAATAAAATAAACAAATACAAGTTCATCTCAAATGGATTAGTGCATGTAAATAATCAATCTGATGTTTCTAAAATAGGTGAGTTCCAATGTCTATATGGTAGAGTTAACTGATGATCTTCACATTCATCATATCTTTAAACATCCAAGGGAGAAAATTGAAACGTATTAGACATAAAGGAAGCACATTCTCAACAAGATAAAAAATTCTGAAGAGTTCTAATCAAGTGGCTTCATAAATCTCATTAAAAGAACTAAGATTTTAAAAGAAGAGTAGCAACAAATTGATCAAAAAATATATGATTGGCATGCCCAATTATTCTCATTGGAGGGAAGTCCACTCCAGCCCTTCACAATACTCTTCTAGTAATACACAAAGCAATTAAATTTTTATTTCATCAGGGTATTTCAATTCTTTCCTTTATCTTCACTTAAGTTATAATATATGGCTAGGCTTGTGTGTTTACAAGACCTAACACTCATTAAGCGATTATGCATCCATGCACCAAAGAAGAAGAAGAAAGAATAATTTCTTCTTGTTCCTAGCTTCAAAAGGCAGCAGAATCATCCATGTTACCCCTTCGGTTTTATTTCTGCTTAGATACACACTGAGACTAAAACAATCCATAAAATCAATCACCCCAAAAGCATCATTTCAGAAGACGACAATCGATTTCAAAGGCCATGTATTCATATTGTTTGCATACATTCATTCGAAATTATAGTACACAAAGTCGTCCAAATTTAAACAAAACAAATAACGGAACTACTTCTCTTCCATTCAGGTTTCAAATATGCAAAGAATTAAAGAATCTTCTTCTCGTACCTGGACAGACGAGGGAGACGGTGTTGCGACAGATTTTGATAAGAGATTGAAAGAAGTTGGCGCGAGAGAGGTTGTGACAAGAGCAAACGTTGCAGGTTTTTTGAAATTCCTCGCTCTCGCGCTCGTAAATTGGGTATTGGTCGGATGAATAGGCATGGTTTGGTGGTTTTGGGCCGAAATCAGTTCGGGTTGGTCGACCGATCGACCAGCTGAAAAATGATGAGAAGGTCTCGTGCGCCTCACGAGACTTTCTCATCCACGCGGCATCCGTCCATTGGGGCCGTAAAAATGCCGTAGGGACGGTGCCGTAGAGGAAATCGGTGCTCCACTTGTTGCCTCCACGGTACTTACGGGTTAACGTGGCATGAGCACTTCATGCATTTGTTGCCTGCACGGTGATCCATTTACAGATTAAGACCTGATCCACGGTTTGAACCGAAGCGGTGGAGGGGGGAGATAAATAAGGATGGCGTGTGAGCACTTCGCATTTGTTGCCTGCATGGTTTGAACCACGTAGAGACTGCGTTGGTTAATGAACAAAGAATAAATATTTGTAACATTCTTCATTTTCCAACTTTGATGCACGCATATAGCGTGTGCTTTTTCCACTGGTTATTAGTTTCAAAGATGACTCTTAAGGTCTATACATCTTAAACAACTGCTTAGCCTAAAAGATTAAACTGATAGATAAAGGTATAACTATGTATATTAAAAGGTATAATATTATAAAATAACCAATCACGAATTCATTTTATTTAAATTATGGGACTGTTTTGAATTTTAATTTAAAGATAAATCTCATATTAAACAACTAATTTTAAAAAAGGTATAAAACTTGGTAGTTGAGGACACATCAAAATCAGAAATAGTGCATAAATAAGGAGATAAATGAAGGAAATTTCAAACATAGATTACCAGGCGAGAATCTTAACAATTCCCTTCATATATTAGTATAGATATATGCATTACCACCATTTCGAAGACATTCTAAAGATTTCTCAAAATTTAAAGTTGTAAAGGGAAGAAAAAGAAGGGAAAGGCACAGATAGAGTTTACCTTTTTCTCAACCATAAGCGGGCAATTAGAAATTTAGAACCATAAGTTTCTACCCTTTTTTTTTCTTTATTCTTTTCATCTATTTTCACTCATGTTATTTTCATTTATTTACCTTTAGCCAATTGCAAGATTGGAATACCAAACCACGTTACCTCCTAATAATTCTGTTACATTGGGAAGATTTGATACCGAGCAAAAGGGGGACAAAGAAGAAGAATCCATTGAACGCATGGACAAAACACCTTGATATTTCTCACGTCTTCATGTCATTTACAGTGTCTACCATCCCCTTGAGTTCCTAACAGAACTGATCCAGTAAAGAGGAACAACTCTTGCTCAATCAGCACTTCACCAATGGCAAGAAGCTTCTTTTACATACATAAAACACCCTTTGCAATGTCAAGTTGTCAGGGAACTGGCTCTGTGGGGAGTGATAGAAAAGAGATGTCAAAGCACAAGAATGGCATGATACAGCTTTAAGATGAACAACACCCAGATCTTCTAGGCCGATCATCTGCGTCCTGGTTTCCATCTACCTGCAAGACAACAGTCTTCCCGTTTCCCATCAATGCTGTATCCTTTTTCTTAAGCTCTTGGGAGAGTATAACTTTCCGGCTCAATATGCTGTAGATCTCTTTGACAACTGTCTGAAAAGCAGCCGCAACATTGGAGCAGTCGAGGGCCGAGGTTTCCATGAAAAATAAGCCCTGGGTCTCTGCCAAGGCCTTGCCTTCTGCCGTGGATACCTCCCTGAAATCTTTGAGATCGGACTTGTTGCCCACAAGAATGGTAACTACGTTCATGTCAGAATGAGCTGTGCAAGAAACAAACACTCGTGAAGCCTCAGCTTGCGGATAGCAAGGCAAGCAAAAATGAATTGGTTAAGGTTTTCCCACTTGACAGCTATGACAATGGGTTCAGCCTCATGATTTTTCAATATTTGTGTCTCACAAAAAATTAGATCATCTTTCAGTCAACATGGAGATTTCTAAGTGGTATTTATTGGATAGTTACTGCCAGCACCATTCATGTCCATAAGATACAGTTAGGTGCTACTATCCCATATGGGCTAACAGACAGGTGGCAAATTTCCTCACCAAATTTCAATAAAAAGGGGAAAAAAAAAAGAATAATAATATGAGAAAAAGGCAGTATCAAACATGGATGAAGTATCATAAAGTGCCAAGGTGAAGTAACTTTGTGCTTACTATGCAGTTCGTTAAGCCACCTGCCGATGCTATCAAATGTCTGGCGCCTACTGATGTCATAAACCACAAGAGCTCCTACAGCACCTCTGTAATATGCAGAAGTAACAGCCCTAAATCGTTCCTGGCCTGCTGTGTCCCATATCTGTGCTTTAATTTCCTTTCCATCAATGTCCATCTTCTGAGTTTGGAACTCCACCCCAATAGTTGATTTGGAGTTTGGGTAGAACTCATCCCTTGCAAATCTTGCAAGCAAGTTAGATTTCCCCACAGCTGAATCACCAATCAAAACAATCTTGAAAAGATAATCCTCAGTTTGTTCCCCCTCAGAATGGAATGCCATCTTTCCGAATTCAACTCTATATTCAGTCTAGAGAACCATGGCTGACACAGTCAAAAATCTTCTCAGATTGAGGGCCCCTCAGGTGCTAAAAATGTTAACTGTAAAATCTCCAGCCTTCACTTTATTTTGGGTTTAGAAACAACGGTCAAGAAATGGTATTGGAGAGAAAAAACATACCCAAGCATATTATTAGGTAGGGGGATGCAGCTTAAAAGTGATGCAAGATGATACCTGATTTGTTGAATTTGGAAATGGCTGGGTGTGATTGGAGCTGTATCTTCTACAACTCCACACTCCACTGCCCGTCCCCTATACAGATAGTCCCGAGTTCCCTCCTCATCAGATTCCAATGCAATTCTCCAACAGAGACATTAAGGTTTGTATCCACTGTGTACACAGGTAAGATCAGAATCAATAAATTTGACAGAAAATTCTCCCTAATTTCTTATGATCTCAACTCAATTATCAACAAATTAACTTCTATCCTATACGTATGCGCTAAAGTGATGTAATAAGTTACTCTGCAGGATTGGCTAATCATGGATTCTGTGAATGCTATATATCACTTACCAAGGAAAACAGACTAAGCATAACATCTTAGTGTGTTTTACAAGGTTTGTGTTCAAACTTGCATTTATCTTCCTTAAGTTTTCTAGGAGGACAATATATTATGTGCTTATACAATCAAATTCCTAAAGGTGGAAAACAACCATATAAAATCCAGTTCCAGATGTACCTCCAGGTACATGAAATAACTCTTATCACATTCTGCAACCCAATTATACCGTTTAGTATGAAACTATAAATCCTACATAATTTAAACACAGTACAAACATGTGAACAAAACATCTACGATTCCTTGAATGAATCTCACACTCCATATCCATATCAGACTCAACACTATAACATGCACTAATGCAACATTTATGTCCTGGTTCAGCACACATTTCAAAAGTAGATGCTAATATTAGAAACTTAAACCCTTGGGACTGCATAATCTAGTTGTGGAAGGAGAATGAAATACCATCGTACAGTAGATATCTAAAGCAGGACATTGCTCATGGCAGCTCCAACTGAAGAACAAAGCGTGATCGCTAGCCTTGAAATTGAACACCTTATTCAAACAATTACCGCGGTCTGCAAATGCTTTAGCAGACACGTTGGAGAAGGAGGGAGCAAACAGAGAAGTGTTATTTTCTGGTATTTCACCTCAAGATCTGCTGGGATGGGAGGGTGTTTGCTGTTTTTATTTGTTGGGATACGCTTGGGAAGGGTGTTTTATGAAAGAGATTATTGGATAGATCCATAGCATCATCTTCTGCATCTTTGGGGAATTGGAGCACGTTTGCTCTCGTTGACACAAAACAGTGGAATTGCTTGGCCTATGAGAAGTTGGTGTTTTGCCACTACAACATGTGACTAAAATTGAAGCAGTTAACCACTGAGTCATAGAACACAATACAGAAAGATTCGTCAAATGCCATGTACACGAATGACATTGATGAGGATGACCTGTTTTTGGAGGGGTTAAGTATTCTAAAACGGATGAGGCTAATGGTCAACTTAGTAAGCACGTTGCCTGTATAGCTGCTGACCTGAGGATAGATGTCGATGTCAATGAGATGATGGATGAGGTGGGTTTCACAAGTGGGGATTCATTTGACAGAGCTATGAGGATTGCTCCTCCATCTCATGGGCCAGGTAGTCATCGCAGACAGGATGATAGAGGGAAGCAGGCAAGGACATATACTTTTATTTGATCTGAGGAAGCCACCACAAGTGCATCAGGGACCTACCGGACTGCGTCGGATGGTTGTGATGGGGAAGATGGTAGTAGTGGTGGCCATGGTGGTTCTGATGAGGACAATCACAACAATGACAATAAGGAAGGTGGTCTTGCTGATTGGATTAGAGGGTCTCAGAGGCAGTTTGAGTCCTTTACTGTGGAGCCATAGTATGAAAAATGCTATAGAAGACCAGGATCACGATGTTCCCTCTATGATGATTCAAAGGATACGCGCACAGAGCACCATTATCAGTAGAAGAGAAGGGAAGAAGAATATGATAGCAAAGGATGAAACATCCCTTTCCAACAACTTTGGGTCCATGGGTGTTAGAGGTGACCCAGGTGTGCAGCATTCATCGTCTACTGCATCTCATAAGGGATCTACATATGGATATGAGCCCATACAACCTTCCCCTCATAGTTATGGCTCACAAGAGTCGAGTTCATATAGCTATGGGAGTGTACCATATGGAAGATTGTCTGGGCATTGCTTATCCCACTATGGGTGAATGAGATTATAGATATGATTATGGTATTTCCCATAGCACCCATACCCCTCAGTTTACGATCCTCATGTGTACGCATAGGTGACTTTGAAGTAAAAACCATCCACCACCCTCCCAGCCCCACTCTCTTAGCTGCTTTTGACACAAACCAACTTTATTGGACTACATGAGATCTTATTAAAAAAAAAAAAAATCAATGGAAACCATCAAAATCTACCTTCCTTTTTCTCTATATTTTTTAGTCATATCCAAATGCCTGAAAGGAAATACAACTCTTTTCCTTTCTTTTGCTATTTTGTTTCCTTTTACTTTTTCTTCCTAAATCCAAGGTTCCAAAAATTCAGTATTCCAGTTGGAAGGATCATTTTCTATCTAACTAGTCTTTGAAGGCATGAAACAAATGGACACTCACAATTGTCCTGATCAGAAATCAGACTCTACTACTTAGAGGAAAGATAAGAAAAGCAGCTAACATGGCCTTAAAATAGGTCGTGATTTCAAGGAAAAATCAATAGACAACAATGGACATGATGCAAAAGCGTCAAATTGGATAAGGAGCAAAGTCTATCAAGTTCCACTCTAGTAACATGAGTACTAATTGAGTTTCAGTTGTTTCAGCCGTTTCAGCAATCTCTGTCTAGAATAAAGTAATTTCAAATATAAATTAACAAAATGCAAGTGAAAATTGGCATTCTTTCCTTACCCTGTATCCAAAATCATGATATAGTTACAAAATGTTTTTGTGAAAAGATTGAAAAAAACGAAAAAGAGAAAACAAAAACTGAAAAAAAGAAAGAAAATTATTGCTTGACTAGAGATTACCATTTTAAAAATTATTTTAGGGTGCAACTGATAATAAGTAAAAAGAAAAAAGGGGAACATAAACGCAGAGATTTGGTGTTACAGGGAAAGCCAAACTAGTTTTAGGAAATTCACTAATACAAAACACACATAAGAAATAACAATAAAAAGCGAAAAAAATAGAAAATTATAAGACTTGACATTGGTAAAACAGAAACAAAAAGAAATTTAGCAAGGGAGAAGGAGAAGAAAAAGAAGAAAATTCAAACATTAAAAGAGGGAAACCTAGTCTGTTCAAATAGGGATGACAAAATGAAATCAGTTTTTGGGGTTTGGGAATACGGATTAACAACGCAAAATCAGTTAAACAAATGGAAGGAGAATTGAAATGAAAAGCTTTCAATTTGGGAACACAGAAAGAGTGAAAGATTACCTCGCTTCAGTTCACCCTCCTCACTTTGTTGCCTTTCTAGAGAAGATGTTACATTGCTTGATAAGAGGTTTCTCGTCTTCTTCCTTCAATCAATCAGGGCGTCAGCTTCCTATCCTTCAAAACCCTAGAGAGGGTTTCTACAACGACACATAGAACGGGTAAGGAGACACATGGAATTACAATTTAGGCGAATTTCGATTGGCATTTTATTATTAAGTCGCAGAAGCAGCTTCAACAACCACAATGCCATTGAATCAGGTGTTTAAAAAGAGGAGAAGAAAAAATGCGACAATATGGGAAAAAAAAAGGAATTCAAAATAAGCTCATACAGATCTCCAGATTTCTTGGAGAAGATAGAGAAATTTGAGAACTCACCGTATAGTTCTTCAGGACGAGATCAATCTTCGCCCCAGCTATCTTGTTGCCGAAGAACAAACACAGATAATCTCTCGAAGTCTTATCGTTATTTTATTGCAAAAATAGGTTTATTACGGAGATAATTCGAAATCTAATCGGTGGATCCGATATACGGGTTAGTGGGTGCAGCCAATTAGCCAATGAGGGGCTCAGACTCATAAAAGGTGGTCTTTGTTTGGGCAAATTCGAATTGGCCAAGACAAGCGTCCCAAACGCACGCATTAGCTTTGACTACCACCTACTCTATTTTTCTCCACCTGCAGCCATGAAAGACCTCTTAAAAGCCTTTCGTAGGGGAAGAAGACTGTTCTGACTACTGAAATCCCCATGCCTCTCTTTCCTTGTGCCATCGGTCTTGGCTCTATCAGTGTCAGTGGGAGTGAGTATTCCATAACCCATATTGCTCTGGTTCAGTGACTCCGCCCTGTTAACGTTTTTTGAACCTCGATGGAGCCGTGAACCATATTTTCTCCCCCTGCCCTAACCATAAAGATTAGCAAGGTGCACGTACGTATGTAGACGGAGGGAATAGTTTTGTAACGGTCCAGATTTCAAACGAATAGAGAGAATTTTAATTATTATAACCTTATATTAATATGCATGTCGTAACAACGAATAGCAATGGTTTTTGAGAAAGTCGGGCATAATTGTTGTCATGCTTTTCAAGGGACCTACTCTAGCAGTGGCCGGAACTAGGACTCTAAATCTGGTGGGGCAAAAAAAATTTTCAATTAACACTTCTCATAAAATATAGAAATTTTAATGAGTTGGGGGTGGGCAAACCAGAAATTTTAGAAGGGATTCTCATGAAATATAAAAATTTTCAATGGGTTGGGCGAGGGGACAAACTAGAAATTTTAGAAGGGATTCTCATGAAATATAAAAATTTTCAATGGGTTAGGGGGGCAAACCAGAAATTTTAGGGGGGGGGGGGGGGGGGGGGGGGGGGGCAAAACACAAATTTTAATTAAAAAAATATATATAATATATGCCTTTTTTATTAAAAAATAAAAGTTAGGGGGGACAAGTTAGGGGGGACAATTGCCCCCCCTAACCAATACGTGGTTCCGCCACTGTACTCTAGTCCAAAACATGGCTTAGTTGTCTTTTCTATCTGAAACATCAAAGACCATATGGGCTAAACCCATTATTAATACTTTTGCAATTCGGGTTGGAGTTGTACTATACAGTACTTTTTGAGGTACCATATGTTAGATACACGTAGGGAATGATGGTAGGTGCAATGGTATTAGAATTCGAAGGGGAGGAATGCAGGTCTCGCACTTAATGTACGCAGACGATGTTAACCTATATGGGTATACTTCAGAAAGAGAAGCACACTGCCTAATTCGAATACTGCAGAGGTACTATGTGGAGTCAAGACAAATGATAAACCAGGGAAAATCGTCAATCCAATTCAGTCACACCACGTCAAGGACTAGAAGAGCCCAACTCCGCCGTATCTTCTCTGTCCCCAGGTCGCACAGATTCAACAAATATTTGGGTATGCCCTCACTGGGGAGAAAAATCAATGTGGCTGACTGTGCTGATTTGCTCATGAAAATGCAGACTCGACTATCGGGCTGGAAGGCTCTCACCCTCTCTCAAATGGGCAAGGTAACGCTGATACAATCTGTAGTAAGTGCCATGCCAATTCATTACATGAGCTGCTTTACACTACCTTGTGGAATTACGGATAAGATTGACCAGGATATAAGGAAGTTCTTCTGGCGCAAAAGTGAGACTAATGCAGGGATGCATACGGTATGTTGGGAGAGGGTGACACTGCCGTGGAGGGAAGGAGGTCTCAACATCAAACATGCCAAGCAGATGAACCAAGCTCTGATTCTAAAAGCTGCTTGGAATCTCACGGTTAACCAGGACTCCTACTGGGGTAAGATTATGGAAAACACATACTACCCGGATTCTAACTTCCTTACAGCTCCTTGCAGGAGGAACCAATCCTTTGGTTGGAGACAAATGGCAACTCTCAAGAAGTGGATAAATACTGGGAGCACATGGCTTATCTCCAATGGTGCTGATGTTAATATCACCCAAGACAATTGGATCCAAGCGGCAACCTCAAAAGCTCAGATTCAAAGAAATCACGACAGTTTCAACATCACTATGGTTAACCAATTGATCGATCAAACGGAGGGAAAATGGAATATGCAGATTATAAACAAATTTTGGGAAGCGGATATGGCACGACAAATTCAAAGCACCCCAATAAATTAGGCGTCAGGAAAGGATTCTCGGTTCTGGGCAAAGACAGCATCGGGAAAGTTCTCGGTTGCATCAGCATATCGGCTAATCTCTAGATCCCATGCTGGTCAGAGTAACCCCATTTGGTTGAAGTTGTGGCACCTATTCTGCCCCAACAGAGTGAAGCTTTTCATGTGGAAATGCTTAGCAAAGGCAGTCCCCACCATAGATCTTTTGAATTCCAGGATGGGTGGATTCGACCCTAGGTGTACCTTGTGCAACGAACAACATGAATCCATAGATCATCTTCTACTGCAATGCCCTTTCTCCAGGGCAATATGGTTGAAAGAAATGGGTGGCAGCACCCAGAGTCATGGCCCATCGTCCTTTTTCTCCTGGTTCTCCAATCTCATTAGTTTGCCAATCCCACCTACAAACTATACCCACAACAAAGCCCTGCTCATGTCAGCGGTTCTCAATTTCGCCTGGACCATTTGGAAGGCGAGGAATGATTCCATTTTCAATGGGCGCAGGGCCTCAATTCAAACATCTTGCTCCTACTTTCGAAAGCTTCAGTCAGATTTGACCTTCTTGGAAGATTGTAGTAAGTAGGCAACCAATTCCAAGCGGTCAATCGAGGTTTCCTGGTTAAAGCCTTTGGTTGGGTCGATGAAATAAATTTTGATGGAGCTTTTAGAAGTTTAAATGCTTTTGCTGCTGCGGGGGGTATTGCCAGGGATGATGCTGGAAACTGTCTTGCCTGTTTTGCTACTCGGGTTGATGCGGTGTCAAGTTTGCAGGCGGAGGCACTGGCTGCTCTTGAAGCAGTCTCTCTTGCAAGGGCGATGAAGCTCAATTCGGTTATCTTTGAAGGAGATTCACTAGTTCTGATCAACATCCTCTCTTCTGAGGTCTTGCCTATCCCCTAGTGCATTCGGGCGGCGGTTCTAAGGATTCGGCAGATGTGCTCCTTCATTCCTTCAGTGTCTTTCTCTCACATTTTCCGGGAAGCAAATAGTGCGGCAGACACCCTCGCAAACTTTGCACTTGACGGTTTTAGTTGCCTTTGCTCTGTAGTCCCTCCCCCTTTCCTTGTCAACCTCTTGTTTGACGAAAGGAGGGACCGTGTTTACATTCGGTCACGTTAATAATAGATCCATATTTCATTATCAAAAAAAATATGTTAGATACACGTAGATGCACTTCTTTAGGCATATAAATGCCCTTTGTTTTTTTGTTCAAATGAAGCATTATAAATCGTCCAATTATAGGTACTTATTTGTTTGTAGCGCATATTATTATTATTGTCGAGGAATTGGCTAACTAATTTCAAAAACAAGATTGATTTAAGCATCAACAAACAGCCCCAAATCCAAATACTAGAAAAATCAACAAAGAAATATAGAGATCGAGGGAGTTATTTGAAACTCCGCTGTCGAATCACCTTAAGCAACAAACAGCAAGATCATTGGAAACAGAACACAAATCATAATCTGCACAGAACCCTAACAGACCAGAATAGGGAAAAAAATTTCAAGGGGGTAGAGAGCGCGAGATAGAGAGGAGAGGCACAGAGAGACAGCGTGGTGGGGGGGGGGGGGGCGAAGAATTTATCTCCAATTCTCATCTCAAGTCGAGAATCGTGAAAAACGAAGTCTTACTGTCTTAGTAAAGAATTGAAAGTTACCGTTTGAAGCTTAAAACCAATTTTAGAGAATCGGATGAAAGATTTCTATTTCCAATTCCTCATACTCACCAAACAACCAAAATCATAATTTTTAAACCCAATTCCAAATCCACAGCCCAGTCCAATTCTTTTCAACTAAATGGTTGCAGGTGATTTAGGCCTTTTTAGCAAAATCCAGGATTGTGAATTAATCAAGTGAAAGGTGTTGCCTTGTTTTGGATTCGAACTCTGCGGCCCATATTTTGGGCCTTTTTCTTGGGCTTAGGCTCTCAAGCGTGTTCACTAAATGTTCACAATAAAACCTAAGCCAAAGCCCATCAATTGCAAATCTGTGAAGTCCAAAGTGGGATAACTATTAAGTCATGGTGTCTTACTGTCTTATTCTCAAAATTTGAAGAATTTAATTTATTGTACTTCCATAAAGAACCACCAATATATATATATATATATATTTGGAAACTTGGGGTATCCAGGCTAGCTTACGCGCATCACGACTAATCCCCAAGAGCTTGTGCAGTCCTTCCGTCCCACACAAACCGGGTAATTACCAGGCCAAAGGCCTTGGGGGTAGCCCCAAAGAATTTATAGAACCTGAGAGGTTTTGAACCTGAGACCTTGGAGGGAGCATACCCCCAGGGCCCAAGCCTTGACCACTAGGCCAACCCTTTGGTATTCAGGCTTTGGTATACATATTACGCAAGGATTCAGGCTTTGGTATCAAGGATGGAAAGATTTAATATGATCTCCATCTACCTTTTGGATGTGGATGCATAGATGAAGGTTTCCTTTACAATGATTCTATCTTCAGAAACTGTTGTAATTTGAAACCATTTTCGTTAATCCTCTATATGGCAAAATATACAGATATCTCAGACTATTTATGGGAAGTAGCACCATAGCATTTTTGCCATCTGGCACCAATAAAACAAAATGGTAGAAGCCAGTGTGAAGGACTAACAAAAAAAAGGGTTCAGACTTCATTGCAGACCAATTCAAAGGATGCAAAAAAGCTTCTGGAGATCTCCCATTATCTCAAGAAGATCTTGTAGAATCCAAAAAAAAAATTATACTCAAATAGGCCCACTAAGAAATAACTTGGGCTAGTCAATTGTGGCTCTGCAACAAGTCCTACAAACAAACAAACCCTAGTTTGTAACCTTCTGTTAGGGAACTTCATGGTCTGGTTTGGTACACCTACTTGTGCTGTCCATGGGAGGAATCCAATAGAAACTATCATCACTTTCTTGTAACAGGGGCCCACTTGTTACTCTCTTTTCAATCAAAGTGTCTCATTAAGTTAAGCCAATGGGGACCTCTTTTATATTAGTTAATCAAAGACTTCAAAAGGAATCATGGGTTATTTAACAAAACAAAACATTAAAAGAGATTACAATCAACGAGTGATGATCTCATAGAGCGAACTGAGAGCGACCCTTTGCCTGAAAACAAGCGTTTCTACCAGTTAGAAGTAACCCCCACTATAAGAAAATAAATACTCAAACATCAAGATTTACCATGGTGGTGGTTAGGGTACACAGACTTCCCGTTGATACAAAGCTCTGGGTAACTGAAGCTTAAAGTCTGTTCTTCTAAGTTCTAAGCACTAATATTGTACGCTAATTAAAACGAGGATTATATTAATTCTAATGGCGTGACTGTGACATTGACATACATGTAATATGACTTTATACCAGCCCGCAATTTCTGACCATATCGATGGTCGAGACGGTGGCGGTGCACCGCACATGCCATGTCGGAAAAGCTCCGCGTCTGATGTCACAGAAAAGAACCACCGAATAGCGCCACCGCGTCCCAACCGGACCCCAGATAGACTGGTAGAGAATACAGCTCAAACCTTCACCATCTCTCAGTATTAAATCTGAAAGGGTTTATTAGGCATGTTACTCTAATAAACAATCATTTCAAAAGGAAGAAAAAGCTTGAGGCTTAAGTCAAATAATCCATTTACTAGTCGTGTCTCTTTAGAATTTGAGCAAGAAGATCAGTTTCCAAAGAGACCCAATTAACCCCACTGGCGACTGCATGTAAACAATTGGGAACACATGCATTTGAGATAAGGGTTTCACATGCATCTATGCTTACATGGGGAGAAAGACAAAAGACGTACAAATTAAGTTGAATTTTCTATTGTGGAGCAATGAAATGGAGAAAACAATTTCCAGGAGTGCACACGCTTCGGTGTACGGTCGTGTATGTTTACTAAGAAACATTCGCTCCGAAGTCCAACCAAAGTGAACAGAAAACTCAGATGGAATTTCAGAGATAGAAGGTCAGTAAGAGTGGGAAATCATACATGCAAGTCTTCGTTAATTTCCATTCCACAACTTGCCTCTTTTATACGCTTGCGCCGAGGAGTCATTATCAACCGTCGATTAGGCTTTGACTTCTTCCTCTTGGGTCCCACTTAAAATCACCAATTCAGAAGAGGTACTTATTATGGGGGGTGCAACTTCTTCTTGTTATGTGATGTTTACATCCAAGAGGTTTAGTTTTGAAACTTTCCATTGTTAAATTGGTGCTGGTCAGACTTGCAAGTTCCCTCCTACGTGACACTCCCCAGGGAGGTCATATCAGCTGGTCTCTCACGTTGAAAGATCTGCTGGTCCAATGATAAAAGGTGTATACACACAAGCTTCATGTATCTACGTGGACACATACACATACATCACCGTTGGACTAGTAGATCTTTCAGCTAAGGACTCCAGCAGATTTGAAGTCCCCCGAAGAGAAGATGTAAGTATAACAAGTGCGTGTAAGGGATAGCAACAATTCAGTTAAAACAGATCAACCAAACCTATTAGGATCTGTTTTAGATTGTACTTAAAACAGTTTTGGTCCAATTAAGGTTTTTGCTATATAAAACAGGTTTAATATCGTTTGGTTTTAGTTTCGAGGTCGAACCTAATCAATTACATATATATAATTCAAACTATCAATCATGGATGGTTCAGCATCCAACTGAACTAAACTTATTACTTGGTTTCAGTTTGATTTTGGTTTTAAAATAAAAACTGGTTACGATTTTTTAGTATATATAATTGATTTGGTTTTGGTTTTACACAAATTCCCATCCCTACATGTGGCGTAATAGTAGAAGTGGGGATGAAATCATTTGTTTTATGAGCATGTAGCAAATTCTATTGCGACCATGAGATGTTTCCACGTGGAGCATGTTACGACTCATGTTTTTTCAATATGAACTTGTCTTTTTCACATTGATAAATGTGAAAAACAAAGACCGTGAGATGCTTCCACGATGGCTACAACAAGTTCTGCCAGAGGCTCATGTGACAAACAATTTCAATTGGTAGAAGTACCCCTAACAATGGAAACATCTCACGATTGCAATAGGTTCTGGTGCAGGCTCATGCGGTAGACGATTCCAACCCATAAGAATGCCCGTAACAATGCTTCTTAAAAAGAATTTATAAAAAAGGCCAAAATTAAAAAATCGAAAAGAAAGAAAATATGGGGAGGGCATTTTGGGAAACGAGGATGAATGCATGAGGCATGCGTAGGGCGCGGGGGAAGACATGGCAGACAGTGGGCGTCCCATCCTATCCACCGCCGAGAAAATTTATAGATTTATAAATGGAAAAGAAATCCCTTCTAAAACGGAAAGCGTGTTTTTGGTGTCTCGTCGCATCCAAGTCTCAGACCCACCCACCGAAATGCAAAGCTTCATGACCGATATTATCTCGCAACTATATTTCACGATACGAGTTATTAAAACGATATTTAAGATTATCCAGTACTCAAGTTTTGGCCTCACTAGGATGAGTCAAACACGTCGCTGCGTTTGTACCCCACCTGTACTACCCTGTGGGCGGCTGAGAGTCGGTGAGCTGAATGAGACCGCTCGTTCCCTGTGATGGCCCACCTGTCTGAACGCGTTGATCTGTTGGTTTGATGTAGAAAGGTGGCGAAAGTTAAGGTGTATCATCTTCAATGTTCTTGTGAAGCACTGGATAGATCTCTTGTTCGAATATGTGCCGCGATAAATTAAAAATCTCGAAATGCGCAAGAATCGCATGTCTTTGCTAAAGTACGCTTTTGGAACAATGTCTGCTAAAGTACGCCTTCGTGCATGCCTCCTTTTTTTCTTACCCTTTTTTTGTCTCTGCTCTCTCCGGCGTTTCATTTCTTCGGAGCTTGTTTGCTTCGGAGAGGAGGGCGAGAGAGAGGGAAGAGAGAGAGAGATAGGGAGAAAGCAAATGAAGGAATTGCAGATATGACTATGTTGGTTGATGGTGGAAGAGTGGATGAATTGAGGATGGAGTGGGAGAAGCAGGAACAGCAACAGCAAGAGCAACAACAAAATGGTGGCGTAATGTACGTGAAGGTGATGACAGATGAGCAGATGGAACTTCTTCGAGAACAAATATCTGTTTACGCAACCATCTGTGAGCAACTTGTCGAAATGCACAAAGCCATTACTGCTCAGCAGGATCTCGCAGGTTCCAACACCCTCTATCTCCCTCTCTCCACTCAAAAAATGCACACTCATAATCTCTTTGTACCTTTTATGTTTGTGATAGTTGTAACGGTGAAATTTTTGGTGTTTATAAGGGGTTTTATTGATTGAATCTTTTCAGAACTTAATGGCTTGGTTTGATTCCTTTATTGGCTTTCTTTAATGGGCTTTAATAAGATTTTATGATGGCTCTCTTATATCCCTTTTTTTGGTCTGGAGATCTTTTTATGATTTTTTTGTATGAAAATAATTATGGGTTTATCGGGTGCTTGAATTCTCTTACACTTATTTTTTCCTTTTTTGTTCTTTCGTTTTTTTCTCTTTCGATTTTGCGCGGGAGGATAAATGTCGTTCTGTTATCTGCTTCTTTTAGTTTTCCTATATCATCTAGGGATTGTGTCTGGCTAAATTCTTTAAGCGGTAGGGAAGACAGTTTTACGATGAGCTAGCTTGTCGGGGATATTATATTTCCCATGTCATTTTTGGATTCTACATGATGATTTCTGTTTGTTTTGGGAAGTGTTTAGGTTATTTTCCTTCAATGAAAGTTGCCTTGACCTTTTGTGGGCGTGGAGTCAGCATTACTGTTTGGAAATCGCTCGCTCAGCCTGTAGTTTTGATTAATTCGGCTCTAGTGTTGAGCATTTTTTACCGAGTATGAAGTTCCTTTTTTTTTTTTAAAAAAAAATTGGGTGTATTTAAATGTAGGAAGTTAGAAGTCATGCTTTTGATGGTTGATGTCAACCGTTTGTAATTTTTCTCCCAGTAGTTGGTATGGTAAGAATTGAGCATCGTGTGGAAGAGAATAAGTTCAAAACTTTTTTCGTTGATCATTTTGTCTAATAATAAAATATTGGTTTTATTCTGGATCGACAATGTCTGTTGAATTGAAATTATAGCAATTTTAACCCTGTCATTGGACCATTGGTGACTCAATACAAGTTTGATCTAATTTGGTTAACTTGTTATCCTCATCTGATACCTTAATTTGATTCAACAATTAAACAGATGTCGCGTAACTTGTTTAGGAAATGTCATTTGTGGTTGCTACATCTAGCTCTGAACTTATATGTTGAAACGAGCTTTTGATTAGCTAGCTCATCATAAATTCTTCAACCGTCATATCTATCAGTTGGGTTACTAATGTCTATTGCCAATTACCTCATTTTATTTATAGGTTTGGAATATATATTCTTCGGAATCATGCAATTTTGTTAATTAGAAGACAAATTGGCTAATTTCATTGTTAATAGGATTTTTTTGTCAATGCAGAACGAGGTTTTTAATTTAATTCCAACAAATTATACTTGCAAAACAAATGGTATTGCACAAAGTTGTATTAGCTTGTGAAAAATATCATGATTATGAGTAGTTTCTCTCACTCTTAAAGAGGGGGAAAAAAGGAAAAAACAAGAAAAGTTTGACATTTTGCCAATTATCTGAAGAAAGGTCCTTCCTAGAGTCTAATATCGGCGAGGTTGAAGAACCCATATAGAAATTGAACACTGTCGAGACAACTTCTGTTGTTCTTTTCTTGAATATATCAGGATGCCTTGATGCATAATTATATTCACATGTACGTTTCTATTTGACCACAGCTACAAATTATTTAAAAAAAATTTGAGGGTTTTAGCTAAAGCAATATATATGGTTTGGCCACATTAAATTGAGCAAGTTAATAACACATGACAAGAGAAGTAGTGATAGTTAGGCTCATATCAATCCACCCTTTCTATTTTTACCTGGAAAGGTATATTTACCTGAAAATTCACAGAACTATAACAAGTGCCGCTCAGCGATCGATAACTTTGTTTTTGAGAAAAATGGAATTTTAGATTGTTACTTCCCTTTTTTCCATGATTGCCTCTAGACATGACAGTACCCTTGTATGAAGTTTATTATTATTTTGTTTTCTTAGCATGTTATTCCTATATCTAAACTTTTCTTACTCAAGAAGCTTTTAAATTACTGTTTGTGCGAGGGTGTGGATGTGACATCCTGATCCCATATCGAAAACGGATGAAATCCGAGTATGGTATAAGAGATAGGGAGAACACTCTAACTAGCAAGGCGCCTTTTGAGGACAAAATCGTGCGGGCTTAGGCCCAAAGCGGACAATACCTCATTGGGTTGAATTGTTACAAATGGTATCGGAGCCAGGTTCTGAGTCTAGTAGTCCGTGGTTAGTGTGGTCCTGGTGTTGCCTATAGAAAGTGGTTGGACCGACGAGGCTAGGCCCATGAGGGGCTGGTAGGCTTTTAAGTGGCCACTGCACGAAGACGTGTAGCCCTAAAGAGGGGGAGATTGTAATATCCTAATCCCACATCGGAAACGGATGAAACCCCAGTATGGTATAAGAGACAGAAAGAACACTCTAACTAGCGAGGCCCCTTTTGAGGACAAAACCGAGCAGGCTTAAGCCCAAAGCGGACAATACCTCGCTGGGTTGGGTCGTTATAGTGGATCCACAAGTTAATTTTGTTGGAGTAGCACTTCTCTTATCACTTTTAGTTACTGAAAGTTTTGATCTTTCCCTTTCTAATATTTGATGCACCTAATGCATGTTCACTGCTTTTTTTTTCCCATGTAGAACAGTGGAATTACCTAACTTAAATGATATTCTTTGAAATTAAGTCTCACCCTCTATGCTACTTAATTTTGTTGCATCTTGCTTGGGAAACACTTATCATGCATTTCTTTCTTTCTTGATGCAGACATGTTTTCAAGCCATTTTAAGGATTTTTTTCAGTTTAATATTTTACTTCTCTTCTGATTCATTGAGGGATAAAAGGTGATCATCATTTTGTTAGACATTTGAGTATATGTATAATATTTTTATCCCTGTCTAATATTTAATATTTTTCGTTGGACAATCCTTCCCTCATTGAGTGGCCTGGAAAGTTTGTTTATTTTGTGACATCAAATTTTTGACTTGGTCTATTCATGAACTCAACCAAAAAATTGGTCTGGTTTGACTACTGCGAATACTCAGGTTGACTTTCTTACATGGACAAAGGTACTGTTTGGAACAAAACAACAAACGCCTTTCACAATTAATTGGGGTTAGCAACACAAAACGTATTCTCCATTTAAGTTTATCAAAATCAATTTATCGTTTTGTTTCACCCATACTTGTACGTTTTCACATATTGCAACATGTTTTATCTGTTTCGAATATTCCTTTAGATTGTTGTTTGTTCGTATCTCCTCACACTAGGGACCAAGATCACATCCTCCCGGTGAACTGAATCTTTTTGCTTTTTTCTCAATATTCCTAAGCTCTGCTTGATAACAAATTAAATCGAGGACAAATTTGTTTTGTTAAATTGAAAACTTGATGGAGTGAATCCAACTCATACAATTCAAAGCATGGTCTTATGAGTGATGTATAGTTGAGAATTAATTTTAGCTGTCTGCTGTGCTTATTTGTTTAATTCTGGAAACATCACCTCAATTTGTCCAGAATATTGTGCCAACAAGCTTGTTTCCTAAAAGGATTTTCACTCTTGCCTTCAGGAATGAGACTGGGAAATTTATACTGTGATCCATTAATGACATCTGCTGGACACAAAATCACTGCCAGGCAGCGGTGGACCCCGACACCTGTGCAACTTCAAATTCTGGAGCGGCTCTTTGAACAAGGAAATGGGACTCCAAGCAAGCAGAAGATCAAAGAGATAACGTCTGAACTGACTCAGCATGGCCACATTTCAGAAACAAATGTGTATAACTGGTTTCAGAATAGGCGTGCTCGATCAAAAAGGAAGCAACTGGTTACTGCATCAAACAATGCAGAATCAGAAGTGGAGACAGAGGTTGAGTCTCCAAAAGAGAAAAAGGCAAAACCAGAGAATTTCCACTCACATGAAAACCCTGCTTCAAGGGGGGAAGATATGTGCTTCCAAAATCATGAGATAAGCTCTGAATTTCATCCCTCAGATTTGCAACCTAATAAAGGAGAGTCAGCATTTCCAACAAATGGTGATTCAAAATCTTCCAGCAGTTTAAACCACATTTCTTTCTATGAGACTGTGCTATCAAACCCGCGTAAGTTTACTGATCTTCATTGGTCAAATGTGTTGCCTGAACAATATTACATTTTGATTTCAGACTATGTTAGTTTTAAATTTTGATACGCTTGATGATATCTAAAAATATCAAAGAAAGCAAACTGAGTATTGTATTGTGATGGACAAGTAACTTAGAGAAAAATATAAGATCATAACCTGGTGTAGGTCCTACCTAACCAGGGTCCTGAGACAGGTTGACCTTGGCATTTTTTATATAAAACTGGTGCACTCAGACTTGAACGAGTATTCTCACCCCAGTAGCCTTACTTGAGAAAATTAGGAATGGAAAAACATGAAAAATGAATCAAAAGAGTTATCTAATTGGCATATATGTCAATCTATTTCAACTTCTTGTAGATTTGTTATTATTACTGTACCATTGATCTCCTATGAAGGAATTTCATGTAGTTATTGCTTTTTTGAATGTTTTTCTGATTCTAACTTGCTGGGATAAAGAATTTTTGGTGATGTCATCATTGTTGTTTCAACAATATAGTGCGTTTACATTCATCTGGATCATCAAATTGTGCTTCATTAGTTCTACTTGATATATGGATACATATTAGCCTCTCTTTTTTCTCTTTAACTTTTGTTATGTGCGTCTGCACTCCTTCAGATCTTATCCTGCAACATGGAACTCATCAGTTGGACCATCCAATTGATGGGTCGTCCCTGGTAGACTAACATATACATAAATAAATATGTACATATATATAATTTACATTTACAGCCATTGCTTCTTCAACCATCTGATCTGATCTTTTAAATTTTCTTTTCCAATTTAAATCAGTAATGTTCTATTAAAATATTCTTATTTCTTCTATATTGGTGAATGCAGGAATTGATCAACTGATTGGAAAGATGGAAACACAAGAGAGCTTTAATCCTTATAGGCGGGGAGAAGGCTATGACATGATTGGATGATGCTGTCCTCATCTTGACAAGGCGATCTCACCTTGAGTATTATTGACTAGATAATGGTTCAAGCACGAGGATAGTTTTTTAATTATAGATATATAAGCACAATACGTAACATAGAAAAATTACACCCATACAGGAGTTAGATGCAGGATTTTTTTTTTTTAGTGCAAGAGTTAGGGATGACATATGCAGTATGATCTGATTCCTATCAAGTGGTTTTAGTGCAACTTAAGTTGTGAACTGCAGTTCATATCTTGCAAAACTATGCTACATTGCAATTGA
This sequence comes from Buxus sempervirens, assembly GCA_947561395.2. Taxonomy (NCBI): domain Eukaryota; kingdom Viridiplantae; phylum Streptophyta; class Magnoliopsida; order Buxales; family Buxaceae; genus Buxus; species Buxus sempervirens. The sequence goes on along the minus strand of OX387184.1, from coordinate 1,023,717 downwards.
TCGATGTGCATGATTGGTTTTCTGTGCATTGTTGCATTGTTGGGATGGAACTCTAGATGTGCGTGACTGTTCTGTCACGTATAAGTTGTATGTGCATTGTTGGTATGTAACTCTAATTGTGATGTGAGGTTTTGGGCTTTGTGTTGAGTTCTCAGTTTCATGAGAAAAATGGAAGCTTTAATGTTTTGCTGTAGGCCTTGTCATCTAGCAAGTTTGTTAAGGTTGTTTTTGAAATAGTATTTAGCATTGCTCAGTTAATTTGCTCATTTGCTTGGCACCCAATAATTCATGTGCTTCACCTAACGTTCGTGCAAAGGAACTCAGATTTTGTCATTCATGAACAGTTAGCGCTGATTTATTGATTAGAAGGTGATAAATAAAACAATCCTAGCCTAGTAAAAAATTCAGCTCCAGATTTTCGCTTTTCATCTAGCGTACCAGATTTATAGGGCACTGCAATGCCTACATGGTTCTGAGCACAACTCGTCTGCTATTGTTAATGCAAAAAATAGCTAAAAAATATAAATTGTAACCTATGTATTTCGTTACTTCATTGTCACTCTGTACAAAGCTTCTCAAGCAAACAATTGGAAGTACTAAACCATCAGGAGTACAAGAAAAATAAACGTTGCCCCTTTTACCTGTTTACTTGGACTGTTAGGTTATCAACATGCTGCTGCTCTAGCTCACTACTAGGCAACAGTTGCAACTCCAGCACCAGCGGTCTACAAAAAGTCCCCTCCCAAAATTTTCTTTCTAATGCACCAGATGAGATATATAAATTACTACGCATATTTGGACAAACATACTCTCTATCATCAAAAAACACCAGGAAAGTTTGTTGTAAGCCATGTTTGAGTGAGCCATCTCACAACAGCGCTTCTCCTATTGTCTTGGTTATCATCTCATTTGACTTCTCCTGGATTATCAGTCATTAATAGCAGCTGAGATCACCAATTCAGATATATTTCCAGAGAAAGTTTCAGGTGTCCACAGGAGCTCCGGCTTCAGCATTCTTCTGGTCCTCTGTTTCAGAAAGTATACCTCTTTTGGGTCGTCTCAACTGCAAAACATTAGGAGGTGCACCTCATAACTAACCTGCCCGAAAGGTGACAATAAGAGTGAATGCTAGATATTCCTAACCTTAGATTTTGTAGTTCTCCAGCCTCTTGAACTTTGACTCTGAGGCAGGTATGAGAATTTATTGATTGAATTTAACTCTGCAACATTTGCACCATTACCCCGCAAGGAATCCTAATATAAGAAAATAAGTCAGGAAAAACTCATGGTAAAGAAGATCACAGTTAAGTTTTACTCTAGCTTGAAATGAAGTTTCTTCCCACGTTGTTTCAGTTTGAAGTGGGTTAAGTGATGAATATGAAAAAAGTTCCTATCATCTAAATGTAATGTAGGTGGAACAAAGAAATCTGATCGCAATTATTGAAATTTGCTTTCAATTTTGCTTAGTATTACAAGGAAAAAAAAAGGGGATGAATCACTAGTCCACCTTTGCTTTTGGCCCTTCAAGATTGTTGATTTCCAAGCAATCAAAATAAAATAAGATCTGCAAATTCAACATCCAAAAATATCAGAAATAATTACTCCATGTTAAAGAAGTGGGAAGATAGCGAGAATTATAATAAGCAACTTGATGTAAAGATAACATAATTTAAATCTGATCCGAGTCTAATCAAAAGTAGCATAAACTTGGATGCCAAGAACATATGTATATGTCAGAAATCCTACCTTGTCAAGCAAATGAACATTTGGTGAGTTACATGCCATGATTTGTAGGCCAAGGCACTTGTCAGAGGCTGTACAGAATGGACAGAAAACAGTTCGAAACACGCAGCCATCTTCTTCACACCAGATATCCTGTTCTCTGCCGTTTTCAATAGCAGTCTTCTTGTAGACTCGTGGGTCAACAGATGAAATGTCAGATATCACGACCGGCACTCCCTTTAATCTGTTAGTGGATGGAGATTCTAAATCACTTCCTAGTAAAGATGTAAGGTAAGTTTTTGAAGATGTCGTCAACAAGCATGTGACGAGAAAATGATTTTCGGACAGACCCAACATGTTTCTGCAAAGTGAGCAACGAATGCATAGTCTCTTGTCCATAACAAGGATGGAAGATGCACATGATGTGCTGCAGTTATTTGATTTGAGATATTCTAGGTCATTCAGATTCTTGTATTGGCACTCTGAATAGCTTTCCTTGAATCCAAATTCAATTCTGCGGTTAGCATCTGTAGGCCCATTGATGCTATTCTTTGAATCCAAATAAGCAGGTTTCTCATCAGGATTGCCAAATCCATCAAGTTGAACAAGGTCCACCAATGGCAAACCTATTTGTTTTCTCCTTTTCTGGGTATGTGAATTCACACTCAAATTTAAATATGAACACATTTCTGATTTCTGATTGCAGATATCGAGAGAGGCCCTTTTTTCCGGTGTAATCGCCAAAGAAAATGTGTCATTAGGAGGCCCACATGTAATTGAGTTGTCATCTTTATAAGAAACTTCCGGTGTAATCTCCTTAGATGCCTGAATTATAGTTGAATTTGAGTTGTCATCTTTATCAGAAACTTCAGGACTTGCAATTGCAACATCATCACCCAATACTGGAGTTTCCTTCACCACAGATATTTCTTGACTATCACTAGAGGAAGCCACAGAAAATGTCTCAAGACATCTGCAAAAGTAATTCATGCTGATTTCTTGTTTAGTTACATGAAATGATTGGGGCGCAAAAATATTATAAAACATGAACTCTCATTATTTGCAACAAATAAAAGAATAAACACTCGAGAGTTAGCCTACATTTTCACAACATTGCAAAGATGATCCAACTCTTGACAATGAAAATTTAAGAATAATAGATCTTATATTGAAAAGGTATCTCTCTCTCTCTCTCACATTTACACACAAACATAAACATGGTGAAAAAAACTGTAGCTATCCTCTCTTTGATGGTGCTGCATGCCATAAACTTCTGTTCTGTGTGAAAGTGTAAGGAGCAGTTGAAAACTGACCACAGAAAGTTGGATACTTCACCAAAGAAAATCTTGAAAATTTTAGGAACTCCAAGACAAATTTCATGTTAATTTTTTCTGCTTTCTACTTGCATTTGATGGCCCTTGCATATTGTAGAAACATCAGAAACAAAAATTCGAACCTCATAACTAAAAATTGTTTTTGACTAGACAATGCTAGAAATAAGATATTTTATTTAGTACTTATCACATGTTCAAGAAGCAATAAAGAGGACATTAACTTAATTAATCAGTTTACCTTGAGTCTTTCTCAAAACTGCATTCCAAGTCAATGTAGTCTCGGCAGCCTTCCATATCCTTCTCGCCTGTCTGAGAAAATTGATTAACATCAACAGTACCATGAGCTTTCTGATTAAGAGCAGCGGTCTTATTCTCACATATAGAATTTATATATTGAGAAGAATACACTCCCTTTTTATTGTCTTTAGAAACTAATTCCTGCCTATCACAATCATCAAGCTGGTGCACTGTCTGCATTTTCTTTCCGAAGGATGCTTTACCAGATTGTTTTTGCCTTGTAGAAGGGATATTTTCATCGCTGATATCAGAAGCTTCTAAGAGAGTCTTGCCCTTCTGACCAACCCATTCCTGTATATGGATCATTGACATTTACTTTGTTGCTGGAATGACTCGGGTAGATATTTCAAAAAGAATTGGGGAGGGAAGGGGAATATGTGGATGAGGAAAACAAAGAACACAAGGGTTAATTCAGGACCTTGACATCTTGGAAAAAGTTCTTTAAACCGTCTAATGACGTGTCGAAGCTGTCATATTTTTTGATGGACTTCCTTAGCCACTTTGAAACATATGCCATATTCCTTTCTTCCCTATACCGCTCATCTGCTTGCAAAAGAAAAAATAAAATAAAAAATAAAAAGTTCCGAGAAGTTACAAATGATGACTGATACAACAAGGAGGACTTGAAATGCATGAGAAAAAGTGTTTGAATCCAAAGAACAATTATGCATAGTGCAAACACAGGTTAAGGATCTATGAAAAACAGAAGCTATCAACCTATGGATGTAAATTTGCAGGTGAAAATGCATAACAATATGGGACAAGTTCAGAAACATAGAGCAATTATATTTTTTCTTTCATCAATGTAAACAGTTGGAATGTGTCAAATGCTTTAAAAAGATTCAAAGAACACGAGAATACAGTATTTCTCATGTTGTATATAACCCAAAAAATTAATATGCTGTATGCATTGCCACAAATAATTGAATATTTTATAGGTCTGCATTTTCCTTTCCAGGAAAAGAGAGATAAAAGCTCTTAACAAGTCCCAGCCTTGTATCTTCGGCATATAACTAAAACATTACCGCTCTAACTTTTTCTCCCTAAACTCATTTTTTTACTTGAATTTACCTTTCAAACATATATATGTTCTAAATGTATTATTTAATCTATAAATGAAAAGAAGAGAAAGAATTTGAGTAGTTTTAGCATATGCTGTGACTTTAAAGAGTACAAATTGAACAATGTTATTAAACTCTCTCAGCTATTGTGATGATATATTTGCTTGATAAATGGTAATCAAATGATTATTTCCAACTAAAGAAAAAGTACATTTGAGTAATTAAATTACATTTGCTCACTCGAAGCACACAAGTCTTTTTTTGGCAATCTTCTTGATCTACTTGACCCTCAAACATTTTACACAAAAAAATTGAAAAGAACTAGACAGTAATCAGCCACAATAATAACATGTAACAAGAGCAACAACAACAAAAATAAAATGCCTTATCCCATTTAGTCAGGATCAGCAACAGAAATATTTTTAAGGGCAAATTTCACCCTAAATAAAACTATAGCATTAGGTTGTCATATTTACAGTTATAGACAGAGGGGAAAAAAAAAGCGATGTCAGACATGTCTTGTGCATAAGAAAGCCTATAAACAATTTTTTGCAGATAGAAGAAACCGCATCATAAACCAAAGAAATATAAGAGCAATACCTATGAAGATGATAGCTCCATAATCAAATTTGTGCCTTATGCAACGACCTACATAAATTAAGAGATAAACATTGAAATTCAAATCAGGCATGCATCACTACGGGAAAAAAAAAGTATACTACAATGATGAAATAGAAGCAAAGGACAAGAGAAACCTGCAGCTTGATTCAGAGCACGGAATGCTTGCTGGCAGTACCACTCGTTCCCACTTAAAAGGTTCTTGGATGATTTGTATGTGTCATTATATTTCTTTTTCAGTGCCACTTGAATATCATTTCTGCTGACAAATTCTAATCAGAATGATAGATTATTGGATAACTGGAATTCAGAATATTTTGTATGGAATACTTACATGTTAGGGAATGGAATTCCAACAATTATCTAGGATAGTTAAGATTAAAATCAATTGTAGACAGCAGACTGGCACATGAGTGAAAGGTTCAAGACTGGCTAAAACTTACAAAATGTCACCAAACTGATAGACAATAGATTCTATAGTCATGAGATACCGGTGAACAGATGGCTACTTTTATATGCCTAATCAATTACAGTGAATTTTCAAGTACAAGTCATCAGCAGATTCAGCAAATACAAAACAACAAATCATTATTTAAAAGAGAGTGCAAAAGGATACCACCACTCGAGCATTCTCATCAGAAAAGTCAATCCCTTCTGAGACCTGCACAAATTAGATGAAATTCATTGATATACCAGTTGGCAGTTCATTGTAAAAGAGGTCTTCTTTAAATGAATGTTGTTATAATTCAGATTTCATTCAACAGGGGAAGAGAGTAAAACTTTCAGTTCTTCCTATTATAGAAACTCTATATATGGAAAACTACCAAAATTATTTTGGATGAATTTTTTTTTTTAGGTATTCATGTATATGTACAAAAATTATTTTTCTTGGATTTATCACATGACATTGAGATCCGAAGACATGTACATGTAGTAAAATCTCCTCCAAGAAGGATCCAAACTCTAAATTTCAGTATGCAAATTGTTTGGTCATGAAAATTTAACCAATTATATCCTAAAACCCCTAAGTTAGATATGAAATTCCTGACAGAAGTCTCAAATTTAAGATCATCCAACTTTTATATAAAAAGGAAAAGGTTTTCTGGAGTCACTCACTGCCACTTCACTCTGAACAACTGATCTAAAATAGTAAACAGAATTAATTATGCAATTAATGTCCAATCCTAATGGAAGTAAATGAAAGATTTAATACCTTCCAAAAAAAAAAGGGATTTAATACTGCCTTAGATTAAGAGCCTATTCAAAGCATAGTCATTAGAAATCCATAAATAGATTTTTAGAGCTTTTCTCGATGAAGCATACTTGAATAAAAAATTTTAAAAAAAATCTGACCTATCTGTTCATCAAGCCGGGAATATAGATCTGATGATTCACTGGTAATAGAATAGCTAGACAATGGGCATACAATCTTTGTAGAACATTTTTGGATCAAAACATAAAAAATTTATTTCATCTAAATGACTAGAACACCAACCTGTTCTCATCCGCATGAAGGAAACATGAGCAAAATGAAAGTATACATTCCAGATTGCCAACAGATCAACCCGTGAAACTATGTATTTTGTCACACGAGCAAAATACTATAACAATATGTCCCAAATGGTAGGGCTTGGCAACAAAATCTACATCCACCATCCTAATTGATCAAAAACCATGTCTCCAGAAGTGCAGTTAAATTACTTCTAACCAACTTCAGCAATGCCCTTGACAGTTTCCTTGTGCCCTTTCTAATCCTTCAACATGCTCCTTACACCTTCTACGAAGCAACTACCCAGGTCTTCATTTAAAATTGCTAAACAACCTTATTAAACTGCCTTCATTTTATCACCTATTTAGCATTACTCCTCTATATCCTTGCACCTATTCATTCCCCACCCTATGTATATGTGGCCTTATTTTTGCCCATTATTCTACTTAATGCATCATAACTAACATAACAGTATTCATTTAAAAATTTTCTTTGAGCGCAAATGAAATAATTATCTCATACATCTTCTTCACTCAAGCCCTATGACCCGTCAATATCACTCAAGCCCGTTGAATGGATGCATTCGAGAACAATTGGATGATGACAACATTAATCAACGATCGGCGAGTATACAACAAGAAAAATAAAGGACCAATTACCAAACTATAGTCAGCAAACAAAAACAATGTTTAAAACCCAAGTACCAGCCATAGCCAGCACGAACTAGTACTTGCCAGTATTACCATAAATACCCGCATGAAATTGGTATTAAACTGTACTAAGTTGTACCAGTTGACTAAATTCAGTACTGGCCAATACTTAAATCCCAGAAAAAATGAAATCTTACTCTTTTAAACACAAGGGAAAGACATCAGTTAGGTCTCTCATACAAAAACAAGTGCCCACTTACTAGCTCAAATAAAAGTGATTGGAGTTGCACAAGTCTTTAGTTCAATATAAGATGCAAACCTTTCCCCGGCAAACTGCAAGAAAAGCAGCTCCAACCTTAACGGGATTTTGTGGGGACTTGGTGCCACTGATGCGATTATTGAGGCCCCGCCTTTTGCCTTTTCTGTTTCTTCCAAAAACTGGTCTACCACCATGACTAACTGAATCATAATAACTCTTCAAAACAAGATTAAAATCATCCTGGCTTCCTCTTGGCTCTGAAAAAATTGAATAAATCTGATTCATTTAGTTATCATGAGCTTTACAAGTTTGGAGTTATGCACAAAAACAAGGATTGCTTTAAGCATGCAAAACATGAAGTCCAAAAAATACATATATAAAAATATATTGTCCTTGTTGCCAGTTATAGGTATTACCAACGAAAAGGCTTTTTTGGGCATTTAATCGAGACCATTGATCTGTCTCCTGCCAGCGGCTGCATAACTTCTCCATCAGCTTATAGCTAGGAAAGAAAACAAGAGCACCACCTGGCACAATCTTGCAGATCTCCTCCAAAGAGGCACCAAGTGCATCCTTCACAATGAATTTTCAATTAATACAACTGCCAAGGACAGACCATACTCAACAAGTGTATTTTAAATCATACCTGGAAAGCATATCCATCAGCTGTTTTGTAACTAGCATTCAATGGGTAATTCCCTGGACCATTGGAAATTACTGCAGCCCATAGCTGCCATAAATGAAGGCCAAAAAGATCAACAATGTATCTTGAAAGGATCACGACCATCAAGCAAGAAAGAGATTATAGATAATTGTGACACACCTGGGATTCTACATCTATTACATGTGGAGCTTCCATGCATGTCTCAAACTGAACACCAAGTTCTGATGAAAAAGAGTTCATTGGTGCCAATGTCCTGAAATACACACACAGACCCAAAAAAAAAGGCAAATGAGTGATGGAAGGAAGATGCTTAGCTTTAACATGCTAGGTGAGCATAGGTGTTGGACTTGGATGATAATGGAGACCAAAATGTTTTCATATTATAAGCAAAAGAACATATAAGTAAAATTCTTCATGAAATGGTTTTAAGCATCTGCAATATCAAACGATAGTGGCATGAAGTATCATGCAATGGTATGACATGGAAATGCACAATAATAAGATTTGGTAAACCCAAGAAAATATGTTATCTTAAAAAGCAGACACATCCAGAATGTGATTTGATGACAAATTCCTTTCTATTTTCAATAAATAGACCTAGTCAAAGGATGAAATACTTAGTATAGTCTTCATCACTGACAAAGGCTCTAAAAAAATGGAAAATCTATAGTTATGCAAAGTTAAGAATTTTATAATACCTCATAATGGTTAGAAACTGGCACTTATTTGACCATCATTATATGATAGTGCCCAGACTGGGCTTGTCCAGACATTTGCGCACACAGAAGATTGAGCTGATCAAATATAATCCAACTCACAGCTACTCCAAAGCAATAATGAATGCTCCATGTTCATAAATTCAGATGGGCGATGAAGGTTGAACAAAGTTATTATAGACCAGTGAAACACACTGGATTTAGAAATTTGGTGTAACATATATTCCAGACATGGCACAGATTTGGAAAACAAACATCTTTGTTGTAATATTTGCCATCAAGGCAAGATGATTTCTACTTATGTAAGGAAGAAATTTGCAGGTGGAAATTTTGTTCCACGTCACTTATCTAAAGGGTCTTTGCCAGGTAGCAGTCTTGATTGGCCACATCATCACTCCAAATGATATATTTTCTGACATTATATAAATTATGTGGTGAAGCTTGCTTATTGTCTGAAAAATTTGCAGCATCAAATAAACTCGCAAGAACTTCATATTTATAGACATGCTTAAGGTGAGCAGCAAGTGAGAGTACTGCTACCTACTAAATTTTGAAGCAAGGAGTTAATTAATAAATTCGGTACAAGCTTAATAAGTCCAGTTTAAGCTAAATATACTGCAATACTACAATAATAGGAATGTATTATAAAGCTTGCAGGAGGTGTTATATGAGTAGCTACTTGCCCAGATGTAAGAACCACCGACATAGAAAGATCAGCAATATCTCTGAAGACAACAGCAGGGTTTAAACACCACAGACTAAAACAAAGTGTCCAACCACCAATGGCATGCCCTGCGTGCAGCATGATTAAAATATTTAATGGTACAATAAGAGGGTAACTTGAGAGGCTTAAATTAACAAAAATAATAACAGATACAAAGAAAAAAGTAAAGAATTATTATTAAAAGGCCATCAAGATGATGGCATCTATATCACATCATGGAAGCTCCTCAATACGAAACAACTGTCTTGCTAAAAATTGAAACTTCATTGAAAGCACACTACAATTAATAAAACTATAAAGTTTACAAACCAGCACACTACAATGTTTTCATTTGGAAATCAAGAATCAAAACGATCATATGCACAAAACCACTCAAAAATTGTTTCCCAAACATTACGCTACATAGGATAACTAGGGAGAAATAAATCAAGCAACTTTTTTTTTCAAGGAATCAATATTCTGATCTTGTATTACAAAGAACCATTATGAACTGCTGATTACCAGGAGACAAGCATACCCCCAAAGCCTTTCCAATCACCAAAAAAGAAGGCTGGAGCATTGTTTCTTTTCATTTTAGATTTTTTTTTTGGGATTGGTAAAAGGTATATATAAGCCTGAGTTGTTAAAGTAGATATTCAATCTTAGTCATTTCTTTGTGAAATCAATCAACAACTAAGAATGCTTCCCAGTTTTCTAGTTTCTTGTTAAAAAAACAAACCAAAGAGAGAGACATTGACCACTCACTTGCATCTCTTTTGACATATCGCTGTAAAGAAAGTTGATAATCATGTATGTGAAGTCCATTGCCAGAGAAAAAATAAGTAAACGAAGAAAATAGCCCTGCATGACAATCACACAGTCATCATCATCATTAGCAAGTTCCCACCAAAGTGGACACTGTACAACAGTAAAAAAATCATCGCTGTAAAGAAAGTTGATAATTATGTGAAGTCCATTGACAGAAAAAAAATAAGTAAATGAAGAAAAAAGCCCTGCATGACAGTCACAGTCATCATCATCATTAGCAAGTTCCCACCAAAGTAGACACTATACAATAGTAAAAAATCATTGCAAAAGGAGTTGCAAATAGGTTGTCTCTGATACCTTCTAGTGACATTGCTGACGTTCCAGTTAAATAAAATCCCCCTGACTCAGCCTCTGATGTGGCTTTGATTGCCTTGTCCAACAAAATTAAGCAACATAAAACTAGTGAGGGTTAACTCAAAATGAACATATAGGCCTTTTTTTTGGCTTGGGTGTGGGGGAGCAACTTGAGGGAAAGAAAGTAAAATGCAACTTTCCATCATTTTGTCAGATTTTGGATGAATGAAAAAGAATCTAGCCTGTCAGAAAAGTCTTTCCATAACACCTGACATTTCTGTCAAAACCCAATCAAACTTTCCCCCTCAAAATCACAAGGAAACAAAGAAAATGAAAGGAATATGAAAGAAGGTTAAGTTACTTTCCTTTCCTGTAAAATCTGACAACACAATCATAAGGAAATACCTTTGTGGCACATTCTTGCAAGATAGAGAAACATTGCCGAGAAATACCGGCTTCCTGAAGTGCTCTTAAAGCCTTTTCACCAGTCCAACTAGGACAGGCAAAATACAAAAACACAAATGAGAAATACATCAATAGACAAGCAAGAATTTGTTAATATTTAATAATATATCATGCCCATTTAGGCTTTTAGAAGCATTAAGTAGTGATTTAAACAGATATCTATTGCAAAGCAACTATGATAAATACAAGAAGAAACATCTGAAATCTCATATCAATAAATCTATGCGCATACACATTAATTGTTATTTGAAGTTGATTTAGTGAATATCCAATATATCAGTAACAAGAACCATTGGCTCTTGCAGGAAATCATATGCGGGGGTTGCAGCATCAGCGCCCAGCATTGAGTCAAATTAGTCATTTAGCTCACCAGAGCCAAAAAAAATGAAACGCGTAAAGTTAGTTATTTAGCAGCTAGAATCTCACATTATGATAACGACATAAAAACATTATAATTGCCTAGACTTTAAAATTTTCGTCGCACAAAATCTTGTGATATAAATTAAGTTTTGGACACAAATGGGACAAGAGGGGCTTCCATAATTCGTGCTTAAGTTATATACCTGAAAACATAAAGCAAGACACTAAATGCAAGGAAAACATAATGCAGAACAAATGAATCAGCATGTCATTAAGACCTCTGATAAATGATATAATCCTTCAAAACTTGTTTCATTCTGCAAAAAAAAAGTAAAGAATATCCTCAAGCATGTTAAGAAGACATCAGCACAGCAGAATGCAGTAACACATTACATTTGTGTCAGTGTACAAAAGATCTAAAGATTCAAATTGTATTGTGGCAGCCAACAACAGTTCCTTGTTCCTAACTCCCAATAACTACACTGGAGCAAACCTAGCAAGCAGCCCAAAAATCTAGCATGTTAACACTCGTGTTATCCTAATATCACCAACTTTCACCCAGAAAAACATCAGATAACTGACAAAGATACAATAGATCCCATGAAAACATCTAGAAAGTTTTAACAGTTTTCTTGTCTGAAACAAACTAGATTAGAAAGTCCTTGCTTCTATAATTAGAAAACAAAAAAGCAAAGAACTTCTGAAAGAGTTCGGGAATCCTAAATTGCAACAGCTGAATTTCAATTAATATGGAAAAAGCCTATAAAGAGATTAACTCACCATGAGAAATGGTGCTGAAATTCGCGCTTCTCCAACTTATTCTTGTTCTCCCCAATCCAACTTATTATACCCTACATGTTTTAGCATTCAGTTTTTACCAGCAGCATATGATTTAAACTTTAAAGATCCCAACCACTGTCAAGTAAAGAAGTACCTGAATCATTTCATATAAAGGTTGGTAAACCAGTGCATCAGCTAAGCACAGTTGCCCCAACTCAGTCTGCAATGCTTTTATAAGAATGACAAAAATTAACATAACAAATTTTATATAATACAATGGAGAAAAGATGGGGCCATGGCTTACCAAATAGGACATCTTCTTCGACATCTACACTACCAGCATCTCGTGCCATGTCCTCTATATTGCTTTAAAAAAGGGAAAAAAAAATATTTGTGAACAAGCACAAATTAGATACATGAACAAGCAAATTTAAAGTTTACCTGCTATAAGTATATGATATAAAATTTTCTTTACATTCTATAAAATGCATGCAAATGGTAGAGATTGCAATTGAACTAGCCAGGAAAAGGACACAAACAGCTTCCTGTGGGTTTCATCTCTAGTATCAATATTAGGCACGCTATTAGCCAATGAGGTTATCTATTCTTGTATCAATGACTCAATGACATTATTGGCCTTTGTATTCTCTTCTATACTGTGCATCTACAGGGGGCTTTAATGCAGTATTTGCCGTTTAAGTGGCACCTCGCGAGGTGCTAGCGAAATTTTGGATTTCGCCCCCCTAGCGGCACGAAACAGGGGGGAAAATGAAATCTTCTTGTTTTCGCCAACGCGCCTGCGAAACGCTAGAGAAATGTGACGAAATGCTGCGAAACAGTAAAAAAATTGGTGATTTTGATTTACAATACTCAAATCGTGTGAAATTTAGACCAATTTACATAAAATTTTGTACGAAAAACTTTATTCCTTTTCTATTTGGACAAAAAAATCTTTACATTTATTGCACAAAATCAATTATTTATCCAAAACATATGAGTGATTTTAAGCAATAAATGTTTAAATTCTCGTCCAAATATGGAGGAATAAAGCTCTTTCATATGAAATTTCATCTAAGTTAGGCTAAATTTCATACAATTTAAGTATTTTAAATTGAAATCACCCAATTTTGGGTTGTTTCGCCCATTTCGCCAACTTTTCGCTGGCACACTGCTACGTTTCGCTAGCATCTCACTAATTTTCACTAGAACTTGTTTTTTCCCTGTTTCGGTGAAATTTCGACGACGTGTCGCCGAAATTTCGTTTCGGTGGCTTGGCGAAATGCCAAGCGGCACCAAAATGGCAAACCTTGCTTTAATGTCAAATCTCCACACAGATCAAACATACCTTAACAGAGATATAAGATAATAACATAAAACAAGATCACTAGTGTCCTCAATCATTGCATACATAGCAACCCATCTGAAGTTTCCACGATGCATATCCATATGCCTTTGGACCACTTTCAAGTATATTAGTGTGTGTCAAGTTACTTTCCCTAGAATAGTTGCAAATGAAATCCAAAAAACTTTGTAAGGTTCCTTTCTTTGATTTTTATCTTTCAACTTATGCATAGTCTTTACAAAATATTTTAAAAAAAGTCATTATAAATAAGTATTGCCAAAAAAAAAATTAAAGAAAATAAAGAATGATTCTTATATCTGAAAATATTGGTTTGACCTGTGTTCAAATTTGCAACCAACAAAATCAATATGAACTAATTCCATCAAGGACTTCAAAGGTAATTGGATCAACTCCAATATATGAAATAAATATGTCCTTTTGTAAGGATAGACACTCATAATAAATACAACTTGCAAGAAACAAAATGACACCTGGTTCTTGAATGAATTAATTCTTACTAGCATGAAAAGCATATATTGTCTATAGTAGATCGGTAAGAAGTTTCCAAAACATACTGTGCCTCATCAAGAATCAAAATGGCTCCTTTAAGATCTATCTCCATTGCTCTCCGAATGGTGGGACTGATGATATAGCTGTATGGGCAGAAAACTAGATCAGCATCTTCTGCCAAAGAACGTGCAGCAAAGTATGAACAACCTACCATATATGGAACCAATGTTAGTGTTTAAATGGAAACAGCAACTTTTCAAAAGCTTGTTAAAGAAAGAATTCAAACCTTTTACAGCTCGTCCAATTTTTACAAGATCTTCAATATCATGGACCTCATGGCAGCCACCTTTCTCCAGGGATGGATGAGCTTTGACTTTATGTGCATTTCTGATACAGAAAATAAATTGGCCTCGGGTTGAAAAAAGGACAGCAGGAAAAAGATCAGGCATATGTCATGTGAAAAATATAGATGAATAACCAAATGTCAACTCACTTGAACTCCGGGCATCCTATATCTGGGGCCTTCAGAAGCAACTTACTGAAAAATGATACGCAGAAAACTTTAGTAGAAAATCAACAAAAGTATAATAGAAAATGATTTCTTAAGGTTTGAAAATGCACCATTCCTCATCGATATTCTCTTTCCCACACAAATGTGCATTGGTACAGTAGTGCTTCCGTGATGCCTGAGAGAATTACTCAAAGGGGAGAGAAAATTAAGAAGAAGAATGGTTCTCCGTGAAAAAGGAAAAAAAAAAGTTCTAAAAAAAGGTATGATGCAAAACAAAAATGGTTTCTATCCATATATCAACTGACAAAAGGCCAAGTGTTATGAGAATGATATAAACCTACCAAAACTGCCATTCGCACCCGGTATGACGTCTTGCGGTATTCACGAACCACTTGACTAATTTGTGAATGAGTCCTCCTTAATAATACAGAACAAAATGTTAACAATTAATTAAAACTCCAACTAGGAAATAAATAAAATAAAATAAAAAATAATCCTATACCAATGTGGCTAAATAGCAACCGCAGTTCTAATGCTAACGAAAGACATTATAAAACTTACGAGGCATAAAAGATGACTGGTACTGTTTTCTTTTTCTGAGCCTTATTTGTTAGAGCCGGAGCTGAATTTAAAGCTCCAGATACGGAATTACCTGTACTCCAGATAAACAAGAAAAATAAGACACGATGAACATGAAGCATTAACAATAATATTACGTGCACGCTTGGCATTACTTCTTTGAACCTTAGAAGTGACTCTTAGGCCTATAAGTGCTTCCGTGATGCATATCTATTGTACGGTGAACATGACTGAGAAGCAATTTTTAATGAAGCACTCAACTTTAAATCTGATGCTATTGAAGCAGTAGACTCCATGCTTCTCCAATTTGCTTTTGCAAGAACCAGTTTGTTCATGTAAGTGGCATTTTTTTAAGACTATTTTATCCTCATATCATTCTACAGTAACTATTTTACCGTTTCTTATCATTAAGACACAAAAGCACTTCTTTGATAAAAATTTAACCAAATGTCATCTTTATATCTAATGCAGTTTTTAGGAAGTGCTTCATAAGAATCAATTATAAATGTATCGTTTCTCCCTTTAGGAAGCAGTTTCAAACAAGGCTATGAAATTCCAAAATAAATGAAACAACAGCTCCTACCCAAATGTGTGTACGGATTACTAGGAAAAATACATTAATGACATACATGCTAACCAAGTGTCATCTTGAATTACTTTGTAAAGTTTTAGCTGCTGGAGATATAACAAGAACTTTGTCGTTTATTATAATGAATTGAATGTACATGTAACCTACAATAGAATAATAATAATAGCATAAATACCTTCTACAACTTCCTATTTCATCCCAGTAGACATGGAAAGTATGATGCACATAACACAACCAATTTGGGGGAATTAGTTTACAGTGCTGTAGATAACTCGTAAAGGACAACAAGCGTCTTTTGAAGAACGCATTTCATCTGAACTACCTTGCAGTTCGGATTTTTTTTTGTTTTCTTTCGTTTGAAAGAAAGACATGCTTACCCGAAGGTTCTGGTTCGGGAACAAATCCACCGCCATAGGCTAGAGGATCAGAGAACGCCTCGGGAGCGGGCTTGGAGTGAGACAGATCGGCATGGAGGTGCTTCGACCGGTGGTTTTGTTGCCATGCAAGTGCGGAGCAGAGGAGCGAAAGTGACTTTCCCGTACCAGTGGGAGACTCGAGCAACGCATGGCAATGGCCTTGTCTCTGAGCTCGATCTAGGGTTGATATCACTCTACCCATGAAAGCCAGTTGAGATCCATATGGCTTATAGGGGAACTCCACCGGGATTCCCCCAATGTGGTAGACGTTCCTAGAGCTTTTGGGGCTAGGGTTCATCGTTGGAGTTGCGGAGTCCATCTCCACTTGGCTTGGCGCACAATTTGCAGACATTTTAAGATTTTCTTTCTTCCTCGAGTGCCAGGAACTCTGCGGAGGGAATGAAATTTATACAAAGATTAACTAATTCGGCGATTCTGCATTTTGGCGGCAAAACTTTCGATGTGGGTTTTTGATTTTTTTTCTCCAGTAGCTTGCTTTCTACGCAAAAGCCCAGGACTATACTCTTTTTTGTTTTTTGGTAATGATCCCAGGAGCCAGGACTATACTCGTTTCGCAACCTTTTTATCACTTTCTTTTTCTTGATCAGGTCGAGATCTAAGGATCCAATTAAGCACCATGAGTTGTAACAAGAATGACAAGCACCTGAAAATTTTTGAATTTGTTCGCTTTGCTTATTTTAATTGAAATTTTTAATAGGGAAAAATATTTTTTAAATTGATAAAAAAAAACGGTAAAAAGGAAGAAAATTACCTCAAACTCTATGCGCGGCCACCAACATGGCTGTCGTTACCATCACCACCACACCACTTCCTACTCCAACCATGAGAACCACCAGCGCCACTAGCGAAACCATCGCATTACTACCGCTACTTTTATATTGTTGGAGCGGTTAGAATCAAAGGACATTTGCTAATTTCTATGTACTCTTTTTAAGCCAACAAAAGAAATCCAAAAATCTTCCATATTATGTCCGAACGGAAGAAAAAAGATAGATAACGGAAATTATTTTCAAAATCGACGAGGCGAAGGAAGAATGAAATACTATCACAATGTGATGGTCCCACAATTATGTCCATCCAAGCGGCTTCAGCTGTAAATCTGACCATCAAAGCGAAAACGGAGCGTATCAGAATCTTAACATGACACAACATTCGGCCCCGCTCCCCACCTCCCCCAAACTCCAATCCCCCGGCGGGCGGTTCCTCCGGTGCGATCCGTGTTGATAACGTGAATTTCGTAGATCTTCATGGCTTTTCGAACCCTTCGATTTCTAGGGTTTATAGCGATCCGCAACGGAACCAGGTACCCTTCTCATCAGCTCCCTTCATCAAGTTTATGTTGTTCTTTTTCAAACCTAGACTGCTCAGAATACCCGGAACACTCTTTGGATCGCGGGGAATCCAATAACAGTGTCAGAATCCAGTCTAATCTTGACGAACGATCGGTATTAGATGAACTTTCTGATTTGTTATCACTTAATCCTAAAACCTCAAGCTACAGTCGGTTTACAGAGAATGAGTTTGAAAAACCGATGGAAACTAGGGCAGTTGATGGGTTTTTATCTTCGGAAGAGAAATTGCGAGGGGTTTTCCTTCAGAAACTTAGAGGAAAATCTGCAATTGAATCTGCACTGGCAGCCACTGGTGTGGTTTTGACAGTAGAGATCGTAGCGGGCGTTGTAAATAGAGGAAATTTAGGTGGAGAGGCAATGGTCACGTTTTTCAGGTGGGCAATCAAGCAGCCAACAATACCGAATGACATTAAGACGTACCATATAATACTTAAGGCACTGGGAAGAAGAAAATTCTTTCATTTTATGGCCGAAATATTAAATGAGATGAGAAAGGAAGGAATAAACCCCGGTTCTGAAACTCTTTCTATTGTCATGGATAGCTATATTCGAGCTCACCATATATCCAAAGCATTGCATATTTTTCGAACTTTGGAAACACTTGGCTTGAGATGCGATACTGAGTCCTTTAACGTGCTTTTACAGTGTTTATGTCAGCGGTCCCATGTTGGCACTGCCTGCTCATTGTTTAATGCAATGAAAGGGAAGATATGCTTTAATTTTGTGACATACAATCTCATCATAAGCGGGTGGTCAAAAATTGGTAGAGTTAAGGAGATTGAAAGGACTTTGGAGGCAATGGTAGCAGATGGATTTAATCCCAATTGCTCATCCTTTGGCTACCTTGTTGAGTGCTTAGGCAGAGCAGGTCAAATCAATGATGCTGTAGAGGTATTTGACAGGATGAAGCAGAGAGGTTGTGTGCCTGACACTGTCAATTACAATGCAATGATTTCAAATTTCATTTCAGTAGGGGATTTAGATGAAAGTATGAAATACTATCACAAAATGCTGGTTAATAGTTGTGCACCAGATGTAGATACTTATTCCAAATTGATTGGTGCTTTCCTCAGAGCACGAAGAGTAGCTGATGCACTTGAAATGTTTGATGAGATGTTAGGGCAGGGGATAATTCCCTCTACGGGGAAAGCTACGTCCTTTATCAGGCCTTTGTGTAACTATGGTCCGCCACATGCTGCCATGATGATTTACAAAAAAGCAAGGAAGGTAGGATGTAAAATTTCACTGAAGGCTTATAAGCTATTGCTTATGCGGCTTTCTAGATTTGGCAAATGTGGAATGATTCTAAAGTTATGGGATGAAATGCAAGAAATTGGCCATTCTTCTGATATGGAGGTTTACGAGTATGTCATTAATGGACTCTGCAATGTAGGGCAACTTGATAATGCTGTACTTGTCACAGAGGAGGCTTTGTGTAAAGGATTTTGCCCTGGCAAACTCATTTATAGCAAGTTGAATAACAAGCTATTGAACGTAAACAAGGTTGAGATGGCTTATAAGCTTTTTCTGAAGGTTAAAACTGCTCGTCGTAGTGAAAATGCTCGGATATATTGGCGTGCTAACGGATGGCATTTTTGATTTGGCATGTTCATCAACCGAAGAGTGCAGAAACCATATACGCCTCTTCCAATCATTTTTTGTGCAAACCAAATTGGAAATGTTAGGTATGAAGAGTTGCAATAGAAGTCGTCAAAAGTGAAAATGTCTTTTTTTAGAAATAAACAAGACCACTGAAATAAATTATTGTACTATTTATGGAAGCAGTAAGAACTACTTTCAAATAGCATTTATAAGTGAACGAAGTCATTTTAAGATATCCTGACTTGAATCCCTCATTCATATTGTCCTGAATGAGGCTGTAAATGAGAAATTAACCTGCACAGCTAACATCTAGTGAAAACTGAAAATGATTCTTATTGCTATAGTTTCGATTGATTTGAGTTTGTAACCTGTGTATTCCTATTTACACAAGATATGCTAGCATGTATTTCCACATGTTGTGCGGGATTTCTCAACACTCTAGTTATATTGTAGAATAATACAGTACTGAATATTTGTTGGTCCATTATCCCAAACTACATGTCTTTAAAATTAATTACCATAAAAACTAAGTCATAATAAGTATGCATGTACAATGACTTATGATGTGAAGCAAAAATTTCATGTATATACCAATTTGTAAGTTTCAGTTTGTCTCTCACTTCTTACAAGAGTTCCTGGGCCTTTCAAATCAAATATGTATTATAGTTCCCTTTGCATTGTTTCCTATCTTTGACATGTTTATCTTTCAAACTCTTGAATGCAAATTCCCTGGAATTACTACATTGTTTTCTAGACTATATGGATCTTTACATGTAAATAAAGCTTTACACTGTTACTGATTTTTGAGAGCTAAATTGTATGTTAGGCACTTTAATACCTGCCTCCTCAAGTATCTGGTCACTGCACTAGTTTCAACTCTTATCAGGAATTTCATGTTGATATTGGCTTGAGAATTCTTTTGAGATTACCAACATTTAATTGCTTCTATTCCATAGCTGTGGATTTTTTATGAAATTTTCGGATAATTTTGTTAGAGAGGGGGAAAAACATAGAACTTTTGTGAATTAACATTCATTATTTATATTGTTATTGATGCTGCTGCTGCTGTTATTGATATTTATAATTTCATAAGTAAAAACGTAATTTTCGTGTATCTCTTACAGGAAAAGTCAGTTATCCTTTTTCTCCGGAGTATTCTATTGGGTCTTGGCTGCCTTCCTCATCTATCATCTCATCAGAACCATATTAAGAAAGGAGAGTAACTGAGAAATCAGGCTCTTCATGCCCTGAGGTTTCTTTCTATTTATTTGTATGAGAGAAGGTGATATTACATGATATGGAAGGATCCCTCAATGTGACACAGTATCATGCAGTTAGCATGTCGCATGAATATCATGCTACTCTATTTTGATGATAGTTTACCAAGATGGATCTATCATTTATGGAAATAGCAGGCCAAGCGCATGCAATATGTATCAGCCTGGGTCCTTTGGTATAAATGCTTGAGAACAGTGTTTTAAAGGGTGTCTGCGGCCCATGCCTTAAAGTGTGAGGCTTACATGTCTTATACCCACGGTATGTCTTTCATACATTATGTAATGACAAACCTATCTTCACAAAATGAGAAAAAAAAAACTTGTATTTCAAATATATCAACAGTTATCAAACTATTTTTAGGCTTTCTTTTTTCTTTTTTTTTCACATTAGCTAGTTCCTTATAGACACCCATGGGACTGGATTAATTTTCAATAAACACTGTCATTTCATGGAATGCTCATTCAATCCTAATTCATGCCTCCCATGCTTATCTCTCAAGCCTGGAGGCTTGGACCTCATACTTAGGTTATGCAAAATTCTGTCTCACGACTTAGCTTTTGAAAACACTATTTATCATTGAGAGGCATTTCTTGAGTGGAGGATTTGCTCCTTTTCCTCATTCAATCATATTTGCCACATATTTTGCTTATTACTAGCGAGCGTTTTTAATTATCCTTTTATACAAGCCTCAAACAATTGGTCAGGAAATGCAAAATTCAAGTGATCTATCTCTATCCGTTTCTCATTGTTTACTGTATTAGTGATTAAATAAACTAAGAAAACCCCCTTGATGGTTGGGATAAGATAAGTTATTATTATGAAGAAAAACAACAGATGATGTCATGATTGAAAATATTTTCTGGTTTATTTAGCTAAGCTCCTAATTAAATCAGATATGACAATGAAGATAAAGGATTTCTGTTATGTCTCTCTAAAATGGTTGTTCAAGTACCACTTTGCAGCTATGGGTTCAGGGAATTTCAGGGGAGATAGCAAGATAAGAGAAATGACCATGTAGGGGAAGTTTTTCTATGATTGGGAAAATTTAAAACCATGCTTATTAGGTTTACTTTCACAATGTGAAGAATGGATGGAGCAAATACATGACTATTCAAGACTTCAAACAAAAAGGAGACCTCTAAACAGGCTACATTGACAAAATTTCACTTCACAAAGCCACTAATAAATGTTTGCACAATTTGTATGTACAGTTTAAATATCATCTAAGTTTTTTAGCAATGATCAATTTTTTTTTTACCTGAGAAAATCATTGCTGTTTGTCTTAATAATTTTTTCTGTGCTTTTATGAAAACAGAGTCCGTTGTGGTTATGCAGAATTTGGTGTTCAAACTTGGAACTGACCACAGGAGGTATTTCTTTTGTAACTGTTCTTTTAATGTAATTAATTAGACTGGATTCTGTTTTGTTGTAACTATATTTGATTTTACCACTTCATTTATTGTTCTTTTTTCTGAGGAATTTTTTTGGTAAGACATGATCCCCTGCCCTGTCTAGGTACATTATTATTTTTTTTGATCATTGATTATTCAGAATCAAACTCACTCCAATAGGGAAACTCTATAAAAAGTGAAGGAAAAAATGGAGGAAAAGTTAGGGGCTTCTTAATCTCTCAATTCACAAGTCTATGTTGTAGAAGCAAACCTATTAATTCTTTTCTTCCTTCAACCCATGCATTTGTGTACTGCTGTCTTGATTCAGTGAAAGTTCTTCGTTCACATGGATTTGTGTGGATATATATTCTGTTCCAGCATTGACATGACTGGAAAGACACTTACTAACAGATCACTATATAAGCAGGTAGAAACTAACTGTAACTTCTTATTGATTAATAACTGTTGAAGTGAATTTTGCAGCCATTTTTTTAAGATGGATTTCTGGTTAAGGGTAATTTTGGTGACCGTAAATGCATGGAGAAGCTGAGATTAGCTGCTGTTGTTAGATGGGATGTATTTGGTATCAGGAGGAAGTTTAAGATTGTAGCTTGAGTAGGTGACTTTCTTATGCTTTGAGACTATTTGGTATAAAACTTATTCTATATACCAAATGTTGAACCAGAGAGAGAAGATGACAACTATGACTTTTTTCTTGTGCAGTTGTGTCTTGATTAGACCTTTGGTGTGATTTGGTCCTTTTGGTGATAGTGGCTCTCATTTTAAGTTTCTTGTATTGTATCATTGAATTTGCTCTGTAACTGCAA
Organism: Buxus sempervirens; assembly: GCA_947561395.2. Classification (NCBI taxonomy): domain Eukaryota; kingdom Viridiplantae; phylum Streptophyta; class Magnoliopsida; order Buxales; family Buxaceae; genus Buxus; species Buxus sempervirens. The sequence continues at coordinate 1,001,059 of OX387184.1, read as the reverse complement.
CAAAATGTGTAAGATCTGCAGAAAATCCTGGATTTTTCCCTGTCCTATACTATTAGAGATTATTGAGCTGAAATTTAATGGCATGTCTTTTGGTAACGTGATCTCTCCAGCATTGGAGGTAATTTCAGAGATTACCAGGCAGTTATTTTGCATGCTTACTCAGATCCCAATGGGATGGGAAATGCAGCTTGAACTAGCACCATTGCTTCCTCACTGTCTTGGGGAAGTGGGGGGTTAAGAATCATTGACTGAAATGGAGGATGAAACTTTTTCTGTCTACTCAAGGTTATCTGATCCTTTTATGTGCACTTAGTAGCTTAGAGACCATTATATGGAAACATTGCTCGAAAATTTTTTATTTATATAACATAGATAACAACTATATACATGCGGATAACAGACTGCTTAATCATGTGGATATATTCAGGGTTCAAGTTTTGTTAAGCAGTTCATATCATTTTCAGGCTTTTTCTCTAATACTATATCTGTTTAACCTAGCAGGATCACACGTGAAACGATCTGAGTAATCATGTAAAGGTTGATGGTAAAACCACACATGCAATATTAAATTTCTAGTATTAACAATCATTTTTAGGCTTCTTCTCTGATACTATTTCTGTTTAACCATGTGAGTGGTCTGTATGCCGGACCCAGTAGCTGTGCCTGAACTTACTAATTTGAAAGGCTTTTCTGTTGGTCTATTTTTTGTTCAGAGAAATGCTAAAATACAATGAGTTGCATTTGTAACCTTGCACAAAGATACAAAAATCACAGTTAGTGAATCAAATTAGTCAACAGAATGAAAATCTTGTTTTTTTGTAGGATTGCATACTGCTGTGTCCAGCTTCTCAGGATCACTATTTTGTTTAAACTTCATATAATTTATGTATAACTTCTTTTGTATTTCAAAACATGCTGAGCCTACTGAACGTAAAGTATCAGTGCCATAATCCTATCATTATTTTTAAAAAAGAAAATCATCATCATCATCATCATAAGCCAGTCCCCACCAAAGTGGGGTCGGGGACAAAAATCTTGTCTCTCCATCCCACTCTATCAAAAATCATATCTTCAGTTAATTTATGTTTTTGTAAATCTTGTTTAAAAAAAAGAAAAAAATAAAATCATAATCTCCTTATCTATATAGTTTTTGCTTTTCATTGTTTTTATGGTTGCTATTTTCTTCCATTTGTATGGGATTTTAGCTGACATAGATTTCCATGTTCAATAGTGGAGTTATTTGCCACTTCATTCCTGTTGGCAACATTTTGCAACCTGTATTAAATGTGTATGTAACTCCAGTTACTTGTTACTGGAGCTTGGCTTTAGTTATACACGCGGAAGAAGAATTGATGTTAGTTTTCAAGGTCAACTTGTCTTCATTTGTTCCTCCTATCTCTGTTATCACTCACCACTCCTGAAGAACTCAGAATGCCATATTGAGGTTGGAGGTCCAAAAGCATATGGCTAGGCCTCATTGTAGAAGTGATGACTTCTCATTTGTTCTAAAAGGTTGATGTAGGAATTAGTCTTGACTTGATCCAATTTTATGGACTCCTGGAGTTGCAACTCTTCTTGCAGGAAGTGTTTCCGCCATTGAAGATGTTGGTTCCCATCTGGAAGGCCATTTGTGCTGCCATTGGTAATGAGGGAAACTGGGATACAGTTGACGACATTTAGAAGTGATGCATTTTTAGGCTAGACTGTGATTTGTCACTTCTAACAGAGAACAAATAGCCAATGCCAATGTAAAACACATTGACTTGAAGATTTAGTGGGAAGCATATGAAAGCTTATCAAGCATGATCCAGTAATCAAACAGGTATATGGTTTTGTAAGTGGAATTCTCAGCTTCAGTAAAATTTTCATGTAAGAACTGCAGCTTCAATTTGACAATTAGGAAATAAGAAACTAGTGCATATTAATTTTTCTTCACTGAAAAAATTTTCTGTTTAATATTCCAATTACTTTCCACTACGTGATGATTTGAATTATTCTGATCTATGCAGAACATATCAATTTGTGGATATTAATTTCTAAACCTGAGTATGTGAGTTTTTTCAATTGAATTTGTTTCAGGATCGTAATGACTACGATATGGGCACAAGATTTTAGCTCTTTTGTAGAAAGCTCTAATCACATTGGGTGTTGTGATTAGCGAACTTAATTGGGGAAAAAATCAGCAATTTTGAAAACTGGGGATTCTCAATGATGAAACCTTTAGTGGTCCAGATTTAGAATCCTTGTGAAACGCATATCGCGCACGTGTTTGAACATATATAAAGTCAACAACGACAGCAACAGCAATAACCAATGTTTGATCAAGAAATCCATCACGGCAGTAAACTTTCAAGCAACCCATGCTTGAGATACTACATTATTCTGTTACAAATGGAAGCTATACAAGAAGAAAGATAAAGCAGAATGCAATTACAACAAATCAAAATTTTACAATGAGAAGGATACAAGTAAAGGAAACTAAAAAGAAATAAGCACAATTATTAGAAAGGGACCTTTGGGTATCAATACTGCCCTCTTTTAGAGATCAGACGCTGTGTTGCACGTTCAAGACTGACTCTATGTCTACGTAAACCATGCCATAACTCATCCGGGCCCTCATTCAACAATCCAAGCTTATTAATCTGTTTATGTAGGGCTTCCAGGTTGACAAGGGGGACAGTGGTGGGCCGCCCATGAGCACACTGTATAACAAATACATGCTAGTTATTTCCAGGGAAACTAGTAGCAGTTAGTTCCGGGAGAGAAGCTTTAAATGGCCTTTCTACTAGTTAGTCTTTCAGGCAGGCCTTGTCCCCAACTCAAATTTACCTCAATCTCTAATAGAATTCAAAAACTTGAACTCACCTGAAAACACAACGAGGTCTGCTTCAATTCCTCAACAATGAGTGAACACTCTGAAGGCAACAGAGAGTCGCCAAACATTATTGCACCTATATCATAAAATTAATGTACAACATCAGATGCATCATGCTTGACAAACGTAGGCAATAATGTAAAATATTTTTTCAGGCTGATATCATCACTGAGTGAAAATTATCAGATAAGACATGTGTACCTCTGCAAGCTTTGAAATTAAGTATTCGCAAAACAGATGGTGGTATGCTTGTTGATCCATCTGTCTCCGCAAGCTACAACAACAGAAATAACACATCAAGATGGAGATTGCATGTAGGCTAAAATTAGATCAACCATCATACAATAAAATTGGAAAAAGAGAGAAAATTGGAATCATTTAAAATGAAAAGGGGTACAAAAACAGTATAAACAGCAGATGATGGAAGAAAGCAATGGACAAAGTGCTCTGAATTACCAGTTCAAGAAATTCTAGAAGATCTACATCTGATAAATTCACACCTAGAATACATGGTACCTGAATGCCCAGTTGAAAGAAGATAAAACACAAAATGAGATGCACAAAAAGACAAGGGAGAGAGCTAGCAATACATTAAAACAAATACATGAAACTGAGAACTTTGTACAAAACCAAAACCTTTAAAGAGAAACTGAGACGATATAAAGAAGATATCAGCATCAAGTCATGGTAAGATTTTTATCCAAATTATATGCAAATGACTAAAAGTGTCACCATGAGGAAACCTCTAGTCACTAAAATTACTTCCACAGTAAGACAAAACTGATACTCAATACAAGTTCATATAAGATCAAATGATCTTTAGATTGAAAAAGAAGATAAATATGCAAATAAAACGAAAGCTTCACTATTTTACCGCAATAAGTGTGACAACAGACTTCCGCCTGTTTAGAAGATTCAAATTCCTGCATGTGAAGTATAATTGATTGAGAATAGTCAGCATAATTTAGCCTAATATCAATATAGATTCTTCCTGGAACCAATCAAGCCCTTAAACATAAATTAAAAACCTAGGGCAACTCAGGAAGAAACTGTATACCATATATGTTAAAGAAAACATTATGTTGCATTATGAAAAATAATTGAATAAAGAGAAAAATTACTTCGAAAAGGATCGTGAACCCTGCGCATGGATGTTGCAGATCCAACCCCAACTCTGTATCTGTTCTGCATAGTTGTGCAGTAACTGGTAACCAATCTCAGGTAGTTCCTGTCATCTCAAATTTTAAAGTACTTGAAAATATTTCCATTAAAAGAACTTAAAAGGTGACAAATTTCAGAGATTCAAATAGAAGTTACAGCTAATAGACATACCAGCTCTTGTTCCGAATCCAGATAAGCAGTTGTCTTCCCTTCACCTGACAACACCTAGGAATTCAAATGATCTTTTGAGCCACAATAGCAAATGTAAATACAAAAAACCTCGCGTGCAAAGGAAATATTACCTTTTGGCGTAATTCTTCCAGTCGGATCCTTTCATCTGCAGCATGCTGCAAAATAGGACCTTTACTAGTATAAAAAACACAAGCAAAATACTTATAAAAACTTTAATGAGAGATTCCAATTTATATATGTTATCCCTTAATTTTAGGCAAGCTTGTATACAATGTATAGACCGATGTTTAAAGTATCTTTCCATGTGTATCCATAAATCGGAACCATAAAATAGCCATCAGGTCTAAACACAACTGTAATAAATCAACAAGTGGGGTTAAAGGATCAGACTTAGACATCTTGAAGCAACACCTGCATAATAATCAGTTGACTAGACACTCCATGAGCTGCAAGCATGAAAGGCCACCAAATTTTTAAAAAAAATTAACTGATAAAAGTAACAAACAATATTATCAACTAGCAAAACTACATAAACCACATCCTATGGATAGGAAATACTAGACCCGAAAAAAGATGGAATGATAAAAAATATCAAGGCAGATTAAAACAGACTGAAGGTAATTGTGGGATGCAATGCTTAGAGAATAAGGTACTCTGGGAATGTATCTAACCAATCATCATATACATTTACTCGCTGATCAATATATTCACATCATATATGTTTACTCACAGTTCAAACATTTGTATATTTTGTCAAAGCTCTGTTTCCACATATTTGAAGCACATGGATATACTTCTAAAAGTTATTGATTGGGTATAAAAATTAATGTAAGGTAGACTTGTAGCAGTGTGCATACAAATATATAGGTGAGGGGGAAAAGATCGTTGATAGAAAATGCCAAGGGATATAAACATAGATTCTAATCTCACAGACACCTCGTTAATTTTCATTCCCTGTATCATACTTGCCCATGAGATATGGGTCAAGATCAATTTTATTGTCTCTCTATAAAGTTTCTATAATATCAGTTTAAGCGGATAATAATCTTTGAAAGTATTGTCAAGATTCAAGATATGAACCTAGAGGTCAAAATGCCTGAAGATATCAAGCAACAGTCCAAGATTTACGGTCAAAGACAAATACAGCAATAGAGACAGCTAGAAGAAAAATACCTGATCAATGATAGCAAGTGTTTCACCTGCAACAATTGGGATAAATTTTTTATCCACCTGTAAAAGAACCTTGGCATCCTTGAGGTAATCCTTAGTGATAGATTCAGGCACGAGTGAATCACCGGCAAGATGTAAGAACCCAGAAGAAATATCAAGTATGTTACTTAGGTCATGCAAGTTATATGATTTTTCTCCATCCTGACACAAGATGAACAAAAATTTACTAAATTAGAACATAAAATTTACGTAAAATTAAACAACCATCTCAAAATTGCTAATATACTCAACCAAAGCCTGTGGACTGCCGTTACGCCACTTGATCCCAGAAACATTTAGGTTATCTAGTTCCTTTGGAATGTCTGAAAAGTTTAAACCAACACACAATCAGCATCAAGTTGGGATAAGAAATGATTTTGTTAATTAATAACACAATATATCTGTAATTCCATGAACTACAAAGATTCCCCATACATCCAAGAGATTAACCCCTCTCTTTCGCTTGGTTCATCTATCAGCAATTCTTAAAGTATGCCAATTTAATATTCAATTTTTCACAAGTCGTCAATTATATCAAAGAGAAGGGTTAAAAGTAAATTGAAGATATACCTTCAACTGAGCAGCTATTAGAAATATGAAAACATGGGGACTTCTCTAACTCCTCGGTCTTTGGCATCTCATTCAGAGTCAGTGTGCAGTCTGGCACTTTCTTCATGCATGTTCTGAATACAAAATCAGGATGACAAAAAGACTGGCACTGAGGTTTGAAAGCTCAACACAGCATCAACAATAGCACTAGGGACAATTACAGTACACCAGTACCTGGTGTAGAAAATTGGATCTTCAGTTGCACTCGATTCAAAATGTTTCTGAGATACACCAAAAGATTGCTGTGGGAACATAATCTCAGTGGAAACTGCATAATATACAGCCATTATTATTCATCTTGGATGATTATTACTCATGAAAATAAGATGGGAATATTGAAGACCAGAGAAAAACCTGGCAAAGTTTGAAATTCATGGGTAGTCCAGGCATCAGGTCGTCCTGCTGTAGCAGTCAAAGAATTGTATAAAGAGAAGAACTTGCTCTTGCCTCTGTAAAATGGTGGAGCAGAACAGCTTCTCTTTCTTGTTTTACGGACATGACATTGTCTTTGATTTTGGGAACCTACCCAATTCCTTGGACTGTCATCATTAACATTGTACCTAGGTGAAGGAATGAGACATTCTGGTCCTGTGAAATTATTTGTAGTACTAGAGTCAAAACGGAACCAATCTGCTTCATCATCTAATTTTTCTGAACATCCAACTTTTGGAAAGATGGCATCTTCTGAATGGTCTCCATGACGGAGAAATCTAACAATATCACTTTTAGGAGAAAAATAAGCCTCACAATCAAATGCTGTATTTACAGAGCACCAATCATGACAATCTTCTTCAAGCAAACCATTCTGCATAGTATCATAGCTAAAAACTTCATATATATCCTTCTCTTCTCTACATCCATACTCCCCTGAACTAGAACTTCTACAAGGCCCAAAACTCCTTTCAAATTCATATTCATCAGTGACATGTTCCAACTTCCATGGGTTAGCCCCCAACACATGATTATTCGTCCGAGTACTGGATTTTACAGATTGATGGTTCAAGTCTAACTTTCCAGCTTGTATTACTGAACCAGTGGGAAGAACACTCTCCTGAGACAAACACTCCCTATCACAGGACCGACGCTCGACAAAGTTTCTTGGCCACATATTTAGTTCTGAAGTCGAGACATATTTTGTCACAAGGCTGGGAGACAGACAAGCAGTTGATGATTCATTCTGCCATGAATTTCTCTGAGGGAAATCAAATTTATAGTTACAATTATCAGTATCTATAAAACCTATAACCTCATCAGTAGTGTGACGTTTCCTTTTGGTCTTGATCCCATCAACCTGAACTTTAAAACCGTCAATATTTTTAAATGTTGCCTTATCAGATGGCAGGTTTCCAAATAAAGAGCAACTCCGAAGAAAAGGCTTCTTGTGATCCTTGGGGCAGCCTAAAAAAAATAGATCATTTTCTACACATCTGTAATCAACATCACTGCATGACTTTAAGCTCCCCATTGACCCTTCACTCACGTTGGTGTCAACTGTGAAAGACTCATCACCAAATCTTGAACCTATACATTCTCTCTCGTCATTTGAGGTCACTGTAGCTGTCAACTCATTCGTAAAGAAATTATCTCTTACAGGGGAAAGATCAATGTCAGGTGCCCACTGATGGCCACCACTCCCTTGACTAATTAAAGGTACACATTCATCAATAGAGTCATCCCATGATACAGGGTTTGTGTCTCGTAAGGAACAATTGTTCTGATGAAGAAACCCTATTTTACTCTCTTGACCTTTGATTTCTGTATCATTTCTGTGAAATTTTCCAGATGGGCCTCTCTGCTTCTTTTGATATGAGAAAAAGTCACCCTCTTCAGATGGCATGTCAAGAGACGAAGAAGATGGGCTAAGACAAAGAGATGTCTCACAACATTGAATTCTACACTTCCTTTTCAAGATTTCATAATTTGGAGAGGCATCTGCATCTATGAGTTCAAGTCACAAAAAATCTTATAAAAAAGCTTGAGGAAGCAAAAGAAAATCAATTTTTGACTGGTATTTAAATCATGTCACATAAAAACCATCAGATAAGATAATATTTAGTTGAAGAATATATTTCATATTGTTGTCATAATAACATGTGTCCGCACATTCTATAGGCTTACATATGCATCAAACTCCTCTTATTTCTGACAGTACAGAACATGTAAATCATTAGTTTATGTTGTCTGAGCAACAAAATTAAAGATCTGTTTTTTAACTTTCTTAATAAGCTTACTCTCTAGGGTTCTGACATTAATATGCACGTGTATACAGGTGTGTAATTGTGGCCCCATATCCAGAATCTTGAGGTGTGTGTCTTTGTCCACAGATTATATTGGCACAGATGTATAACAAAGTGAATATATATATAGAACAGTACAAATTCATTATTTTCCAAAATAATATTTTTGAAATTACTTATCATGGTATACCTTCCGCTTGTGATGCAGTTTTGTCACCTTCATTCCATGATCCATCATGTCCTGATAATTCATCTGCACGAGAGTTGGATTTTCGTAGAATCTTGCAAGTTAGATTATTCTAAGGAAAACTTTCACCCAAATGAAGGTACTCATACTCACAGCAAGTCATCAATATGATATTTTTTTCTAACCTTGTGCTATATCTTTTTGCCAAAAGGGAGTTATAGCCTTTTCAATAAAGGAAAGTATAGCAGGCCACTCCTGAGAAAGGAAAGGGATTCAGTGTTGGCTAAAGAGAAAACACTAATAGACCAAAATGTGGTATCCAAGAAAATTTAAAAAATAAAATTCAAAATCAAAACACAAAGAGAGAGAGAAGTGATTTATAAGAGTAAAGACTGGAAGTGTTATTATTCTATTTGGTGTTGACCAAAAGTGAGTTATAGCCTTTTCAATAAAGAAAAGTATAGCAGGACATTCCTGAGAAAGGAAAGGGATTCATTGTTGGCTGAAGAGAAAGCACCAATATACCAAAATCTGGTAACCAAGAAAATTTTACAAATAAAATTCAAAATCAAAACACAAAGAAAGAGAGCAGTGATGCGTAAGAGTAAAGATTGGAAGAAAAACTTAAAAATAATTTCACACTCATACAAATTGGAGGTATCAAATTTTGTATGTCGACTTAAATTTTTCACATTTGACAAACTTTTTGGTAGAGATATACCACAAAATTTAGTGTCATGAGTTTCTTCCACTTACCACAACAATTCAGCCAACAGCTTATTATATATTCTTAATCTCAGCATCAAATTTTTCCAGGCCAATATAATTTAAACCTAGAGCCATAAATTGAGAGAAAATGTTCAACACAATTGCAAGCATTGAGGAGTTGAGACTTTACACGTGCTCCCTATTGAAGCAGACTACCAATAGCACTTTCTAGTTTCTAAATAATAAAAATAACATTCAGCCTATTTCCAACTTAGAATGATTAGGCTAAAATTGTGAGGGATTTTAAGAACTTCTAAGGTTACTAAATGTTCTATAAGCATCAAATCACAAGCCTTATAATTAAGTCATGTCCATGAAATTAGATTACAACCCATACTTAAAAAGGGAAAAAAAATGGTCCCTAGCTTCAAATAAAATAAGTCCTTAGCTTCATATATGTTGTAGAAGCAGGAAAGTTTCTCCTTTGGTTCACCCAGAATATATTTTTTAGCACCATCAGTGCGTCTTCAAAACTAAACACAAGAAAGCAATCTAGTAAGGTGCTAATTCATGCAAACTAAGAGTTCATAGAGGAACTTTAGCCACAAGGAGAGTTTTTCAAAAAGGAAATTAGAAAGACAGCTTTGACAGTTCCAGTTTAAAGTAAAATGAACCGTAAAACCCAATTAAAATAATCCAAGCAATTAATCTTACCTGTCAATTAAGATGGACTTGTTACTATGGTAATTTCTAAAATTGACTAAAGATCACCGCAGCTCATGAATGACAGTATGTCAACATTGTTGCTATAATGATAAAAAAAAAATTTGAAATATTGATAAAAGTCATGATGTAGGTTTATGATCTAGTAAAGAAATTTCCACAATATCTATCAGGTTTCAAATGGATAGTTGAGAAGAAAAAGTTATACATTATGTTAGTTTCTTAACCCTGCCAGACCAAGGCCTTGTCCTTAGATAACGCAGATCTTGGCTATCATTCACTTAAATAATTTATAAATCAGGTTGTACTGTTCCCTTTGACTAGAAGATGACATATCAACCAGTTATATGTGCAAGAAAACCAGTTAGAATACATCACGATAAATTAAACTGTCTTCGCTGAACAGATTTATTTCTCAGCAACCTAAACAGATCCAACTCTTTGAACTTCTTCAGTCAATTATGATGCTGACAATTTCTTCTCACTGAACAGAACAGTTTTGGATACAATAGCATTATATTCTTGAAGGATTGAAGTCTGTTACTGCAATTAATTAGCTCAATATCACTTCCAACACTCAGAGAACTAGTCTCAAGCATCCGTCAAAAGAAACATAAAGAAAACGTTAAATATTACCAAAAGAATAAGAGGGAGGGAGGGTTGGGGTTACTCATCATTAAACATAACAGCCATAAAGCAAACACTATCTGTTTAGATCTAAAACAAACTTCTTTAGATCATGAAATAGGCCTCTCAACCAAATATATTGACCAACAAATTTCAATTACTGTATAAATAGTGACTGAAAAGTTCAGTCTTACTTAAGTTGATTACCGCTGCAGGATTTGGAAGTCCTTGAACTCCTTTCATGGTTCATAGACTCACCATCAGCCAAATGTTGATCTTCAATCATTTTTCATCTGATTATGAATTTAGGATCATCTGCTATCTTTCCTATGCTTACCAAACAAATGGAACTAAAAACCCACCTTGACTAGGAATTTCCATAGTCCTAAACCCAGCTTCATAATGGAGAGAGTAATGCAAGTTTGTCAGCATTAAGATACACAAGAAAATAAATTTAGAACAGCAAAAACAAAACTAGATAATCAGACAGAAAATCTTATTTATTACACCAGCATAGAGTTCAATTCCTAATTTTACCAAAAGTTAGAAATTTAGCATCACCTTGAATTCAACCAGTGTCTTTGAAGGTTCAAAAGTCAAGTCATAGCTAGATCTGGGACAACACAAGTTTAGTATATATGCTGGATATGGTTGTGTCCTGCTTCTCTTCACATCTTGGGACTTGATCTCATCCTTCCGTAGATCCAAACAACAATATGCAGTGGCCAAATCATTAAGCAGTTTATGAATCGGACTCTTGCAAATGCACCTTGAGTTGATGTCTATGTATGTGAAGGTCAAAAATGAAAAAATAACCACCAATAACACTACCACAAAAAATAGAAGAGAAAAAGAAGAACAAAAAAGGCATTGATAACGATGTGCAAAAACAAATGCAGAGTGTGGATACAGATATACTGGAAGGCCTGCAAAGATAAACCAATTTTTATTAGAGATAAAGCAGCTAAAGTAGATAAAAAAAAGTACAAATTGTGGTCTGAAATCATTATTACAAGTTGTATGCATCTACCTTTATAGAGAAAGTAGCACCAGGACAAGATAAGTACCCAGAAAGCTCCAAAAGACCGTCATAAAAATGTATTTTGCAGAGAGAATTGGAAATTTCAAATCCAAAACCTTCCGTCACAAGGCTTATTGGAGACTGGGAAGGATGGGTACATAGAAATTCTTCTTCACTGTGTTCAGAGAATAACGAACTAAGCATACACAGTCATGCATCCTCCTTCTCATAATAATAACAAATAATCACCTCTCAACGTCAATGATTTTGAAGGAAAGCTGTGGATGCACAAGAGCAATTCGAAATACGCATTCTTTGACTGCATATAATAACTTCTTGGGGCTTCCAAATGAAATGCATAAGCAATTCATCACAAATCAGTACAAACCGTAATCAAGAATAGGATCAAATGATAAGAGAGGCAGCAATTAATTAAGACCACATTGGAGGAAAAAGCAATAAGATACTACAATCAGAAAAATAGAAACCTGGACTGCATATGCTTCCTTCGAACTGGTTGGTTGTAAAATAAATCTCGAACAATGACTACAGAGAAGCAGGAACATTTCTTAGACATCAAAATTTAGTCTTACGTCAATCAAAGAAGAAAAGGGACAAAGAGTTCAGAAGGTAATACTGCCCCCCATTCACAAATTAAAGTGCTCTTACCAAGAACAGTTTTGTGAAATTATCTTTCCACAAAAAGATATGAAAGAGAATGCTACCACTAGATGCAATCTTATAGTTCTATCATCAACTCGCATTCAATATACCAGAGATAGCATATCCCATCAAACTGTAATACAAACAAAAAGCTTGCATTGTTTTATTTGTTCAACAAATCCACAGATGCTCCACCCCCTTTTTTTTAGAATTTCACTTCTCGAGTAACAGTAAATTACTGATGATTTCATCATATATTTATGAATAAGCTTTCAAGATAAGTTAAGAGCAATGTTGTTCAGTCTTGAGTTGTAGAAATTTACTTCGCCCTCTGACATCCTTAACTTGGAGCAGCAATAATAGGAACAACTCTGCTAATATTGTGTTCAACTTGTTCCCTTCACTGACTTTTAGACTGGCCTAAAAAGAATATGCCTACTTTAATAATTAATTAACATATTTTCCACCACTTAAACAATATAAATTTTGATTTTGCCAATGGCTACGCCAGCTAGCCATTCAGGAGCCATCCTGGTAACTAAGCAAGCTTAGTTTAGAAAGAAATGGGTTCCTGCCTGCTTAAATTGAAAAAGCAGCTGGAAACACCATTCTTAATAGTATAACCACAAGAGACTAAGGTTCTGTGTGTGTGTATGTGAGTTTTTGTGTGTTTGTCTGTAAACACAAGCTCAAAATCCTTTGACAGATTAAAAAGTTAACCATGTCTCACAAACTAAAATTTTCACCACAAACAACGGATTACCTGTTGTACCTACATCTTGCCTATTGTTGTCAATTCCGAGATACAGACAGTTGCATCCCTGAGGAAAACAATGAAACAACCAATCAGAAATGACCCAAAGGAGTATGCAACAAACAATATCCAGATAGCTTTTACTAAAAAGGTAGAAGATAATATCCCGAAAATAATACATGCCTTTATGACCTTGCGAAAGCCATTTGGCATTCCACGGCCTTTTGATATAATTTCTAACAAAGAGACATCTGAGAGAGAACCCAATGCTTCACCCCGAAAACCAAAGCTTCCAGTGGTACTATCCATTTCAGCCAAACAGTGAAGCTTTGATGTTGCTGTTAATGTTCACAAAACCATGGCATCAATGAAGGGATTAAAACAATTCAAACAAAGTATGATCCACCAAAATAAGATTCAGGAAGATTTAGCAATGAATAAAAGACAACCACAAATTAATAAATGAATTCTGTTGCAGGCATAGACCCAGACTAGAATTTATTTCTATTCAACACTCCTCAAGTACAGTAGTACATACTCGTTGAACCTTGAACTAGATTTGACAATCAGAGAGGAACAAAATTAGGAGTTATGCCAAGGGTAGAAAATATTTTGTATACAGACTCACAATGAGTCTCTAAGTGCTCATTATTCAATTATTTTTAGATTGGACAGATAACTGTCTTTTTCAACAAAAAAAATACATCAATTTATTGAATAAAATTAAAATTAACACGAAATCAAGTTGTTCCATGAAGAGTTTAAAACAGAGCTGTGAAACCCAGATATTTTCACTGATCAAAAGCCAAAGCTTGGCAAATATCCAGACAAGGGGAGTTAGGGTATTACAGAAGGCCAAAAGCAGTGCTGTTAGAAGGCATCCTTTGATACAGATTGAAGACTCCTAAGGGCATAACAAAAACTTGACAAAGCCATGAAAGAGGTAGTAAAAAAAGCTTCTTTTAAATCTGAAGATCTAATAGGAAATAAAATGGAGAGAGAATTCATGCAGTCGATCTTGTGTATTGATACATAGATGATGTTGAAGATAGTGACAATGATAATAGTGAAGTCGGTGGAGGTAATAAATGTGTTACCAGCAGGTATCAAGTTATTACATTAACTAATTTTAGAAGAAATTCCTTACTTCTCTGTTGAATATTAAACCATGTGATATTACATGCAAAAAAACTGAAAGAAAGAACAGTGCAAACAGATTTTACTTAGCTCGGTATTGTGCTACGTCCATGGCAAAAAGAAGAAGATTCTGCTATTTCAAAATAATAGTAGGGCTAAAACATGGGGTCCCTCAGGTTTGTCCCCCTTGAGAGTCTGGAAAAATATGACTCACACTCTGACAATCTCAGATTCATGACTCATTCAAGATAAACATGCAGAAAAAGAGAAATGTGCCTCAATTTATTATTCATTATCCTCCATGTGCTAATTCTTGTATAATATGTTAAAAAAAAGGTACCTCAACAGAATCCTTTTCTTTATCTGATATTTTCTCTATCACGGCAGAGTTCTACTGGTTTATCCAAATAGCAGGAAATATGTCAACTCGATTTATGAATAGGCCCCATCCTCACCACCAAACACACACACACAAAAAATCTTTTACTCTCTTTAGACGAAAACAGAAAGCAGAATAAGAGACTGGTAAGTGCTATGTGAGCTACATGCATTTACAAGCATGAAGGGCCACGTGCTTATCCAATTACCTAGATGGCTAGATATGTACACAAAAATGTACACGCATTGATCTTCGAGTTACTGGAGGAAAAAATCAAAACAAATAATAACAAATTTACCATGTCTTTGACCCAACAACTCCAATCCATCACGACTAATGCCACATCCTGCAAATTTGGATGTATAACAAAAAACAATAATCAGATAATACCTTGGAGCTAGTCACATTATTCGGAACATTGAAAATATCACTCACCATCATCCTCTACTCTAACATAGCAAGTCCCAACACCAATAAAAACAAATACCTGAAACAGGAACAGTCATCAAAATGTTTGTGAATACACCAGTGTCTCATACACCAACTGCATGAATTTCATGAAAGTGCATTTATAATCCACATAACTAAAGCACAAGATTTTGAACTAAGAACAGTATAAAACAAGGCTAATTTACTCCAGCATTTCATCTGCATATTAATGGACAGATAGAATGGGTGCCCTATATGAGGTCAGGTGGTGGAGCATCTTGCAGACATATGGGGCCCGTGAACAAAACATCACAAATATTGAGGTAACTTCAAGACTTGTCACAAAGAAAATGCTGCCTAAGAATTCCCCAAAAAAAATTACAAAAACATATCGAAGAGCATTAAAAGCGACATAAAATTTCATATAAAAAAAACACCTTATCAATCCTTAAAAATAAAAATAAAAAAGAAAGAAAAACTAATTAGTCCACTTTGATTTTAAGATCATATATATATATATATATATAGCAAAAGAAACAAAAATACTTAAAACAATTCACCTACTAAACCAACTTTGGCAGTTTAGAACTTAAATAGAAACCTTGGCAAAGTTGATGTACCAAATGAACAATACAGCGAGGATAGCAACTACAAGGTTGACGCAATGATTTTCTGGAAAGAGAGAGAAAATAACAATGTTGAAATAGGGAAAAAAAGTGATAAACAGGTGTATCTACGTTGGAAACTGAATCCTGTCCAAACGAACATAAATCTTTTAAGCGATGATAACAGCACCAGATGATCTTCAGCAAAGTTGAGCATTTTTCTTGTTGTCGTTTTTTAAATCTATTTCATAATGTCGTTATAGTTTAGTGTTGGAGGCCCTAAACTGGCACTAAATAATAGGTACGACCAGTGCAGCTGAAAATGGAACTTGAAATCTGTTACCTTTGTAGCACCTGCATCGATACTGTTATACAACAACTCTTCCACAACTCTTGTCACGTCAAACAGAATCACACTCGATCGCAATGAACTGTGAACAGCTTTTGACAAATGCTTAATGCCCCTCATTCACGCCGAAGCTAACACAATAAAGATCTGGGTAAATATATATCGAAGGAAGATATAAAACAAGTTTAAATTATCTAATGCCATTTGCTCTCCAAAATAAAACCCATTCCAGATACGAGATCGCAAATAGTAAACCATTGGCAGTGAAATAGTACATGTCCTAAATCCAGGGTTTCCAGAGAAATTTTCGACCTTAAATTCGAAGGGAAAAAGAAAAACAAAGATGCAATGAAAATCACATAATTTTGATAGAAAATATGAAATTTAAAATAGTTTTTGAAACACGAGGTGGGGTGCGGTGGGGTGGAGTGGGGGAGAGGAAAAAGGCAACAACCAAGACAGAGGAAACCAAAAGCCATGGGCGCTTCAAATAGCAGCAAAGTTCTTGAAAGCAAAACTGTCAATGGCAGAGACCAACGGCCAAAGAAACCCTACGAAAACCCCTTTGAACCTGTCGTAACTTCAAGAACCATACTCATTAACGGTTTCTTTTCAAGAACCGAATAAACTTATGTGCAAGATCGTTAAACGTTTCGTTTTCAAATTTTGAAAGATGAGATTTGAGCCACATGAAAGAAATAGGAGCAGAAGAACTTTAAAGAATTGGTTCGTTATTTACCCGATTATGAAAAAACCACGCCGGACAGTTTATGTTTAGGGTTTTGACCGCCATCTATACTTCGGGGGATCTCGGATTCATTTAAATAGTTTTCGGAACCAAAACAAAAAGGCAATGGAGCGGGACGGCGCTTTGCCTACACGTGATCATCCGTGCCCGAACCGCCAAGCCCCACGAATCAGCCCACAGGACCGGTCGTCACGACCCATTTTTCCCTTTTTTTGGTAATTTACATATAATTTTTCCTCTCAAACGTTCCGTTCCGGTACCGTGGTAAAACTCAAAAACTCAATTAAACGATTGTGAGAGTGGAAAAAGACCATTGATAATTTTCTTGTGATGCTATGGCAGCCG
Source organism: Buxus sempervirens (assembly GCA_947561395.2). Lineage (NCBI taxonomy): Eukaryota > Viridiplantae > Streptophyta > Magnoliopsida > Buxales > Buxaceae > Buxus > Buxus sempervirens. The sequence continues at coordinate 984,101 of OX387184.1, read as the reverse complement.
CGCCACTTGCATAACCATGCATGTTACAAAGCTCATTTTCTCACTTGAGATTTCTAAAATATCGATTTACCACATTAAATTAAATTTTCTGTATACAATAATCTCCCCCTTTTAAAAGGTTTGATCATTAGAATCATAACTGAGAAAACGCTAATTACAAATTTTTGCCTCATTAAATGAAACATCATAGGATATAATCCAAACAATATAAGATACGAGCAAAAATATAAGCTACGTTGCAGATGATGAAAGTAAACCTTCATAGGGTACTAGTGAAACATCATATAATACGAACATAGTTGACCAGCAATCCAAGGGATACAAGTGAAATATCATAGAATCCAAACAAACACATCATAAGATATGATTGCAATCTATTCGTAAGAGATACAGCAAACCATCATAGGATACAATTATAATCGACTTGTAACCTAATAAAGCACACAAGTAAAACCCTGTGAGATACAAGCAACACATCATATGATATAAGTGCTCTCACCAAAAATATATATATATATATATGATATAAGTGCAACCTATACCACAAGGGATATAAGTAAATTGTTAGACAATATAAGTCAAATATCACATACACCAACACAATCAACCTATAACATAGAAGATGCAATCATACATACAAAGTAAGCCGTCATAGGATACAAGCATAATCAACTTTTTAATCCAAGGGATATAAGCACATTATTTTAGGATACAAGCACAATCAACCCACAATGGGTGCGACGCAGATTGAACATATAAAATCATGAAGATTCTATAAATAAGGTGGACATTTGTTGCACTTTTCTGCATTGTGGTTCATGCTCTTTTGAGAAAGATGTTGCAACATAGAGCATCTGACAGAGCATTTTCTCAATGCATTTTCTCAACCATTAGATGCTCCACGTGAAATGGGAAGATGCCTAAAGCGACTGCTGCGCCATAAGATAGACACTGCGACCCTTTGCATGTACCATTTCATTGCCGTAGTGTGTCTCTCTCCGACTCATCTCTTCATTTCTTTTGAGCAGCAAAGCATGCAAAACAAGTTGTTCTCTGTTTGAAGGCTGATCCTTTCCAGCTGACTCTTCTTGACACCAATAAGTCACAGTATTATGTACAACTTTAATCCAACAAAACAAACTTTTTTTCTCTCTCTCAATCAGCCAAATTATTTTTTCATCCTTTTGAAGACTCACAAGCCCAAAACATAAATCATGAACAATTTTCATACAGTTGGGGGGTCAACAATTCTGCTTGTGCAAAATATGCAAGCCTTTGATCGATTCTTTATTTACCTACCTTTATCTGAAAGTTGCCCGATCCAATCTCCGATTTTCCTGTTTCACTTTTCAGATCACTGGGAGTTTGAATTTTTGCATTGAGCCAACAGTGTTGTAGGCACTTTTGTGCAGTTGGCCGCTTCTCTGGTGCAAAATTGAGGAGAGGATGCAAAAATTCAGCAAACTTATGAGCATCTGAATCAGAAAATTTGTATCTATCAACCAGAAGCCGAACTAAAGGCCAGACTTTAAGCCTTCGGATCCTCTTCAGGTCCCCATATCTATTGAAGAAGTCTTTGGACCTAGAGCCCCCAATTGCTATCTGTTTCACAAGCAGGGATAGTGATATTAGTGGATGTCGTAAAAGAACTGGGGAATAAAAAAAGATCTCACCTTTCGAGGTATTTTGCCAAGGAGTTCAATCATTAGAGCAAGGTGATCCTGAATACAATCCAGTCAATAAATCCTTATCAGTGGAATTTGGATAAGTTTGGAAATTCTTCATACACAAAAGTGGATTACATCTTTTGAACATTTAGATGAATTATGGGTAAATTTTTTGCATCGCGGTGTACAATATCATTCATTGCAATTAAATAATAGATCAACCATCCTGAGTAAGAGCATATAAATAAGAACATAAAATTCAATTGAAAGCCATATGATTGTTACATTATTATCATACAGAATTAAGCAGTTGCTTTAATTAATGGATACCTTCAACAATATATGATGTCAACAGGATCTTGATCACTGAACAAAGCTCAAATTCTAATTCTATTTTTTACATTGTTTGACAGCAAACGAACAAAGTTTATCAAAGAAAAGAATGGAATACCAGTTAATATAGAGACTGATCGTAAAGTTGACTGGAAATTATGTTTATCAAATTCATTGATTTAGACATAAAATTAAATGCACATGCCTAAGAATATCAATTTTGAAAGTGCATGTTTGTTTTGTATTTCTTCTCTGTATATTTAACTCAATCTTTTGTTTCAGCATTAGTCTCTTTTAGCGCCAACAACATTATATCCTATCTTCCAATGCCACATTGGAGTAAGTAAAATGCTTCAGGCAATCAAAATGTGCTCGTATTGGTAATACACCTGGTTTACACTTTCTATCTGATATGGAATTACACTATCCTGTACCCACTTTAAATCAAACCAAGGCATGAAGAGTTACCTCGTCATCACTAAATCCTTGGCCACTCGAGGGAGCAAATAGCATGTCACCAGTAGCAAGTTCAAAGGCAATGCAGGCGAAAGACCACATATCAACAGAGGAGGAATAGCCAGCCCCGAGAATAACCTCAGGTGCTCTGTACTGCCTTGTCTGAATTTCCTCTGAGAACTGCTTATCAACCCAACAAGCATTTCCGAAATCCACAATCTTGCACCTCAGGTCAATCCCACCCAAGCACTTCTCATGCTTTGGAGGTCCCCCCACTGAAGCTCTTCTTTTCGAGATCTTAGCCACAGCTCTCTTTGCCTTTCTCATCAGCTTTTTCTGGTTGATATTCACCACAACTCCTCCATTTGGGTTCCCCTCGGGTCTCTCAAGGATTGGAGAAAACCCCGATCGAATTGGATCATTAGTGGGATCCATCGTTGATACCAGAAGAACATTTTCAGGTTTTAGGTCTGCATGAATTATGCCAAGTTCTCTGTGTAAGTAATCAAGACCCACCAAAATCCATTTGCAGATCTCTTGCACTTTATTCAATTCAAGACCTCCATAACGATTATATCTGATCAGCTGGAGCAAGCTGTCACCAAGGAATTCAAGTACCATGCACAGATGCAGTCCATTTGGACCTGAATGCTTGAAATGATCAACCAATCGAACAACACAATTGGAATTTGATGGGCCACCATCAGCAATAGCTGAGAGGACTTGAATCTCATGGAGGGCAGCTTCAGCAAATTCAGCAGCACTTTTCTGGATCTTAAGAGCAACGTATCTCTGCAGAAAAACTGGATCAAGCATTAGGCCACTTGGGAAAATTGGAATTTGAATTCCATTCAAAACAGATCAAGACCAAGGACGGATCATACAAAAATTTTTCCAAAATAAGTGTCAATAATTCGTTGATGTCTGAAATACCCCAACATGAGGATACGAGAAATATGAGATGGGAAAATTAAAAGGTTTTTAAGAGAAAAAAAATTGAAAAATCGCCTCATAACTCTTAAAAAAAAGATAAAAGGAAAAAAAATGTATATAAAAGAGGAGAAATGAGAAAAAAAAAAAAAAAAAGGAAAAATCAAATAGAAGATTGCATGATTAAAGGTACTGATCAAAGGAATATGGGATCCATCATAAGGGATCAATAAGAATGAATATATAATAACTTTCGGGAAGTATCAGTTTGAGTTAACTAAATCGCCGCCTGAAAAAGAAGAAACAGGTATGCGATCATCTATAGAGAGAATAACAGATCCAATAGAGTGATAAGCCGAACAATAATCTATCGATATGTAAACGGCCAATTCCTTAAAGGATAAAAAATTTGCTAAAAGAACTAAAGAAGATGTAAAGTCGAATAAATTGCAAAGATACAGAAAAACTGACCCCGATAAAATTCATGCACATCTCACTAAAATTGCCCCAAAATAGAGAAAATTAGAAAATTTCAGAATCGATAATCCACGGGTTGGATCAGAAATTAAGAAAGCGGAAAGACGGATACATCAAAGAGGGAATAACGTACAGAGCATCGCGTGTCGTAAGCAAGCCATACGGTGGAGAAATGGCCCCAACCGAGTTTCCTCTGCACGATGTAACGCCCACCGGCGAAGGGATCACCCACTCTCGCTGCATGATATCCGCCTTTCCTGTAAGCATCGGTGCCCTCGTCCTCCTCCTCGGACCCAGACGACGACGAACACATCTTTGCTCTTCTGACTTCTTCTCAACGTTTCTGTATCTTTCCTACTTCATTTTCTTCTGAATTTCTTACCTTTTCCTCGCCTTCCTATAAATGTTCGGTCCTTCGGAGACGCAAATCCTGCATTGAAAATGAAACTGTTGATCTTTTGCTTCGGAGTTTCAAAACCAGAACATTCTCTCTTTAAATCTCTTTTATTGACAATTTAAAAGTTAGAGATCGTTGCCAAAGTTGCTCTGCGCCAAAGTGACGTTTGGTGGGGGAGAAATCGTGTGTGATGAAAGTTACCTATGTTAGATTGGGGGGCTTGGAAAAACCCTTTTCACAAGTAGCATTTCCTTTAATTGAGATTCTTATTTCTAAATTTTAACTTAATCAAACATCTATTTCTGCGTCAATGATTATTGAGATTCTTATTTCTAAATTTTAACTTAATCAAACATCTATTTCTGCCTGGATGATTCTGCAATTTAAAGCATCTAACAAGCACCGCATTTAGAGCAACCTTATTGCTAAGTTATCACCATAATGTTTTAGGTATAATAGTTGTTTAAGATGATATCAAAGCAAAGCACAAGATACAATGTTCGCCTCCATAGACGAGTTTGCCTTGACATTTACTAGTAGGGTGCATGTGTAACACTGCACATACGTAGAAAGGGAAGGGATGGAGGGAGATTTGTAGGGATGGCAATGGAGCAGATTTTAGTGAACCCAAACTTGCCCCCAATGGGGTCAGCCAATTCCAAACCCTAAACTATTCCCTATCAAATTGGTAACGGGGCAAGTTGGGGTTGATCCAATTGTCTTGGAACATGCAAACAAATTTATTTTTCAATTTAATACATCAATTAATAATGCATTTATTTATTCTAGTAAAAAAAAATAATATTTTAGTACAATAAGATCGGGGGGTTCGGGGTGGGCTGGGCTAACTCTGAACCCATCCCCAACCCGAATTTGATAATACCAAACCCTAACCATTAGAAACGGGATAAGGTGGCAAAACGGGTGACCCTACCCTATTGCCATCCCTAGAGATGTGAAAGTGAACAATTGCAAAGCTAATTGTTAAGTTTTGAAAAAAATTACAGCAGTTTTGATTATTTTATCCTTTTAATAATGAGTCTTTCCAATGGTGAGTAAGGGCTCTCTTGGAAAGTTGAACATTTTGGTGGCGAGATTCCCAAGGAAATTCACAATATATAGTATAGATTTGGGTATAACAATTGCTTAACATGGTCCCTTTGATATGATGTCTAACGGTTGTTTAAAAGGGTATTAAACAATAAAGACTACTACTCGAATTAAGTTCCCCGGATTTGAGCTTGAATTTCAACACGAATGTAAAAAAGAAGGTAAGGCCCGTTTGTTTGATGTGAACCTCCGAACTAAGAAAAACGGTGAGGAACGAAAGTCTTGCGGTGCATGTAATTTGGATTTTGGAAGGCCATTTGTGTCAAATGAATAATATTTTTCACGTAGAAAAGGCTCAAATTATTTTTTCAAAGTATTTGATTACTTGTGAAAACATTGTCATTTGTGAATCTGTGAGGCGAGATGACCGTTAGAAATTTTGCTCCATTTGGTAAACCTTTCACGTAAAAAGGATGATTTTGTAAATACGTGAAAGGACGGTTTTGTCAATTTGATTTTGTTCGTGTTTAACTATAGTTTCCGAGGTGATGGTTCCAGCTTCTTTAAATCAGCCGAGGTGGATATTTGAGATCAACAGTGTTGCTTTAACCAAAACTGTTTTGTTTTTTTGTCATGATCACCGCTGGGGTCCACGCTCTAGAGTGAGTGCCAGTTATGCGGTGACGTAAGTGTGTCATCGGAGCAGGAGTTGTTTCTCGACAATTCACGAAGAGGTTAAGGATAATTTTGTCATTTAAGAATGTTCCGATCCGAAATCAGCCGAAATCTGTCCGCTTATAGGAACGCTTGTACTCGATCGAAACGGGGAGAGAGAGAGACAGAGAGAAGTAGAAGGATATGTAACGTGAGAAAACGCTTGGGTCGGGTGCTCCATATCGCCAAACTTGTGGAAATTCTCATTTCATTCAGTATTCCTCTGTCGGCTTTCCTTGATCTCAACATCCAATTTCGATCCCGCGAACGGAACAAATTTCTCTGCTTCTCCCGCAATTCTGTCGGGGCCAAGACATTATAAACCCTCTTTATCCTTCTATGTTCAGACCCTGATTCTAGGGTTTCGTACCCTGGTCTGTTATTGGTTCTGATTGGGCGTATTTCGCCTTCCATGTTGGTTATTTCGTACGTTTGCCTACTGGGTTTGGGTTGATTTCATTGCCCGATCTGCGAATTCCTGTTAATTTCGATCGGTCTTTAGCATTTTGAAGATGGCGGGGCAAAACCAAGCTCCGAATATGGATCTCTTCGATGCATATTTTCGGAGAGCGGATTTGGATCAAGATGGGAGGATAAGCGGAGCTGAAGCAGTCGCTTTTTTCCAAGGTTCGAATTTACCGCAGCAGGTCCTTGCACAGGTACTTCTCATGCTACCGCTCCTTCGTAACGATCTCTCTGTTACCCGTTCGACTTTTGCTTGATAAGTTTGATCTTTGTGATGTGGTGGTCTGGAAACCCTTTTTTTCCCTTTTCTTTTCGGTTTTTCGATAAATTGAATTTCGTTGTCGATGCTTTGCCCCTTTACAATTGGACGACTAAAACTTCTTTGATACTGGATTTATTTCACGATTAAAAATCAGATCGTTTGAAGCAAAAAATGCTCCTCATGTTGATAAACTAATAGTCTAAATTAAGTTCTAGATACAAGTTGAAGTGAATCTGATTATAAAATGGTTAAATCTCTCAATAAAGAATACAGATATTCGTGATTGGCTCTCTTAATATTGATTAAGATAATCATATGTGAGCTTTACACAATTTTCCAGTGATATTAGATATCTATGGCAAAGCCACTTATTATTTATCCTCGCAGTAAAAGAAAAAGGTCCATTCTTTAGTTGTCACATCCATTTTATACTAACTAATCCTCGAACCTTGTGATCTTATAACTCATTTGATTTTCCACTTCTCCAACACAGATTTGTGCAAGTCTCATTCATGGTAGTATGATTTTACTGTCAGTCACTGTTGGTTTCGTAGCTTAGATTTGTGATTCAATCAATTTTTTTTTGCTGCCACTAATGGAATAGCCTCCGTTTCTTTCAATCTAGGCCATGTATTGTGCGGCACATTGATGTTTTGAGTTGGAATTTAAATGTTTTAGCAAGTAGTTATTGAGTTTCATCTGGTTGTAACGGTTTCAAGTTGGATTAGATAACGTACATATGATGTTTCAAATCCAAAGATAAAGTGGAACATCATAAAATCTTGGTTCGGTCACTTTGTTTTGTTTGAACATTTGTGATTGCCCCTGGAACAGATCTGATTGTTGCTCTATTCCTTTGAGAATTTTGAACAAGAGCAGTTATGGGTTAAGCACATACAGCCATTTTGCTTTTAGACAATTAAGTTAGGAAAGTTACTCTAGAACTATCTACTTGGATGGCTAAATTGTGTGCATTCTCTTGTTTGATGTTGTCACAAGCAAGAATCAATAACTGAACTTTAAGTAAAACGATGGTTTTTTTTTTTAATTTTGTGTTTGTGTGTGTGTGGGGGGTTTTTTTGGGGGGGTAAGTTATAGTCTTCTTGAGTGTTCTTTGGGCAATCTTGAAGCATTTTATCATATTTCAGCTAGATCAGATACAGAGCCTCCTGTTTTCCTCTTCAACCTGCAGAGAACTTAAAATATGGAACGTCTGTGCCCAATGTTGGCTAAGTACAAGGTTGATTGTTAATTTAATTCATGCAGGAATCAAGAGACTTTAAAACATTGGATTGGTAATTTATTAGCCATACCATGACATATTATTTGATCGAATTCATGTTTATCATTAATCCTGTATTTCATGAATAAAGTTGATAGTTAGTTTCTACTTGCTGTTGCTTCCTCTATACTACAACTGGTTATTTTGAAGCAACAGTTGTGTGTTTTTTTGTGATGAAGCATCACTTGGCTGTTTATTTCCCCAGCTTTAATGCACCCAAATTTTTAGATAGTGGATTCTTGTTGAATAATAAATTGCTGATGAATAAAGTAAATGATTGAAGTTTTGGTGATGCAGTGGCTTTTGCATCTTAAATGATGTAGACTCTGCTTTTAGAAGACTAGATTTATTTTGCAAGAGATGCATTTGCAATAATCTTAATTATGCAATTAGTTGAAATGCGATATTTATGCTTACAGCTATGATTTGTTTGTACTGTTTCTTATAGTAATTGTATAATCATTATTTTGCCTTTTGATTAGAACCTCAAACTGGAGAACTTCATGGTTATTAATTTCTTAACATCTGGTTATTTAGTTCTTTTCATGTAACACTTAAATTGTAACATAATTACCTTTTTTGGTAAGTAATGTGAGACTTGTGGTACCTGGTTATATTCTCAGGTAAGATGGCTTTCCCTTTCGGAGTCTATTCCTGATGCTTCTCAGATTAGAGGGTCTCTATTATAACCTTTTATGTGTGAGAAAGTGTGTTCCAACCGGTTGACCCTCGGGTTCAATAGTGTAGGCCGAGCCCAGACCTTAGAGATCTCTAGCACAATATTGGACCTAAAAAGTTGTTTCTATCACATTTAAAACTAAATAAGTTTGAGTGATATATCAAAATATCTATATGAAAGAGTTAAAATTTTGAAGTATCTAGTATACAGCATAAATAAAGATATATATGTTTTTAATAGAAAGTAAAAAAAAAAAAAGGTCATATTTATGAATGTTAAATGAAACTAGCATTCACATATTTAAAGTAGAAATGAGTGTGTAATATTATTGAGTTGGGCTAGGCTAGACTTCCACTTGCTTTACTGAAACTAGTCCATAAATTGACAAGCTATTCTAAAGCCAATATTCCAATGTTTATTATCAAAGCCTGCACATTGGCCCACTTCAAAACTCTGATAAATATAATTTCGGACTTAGTTGGCATTAGATCAGATTTGATATGGTTTGGGTAGGTTGTAAACGAATTAAATTTTATGTGAGATATCAAAGAAGCTAGGAAAGCCTACCTAAATCTAATTGGGTCCCAACCAATGGTCTCAGTTTAACCAAAGGTTGGAGTTTCTGTTGCTATACCAACTGCATTCCATTATAAGGTTTTACACTCCTTTCTTCTCTCCACCTGCCACAACTGGAATCTAGAATGCCAAGCAGAATCTTTGAATTAGCTTTCAGTTTGTTTTCAATTACTGGACTGATTTTAGAATGCTATTCAATAATCATCTTAAAAGCCAAATAATCCATCAAGGACTGTATAATCTGGTTCTAGAATCCAAACCGAACATCCCCTAAGTGTAAAATTAAATGTTACACTATTCTGTGGATTCCTTTTACACCACCAATAAACAATTTTTTTTTGAGAAAAAAAATATCTTTTTACCAGAACATGAGGCTTAATCAATTCTGGTGCTGAATATATGGTGTTTACGTCATTGCATTCTCATTGTTTGCAGATATGGATGCATGCTGATCAGAACCGGACCGGTTTTCTTGGTCGGGCAGAATTTTATAATGCTCTTAAACTTGTAACTGTGGCGCAAAGCAAGAGAGAACTGACTCCAGATATTGTGAAGGCAGCCTTGTATGGTCCTGCTGCATCTAAAATCCCTGCACCCCAGATAAACCTTCCTGCTGCACCTGCACCTCAGTTGAATTCTGTGACAACAGCACCTTCCCCACAGATGAGTGCCATTGCACCAACAGCATCTCAAACTCTTGGCGTTAGAGGGGCACAAGTACTTCCTAATGCAAGTATGCATCAACAGTATTTCTCATCTCAGGAAAATCAATTCAGGAGGCCCCCTCAACCCATGCCTGCTAGTTCTGCTTCACTTCCACCACAGAGCCTTCCTGGTCAGGGGCTTCCTGGAGGAGTCAATATGGGGGCACCTCGTGCTCCAACAACAAACATCTCAACTGATTGGCTTGGTGGAAGAACAAGTGGAGCTCCGGGAGTCATTTCACAAGTACCTAACAGAGGGATTAGTTCCTCCATGGCTCAGGATGGATTTGGTCTTGCTACATCAAGTATAACAACTTCAGTACCAGCAAAACCACCAGCAACCTCTACCCTGATGCCATCATCTGCATCAAAACCCCAGGAGCCAGTCTTACCTTCCTCCCAACCGGCATTAAAGGATTCCAAACCATTGGTTGTTTCTGGAAACGGGTTTGCTTCTGACTCACTTTTTGGTGGAGATGTGTTTTCTGCTATCCCATCACAACCAAAGCAAAACCCCTCCGCTCCTACATTTTCTGCTAGTGGTGTACCAGCCTCATCTGCCACTGGTCCAGTATCTGCTGGTTCCCAGCCTTCAGTTAAGCCAAACCCACTTGATGCCTTGCAGAGCACATTCTCAGTTCAACCTGTTGGCGGTCAGCTTCAGCGAGCAGACTCACTTGTGAAACAGAACCAGCGGACTTCAGCTCTTGGTACTGCTGCATTTGCTTCATCTGTGAATTCAGTTGCAGCTGGGAACTCTGCTTCTAGCCAATCCCAGCTTCCATGGCCAAGGATGACTCAGTCTGATATTCAGAAGTATACAAAAGTATTTGTGGCTGTAGATGCAGACAGAGATGGGAAGATCACTGGTGATGAGGCTCGCAACCTGTTTTTGAGTTGGAGACTGCCAAGAGGTATAGCTCCCTCATTCTATCATCGGTTTTGCTCACTATCAAACTACCAATACTTCCATTTGTATATGAATATGAGTTTTATTTGGGTGATGGATGGGACAAAATGGGGATGAAATATATGATTCCAACATTGATATCTTTGGCAATTCCTTCATCATTCAAGCATATTATTCATGATTGCCTAGTTATAGAGTCACCTTATAATGTGCAGAATGTTCTATTATTTGAAAATGTTACCTATTTTTTTAAAAAAATTTATTGTTAGGAAATGGTTCGATTTTTTCTTTCATTTTTTTTCCTTTAAATTTGACATCCATTGTGCATGTTTCAGTTTCTGAATTCTGTAGTAATATTCTCAATATGATGTCATTGTTGGTGTTCACCAGAGGTCTTAAAACAGGTTTGGGACTTATCCGATCAGGATAATGATAGCATGCTTTCTCTGAGAGAATTCTGTACTGCGTTATATTTGATGGAACGGTATAGAGAAGGCCGTCCTCTTCCAGCAGTCCTTCCAAGCAGTATCATGTTTGATGAGACACTTATGCCTACAACAGGTCAACCTACAGCTGCATATGGCAATGCAGCTTTTGGACCCACTGCAGGTATCTTCCACATATTGCTGATTATTGTGTCCCTACTCATGGTTTTAGGTATAGGCCATTGCTGAGTCCTAGTGGCTGGTACGACTTTGTACCGGCCTACAGCAGTACCATAAAATATCAATAAATATGGTGTTTATGGTAATTAACAGCCTGTGCAACTTGGTACAGGCCGTGGCTGGTACTGAAATTTAAACCTTGTTCCTACTTACCACTTATCGGGAATCTTCATCACTTTATTTCTATAAATAGGCTTGCAACAACAGCAGGGAATTATGCCAATGATACCTGGAGCTGGAGCGAGGCCACCGATGCAAGTTGCTACCTCTCAAGTTGATGGTGTAGTGCAGATGAATCAGCAGAGGTCAAGAGTTCCAGTGTTGGAGAAACACCTAGTGAACCAACTTAGTAAAGAGGAGCAGAATGCACTGGACTCAAAGTTTCAAGAGGCAACAGAGGCAGATAAAAAGGTTTCCTTCTCCTTTCGTTTGATCATTATCAGTTTTTTTAAAATCATATTCTTAGGTGGCGTTTGGTGGGCATTATAGAATCTGGATTAGGATTTTAATCCCAGATTCTATAACCCAAATTATATTTCCTCGATTTTAGAAAACCAAAATCCTACTTGGATGAGTTGGATTGTGAACTCAGATTTTTAAATTAGAATTTGGAATCTTGTTTGGTTGCCACCGATTATTGATATTAAATTTGGAGTTTTTTTATTAAAAATTACATAAAAATAATATAATATATATATAGACAAATTAAAGTCGTATTTACATATATATTATTACGTGACATGTATATTTTTATATAATATATAAATTTATATGTAACATTATAATAATAATATTATAATAATATATAATAATATGATAATAATATTATTTATATTATGTACTACAATAACACTACTATTATTTTAATAATATTATAATAATATATATTATATGATATTATAAATATTATATAATATATATAATAGTATTATAATTTAGAATATAATATTATAATAATGTTATGTATATTATAATTTATATTATAACTTATTATAATATATAATTTTTTAATAATATAATTTATATTTATTATAACTCAAACTTTATGTATATTATATATAATATTATAATAAATTTATTGTAACACTAAATTTAATAAAATATAATATATTATAATATTAAATTTGTTAAATATATTAATATATATTATTATGTTAATATTAATATAATATTAAATTTGAATATTATTATATTAAATATATATATGTATATAATATGTTTATTGTAACAATATAATATTATTAATATTAATATATCAATTTGTTTAAAATATATAATATATTAATATGTTTCAGGTTATTATATAATAATATAATATTATAATATATAATATTATTATAATAATACTATAGTATAATTAATGTTTATTATAAAATAAATTCTAATATAAGTTATATTATAATTTATAAAATATTATTATATTAAATATAATATATTTATTATAATATTAAATTTATTACAATATATTAAATTTATTATGATATTATGTTTATAATATCATAATAAATTTATTATATTATAATATTATTATATTTTATGATATAATAATATAATATTATTATAATAATAATATAATATTATTATAATGTAATATAAGTTATATTATAATTTGCTGTTATTAAAATAATATATTATAATAATAATTATTATTTATAATGCACATTATATTGAAATTTATAATTTATTATATATTATTATATATAATATAATAATGATATTTATATTAATAATATTTATATTACATGTAATATAATTTAATATTGTATTATTAATTATATATCATATAACAGAATATATTATATTATAATACTTATAATGTTATTATTTATTATAATATGTCATACATAATCTCTAGAATCACAGGTTTTGGAAATATAAGCACCAATGTTCATAATCCCTATAATCACCAAAAAAGGAGATACTGATTATGGGCTTGATTATACAACCGGATAGTAGAATCCGGCCTTAAAATCCCAACCAAACACACCTTTTGGATTATAGAATCGGATTCTAATAGAATCCAGATTCTATAATGCCCACCAAACACCCCCTTAGTTTCACTAAGTGTGGGATTTATTTGACTAGAAAAGAGAAGGGCAGTGATTATCATATGAGAACCTTTGTTGATTTGCTAGAAATATGCAAAAATGCAATTGTTTTTCAAGAAATTTTCTGTATTTGATGGCCATGTATCTTTTTGCGTCCTTTTCTTTATCCTCCTGGACTAAATTTAAAATATAGGTTTAATCTCATAGTTGATTAAAATTTAAATATAGTATATTTAAAGAAAAAGATCAGAAGATTCCTTTGTGTAACTTCTCATTGCTTATGCTCTTAGCCCAATTTGTCTTTCTCTTCTACTGTTCTTTCCTTCAGGAACATCTTCAACATGTATAGCAAGTGGGTAGAAGTTATAGTTTAGCGAGGACATATTAGTTGGTATACCTTCCTGGAAGCTGATTGGGTAAAATATTAGTTATCACTGTAATTTGTAGGGCGGGACCCCTAGTTCTATGGTGATACTTTCTTTTTAATGCCATGGTTGTTTTTCAGACTGTCACCTTAGGAGGACTTCCTTGAGTCTTCCACTTCTATTTCTATGTTAATGCTATGGTCATATACCAAAGAAAGGAAAAAAAAAGGATTATAATGGTCAGCTGACAAAATTCAATTGGAAATGGTTGTCTATCTTTTTTTTTATAATAATTTTATGGTTCAAAAAGGCATTTTATAAGATTTTGTCAAGTGGCGTGCTCTCTATTTTCACCTGTTGATGAGAGCATGTAGTTAGTTTGCTGACACTCAACTTATTTGTCTGAATGGATTTTTTCTTATGGAAGGTTGAAGAACTGGAGAAGGAGATACTGGACTATAAAGAGAAGATTGAGTTCTATCGCACTAAAATGCAGGAACTTGTGAGTCATTACTTTTTTGTATGTCTTTTATTTTTTGTTGTGTTGAATTTACAGTTTTTCTTTTATTGTGTAGAATTTGCAGTTACTTGTGGTCGAGTTATATTCTTCTAGTTTAGAAACCAGTTGCAGTGGATTTGTTAAATTTCATAATTCTTATCTACTCCTTCGACATTGTGTTTTATTTTTTATTTCCTGGCAAATGTTTTGCACTGTGGTACCAGATTTTGTACAAAAGCAGATGTGACAATCGTCTTAATGAAATTGCAGAAAGGGCATCTGCTGATAAACGTGAGGTACCTTCTTTTGACGCACATGGTTACATTTTTCTCTCTTCGTGGTACATGAAGTTAACTGCTTCAATTTGAAAACGCTATATTTTAGGTTGAGACACTGGCCAAAAAATACGAAGAGAAGTACAAGCAAGTTGGAGATATTGCCTCTAAGTTAACCATTGAAGAGGCAACATTTCGTGATGTTCAGGTATTTGAACCAATTTCTCTTCTAAATTACAAATGATAATGGGTCCCTTGTTTGACTCTGGGAGTGTCTTAGTGGTTTCTTACAATTTTGTAAAGTGATGTTGAATTATAATTGATTTGTTTGTAGGAGAGGAAAATGGAGTTATATCAGGCAATTGTTAAAATGGAACAAGGTGGCAGTGCTGATGGTATTCTTCAGGTACATACATAATATGAAGTGTTGCTAGTGATCATCTATAAACTTGTCCAACTCACTTCCTTTCCCCTTTTTTTTTTTCTCTTTTTGTCATCTTATACAGGTTCGTGCTGATCGTATCCAATCAGATCTTGAGGGGCTAGTGAAAGCTCTGAATGAACGCTGCAAGAAATATGGATTGCGTGTTAAGCCCACTGCACTAATTGAGCTTCCCTTTGGTACATTAGTTCAGCTAACTATTTTATTATAACCTCCGATGCTTCCCTGGGCCACAATTTGTCCAGAGTTTGAAGTCATTACAGGACTTCTCATGGTAGTAAAACTAGGTTTCATGAATTATCAAATACTTGAGTTCCATGATTATCAGGGTCCAAGTCTCTTGTTATCCTCTTATTAGTTTTGTTGCTACATATATTTGATTGAACTTTCCTGTAGATAAGCTCTACTTTTCATCCTCTGATATTTTTGCTTTGCAGGACTGAATTGCGTTACAATTGTTGAAATGGAAAGCCCTCACTATTTTTTCTTCCTTGGAAAACTGATAACTTGTTCACTACAAATCTATCACCAAGATTAAAATTTAGGAGGGTGGTAACAATTGGTGGTCTGCTTTATTGTACTCAATAAAATCAGGATTCATAGTTTGTGTGCAATCTGTATAAAGAATTGCTGCCGTGGATAATGGCATGACAATTTGAAAAATTGTTGGATGGTTAAGCATAAAGAAGTATGAACCTATTTCACGATCGAAGACCAGAAAACTTCCAAATTGCAAGTATTTTAAATTTCCTTCGCTTTGTGTCTATATTGATTTATTTTTCTTCCCAAATTACAAGTTTTTTTACTTTCATTTGTGTCTTAAATGTATAGATCTTGCTATTTTTTATTTCAGCTTTAACATGAATACTTCATCCTTTTGTTTGCTTACTTGATGAAATCTATAAATGTTATTTTTTAAGTAGTAAAAGGAAAGTACACCATGCAGATAAAAACAGCCTTTATTACTCATGAGTCGTGATGATGTTAAACTGCAAAATTTATTACCCTGTTGATATCTCAGTGGATCCTTTTGATTTACGTATAAGTTCTTTCCTTTGTCTACTTTTTTTTTTTTTTTAATTAGCAGTTATTCCATTTTCCGACCTCATTGTTGTTTTTGTCAAGGTTGGCAACCTGGAATCCAAGAGGGAGCAGCTGATTGGGATGAAGATTGGGATAAATTTGAGGATGAAGGTATATTAAATAATTACCATTTAGTATCTTATAGACCTTCAGATAAAATTTCAGTTATATTGTGAACCAATTCCGCAGTCCTGGATGAAGAGTGTCCCTAAAATAATGGAGGAAATTCTTGCAGCAGACTAACTATTTCTGTCTCCAATCTCTGTTAGCCTCCCTGTGGTTCTGCATATCCATGTTCTTGTGCAAGACAAGCACGTTCCCACTGTCTACACCATGGGTCAGATAGCGGGAAACCACTAACAAACACAATCTCAGGAGGCACATTGAATTTTGGAGCACATGCCTTACTTTCCTTCTTGGTGACCAACATGGGAATTATTGATGTAACAAATCCTCCCTTCCCTCCAAAGTCCAAACCAAAACCAAATTCAGTGTGTGTGCTTATTAATTATCTTAAAGAAAATATTCTGTTACTTTGACATGGATATTAAGAATATTCTACTAATTATAATGTTTGTTTCCACATTTCAGGGTTTACATTTGTCAAGGAGCTCTCTCTTGACGTGCAAAACGTTGTAGCCCCTCCAAAACAAAAATCTTCATCAGTTTGGAAAGAGAAAGCTTCCTTAGATGAGGGTGTAACATCTGCTTCATCTACAAATGCTGATTTGACGTCAGAGAAGCACTCAAGTGCACATGATAGGGCTCCTGAGGGTGGGTCAGCATATGGGCAAAGCGAGGATGAGTCAATAAGGAGCCCGCTTGGTAGCCCATCTGGAAAGAGTGCACTGGGAAGCCCGTCTCAGGAGTTCTTGGATTCCCATTTTGGAAAGAACATTGGTGCCGATGCTTCACCTCGTGTTAAAGAAACCCACAGGTATGGATTGCTGTGGTTTTATATTTTCCCTTCTTTTTTCTTTTACCATGTAGGTTTTTCCATTTGAAACTCATTAGTTAAATAGTCAGACCAGCAAAATATCTTATTATAGCTTGGTGAAAGATTCAGTTTTTTTTTTTTTCACTCTCTCTCTCTCTCTGTATTTTTTTTTTAAATCTTTGTCATGTTAACGATTAGTACAACTTATTTATGTTTGATGTGACTACTTGTTCAGTGATCATGGTGGCGTTGAATCTGTACTTTCTGGAGACAAAAGTTTTGATGAGCCAACTTGGGGTGCGTTTGACACTAACTATGATACGGATTCAGTATGGAGCTTTAACCCCGCTAGTGCCAAGGTGAGTTGACATTTGTTGATTTACTTACCATTCAATTTTATAAGAAGATAAGTATGCCTTCTTGAAATTGAGGAAAAGCATCCATATTTAAGTGGCTGAAAACCCAAACTTATTTGGACAAAATGTTGATTTGTTACTACATGATGTAAATATTTTAGTGGAATTGGGCCCAACATTTGATAGGTCCAATAAGAACTGGTTCAAGATTTTACCCAATGGAACAAGTTTGGCCATTTTACAGAGGAGATCATATCAGATATGTGAAACCATCCAATTAGTTGATACTAAATTGAGAAATCTTGTTGGCTTGACTTTTGGAGTTGTCGGCCTTTGTCCCATCAGATTTTTGAAAATACAACTGTCAATAATATTTACAAAACTTAAATGTACAGTATGCAATCTTGTTTTGGTTTCACTCTGTAGGACTTTTTGATTTGACGATGTGTGCCAAATTGCAGCAGTAATATGGGTGTTTGTTCCCACCCTCAGTTCCTTACTTAAGTAACTAGTCTTCTCTATTAACAACTAAATCAATCATAAAAGGCAGCTTGGTAACAGTAGCTAGCTATTAATTGCTTTTGTGCCATTAAGATGTCTCAGCTTGTAAGGAGAGCATTTTTATTTTCAAAATTTGTAGTAAACTGGTAGGATTGTGCCAAATATTCCTTCTCTGGGATAGGACTGTCAATGGGTCAAATTCTAAATCCGAATTGGACCCATATTCAATCCGGATTCTTGAATACGGTCACACAACTTTATCTAGTGGACCGAATATGGTTAATGATTTTAAAATCCGATTAGGTTTGAATTTGAATATGAACATCTTCATATTTGATCAAAATTCGAATATATATGCATTACATATTTTAATGTGTTAAAATATATTAAAAATGGCCTTAGAAAGTCTACTTATATGAACGTTTTTTGGCTGGGAGTGTTCACTCCCAGCCAATGCTGGATTGTGGCATAAGGAGATAACCATATTTGGTCCAATGGCAAACCAGAAAAATCCTTAGAAAAGAGACAACGTCTCTTTGCCTTTTTCTTAAAAGATGGTTCAACCATGAACCACATGAACCTGCGGTTCAAATTTGTCTTACTGAATTGGTTAAATTCAATGTCTAAATTGAAATGGATTAATCTCAAATTCGAATATGAATAGAAAGCACTAAAAACATATTTGAATATGGACCTGGATATCTAGGATCTGATTGGATATCCGGTCGCATACGAATTGTAATGTTAAATTTTTGGTCGAATAAGAGTCAACCTAGAGTAGACCCATATTTGACCGTTGACAGCCCTACCCTGGGATACTTCACTTGAGGAAATATATGGCTGAAGGATTTCTGGTGTCCCTTGCCATGTTTAGTTAACCAATGAGAAATGGATTTTTCTGCCATTTAAATTATTAATGTTGTATTGTATCCAGATTTTTAACCTTACAGGGCAGTCTCTAGATAATCTGGATGGATGATATTATAGAGATATATGCCCTCTTATATCTGTATCAGATTTGTCACAGGAAGGCTGAAATTTAGGTTCAAAAGTCATATACAACAAAGACCTTCAATTTAAGGAATGCATTTTTGTCATTCGAAGCATGTATTTATGGCTAAAACGTTTGTGTGTGAAGTGCGTTAAAATGGAAGTACACATGGACATTTTAGGTTTGCCAAATGATGTGCAAATGAAACTTGTGTCACACGGGGCTTCTAAGTATGGGGTGTGTCACCTGGAAATATTGACCTCAAAAGATACTGATTCTATTGCATAATTTTTACACCATTGAGCTTGTTCCTTTTTTACACTGTTGTACTGTTGTATCAATGATTAGTACCTATTTACTTCTAGCTAATTTCAAGATTTTTGGCACCTTTATTAGTGGCTTGTCCTTGAGCATACCAGTATCGTTATCACATTGGTTGCAGATAATCTTGGTAATGCTTGAAATGCTACTGTTCATTCAGTCTATCTTATGTTCTTTTGCAGGAAATGGATCATGAACGGCATAGGGAGAACTCTTTCTTTGGGTCAGGTGACCTGGGTCTAAATCCAATAAGAACAGAATCCCCACAAGGAGATAGCATGTTCCGGAAGAAGAGCCCATTCGCTTTTGGGGATTCTGTTCCTGGCACCCCTCTCTTCAATTCCGGTAACTCCCCTACACGATATGGGGAGGGGTCAGAGGAACACTCCTTTGATAACCTTTCAAGGTTTGACTCTTTCAATATGCATGATAGTGGGGTTTTCCCTCCCCGGGAGACCTTCACTAGGTATGACTCCATCGGCAGCACCAGAGACTCTGATCATAGCCATGGATTCCCTTCTTTTGATGACACGGGACCATTTGGGTCTAGTGGGCCATTCAAGTCGTCTGTGGATGGCCAAACTCCAAGGAAAGGCCCTGATAACTGGAGTGCGTTTTAGCCAGGAAATTTAGCATTTAATCTGCATATGCCGCTTTTTTGGTTGAAAGCCTTGCCCTTCTTGAAGTATGCTTGTGTGGAAATTGAGGGCCGGGTAACTTTTGCGTGTGCCATATATAGTCGGTGATGGTAGTGGTAATGTTGTTTGGATTCAGCTCTCTTGTATTTTGGCGGATCTGATTCTTTCCTTTTTCCCGTTATTTTTTATGGCTTATGAAAAAAATTTTCGTGTTTGCTTGATTCCATTTTATACACATGTTGAGTGGTCTTTGTCATAGATAAGCTTAATTTATTTGTGGTTTGTGATCGAGGGGTTGAAATAGTTATCCACGGTTTCTAAGTGTCAAAGACTTGTATGTAGAGTCCATTCTTTTCAGACTTAATTTGAATGTTATTTTACTTGATGTTATTAAGAGCCCTTGAGTCGGACATTTTACTCTAAAAATGTCTGGTCCTTTTTGGTGGAAGGAAACGCCATTAAATAGGGGAATTGAATGCTTGTCTGTCGGTTCAAGAGATCTTTTCTCAAGTCTGATACCTGTATGGTGAACTACCTAAAGGTCAGATCTCCCCCCAACTTTAATAAAGTTAAGAGACATTAGTGATCACGTTATGATGTCCTGAATCACTAGTTATCTGTAATATAACCCTAGGGGTGCTCGACGGGTCGGCCTGGGCATGACTGGAGCGTGCCTAACGGGCCGTGACACGCTTGGCCCGTTAGCCGAATACCCTGGCATGGCCCAGCCCGGGGCTGGGCTATGCCGTGCCGGACCTAGCATGTCGGGCCGGCAGACCAAACGGGTCAGGCCCAATTTTTTTTTATAAAAATCCATAAAATAGGAAAAAAATTCTGAAAAATTCACAAAATTGTCTTATACATAATAGGATGGATTTTGCTCAAAAAAATGTAAATAAATTAATTCTTGCAAGTACAAGTACATCTTTACATTGGTGATATATAATTCCATTGCACAAATAATACCACATTATTATCGTATGAGTACATCCCAACTAGGTTGGCACCCATTTTTTATGCTTGAACAATTTAAAAGAGAGTAAGGGAGATTGTAGAAGAGAGTAAGAGATTATAGAAGAGGTATGGTTTGGAGTGGGAAGGATTAGGCTATTTATAGAAAACCAAAATTAGGTTTTTACCACCTCTACCCTCTAATATGACTGCTATTTGGCAGTGGGAGGGTGGAAATTGTCAAGTCAATTACAAGCATACCCTCTCTAATATTGCTATTATATTGCTGTTGGAGGAGGTAAAACAGTCAAAAAAGTCCCAAAAAATCACTTGTTTGGGACTTAATGGCAAGCCAAGCTGGCCCCCCGCCGGGCCAGGCGTGCCAGGGCCGTGTCGGCCCGATAAGCACCCTATATAACCCTCCGATAGATTGAATCCTTTTTGAAGCCTTAAATGATAATGGATCCGTAGGGCACTTAACAGTTTTGATCCTGTTGTTGTGTTAATAACAATTGCACAGAACGGATGATGCATGTATGTTTTTTCGTATCTTCGAAGCTGGTGCTTCCTATATCTTTGTTGCTACCATGTCAAGCAGTAAAAAGATACTTATCCAAAGAAGTTCAGCCGGATCTTGCTCGAAAAGTGAAAACGCATGAACGATTGCAAACTTCATGGGGCAGAATACAGGTCTGTGTTACATCTTGATGCGTATTTAGTTCTAGCACGAAACTAAAAATAGATTCTCGCACAAAACGAAAAAACGAATTCGATGGTAAACTATTGGCACTTTCGTTTTCATTCGAATCGACTCACATGGCCTTTATTCTACAATCTCCTGTTAGATTCGAAGACTATTCAAAGAAGCTTGGAGTCTAAATAAGTGATTTGGCTGACAGTTTCACCGACTTTTTTTTTGTTGGTAAACACAGTTTCACCGACTGCCAACCTGGTGTTAATCGTTCTGCATTTCATAATACATCTCTTGATACTTTGAATCTATTCATATTCATGGGATTATGTTTCACTGACATCTTGGTTGTATTTATTATTTAAGCCTTGCCGGTTATTCTTCGTTAAATTGACGATTTCAAATGGTCAATTCAAACGGGGTTGAAATTGATACTTTGGATCGCTTGTATCCCCCCTTAAGACGGCACCTGGGACTCGAGCTTTGCTTTGCTTGGCTCCTGTTGAGTTTGTTATTTGGTTGAGAATTGGATTTTAGAGGTACTTTTTTCAAATAATTCAGATTCAGTTGCCAAATTCTTGTTAATTAAGAATTAATAATACTTTTTTAACATAATTGATAATGAGTATCATTTTACTTTCAAGAAGAATTTCTTCCAAAAATACCCTCAAAAGACTTTGAAAACCTTTTTACTCATTTTGTTCCAAGTGAAGTTTGCAAGTCTTTTGAGGGCATTTTCAGAATAAATTCTCTCTAACATTAAAATGACACTAATTATCAATTATTTTATAAAATATTACTAATTCTCAATTAACAAGAATTTGACGATTGAATCTGAATTATGTAAAAAAATATCAAAAATATGTTGACTTGACTCCTGTTTTGTTCTCACGTAAGAATTGTTAATCAATCTAGTGGCTTGGCCTCATATAGCGTATGAGGCTAGGAAAAAGAAGGGGTTCCCAAACACCATCTCATGCTACTTGCTTTTTTGTTAGTGTGAAGGTGATTCTAGCAAAGCAGAAGTCAATCACGTGCATGGATGACTTATCAGGCAGTGGTTAACCCTTGCAGAACCAACGGCTCAATGCTGCTCTGGACTAGAGAGTTCAACGGTTTGGTTTGGTTCGATCATGAGACAAACCAAACCAAACCGATTATATAATACTACAGATGGTAACCAAACCAAAACAAACTAATATAAACCCAAAATCGAACCTAGTAGGTTTGGTTTGGTTTGATTCGTCGATTTCAATCAATAAACTAAACCATCCTTGGTTGGTGGTCTGACTTAAGCATGTGTATATATATATATGCAGTCACTTCGGTTTGACCCTAAAATCGAAACAAACCCAAACTGAATTGGTTTTATATATCACTAGTAGGGTGCACGTGCAGAACTGCAAGTAGAGAAGTGAACAATTGCATGGTTTCAATTTAAAAGTGGAAAGTGGTTATATGTTGTGATTGTTTTAGTTGGAGAGAGTATTATTTGAAAAAAACAAAATGAGGCCAGAATCTGGGGGGGAATATTCCCCCATCTTTCCTTTATTAATAGTATAGATAAAACTGAAAACTCAACCGTAATTAAGAGCAATCCAAAACTAACCTAAATGGAGGGAAAGTGTTAGAGACACTTTGGAAGTTAAATTTCGGGTAATGGAGACACATGTTTCACTGTTTGATGGTATATTGAATAAGGAAGAGCTCTAACGGGTTTGTATTTGCTAGAGTCTCCACAAATCTTCTGTTCATAATTTAGTACAACCAAATTCTTCATGGGATACAATTTAATTTATCATAGGTATAACCAGATTCATCATCAGTACATGTAATAGGGTATAACTCAACTTATTATTAGATAATATATAATTTATTATGGGGTACAATTCAACTCAATAGATACACCTCATTTCATCATGATAAGTTAGTACGATGAATCAATGAAACATGTAGCGAGTTCTAACCGATCTTCCACGCAAGGGGCTCCAGCCGATACGAGGGCCTCTAGCCGTCGAGCGTATGCTTCTAAGTTCCAACCTTCCACTGCCTTGGGGTTTGATGAAGCGTGGTAGGGTAAGGTGGGTGGCTCCACACTCTCTTTCGTAACTATCTGATACTCTTCTATCTCTCTCTGCGTAGCGATGACTATTCTCTTAGAGTCAACCTTCTCCTTCTTTCTGTGTGGTTTCCGTCCGTCTCGTCGCCTTTTGTTGTTGTTTTCTTCGACAACGTTTCTACTCTCCTTCATCATCTCCTCATCGTCCTTCCTATTTTCGCTTTCGGAGAAGAGGAGGAAGAAGCCCTTACCGTACTTTCATCCGTCGAAGGTGCCTCATTCCATGGACGGAAAGGAATTGGTTAGTGGATTCTTTCTTTTTCGTTTCAGTCTTTGAGGAGGACTCTGCGCAGGTCGAATCGTCATCAAATCAGATTTTAGGTTGCAAATTCGGCACAACCCTACGAAGTAGAAGGTCCAATTCTTGAGGCCCTCGCATTTGGATTTTGCTCGGTATATTTTTCTTGCCCCTTTGTTACTTGTGGCGGTTTGGGAAATTTTCTTTTTCCGATCTTTCTTTATGTATTGTGAATTTCTTAACGGCGCTTTGTTTGAATCTCCTAAATGAAAGGAACAATACGCCCTCTCGAGTTTGGATATTTAAGGTTGAATTTTAATATTTTTTAAAGTGCAACGCACTTGAATTATGAACCATTGAGTTGAATTGAGGCTCTGCCCTAGGGCATCTGTCTGTATCCGTGAATATAACGGATGGAATTAGATTCTATTTTTGGATTCTTAACTGAAAGTGTTTTGATTTAATCTTTTGATGGGAAACTGTGAGTTTTGACGCCATTTTATGTTTCTGATAGAATGCCTTCTTAAGTTAAGCCAGAAAGGAGTTTACGTCTGGGTTTAGTGGTGTGTTCATGAAATTGTACAGAGAAGTATGTGTGTTTGTGAAATCGTACATAGATGGCTTACTCCTACCTCCCACCAATTAACAAGCAAAAATGGCGATTCTTTGTGGTTGGATTTAAAGGATAGTTGAGTCATCGAAATCCCAGTTGAAATTGGCCAGCTATCCTTGTGTAGTCTTACGATATGTCACATATTTAGTGTAATCTGCTAGTCCTGGCGTGACATCCGTCAAATTTATATATACCCATTTCCTTTCATCAGAGTGTTAATTTTGAAATAATTGTTGTTGCAATTACTTTGGATTTATTTACATTTGGTGTTAGGAACGAGCTCTATTTACAATCTACCCCAGGGAAAAAGTGTGTTTGAATTTTTCTATTATATTGTTTTTGTTCTTGTTGGGACTTCTATTGGAATCGAATGAAGTGCATTATAATATGTGAAATTGATGTACTTTGTCATTTTGTGTTTCTTCATTATGTTGTCTAGAACAAATGACAGAGAGCTGGGATGGAAGCTATGACCATGGGAGCCAATCTGATGAGAGCTATCAATTTGAAAGGATACATATTGAGCCTATTTATGATGCATTTGTTTGTCCTCTCACTAAGCAAGTAATGCGTGATCCTGTTACCTTAGAAAATGGGCAAACCTTTGAACGAGAAGCAATCGAAAAGTGGTTCAAGGAATGCAAGGAGAGTGGAAGGAAGCTTGTTTGTCCTCTCACACTAAAAGAGTTAAGAAGCACAGATTTGAACCCTAGCATGGCTCTGAGAAACACAATTGAAGAATGGACTGCCAGAAATGAATCTGCTCAGCTTGATATTGCCCGTAGGTCACTATCCTTGGGCAGTCCAGAGAATGATATTTTGAAGGCCTTGAACTACATCCAGTATATCTGCCAAAAAGATAGATCCAATAAGCATGTTGTTCGTAATGCAGATCTGATTCCAATGATAGTTGACATGTTAAAGTGTAGCAGCCGTAGAGCTCGATGTATGGCTTTTGAAACTCTTTGCATTGTGGCAGAGGAGGATGAAGATAATAAGGTTATCCCCACTATTCCCCAGTTTACTGGTTTTCATTGCAGATTTTCCTGCATCATTGATGCAGCAGGCTGCATATTTCTCATAATTTACTTGTATTGCAGGAAATAATGGCTGAAGGAGACAATGTACGCACAATTGTGAAATTCTTGTCTCATGAGCATTCCAAGGAGAGGGAGGAAGCTGTGTCATTGCTGTATGAGCTCTCAAAATCTGAAGCTTTGTGTGAAAAGATTGGTGCAGTCAATGGTGCGATTCTTATATTGGTAGGGATGACTAGCAGCAACTCAGAGAATGTCTTGACTGTTGAGAAAGCAGACAAGACACTGGAGAATCTGGAAAGATGCGAGAAAAATGTGCTGCAGATGGCAGAAAATGGTAGATTGCAACCTCTCCTAACACTTCTTCTTGAAGGTATTCCCTCCCTTTTTAACATTTGTATTTCCTTGCTTATTATGTTTCTTGCCTTTATAGGATTTTTTTACAATTTTCTGGAAAGGTTTGAGTGAAAAAAAAAATTGGAAAAAGCATCTATCATTTTTTGTGTATTTTTCATAAATAGAAGTTACAGTTTGAATTATTATTGATTAAAATGATATATTACAAATGATTGCATAATGCCTGTTCAAAGTTCTTTTTCTAATCCTCTTCTGACATATGAATTTTCTTTTGTTTACTCATTCCTGGAATATTAGAATGACAACTCTTACACTGTTTTATTTGTTAGAGATTATTATTATTATTATCATTATTGTTGTTGTTGTTATTATAATTAGTATGAATAATGGAGATCTTATTTGAGGGAAAGCATGGAGAATGTACAAAGCCAGGCTTCAGATCCTGGGACGTGAACCTAAGGACCCAAGCAGTCTAAAAGAAAACATAAAATGACAACTCTTACACTGTTTTAATTGTTAGAGATTATTATTGTTATTATCATTATTGTTGTTGTTGTTATTATAATTAGTATGAATAATGGAGATCTTTTTTGAGGGAAAGCATGGAGAATGTACAAAGCCAGGCTTCAGATCCTAGGACGTGAACTTAAGTACCCGAGCAGTCTAAAAGAAAACATAAAAAGCCAGAACCCTTAGGGGCGCTAACATTTTACCATGCAGTTATACTCTGCTGAGAACAGTAATATGAGAACATAAGATATTACTGTTTTCCTCTCTATTCCTCTAGTGCCTCCATGGTATTCTCCACAGAATATCTTTCTGCATGCTTCAAGTCTTCTTGTCCATATGCAGACAGTGTGCCGCTTAATATGTTACACACAGTCACACATACACAAATGCATAACAAACACACGCATGCACGCACACATGCACACGCACACAGAGATTTATAGATGCTTCTAGTGCATTTTTTATCTATTTATACGTTTAATTTGAGTTCTGCCGTTATGCTTACGTTGACTACTGAAAATGCCTGTATTGCCCTTATTAATGTTGTTGAGGATGTGCTTGCTAAATTTACATATGCTTGTTTTTTAGAAGACAATATGCATGCCAAAAGGAAAACAATAATACTAAGAAAATAATGTAGAATTCATTGATATTTTTTAGATGGTTGAGCAGTGCTATATGACCTGATTCTGGACCTGAATTTGTCCAGTAATTATTTGTGGATATGACTGGTTTAAACCAAGTTTCATCATCATTGTATACTCTTTAATCTCATTAGAATGGGAATTTATTCAGGCCCCCCAGAAACGAAGCTATCCATGGCTGCATACCTTGGGGAGCTGGTTTTGAGCACTGATGTGAAGGTCTTTGTGGCCAGAACAGTGGGTTCGGCACTGATCAGTGTCATGAGAAGTGGCAACATGCAGTCAAGAGAAGCAGCCCTGAAGGCTTTGAATCAAATTTCATCTTGCGAGGCTAGTGCGAAAGTGTTAATAGAAGCTGGAATCCTTCCCCCTCTTGTTAAGGACCTCTTCACTGTTGGTGTCAATCAGCTTCCAATGAAACTGAAAGAGGTTTCTGCAACCGTTCTTTCCAATGTGGTGAACTCTAGCTGTGATATTGATTCCATTCCCTTGGGGCCTGACCACCAGACTCTGGTCTCGGAAGACATAGTCCATAACCTACTTCATCTCATTAGCAACACGGGCCCTGCAATAGAGTGCAAGCTTCTCCAGGTGCTTGTCGGACTCACCAGCTCTCCCACTACTGTCCTGAGTGTTGTTGCTGCAATTAAAAGCTCTGGTGCTACCATTAGTTTGATTCAGTTCATTGAAGCTCCACAAAAGGATTTGCGTTTGGCTTCAATTAAACTCCTCCAGAACCTCTCCCCTCACATGGGTCAGGAACTAGCTGATGCCTTACGTGGCACTGCTGGTCAGCTTGGCAGCCTGATCAGAGTCATATCAGAAAATATTGGAATCACTGAGGAGCAGTCAGCAGCTGTTGGTCTGTTAGCTGACCTACCTGAGAGGGATTTGGGTTTCACTAGACAGATGTTAGATGAAGGTGCCTTTGAGCTTGTCATTGCTAGGGTCATTTGGATTCGGCAAGGGGAGACGCGAGGTAGCCGATTTGTGACCCCTTATCTAGAAGGCCTTGTGAAAGTGCTGGCAAGAGTGACGTATGCTTTGGCTGATGAACCTGATGCCATTGCAATATTGCGTGAGCACAATCTCGCTTCACTCTTTGCTGACTTGCTTCAGTCTAATGGGCTTGACAAGGTGCAAATGGTGTCTGCCATGGCTTTGGAAAACCTGTCACAAGAGTCCAAACGTTTGACAAGATTGCCCGAGTTACCGAAACCTGGGTTTTGTGCTTCAGTCTTTCCATGCTTTAAGAAGCAGCCAGATGATACTGGTTTGTGCCCGCTTCACCATGGGACCTGTTCACTGAGGGAGAGTTTTTGTCTTTTGGAAGGAAAAGTTGTGGCCAAGTTGGTGGCCTGTCTAGACCACACAAATGAGAAGGTGGCCGAGGCAGCACTAGCAGCACTGTGCACATTGCTGTCTGATGACGTTGATATTAAGCAAGGGGTGATGGTACTGTGTGAGACTGAGGGTATCAAGCCGATACTTGACATATTACTTGAGAATCGGACAGATATCCTGAGACAGTGGGCTGTTTGGGCAGTTGAGAGGATTCTAAGAACAGAGGAAATTGCATATGAAATTTCTGGTGATCCGAATGTGAGTACTGCACTGGTTGAGGCATTCCGCAATGCAGATTATCGAACTCGGCAGATTGCTGAGCGTGCCCTGAAGCATGTTGATAAAATACCAAACTTCTCTGGTGTCTTTCAGAAGGGGTAGGATTTAAATTGGATGCTTTGATCCCAAAGAAAGTAGGAAGGCAAGGAGTGGTCCATGTCCTGATTATGTTCCTGTTCCGTATTTATTCCTGAGGATATATGAGGGACCATTCTGGGATTTGAACCAAGGAAGCCTCATGGTGATCTTTGAGCATCTATACTTGCTTTAAAGTTATGCGGTGCATTGGTTTCCATTAATAGAGCGATTGTAATGTGTTCAGTATGCTTTTATTTTTCTTTTTAGTAAATTTTTCATGCGTGGTTACCATGAGTTGTATATCTAAATCGCTCTCCCTCTCTTTGGATACCTGATATTGATGTTGAAATAAAAATTTTACCAGCAATGTACAGTAAATCTGTTCTTTATTTCAATACATTTTAGGGTGTTTCAGTTCAAAACTGGTTGACAGCAGCACTTTTTATTACCATTTTCAGTGTCAATCCTGCAACCCCTTTGACAAATCCTTTTTTCCTTGTAGGTAAATGAATCAGAAGACTGAAGTTACTGTGTCAGGTAAGCAATCTTTTCCAACAATGCCAATCAGGAACTCTGTTGCAGAACCCACTGATTAAAGCATGGAATCGACAACATTGATGGAGAACATCTTCCACATGGTCTGATAAAATCTACATCCTTAAGTTGCTATTGCAGGGACTATGGGATGTCCTTGTATCTCCTTCTGTAGTGTCGACAAGAGGTAAAAGTTAAGTAATTTTGTTGGGCATCGCAGCTCTGAAGAGAGATTATTTACGGCTGGAAGTCTAAGACGCTGGAGCTTTTCCGAAAGTTTCAAGAGCTTGGATGGATGCTGATAACCTCTGGTTGGCTGGGACTGAGGTAGATGAGACGAGCTAACATTACTGAAACTGTATAGAAAATTGAAATGCGTTACAGAGAGGTTCAAGATGTCAAGAAGCATCAAGGGAAATCGAATTCTACCGTTGGACTAAAGTTGCAGAAAAGGGCCTTGGCATTGCACTGGATTCCAGCTAAGACCGTTCGTACACGTGGACAATTTTATGTCCCGGGCTGAGATCCCTGCAAATCTCGGAATGAAATCTTTTGTGTTGTTTCTCTGAATTGTTCCGTAATGTGACCATGAGATGCTGTCATATGGAGCATCGCATGACCAAAGCTGGGACAATCCAGGCAAACAACATCGGGTTGGTATCGTCTGCCGCAGATGGTGTAGCATCGTTGGATGCTGCCATGTGTAGCATCCCACGGATGCTGCAATTTTTACAATAAAAAAGTGGAATGTCAGATCAACTAACATTTCACTTTTTTTTAATGTGGTTTTTTAGCATTCGTGGGATGCTACACATGGCAGCATCCCACGGATGCGGTAAGGACAGCCGCAGGGGCCCTGCGGTAGACGATTTCGTCCCAACAACATCTTACGGTTGAGAAAATACTTTAGAGGCCCCACGTGGCAGCATCTCTTTTAAAGAGCAGGACCAATGCTCCAGAAAATCAAACAGGGTGTCAAAAGGTCCCGGACCGTTTGGGTGCTTTTGTATATGCAGTTTGAGGGAAAGATTGCGGAGGAATTACCGTAACGGTAAGAAAGAACGCTGAGTGACGGGTGGGGCAGCTGGGGCTCACCATGCTTGCCTAATTATCTTATCTGCCATTTATAAAATCGGTCTTACCGGGTGTCAACACAGGTGGGTTTCTGATCACGAAGCCAGTCCTCAATCTTTATCCTTGAGCTTCCATACGTTTTTCTTTCTCTCTCTCTTTCTCCAACAAATAGTTGAGATAGTGATAGCCAATTAGCCATGGCCATGGCCCTGTCGTCGTGTTCTCAGCATTCTCTGCCATTTTTAGAGTCTCAATATCGTTCATGTCAACCTTCTCTCTCGTGTACTGCTTCATTCGCAACGATCTGGACTCGTCCACATTCGCGTTGCTCATCTCTAGTTTTTTCGAGGTTCTACAGAAGTAAGGTTAGTTGCAGCAAAAGTAAAACCACAGATTTCGATCCCAAAGTCGGTGTCTCAGTTTACAAGCCGAAATCCTACGAAGAACTTGTCACCGATGCTTCGAATTCTCTTGTGTACGCTCTTGAAGATGGAAAGACTCGTTTGGAGATCGATTTCCCGTTAGTTCCTTTCCTTTTACTGTTTGAGTCTACTTTCTAATTTGTACTCGGTTGACAGATGTTTACTTGTAGTCTTGTAACCATTGCGCCTTAAAATTTGAAATTGGACTGCTAGATCTACACATTCACTTACTTCTTTTGATTGGTAAATAAGATATATTATATATGAAGATAAATAGAAGCACTTACTTCTTGTGATCTTAAATATTGTGTTTTGATTTTTCTTGCATCATTTTGGATTATCGTTCTTTTTATGTCTTCAGTCTCATTAGTTAGCCTTTTGAGCGGATTTCCGATTATTTTTTGACACCATTTCCTTGCTGTGTTCCTTGTCTTTTATTGTGCCTTCAGGCCCTTGCCTACCAATGTTTCTTCATACAAGGTACTTCTTTTGGCACTCAAGTTTCTTAGTTAGATGGGCAGGTGACTTCTTGGGAGCTTACAAGTAAATGATAAAGTTAGTATTAACTTTGTGCGGGATTGAGGATGAGTTGAAAAGATTTTTTTATCTACTCATTCACTGCTCGATTGAATTCCTGTAATTGTTTGCAAAATCCTTCATGTTATGGAACTCCTCAACTTCCTATTTAATCTCTGATTATGTTTAACAGCCATAGTGCATGTGGATTTGGGAGGATTGATGAGTTTGTGAGCAGAAAAAGGTTAAGTTGACATCTTTGGACCTTGGAGTGTGACTACCTAACAGGGTTGAAACATGCTTTTGCTGAGGGTATTCAAATTTGTAATAAGCTCGATGACCTATAAATGTACAGAAGAGACTTGTATAAATGTACGGAAGAGACTTGTATAATAGGTCATTATCAAAGAATTTCAAACTGATTTGAGAGAATATACATATCACTGAAAGTGATAGTTTAAGAACCAAAAGCTACAAAACACATTGATGGCTCATTGGGCATGGAAGCACCTATAGGGTTTTCATTGTGTTTCTTGGATTCTTTGGGCATGGCATTTGAGGGCCATGCAAGTCTAGCCATTTATGAGTTGTCATAGTGATTTTGCATAATATGTGGCGTGAATTCTTGTGGATGGAATGTGACAGAAGCACCAGCAGAAAATTAAAAGGAAAAAAAATGCCAACAAGGCAATAAAAACTCTGATTTTCAGGGACTGTTCAAATACGCCTTTGTCAGATAATTTTGTTCACCAACTTATATTATTAGTCTAATACTGTGATTTATTCTAGTGTGAGGGAAGAATTCTCCTTTTCTTAGATTTTTTATTAATAATATCAAGTAATATAGAAGTTTACTTTGGCACTCGGGAGTAAAGAATTGTAGGAGAGTTGAAGGTATGTTGCACTGGTTTGTGCTTCCATTTAATATATTATATAATAAAAAAGGAGGAAGTTCTCTCTCTCTCTCTCTCGATTTCTCCACTGGTTTTATCAAAAATCAATCTTATGATTCGGTTATTTTGTTTTGATAGTCAACATTTTGTCAAAAGCACAAGCTGTGTGTAGAACTTGAATCTCTAGTAGTGTTGTATGCTTTTAAATGATTGTCTAAGTTCTTCCTCTGATGGTTTCTTATATTGATGAAGAATTAGTTTGCTGATCAAAGCTATTTATAAAATTCCATAATATGTGAAGGGATCTTCAGATGACTTCATCAATGCCAATATTGAACTTGTCTTAGCTATAGTTAGAAGGCTCCAAGAGAGGAAAGGAACCAGGACTTGCATTGTAAGATTAAACTCTTTTTATTTTGTGTTGTTCTTTATATTCTCTGGCTAAAGAGATGAGCTGCTGCAATTTGTATGTATTTCAGGTGTTTCCTGACAAGCCAGAAAAGCGCAGGGCTTCTCAGTTCTATAGAACAGCTCTTGACATGGTATGGAGTGGATTATATAATCAGTATGTTTCCTCAGATGTATTATGGGTGCAAACAAATTTTATCTGAGATTTCATTATATCAAAGTATAGTGGACTAGAAAGTACTAAATTTTGTTATATGAAATTGGCAAAAAATGAACTCCTAATTTTTCAAAATGGACTATTTTTTTTTTCTACAAAACGAGTGTTGGGTCTTATTAAAATTTAACCTTTGAATCTCTTCTGTATTTCTAGTTTTTGTGGTTTTTCTGTAATTCCATGATCTGTTGTACTTATTATATATTTCAAGTTCATTTCTTAACTTTGTGAGTTGGAATCAAATTTCTTGATTGATTGATTGATACACACACACACGCACACTCATACACACAAACATAAACAAATAGTTATATATGTCAAAACATTGTACAAAGTAGGTTGAAGTATAGTTTTCTAAGTGCATCATTTTGTGCTTGCCATTGGAAGGGAACTTTCAGAAAGTTAAGAGCTGTTGTTATGAGCAAACAATACTGACGAACTTATTCATGTTTTAAATTTTGATTCTTTAACAGCTATTCCTCCTTTCAGATTGATGGTGTAACTATAGGAACATTGGATGATGTTCCGAGTGGACCTGTCACGTCATTCTTCAAGTCAATAAGAAACACTTTGGATTTTGATTTTGAAGATGATAATGAAGGTAGGTTCCTCACTCATGAATGACCTTAGAGGTTTTCTATTTATTTATTCTGTTATGGATGTTGGTTTGTGGTTCATGATCCTAGTTGCATGGACATTGAGACTTGTCATAATCATATAACGATTTACTGAAAAACTTGGTATCCATACAACTCAAAGATGGACCTTATTGTCCAGACAAGATAGTATCTCTTCCTTCTATATCTACAAGTGATGCATCTAAGACTCGTAGAAGGGAATTTGTGGAAGCACAAGATCTAGATGGGTATCCATGCATCATTCATTTTTTCCCATCTGTTTTCCCAAGATATCATTACTAATGTAAAAGAAGGGAATTTATGGACTTGGTCATTCATATCAAAAGGCAACTTGCAGAAATTTTTTTTTCAAAAGTTCAAGAACATTTAATGTCAGTCATTATCAGTCTTGGTCAAGAGCATTGGAATAATGTTGAACATACGATCAACAATAATGCAGTTATATAACAGCAAGCTGTCAAATTTTGCACTGGTGAAACACGGTTCATTCACTACTCAATCCATTCTTGTGATGTGGGACTTCTTGTCCGCCAATGTTTTTAATTCACACTATATCAAATATATGTATATATGCATTTAGCAGTCACTGGATACACCAACTATGGATACACATCTGACAAATCAAATTTGCAACATGCAGGGTCTTTGTTGATAAGACGAGTTATCCAATGACTTTGTTCACTAATCATGAAAATTGCACATAAATAATACTTTATTCCAGCAGATAAGCGATTATAAGTCTAAAATTTGCACTCTATGTGGAGGTAATTGAAGAAATTCCACTAAAAATAACTCTTCTTACTGCTTCTCAGTAAATAGAAGATACAAAGGTAATGGGAAGTGTTGGAATTTGTCCCACATTGGGAATTCACCATTATTTCACCCACCATATAAGAGATGGACTTCCCTTACTTTAATGCTTAGGTTTTAAGGTTGAGGCCCCTCTTCTTATGTGTTGTTGGGCTTTCAACATGGTATCAAAGCCTAACCCGTGTCCACGTTGTGCTGTCCAGCTTGAGGGGGGCTGTTGGAATTTGTCCCACATTGGGAATTCACCATTATTTCACCCACCATATAAGAGATGGACTTCCCTCACCTTAATGCCTAGGTTTTAAGGTTGAGGCCCCTCTTCTTATGTGTTGTTGGGCTTTCAACAGGAAGAACCAATTCCTATAGAAATTTTACGTCTCGAATTACAGAATTTTTGGTTAAATATTAGAAAATTTGTAACTATATGTCCTTTCTTTTGGAGTGAGCATGATTTAGTTTTGCAAGTCAATTAAGAATGCACAATCTATTTTGCTTATTAAGCTTGGTCTTAAAATGGATGCTAATTTTAGGACTTTCAAAGCATGGAAGGCTTAACTGCTTGACTGCCATTGCTGGACTTTGACTCAGCCCTAACAGATACATAACATGCAGCACTAGCCTTCAAATTCGTATATTTTTATGGACCTCAACTTCACCTACTTGTAGAGGCATACCTGAGCAAAGCAATAGTCTCACTAATGTCACATTGATATCCCCATCCAAAAGATAACTTATATTTGTGTTTGTGACAAAGCAATAGTCTCGCTAATGTCACATGGATATCTAACAGACAGCCAAGTTGGTTCAGTGCCAATTTGAAGAAGTCATGTACATGTCTTTCTAAGAAACAATAGTAAGTAAAGATTGCAAAATGCTACTCAATTAACATGTCTTTCTAAGAAACAATAGTAAGTAAAGATTGCAAAATGTTACTTAATTAACACCACCAGGAATAACATTGAATCATCTCGTCAGCACATCTATGTCCATCAGTTCTTTCCACAATCAAAATCATCCACAATGTCGTCAATGAAATTCCTGACGAATGTGGAAACAAAAGCCAAGTCAATCTTTAGCTAATCCTATGGAAATTAGAACTACTGAGATTATTAATTTTGGGAGGTCAAACTATATTAGTCAGGTTCTTCACAAAAGAATGAAGGTGTTACCTTGTTTGATATTTGTGTGCATGTGATGCTTTTCAAATGTTATATCTTAAAGATCCAAATGTGTCTGAATGTGTATCAGCATTCTAAGGTAGTTTCTTCAATGCAGGTCGTTGGGCATCTAATGAGCCACCATCACTATACATCTTTATAAATTGTAGCACAAGTGAACTTCCTGCAATAGAGAAGTATGTGGTATGATGTCTTTACCCTTAAACGTCTCTCCCACCCTGTTTCTAGAGCGTCAACATGCTAATATGTTCTCCAAGTATTAGATTGCAAGTAATTTTACCAGCAAAATGTTTCTCGTTTCCTATTGGTAATGCTTGATTCTGCAAAGGGAGCCTAAATGCATGACACCAATGGTGGCACACAAAAGAATCCACCGGTTTGGTGTGACACTGGGATTCTGAATGTGATGTGATATAAATATGAATTTAGATTGTTATTATCACCATTCCTGATTATAGTACAAAGTTGGGAACTTTTCCTATAATGACTGTGTTAGATGTGCAGGAAAAATTTGCAACATCCACTCCTGCTCTTCTTTTCAATCTGGAACTTGATACATTACGGTATAGTTATACTTGTGTATATTCCTTGTTTTATCCTTGGGTTGTATATATCTTTCCTGTTATTGGATGTGCTATTCTTCTTGAATAATTAAAACTCAAGTTTGCAGAGCTGACTTGGGCCTTCTGGGATTTCCCACCAAAGATCTGCATTACCGATTTCTTTCTCAGTTCATTCCAGTGTTCTATATACGAATAAGAGAATACTCAAAGGTATGTTTCTTTTCTTTTATGTTATTTTTTATTATTATAATGTCCTTTTATCATCCAGTTTGAATGATCCCTTTGTTTCTATTTATCCCAAAGACAGTTGCTGTTGCACCTTATGTCATTAATTACAGTGGAGCACTTTTCCGCCAATATCCTGGTAAGATCTTAATTTACTGAAACCCAATCCCATTAAGATTTGAGATGGTATATATTTTTTTAGTTGAAAAGAAGGAAATCAGGTAATCCAATGGTAGTGAAATGGAATTTAAGACAGGAGATTCTTGATACCATTAGTGCCTTTAGGCACATATGATTAGAAGAAGCCACTAAAAAATAACTTTTGGATAAAATGAATGTTTAATTCAAAGACTTCCTGATGGGAAGAAGATATTTATGAGGGAGGTTATGCATGGTCATACTGTACAGGATAATGGAGGATATAATAGAATGCATGATAGATGGGTCTTTGAATGTAGGAATAAGATTGAGGAAGCAATCCTTGAGTTTGTAGTGATTGATGATCTTCCTTTAGCAAATACATAAACAGTTGAATATCTAATAACCTCCAAGATTGGAACAAACTAGATCCAAATTGCGTTTTTCCTTGTTAGAGGAAATAAATTAGGAATTTACAAGGACTGGAAAGTTGTTTTAGGAGAAAGTCTTGCTTCACAATGCAGGTTGATGGTGATGGTTATGGATGTTTGTATTAGTATTTAGAAGAAAATCTGAAATGATCCAAAAATAAAGTGAGAGATCCTAAAAGAGAAAAGTTATTGGTTTTTAAAAGATATATTAATGAAAGATGGAACATGGAATCTGCATAAGAATTGGAAAACAGGATTTAGTATTGTATAAATGAAAATTTCAATTCCAAAAATAAAATTGATGGTGGAGTGATAATTTCCAAAAGGCTGTTGAAAAGAAAAGATTTTGTTTTGAAACTTGGCAAAGAAATGAGAATTGAGAAAACTTAGAAAAATATAGAATGTTAAAAAAAGAAAGTAAAAAGAGATTAATTTGGGCTAAAAAAGGTAAACATATGATAACATGTGTAAGAAACCAAGTATGAAAGAGAGTGAGAAATTCATCTATAAGGTTCCTAAAGTCCTCAGAGCGTTAGCTGAGACGAAAATGGGAAAGGCCTTAGGACCGAATGGCATTCCAATTATTTGATAGAATTCTGAAGACTAGAAAAATGCCAATTGTTTGGAGTAAGAGCATGCTAATACCAATATATAAAAATAAAGGAGATATTTAGAACTTCAATAATCATCATGAAATTAAGCTTGTAAGTCGTACAATGAAATTGTAGGAAAGAGTGGCAGACTATTGGGCCTTTGATGAATAAAACTACATGTACTACCTTTACGGTTTAGGATTACGACTTAATGGAGGGCACTTGTTCCCTTGATACGCTATAAAAATGTGGTCCGGATGGGTATCATGGACTTGCCACTTATACACAAGTGCAAATGGCACTATGACAACATGAAATGTAAAATGGAAAAATTGACTCTTTTTAATGTTTATTATCCAGCATCTATGTTGACAAGGATTGGCCGGCATAGCAGGTCGTATTATTTGGTTATGTATGGGAACTAATCATTATTACCATCTCCAATTTCATACTCTTGCAGGGCCTTGGCAGGTGATGCTTAAACAAGCCGAGGGTTCCTATGCCTGCATAGCTGAAAGTGCAACCCGTTTCACCCTAGGTGAGGTAACTACTTGTCTAACCTAACCCAATTTGGATTTCCTTCTATGTTCTTGGTTTAGTTTTTATCCATTATGCATATTGATTAATTATTATGCATATACGTCAGACCAAGGAAGAACTGTTGAGGGTTCTTGGTTTACAAGAGGAGCAGGGAAGCTCAATAGCATTTCTCCGACGTGGCTATAAGGTTTCTCCTCATTATCTAATTAGTTTTGTTCATTTCTGCTGTATTATCTTGATATATTGTGTTTTTATTTTATTCCATCAAGACTGATATTGGTTAAAAATGGATTTCTGCGCAATGAAGGCTGTAATGCTTGTAGTAATGCAGCCTTCTTAATTCCCAATGTGACTAAAACACCTCAGGGCTAACCATACAAGCTGAGAGCTTAAAAAAGAGTTAGCTGTCTGGTAGATTTGCAACAATGGTTAAGCCATTCCACAGAGCAACGATTGAGGGTTCACATCCGATGTGTCCTACGTTGGAGATACCCTTCAAGAATCAGTTTTTCATGTGATGTTTGTAGCTATTTGTTACTGAGTGACATTACAGGAAAGAGATGCCATTTGCACCGTTGCCATTTGGTAAGATTGAAATTTGAAATTATTTCACGACGTACCTTAGGTTTTCATTAGCTAAGCAACTGGCTAATTTGGTCTTATATTCTTTATGAAAAAATTGCCAAATATAAATTTCCGATAACTTTTTTCCAAGCACAACACCACATTAATCAAAAGGAAAACTCATTCCCTGTTTTTCTTCTTCTTTTCTTTTTTCGTTTCAAATTAAGCACAACCTTCAAATTCATTTCACATGATACATGATTTGAAATTACAGACTGCTACTTGGTGGGAAGAAGATGTTGATTTGGAGCTTTCCTCTGCATGGCGTAGTTGAGCAGAAGAAATCAGAACCTCGTTTTTATCCAGGATAAAAAGGTAATGGGGCCTTGTAAGTTCAAATGTACTAGAGACCTCGAATGGGACTAACGTTCATGTAGCCTCAGACCTTGAGACACCACTTCCTTATCGTGTTTCCATGCACTACCTTAGTCCCTCGTCATTGTTAAAATTTATCTTACCTTTCCTTTCCGCTTCCTGTAATTCATATTGCTCTTGATGACTTGTTTTGTCTCTTCAAGTTTAAAAATCTATACATGTGTGCTCTCTTTCAGTAAGACACTGAAGTTACGAAATTGCTTGTATTTCAGGTTTTAATTGCATCGACCACAACTAAAAATTGTTTCAGTTCTCACAAAATTTGACATTCAGCAGCCACAGCTTGGTAAGGTGAAGCCAATGGAATTCTCGGGTTTAAATCACTGGATATATATACAAATGTGTACGAGAATATCTAATATTTCTTCGGCTGCTATAAACATCAAAAAATTTTTTTTTTAATTTTTAAATTGGGTTGTTTTCAACAAAGGCCCAGGGGAGAAAGGCACCCAAGATTGAAGCTGTATTACTGCAAACTTGCAGGTTAAAAGGAATTTTCCATGAAGCATTCTGATATTCACGATTCACTTTTGCTGACTTTTTGCCTTCTAATTTCCAGACTGGTGGGGGACCTCAAGAGGTTGGTCACAAATTTTGCTGAACTGCATCACTCGAATGAATTGGAAAAAATTACAGCTGCAGCTATCGTTGTTAAGCTATCCAATCTAATTTAACTTGCAAGCAAGCCACCAATGGCTTGGTGTGACGTGAACAATGTCACCTAGACTGCACCATAAACCCCAAATTTCGCTAGAGCTTTGACATGACAATGTAAGGAAAAAAAAATTACATCGAAACAAAGAGCAAGGAAGAGCCTTAAATAGGAGTTTTGTAGATGAAACCAAGAAATGCATCTCCCACGCCATATAACATGACTTCAATCTCTGATTCATAATCTGCATGGAAAATTCTAGAAAAAATGAAAATTCTCTTCCAACTCAAACTGTCCAAATCTATAAATTGGTGCAGCATCCTTTACAGCATGAGAATAGCCCAAAGTTTGTCACTTGGAACTACAATGTAACTGCAACGGTTGTTTCGTGTACCCTGAGGGCAGTTTTCAAGTACAAGAATCATTTTCATAAAACTGAAAGTAAAGCAAGCAAGTTGCAACAAGAACACCACTTGAAATATTGAATCAATTTAACCATTAAAAAATACAATCAATTTCTTTTGTTGGTACAACCCAAATCCTTCACAGGAATTTAAACAAAAAAAAAAAAAAGAGGAATAAATCAAGCCTCTCTAAATTAGATTGCAAACCCAAGTTATAACCAAGATACAAACTCTACACTAAAATAACAGATACAAGAATGAGCCTGAACTTTGTGCACGAGATGCAATACATGCATCCAAATGTTCTTCAAAGGTAGCAATGATTAGTCAAATACTCACAGACGTAACACGGCCAATGACTTTGTCACGCATGATGAAGGACCTAGTTCATGAGCCACATGCTTCTTGGATATATGGCTCCATTTTGGGTTTGAATCAGAGACATCACACATAGTCAGGAAATCCAACACTTGACCAAATATTTTGAACATCTCAACCCCAAAGATCTGGTTCCTGTCTGCTACAAATACAGCATTTGGATCCAACGGGGCATCTGGATGTACTGAAACCTCAGTCCATGTAAAAAATGCGAGGTCAAGCTCCCAGAGTTTCCTAATAGCTTTATCAGCACTGCTTCTTTGACCATCCCCTTCGCACCAGGAAACACAGAGGATGAAAAGACGATTGTTGCAGCAAATGAGTCTGGGCTTGTATTCATTGAGATGAGGAGGGGGTGAGGCAGTGTGTATGCCAACCCAAATACCCCTTCCTAAGTCATAGGCTGCAAGTTTGTTAGTCTCAGAATAAGCATAAAACTTGCCCTTACAAACAACCCCAGAACAAATCACCCCAAACTCTCCAGGCAATCTCTGAATTTCTGTCCACTTGTTTGACACCGGATCATATATTTCCCCAGACTCTAAAGGTTCGTCCCAGGCTCCCATGCCACCAACGACAATTAGGAGAAATTTCCCACTTTCTTCTGTGTTTGACAGGTTATTTTCTTGCTTGACAAACTTATATTGTCTTTGAGACACAAATGAACTCCCACTTTCATCAGATGTGTCTATGAGTGCGCGTCTTAGTGAAAGCCTGTGAGGATCCTCATAGACATCAGATACGCAGCCCACACGTGATTTTGGAAAGCGTCGAACCTGCTGGTTTTGAAAGATCGAGCAATCAGGACCAGTCTCAAAAACTCCTATAATGGGCGTGGATCTTGCATATTTCATTGGTGCAACCTTCCGCCATGATCTAGTTTCAGGGCTGAACACCAGTGCCTCATTGTGTATCACGAATGAGCTCCTATCAACCTTGCCAAAGTTGCTCAAGCTAGAACAACCACCAACAAGATATAAATCACTCCCCATACTGGCAACAGAGAATAAGAACCTTCCTCTGAGAATATCTGCATTTATTCTATGCCATTGTTCAACAGATACATCTAGTGCATGAATCTGGCCACTCCAATAAACATCTCTTACAACACCAAAGAGGAACAACCATGGACTCTGATGCTGACCATTGTGCCTCAACTGCATGAACCGATGCGTAGAGGTCAAGTATCTCCATTTCTTACAAACAAGACGAGCAGTCATGAGAGTGGTTAGTGGGAGCCTTACTAAGCACATTTCAAGGAGGTCATCTGGAAGAGAAGGATTGATTATATCAATATCAATCCTTGGTGGCTCTTCAAGTTCTTTTACCTTTCTGCTATTCCTCTTCCAGAACATCTCTGTCATGCCGTATGAGAAGCAATCGACCCTAACTTCCTCAGCACCACAGGTTGCTTTGCATCCACTGCCTTCTTCACCAGCATTCGACCTCCTCCGACAGGCAGCATTCCCGAAATCCTCACTTGTGTCAGCGCCTACTTTGCAACCTCCACCTCTGTTGTACAATCCGAGGCATCTAGACTGAACTTTCTTCTCATTTGACTCCTCCCTATCATCTCCATGACTCTTCTTTCTTAGCTTCTGACTAACACTTCTTGCAAGACGCCTTGACATAGTCAAAGCCTGTAAATCTTGTTGAAGAGACGCTTCTCGTTCGAAACCCCCAGTCATCATGCCACTTTCCATTCCCTTCCTAAGTTTTTACCGAAGAGAGCTGTCTTCCAATCACCACCTGATCTCTTGCACATCACAAGTTCTCGCCACTCCAGTAGGCCTAAATTCCCTAAAACCTAAACCCTAGGTCCAGTACTTACCATCTTAGTCCCAAAAAGTTCATAAAAAACTAGGTCAATTAGAAGATTGCTTTCTTCAAATCCGAACTAGATCTCATCCCGTACGGAGATCATGACATTCCAAAAGAAATTAGTAGAGCTTAGAAACTCGTCAAAAATTTCGGAACCCTCCACTTCCTCGGTATAGAAATACGGTTACAACTCCAAAGTCATGAAGACAGGAATATAAATTCAAACGATCGAAAAAGCAGTTCACTACTACAGCGGACAAAGTTATCAGAATTACCAGGTCACGCATTGAAGCTCGTCTAAGAATATAGGCATACGAAACGCCGCATCAGAGCACTAAAACAGTACGAAATGCGAAATCAAGTCCAGAATCCAGATTCACAGCAGAAGCACCCAAGTCAAATCATAACAAGGATATTTAAATCTATAACCGTAAATGTGAAATCCGAACTTACCTCAATTGTTTCAAAAGTCTCAAACAGATCTTCTTTAAAGCATCGATTGTCAGGGTAGAAGACTAGGGTGAGTCGATAACCAAAACAGCTTGGGATCCGTAAGCAAAAGAAAGTGGAGAATTTTTACCCCCAAAAAAAAAACCTTTGAAGTGCAAAACAGTGAGTTTCGCTCTGCAGCTCTGAGCTCTCCGCTCGATCTGCCGTATTTTGTTTGTTGTGATATTTAATTTAATCATAACTTTAGTGATTTTGTTAACATTATATTCGGGTCCACGTGTGCCCTAACTTGAATATTTGCGAATTTGCAATGGCGAAAACCGCAACGCAGCTGTTGGACTTGGACCCTTCGACATGGGTCCCACCGATTTGACTAATCTATGTGTCGTGCATTCCCTGGAGTTCACTCCACTGAAATTAGCGCTGGGGTAAAACGTCTGGCTTATGACGTTACTCAACGTAACGTTCCACTTTCTTACTTCTTGATGTTTGGAAAGTTATTGCAGAGTTGCATAGGGATTTAGGATTTACGACTTTTTAGTATCTTTTTGAGGGGTTGACATCGTCTGTCGCGTTGCACTGGCTACTGCTGCTACAATGATTTAATGCCGCGTGTCTCAACCCGCAACGCCACAGACGATGTCAACCCCATTTCAAGGACCACTCAAAGCAGAACCTTATTCTTTCCTCCACAATTACCTCATCATCAACACTGCATCTCCTGAATGTCTCTTCTGTTAGAATCGAACATAAACCCCAGAACACAACAGCAACACCAGCCAAACCTTTGAAGCCACAAACTCCATTAAAATCCACAAATCCAACCACTACTACTACTCCATCCAAGCCCAAGCCTGCAACTGTAAGTACTCCTTCACAACCAAAGATCCTCACAAAAACATCACCAGCTCTAACCCCCTCTCTCCCTTCTACCATCATCAACACATTTGATCACTTCATCGACCCTCCACTCCGGCATGCCTCCGATCCCAAACAGGCTCTCTCCCACAACTTCTTTCCCGTCGACGAGCTTCCTCCGACGGAGTGCGAGGTCGTACACGGCCAACTCCCACCTTCCCTGGACGGTGCTTACATTCGTAATGGACCCAATCCACAGTACCTTCCCTGTGGTCCTTACCACCTCTTCGATGGTGAAGCTTGACGTGCTGCAGGGTGGAGAGAGGAAGGACTGTGTGGTGGCGAGTAGGATGTACGCACCAGGATGTTACGGAGGTGAGCCGTTTTTTGTGTCGAGGGAGTCGGAGAATCCCAACGCCGACGAGGATGACAAGTTCGTGTTGTTGTACGTGCATGATGAGAACGCCGGGGAGTCGAAGTTCTTGGTGATGGACGCCAAATTGCCGGAGCTTGATATAGTGGCCGCCGTGAAGTCGCCCCAGCGAGTGCCTTACGGATTTCACGGTCTTTTGTGAGAGAAAGGGATCTGAAAGGCCTATAAAACCGTAAGAAAGTGGGGTCTGATAGGACTCGGAACGAAAATCAGGGGGTTTGAGACGAAGAACCCAAGATGGGTTGACATCGTTTGTGGCGTTGTGGGTTGAGACACGCGGCATTAAATCATTGTAGCAGTAGTAACCGCTGCAGTGCAACGCCACAGACGATGTCAACCCCTTTTTGAGATATATTACTTCTGTGTTTTGTTTTTGCTAGGTACTATCTCAATTTAATTTTGAACTTTATTAATGATACTGTTTAACCTGGCTTCCTATCAATAGAAAAAAATATAACGTTACTCAACTAGATGATTTTTAATCATAACTTCGATAATTAATAAAGAAAAGTTAGGACTGTTTTTATTTTTTTTTTCTAAACATTATCCTCCCCAAACAAAACAATCTTACATTATTTTAAACTAACTACTGTTTATGCCCATGTTTTCTACACGTGTAGTGTGTAGTCCCGGGTAACTTTAATAAAGCCATTTGTAGGAATTTCTTGGGAAAATTAATT
Organism: Buxus sempervirens; assembly: GCA_947561395.2. Lineage (NCBI taxonomy): Eukaryota > Viridiplantae > Streptophyta > Magnoliopsida > Buxales > Buxaceae > Buxus > Buxus sempervirens. The sequence continues at coordinate 939,365 of OX387184.1, read as the reverse complement.
TTTAGTGGTGCTTTATCAAATTATTTAAGATTTAGTCAGCAAAGTTTTGAGCTTTAACTTTTAGTGCACCTTTATCAACATATTAATTTTTAGTGTCATTTTATTATTATAAATCCAATATTCCAAGAATGCCCTCATATCACTCATCCAAATGACTTGTACAAGTACAAGCTAATTTATTGACTTGTACAAGTCCCGGAAGTAAGTTGTATAAGGGTATTTTTGAAAGAATTTATGTGTAACAGTGAAATAGCATTAAAAATTAATTATTGTGATAAAGGTGTACTAAAAGTTAAAACTCAAAACTTTGTTAACTAAATCTTAAATAATTTGATAAAGTACCACTAAAAATTAATTTTCTCTTAAAGTTAGTCATATTTCTTGAAAATAAATTAAAAGCAAATGATTATTTTTATGTGGACAAAATTACGCATGTATGGCCTTTGTGCATCCGTCCTAATGATTCCATGACATGTGCGGCTACATGATAAATGATTAATTCGATCAAAATAAAATTTGTAACGGAACATTTGCTTTTAAATATTTTGGCAAAGTACGTTTAATTTAGAATTAAAAATCTCACTCACCATTAATTTTTTCGACAGTATCATTAAACCTGTTTTTTTTGCTGATTTAAAGCTTTTGCTGATTTAAAGCTATCGACTACCAAAAGTGACGGCATAAAGTAAAGTTAGGTCTCATAGAGGAAACCAATAGCGAGTGACTTGAAATTTGTTGGTGCCCTTGGTTGGAAGATTTTCTGGTGCCCTTGGTTGGAAGATTTGCTGGTCCAACGGTGATGAATGTGTTTACATAGGTGCATGAAGCCTATGTGTACACACTTTCCACCGTTAGATCAGTAGATCTTCCAACGTGAGAGACCAACTGATATGGCCTCATAGCGAGTAGCCTTGCCTGCGGACCGGACGAATACAACGCATTACGGTAATTTTTAGTCGGGAAAATTGGATTTTAGTGATATTTTTTTTTGAAATAATTTGGATTCAATCTACCAATTTTTAGTAATTGCAAATTAGTGGTACTTTTTTAAAATAATTGGGAATCAATATCATTTTACTGTTTGATTCTTTTCTTTCCAAAATGCCCTCAAAAGACTTTGAAATCCTTTTCACTCATTAGGTACAAGTGAGGTTTGTAAATCTTTTTAAAAGTATTTTTTGAAGAAATTTTTCATAAACATTAAGATGACAATGGTTCTCAATTATTTTGAAAAAGTATCACTAATTCTCAATTACTAAGAATTTGTCAACTACATCTGAATTATGTTGAAAAAGTATCATTAAAACCCAAATTTCCCATTTTTAACCCTTGTAGGTAAGGGCCAGGTGAAGTAGCTCCTTAGCATGGCCTGATTCGGCCCGGCCATGGCCTTCAAGAGTATTAGTATTAGTATGCTAACGGCCCATTGAAAGCCTCCTATAAATAGCTTTTATAATTAACTAGGGCTGTGTTTGGGGTTGCTTAATTAAGTGTTTAATATAGCTTATAGCTTATTAAAGCACTTATTTAAGCAAAAAATATGTTTGGTAATGCTAAATGGGTCAGCGCTCACCCTTAAGCACTAGAGGGAGATTACCCGGAAGGAGAAGCTATTCTTAGCAGCTTCTCCCCCCACTTATGCAGAAGTTTGAAATCTCTGGTTCTTCGACAACCTCGTCACCTCATTACCACAGCAAGGCATCGCATTTCAGAAGCAAAAAACAGGCAAAACCATACTCGGCTCGAGATAGAAATAGAGAGACAATGAAGAAGAAAAGCAACGGACATAAACAATCAAACTGATGTAAGAGGCAGCTGACGAATGAATTGTTAAAAAAGTATTGTAAAACAGACAGAAAATTTCAGTAAGAACTCAAAAGTAGGTAGAACCGAACCAAAATCAGGTGTTTATGGGACTTTGTCTTGGCGATTTGACTGGGTAGAACTAAAAACTCTACAGCTAGGCAAGCGATTCTCTGGATCATCTCGGTGCCGTGGATCATTAGGATCACCTTTATTAGGTGGAAGCCGCAGCAGGAAGATTCTTGATCCATGAGTCCAATGGCTTTCCGACCGAATACACGACAAAACCAATCTTTCTCAGCTTCTCGACGTTCACGACATTCCTTCCATCAAAGACGAATGCCAGCTTCTCCATCCCGTCGTAGATTCGCTGGTAATCCAAGGCCTTGAACTCGTCCCACTCCGTCAAGATGCAAACGCTGTGAGTTCCCTTTGCAGCCTCGTAGGCGTCCCAAACCACGCTCACGTTCTTGGACGCGGTCGGGCTGCTAGGCACCAGGTGTTGTGGGTGATCCCAATCGAACTTGTTGGTGGCCAGATCCCTCCGAATTTGATCCTCCGTCACTTGCGGATCGTAGATTGACAGTTGAGCCTTGTCCCCTAGTAGCTCGTGGCACACATTGATGGCCGGTGTCTCTCTCGTGTCACCCGTGTCCTTCTTGAAAGCGAATCCAAGGATGGCGATCTTCTTGTTGGAGACGGTGTTGAACCTGCAAGACACGACTCTGTTCACGAACCTAGCCTTCTGTTAAGTGCTTGAACAGAATTGTTTACGAAACAGTAATTTCTTTAAACATTCAACTTTTTTTTTAAGTGCCGATAAGAACTTAAATAAGCTAACTCATCTATAAGTCCTTACCCATAAGACCAAGTAATCCCAAACGCCACCTAAATGACTTTTATGATTACATAAGTTGCGTAGCGACTTATTTGTTTAAAATATACACGTGCAACATTGAAGAATATAGGAAGACAAGAGATTACCAAAAAATAAGTAAGTAAAGATATTAAAAAATATAATTACACGTAATCTAATTAAAAAATATATGATTTTATTATTTTTTTATAAATAGAGATGGGAAGAATTATATTGTCAATCCTAACAAGCTGATACGAGACATTTTACTGTTTTTATTGTGTTTCGGCATGCTTATGTCTACTATAATATTTATGTATGTATACTTTATGGTGAATATAGTGAGGGTTAAGAATTATTAATGAAGTAGGAAGAAGAAGAGCTATGCGTAAAGTATAAAAGTAGTAAGGTTAATTTCTAAACCACCAACATAATGTTTTTCACCAAGTCAATCTAATAGATGCAATGACATACAGTGCGAATCCTGTGGCCCTACCTATAGCAAGGTTGTGGTTGGTTGGCTGTAATTAAAAAATAAATTTTGACCAGTGTCTTTGTATCAGAATTAATTTTGTTAATATTTTGGATTAATCATAACGACTTTCAAGACAAATGATATCATACGAGGCGAAATCTAAGCATTATGGTACAATGATAAACTTTTTATTTGCAAATGTCACAAGCTGTTTAAATTTTTTTTTTTAAATGACTCTCATAGTTTTGGGATGAAATCTCAACTACTTCCTCCTACAAGGAACTATGTAGTGTGAATAAGAATGCTGTCACGTGTGGTATCTCATGGGCTATAATTTTTTAATATGAAAAGTTGTTTCACATATTTCAACTACAATATATAGAGCCATGAGATGCTTTGCGTGATAGCATCTGATTCACACTACATCGGTTGTTGCAGGAGAAAGTAATAGGCTATTTCAAACCCATAGTTAAGCTATCACAAGAGTTGTACTGCCAAGAGCTATTTCTTCTGCATTTCTTATGACAAGAAAAAGAATATAGTTAATCAGATAATCTATACTATATATAACACGAGGTACCCCTTGGGAATCGTGTCAACGTAATGTTTGACTTTTCAAAACAGTCCTTACACATGATTGAGAAGATAATTGTCTCAATTTTTAAAAAACTTAATAATCAATTGCCAAACCGTTTCATCTCTGTCTGTCTCTTTCTTCATACGTGCAATACTACACATGCACCCAATTAGTAATGGTTACTAGAAGCTTATGTGGATATTTTATATTTTTTTCTTAGGCTCTGTTTGCTTTGGTAGAAAACAGTGAAAAGAAACGTAAAGAAAAGCACTTTCATCTCCATGTCATTATTTTCTATTCATTGAAAAAGGAAAAATTCTAGAAAGATAGAGCTATTGGATAATCGGATTAGGATAACGGTCGTATTATCCATTTGATTTTCCAAGGTGATTCGTGTGAGTTAAATTTTTTCAAAAGTTTTGGATTAGGTAATATGCCATACTCTTCGTGCACGGGACTGGCGTAAAATGCAATTTGGATTTCTTGCAACACGCGCCCGTTCCCTCCACCCCCAATTCCATCTAACTTCCTGGCTTGAACGCAAAATTCAAAAGAAAATCTTGCGTGTACAACGGTGTGTCCCTGTCCCACCGACAAAAGCGCGTAGGTGTCGTTGCAGACGATCTGTAGAATAGAAGCATGTGATGTGATAAACGAGGCAACACGAGTAGACAGAGTCACAGAGGTGGGGTTCGACGGAAGCAGGCATCTGTTCTTCTGCAATTTTCTCTTCTTTTCACTAGAAAGAAAGAATTCCACCCCGATGGCAACCAAAAATCTGATCCTTTCTGTCTCTTCCTATCCAAGTTGCACTCTATTCCTTACGCTTTATACTTTCCTTCCTGAAATAAAAAACCAATCAAGAAATCGGAAACCTAAAATTCCGTATCGAGACGGAAGCACATGCCAATGTTTCATCACTCCATTATCTTAATCAATAGATCAAAACCCTAATGTACCCTTTGAGTCTTATATCACTATTTCATAACGTACTCGCTTTTCAGTATGACCACAAGGATCCATGGTTGCAATTCATCATGGGTCCTACGACACCTTTTATCTCTTTAGCTGTCTTTTCTTACGCGATAATGTCTCTTCATACAAAGAGGCAGATTCGTTCTCTCTGTCTGTATTCCGCCCCCGGATCGATCGAAACCGTCTGATTCGTGGAATCGTGGGTCACTCGAGAATTTGAATTTTGTAATGTATTCGTAGCTCCAAATCTGCTGAGTGAACGATGATGATCTGGCGCTTATTCTTACCTAAAGTATCCTTTGGCTGGGGTATCTATTTCTCTCTTTCTCATTTAGCGCCTTTTTTCCACAAACGCGGAGCTTCTCTTCTTTGGGAAAGAGAGTGTCGGTGTTCATTCTTCTACTAAATTAAATGTTAATTTTTTAATTTCTGCTTTTTCATTTTACTAATTTAGATGATTCTGTGACTTGAATCTGCACGTGGTTTTGATTTGCATAGCTTCAGTGTGGTCCATGTTTCTTGTTCAGCTATGGGGATTGTTACCTGAAGAGGGGAAGCTCTTGGTGTTCTTAAGTTCTCATGGTTCTTTGTTCTATAGATCTTGCGTTTAGTGCCTTATGGAGGTGGCTTCTTTTCATTTATCTTTATTTTGGACATGTATGCGCTATTTTTTGTTTCCATTGAGAGGCATCAGAAGGCAGGTGAAATTGTCTGATTTGGGTTTTAGGTTTTGAGTGTAACACAACATTTCTCATCTTCTTTTGCACTGTTTATTGGTGGCAATATTGATGAGGTTTTGGATTACATCTCATTCTCAATGTATTCCCTTGTTTTGTTACTGAATCAGTCATTTGGGCTCTGGTTATTACCTCTTGTTCCCTTGGGAGTTCAGGATCTGTTTTTCAATTATTTTGGTCCCTAAAATATTTTAGGTTTGGTTGATTATTTTTGGTAGTCTCTTCTGTTGATGTGAAATAGGATTTAGTCTGTACAGTGGAAGATCACTGGGGCTTTTATTGTCATCTGAATCACAATGAAAACAGCTTGGATTATTTTATTATTGCTTCTTTATTTTAGCCCGTTTTCAAATGGGGTCAGTGGGAATATTTCATCGAGACCGACCCTTGTCAATATTGGAGCGCTTTTTACGTTTGACTCCACCATTGGGAGAGTTGCAAAGATTGCCATGGAGGCAGCAGTTGCAGATGTGAATTCCAATTCCAGTGTCCTTGCTGGAACCAAGCTTGCTATGAAAATGCAAGACACCAATTGCAGTGGGTTTCTTGGCATTTCTGAAGGTACTTTGGCATATTTTCGCTGGTCTTTAGTTACTTGTTTTCATCCTTTTTCTAGTTCTTGGTCACAGGTTTATTAGATGTCAGAATTCTATTGAAATCTTTCTCTTGTTCAAAGTCGCTGAACCCAGGTAATTGGGGAGAGCACATTGTTTTGTTGATTGATTGTTTTTGGATTTCACTACTGAATACAGCTTTGCAATTCATGGAGGCTGATATTGTCGCCATTATTGGTCCACAATCTTCTGTACTTGCCCATGTTATATCACATGTTGCAAATGAACTCCAAGTACCTCTGTTATCATTTGCAGCCACAGATCCCACCCTTTCTTCTCTTCAGTTCCCCTTTTTCATTAGGACAACACAGAGCGACCTGTACCAGATGGGTGCAGTAGCAGAGGTGGTTGATTACTATGGTTGGAGGGATGTAATTGTGATCTTTATTGATGATGATTATGGACGGAATGGAGTAGCAGCATTAGATGATAAACTTGCAGAAAGACGTTGTGGAATATCTTATAAAGCAGGTATTCCTCCTGTTGATGGGGTTAGTCGTGGTGACATTACAGATATTCTTGTTAAGGTAGCATCGCTGCAGTCTCGAGTTATTGTTCTGCATGCAAACCCTGGTTTGGGTCTCAAGGTTTTTTCTGTGGCACACCATCTTGGAATGATGGGTGATGGCTATGTATGGATGGCTACTGATTGGCTTTCTACTCTTTTAGATTCTTCTTCACCACTTCCATCGGAAACCATGGATTTGATGCAAGGAGTTCTTTTATTGCGTCAGCACACGCCAGATTCAGAAAGTAAAAGAGATTTTTTCTCCAGGTGGAATAAGCTGACAGGTGGTTCATTTGGGTTAAATTCTTACGGCCTGTATGCTTATGATACAGTATGGCTGGTTGCTCATGCCATTGATGCGTTCTTCAATCAGGGCGGGACCATTTCATTTTCTAATGATTCAAGGTTACATGATGTCAAGGATGGCCGATTGCATGTTGAAGCATTGAGCATCTTTAATGAAGGGAAGGTTTTGCTGAATAATATATTGCAGACAAGCGCAATGGGTTTATCAGGCCCTATCAAGTTTGATTCAGACAGATCTCTCATTCGTCCTGCATATGATGTCTGTAATGTGCTTGGTACTGGGTTTCGACGGATTGGATACTGGTCTAACTATTCTGGGCTCTCGGTTGTTCCTCCTGAGACTCTTTACACCAGGCCTTCTAATCGTTCAAGTGCAAACCAACATCTATATAGTGTCATATGGCCGGGAGAAACAATGATGAAGCCTCGTGGATGGGTTTTCCCAAACAATGGAAAGCAGTTGAGAATAGGTGTGCCTAATCGAGTTAGCTACCGGGAATTCGTTACTAAAGTGCGTGGTACAGATATAGTCAAGGGATTCTGCATAGATGTCTTCACCGCTGCTGTAAACTTGTTACCATATGCTGTTCCATACCGATTCATTCCTTATGGAGATGGTCAAAAGAATCCAAGCTTCACAGAGCTTGTAAATCAAATCAAAGCTGGTGTAAGTTTGAATTTAAGTTCTTGTGGTTCAAATCTTAGTAGCTTAAATCCTTATTGCCAATTCCTGCTTCCATCTTTTGCAGGTCTTTGATGCTGTTGTAGGTGATATTGCAATTGTCACAAACAGGACTAGGTTTGTAGATTTTACGCAGCCATATACTGATTCTGGACTTGTTGTAGTGACCCAATTAAGGAAATCGAACTCAGGAGCTTTGGCATTTCTCCAGCCATTTACTGCACAAATGTGGTGTGTTACCTTTGCTTTCTTCATTGCGGTTGCAGCTGTTGTGTGGGTTCTGGAGCATAGGTCAAATGATGAGTTCAGAGGTCCGCCAAAAAAACAAATTGTTACCATCATATGGTGAGTTTCAATATTCAGTCCTAAATTGATAATGATTAGTATAATTAAGAAAATTTTCTTTTTCATATAAAATGGACGATGCTCTCATGTTAAGGTTGGGAGATATAGTTTTCGCAATTTGAGTTGCGGGAGAATGGAAGCTATAGATGTCCTGCCTGGAAGATGCCAGCTTGCTAACTTGGTCAATGACTTGTTGCCTATCTCAGAACCTGGTTCTCATCTTGTCCTTGCCACTTAATGGCTAACCTTTTAACTAGCACACTTACTTGCCCCAAAAGGAAATTAAGAAGAATGATTCCCTATCTATAGGAAAGGGAATTATTATTGTTGACAGGATTTTTTAATAACTGAATCCTACCATGCCATGCAGACCCCTTGACCTCAGGATGTGTGGAGTGCCATAGATGGTCTGGTGTCACTGACATGTGGTGTTTGATTGTTGAGCTGGATAAAGCTGTGTATGAGTTGGCAATTTTGGGGCTGCAATTTGGGTCGGTTAAAACCGAAACCGAACAGGTCCAACCCGACTTTGGGTCGGTTTTGTTTGGGTTATATAGACTTTGGGTAGGTTTTGGTTATAAAAATAGAGAACAGAATTTGTTTTGTTCGGTTTTGGATTGAAGTCTCAGGTTAACCGAACCGAACCGAAAACCAAACCGAAATATAATAATATATATAAAATATACAATACTTAAAGTTGTAATAATAAAATATAACTTATAAATTATAAGTTATAAAATAATGAATAAGATTATTATTTTATAAATCTTTGTAATTAATTATTAAATTGATTCATGAGCTCGAAAGTGCGATCCAAAACAATTAACGTATGACTTGGGATTCTAAGCTCTTTGCTCCATCTTATGTATGCATGTGAACTACTTAAGGGATTGGACCGCATGTAAGTGATGATCCTTTAAATTTGTTGTGTGTATTCAATAAATTTTTTTGGGGCAAAAGTGAGAATCTCTCTCTTGATAGCAGGTTTTAAGTATGGGAAAATGACCCAAACCGAACCGAGTTGCAACCCTAGTTGGCATGGCTTCTTGGTAACATGTCTATTGAGTTGAAACCATATAGCAGTTTGCCTTTGTTGCGTTGCTTGGTGTCAACTTGTAGCAATGGTAATATTGCCTAGGTCTTGCTACCTTAACAGAATTCATAATGATAATCTTTGGCAGTATTCATAATGACCAATCATAGCCATGCGACATGGCCATCAAGGAAATTGGGTTTATTCGTAGGTACAAAGGTTGAAAAGAAGAGGGTTTTGTCTATGGCTAGAGTCTTACTCTTAGATTGGCAATTTTGGCATATATTGACCATGTTGTACTGCTGTAGTCCAAATTTTATGAGCACACAACATGGACACTTTGGCAGTGTTTGCACCACCAATTGTGGCTTCACTTGTAGCGCTCTAGATCCGAGTTCATTAAAGATATAACTTGTCTCACGATAACACTATGCATGAGCCTATAGCAAGCTAATGCCATAATATAATTCAACAATTATATCAATATCAGAGTGTGGAAACAAAAGAGAAATAAAACCAACTAAACTAAATTTTCATTACTTCATAAATTTTGAGAAAGTCCTTAAATAAAATAAATAAATCTCTTATTATAAAAATTTTGGACACGAAGGTCTACTACATCACCCACTCTTATCTTTCCAATCATAAAATACTTCCTAACTACTGAAAAATAAACTCTCTAAAACATAAATCAAAATCCTACATAAGACAATAGTAATTGTCCTCTACGTAGTCGTCAGACGGATACTCCTCACTAGTACCCTGTGGCTCTACCTCAGTGGTATCGTCCTCTCCAGAATAGTCTGAAAATAAAACAAAACAAAGCAAGAATGAGATATAAATCCCAGCATGCATGAATAAAACATTTTATCATATATATAATTCTCAAGATAGCATGTGTTTCAAATATAGAACAGTAACGGATAATTCAGTTGCAATTCATTTTTCAATTCAATATCGAAACAAAAATTTCCAAACAAATCAAATTAAATCATCACGATGATGTGACATCATAGGACTCATGAAAACAATACATCTTTGAAAAGCTAAATGCCTGAGTCAAGGGTTGCCACTTCATGGCTTAGGTGCGAGCTAAGATACACAGTCATCGACTAATTGCGGATCACCCAACCGAGATACACGGAGGGCTGGCACGTACAATCCAATCAATTGCAACAATGTGGGAATACCAGACCAAGAAACATGGTGGGTAGCCCAAAATAATCACATCGAGATACATGACGAGTGAGATTGTTGTAGCACGACTAGATACAGGAAGGCCTCGTCGAGATACATAATGGGAGCATATGTGAAACAAGTTTAAATAAACAAAGAAAATACTATTCTCACTCTTAGCTAGACTATGGATTTATACCAAGCTATGCCCATTAGGCACATAAAACAAAATACTGAAATCATATAATCTTTGATACCAAAAAACAATTCACAACATTTATAATTCATCTCAAATCATCTCCAAGATACATGGAGGAAAATAATGCTCAAACTCAAGCTACATGAGTGAGAAATGACTACTCCAAGGTACACGGAGGAAAATATATGCAGTTCTTTCAAAACAACCCTAGAAACATCTTTAGATAGGTCAAATACAAGTCTAGGAATTAATAAAATTAAAATAAGTTGAAAAGAAAAGAGTTTGGAACGATAAACTCGAATAAAAGCTATTTCAATAGAACATACCCAAAATCTTTATAAAAATTCAATTTAATCAACGGCTAGTGCAAACAATCTCAAAACTCTCTAATCTTATTAGTATATAAGTTGGAAATCAATAAAAACAATTTTATAGTAAAAAACTAGGTCTATTTCAAAAATATAAGTTTACTGTCAAGAGCGTTCGAGCGATGTTAGGTGTTGGTGCAGGCGCTCGTTAAAATCTCATTTTAAAAAAAGTCGGCCGCTCGGAATCGCACTCGAGCGTTCTCTCAGGCGCTTGGTTTACTAAAAATTGTCAACTTTCGGGTTTTGAAAATTTTAAAAAAACATAGGCGGGGCATTTAGTAGCGCTCGAGTGCTGTCAAGCGCCCTGATAATTACCTCAGCGCCGAGCATGACGCTCGAGCGTGATTGCAGGCGTCTGTGCAAACACGTAAAAATTTGAGTTTTTGGAACTTTGCAAAATTTCATATTAAAATCAAATAACATCAAACCAACACTTCAAATCATTTCGAAAACATTCAAAAACCTCTTCTAGACATGTTAGATAAGTTTAAACAAAATAAAACCTCGTTTATAAATCAAATCGAATCAAAACCCATTATATAAATACACTTTAACAGTTTTTGAGAAAACCAAAACATAACTATAAAACCTACGAAAATCCTTATATAAACTAACATGGTTTACTTCGAAATCATCTCTTAATATGTATCTAAATCATTTATAACAAATAAACGACAATCATGCAACGATTAAACGAAAAAAAGGTGTTATTTGCCTTTTTTGCAAGTTTCAACTCTAAACTAGCAAGATCAGAACTCTACTTCTTCTCATTTAATTCTGGGTGTGATCTCTTCTCTCCAAACTCTCAAACGCACATTCAGCAAGTCTCCTTCAATACCACACGTCCAAGACAAGAGAAATCAACCTTCTATTTTCTTAAAATTCCTTTTTATACTTAAAAATCTGATTCTAACCTATTTAGGAATTGCTTTTCTTCTAAACTTATTAATAGAAGTACTAGGACGTCCAGCAATGTCTATTTAGGTAATTCCTTCATATTTAATTAAAATATGATAGCCTACCTTGCTTATTTATCATACTCATACACCTTCACCAATTAAAACTCAAATAAAAGCTCAATTATATACTTACTTGGTTGTTTATTCCTTTTCTTCACATCCTTAGCAATCTCTAGGCTTGATCTTCCTCTTCTCGTCCTATTCATATCAATAAAATTCTAATTAATTACTTAATCCAATTTTTTCCTCAATAAATTAATTAAATTATTTAAAAGGGAAAATTTGGGGGATTACATCACCTCATGTTGTCATGCATTCGTGGCTTGAACTGTCTTCTCCCAACCCCCACACCCAATTGTAAATAGTGGGTTAAAAGGACACGGGTCTCTTATTAGTGTCTATCACTCTTTTCTCTTATGCTTTGCTGGGATACCTTTTTGTTTGATATTCTCTTCCTGCTCAAGCTTAAGGCAATGCCCTTCTCCCATTCCCCTGCTCTTTTCTAAGAATTTCTCTTAGCCTATTTTTTTTCCTTCCCTCTCTTCCATAGAACGTGTTAATTGCTTGTTGGGTTAGAAAGGCTAATACTCAGTTTAAGCTGCTTCCTGTGCTAACCTAGAGCCTAGAATTAGATTGCAATTATCTGTTTCCCAAGTGCCCTCTATTTTGTTATGCCTCCAGTGCTTAACCTAGAGCCTAGATTGCATTATCCATCTCGAGGTTACAATTGACTATAGAGGATCTAGTGTATCTTTGAGGTTACGAGGGACTATAGAGGATGTAATGTGTGCTGTTTGTGTGCAAATGAGATTGCACAAAGTGTTTCGGGGAGTTTCTGCCACTGAGATTAGAAGAGGGTGGGGATTAATAGCCATGGAAGGGGGGTAAGGGGGACTGTTAGAGTGAGATGTATTGAATTTCCTTCTTTATGCCTTTGCCAATCTCTCATGGGTAGTTTGTACTTTTCTGATTTCATTTTTTTTTTGGATATGAATGCATGCTCACTATGATTCATCAAAAAAAAAAAAAAAAGATTGTGTTATCCATTTCCCAAGTGCGCTATTGTCTTCTGCTAGACTATTGCCAGGTTTGCTGGTGGATGCCTGGTCATCTACTATAATAGGGTCTCTTTTGGAGTTTTTGACAGAATTTATGAACAATTACATTTTAGTTATTTAATTGTTTATTTTTGACAAGTTGGTAAGGTTCATTTTCTTGATTGTTTGGATTTTTATATTTCATGGTAAAATTTGAGCTATGCTATACCTTAGGTCTGTTGATTTCAATCAAATTCAATGTTTTTTAAATTAAAGATATATAAATTTTGAGAAAATGTATCTGCAGCAAATATTTGAAAATCACTAATAGTTGCATTAAAAGGTGAGCAAAAAGGAGAAGGAGATCCTCCGACTTTATTTTTAGTAAATATTTTATTTTCCTATTTTAAAAAATTTAAGTCATTTAATTTATTATTATTTTGAGTAAAAGAATGTGATATGTTCATTTAAAAAATTGTTCATTCTTTATAAGGATTTCCCTTTGTATCATGAAAGCTTTTTGTTTTTGATACATAAACTTATTGTATTTGATACATCTTTCGTTCTCTCACTTTGCAGGTTTGGCTTATCAGCTTTAACTTCTTCCCAGAGTAAGTGCGATTCAATTTCTTAGTAATCCTTTCTGCTTATGGTTGGCTATAGGTTGACATAATGGTGGGTAGCTGCATTTATCTCATTGGAGTTGGATCTTTCTTTCTATTGTAGGAGAGAATACAGTGAGCACATTTGGTCGTTTTGTGGTAATTATATGGCTATTTGTTGTTCTGATAGTCAACTCAAGTTACACTGCAAGTCTGACTTCGATCCTCACAGTGCAACAACTATCTTCTCCAATAAAAGGAATTGAAAGCTTGAGATCAAGCAATGAGCGTATTGGATACCAAGTGGGATCTTTTGCTGAACATTATCTGAGTGAGGAACTTGGCATACCCGAATCTAGACTTGTTGCTCTTGGCTCACCTGAAGAATACGCTTTAGCCCTCCAACGGGGCCCTGAAAAGGGAGGTGTTGCAGCTGTGGTTGATGAACGTCCATATGTAGACCTCTTTCTCTCAAGCAATTGCAAATTCAGAAGTGTTGGTCAAGAGTTTACCAAAAGTGGATGGGGTTTTGTAAGTATTACCAAGGATGCTCCACATTTATAGAAGATTTGGTTGAAGATGCATGGTGGACCTCATGAGCCATATTTTCTGTGTGTTTGTGTGTATATATATATAGATATAAATATATGTATGTATAGTTAAAATATCATGTGAAATTTATTGATTAAAAAAAACAGATTAATTTTAGGTAAAGTAACAAATGAATTCATTCAATCAATATACATGTACCGGTACATATATATGTACATGCGCGCGCACAAGCGCGTGTGTGTGCATGACCTATGCCCTGAAAAGTGGTCTTCTGTCTTTATTGAAGCATGATTGCTGAATTTGTTTCTAGTATCATATAATATTGGCAATTAATATACTTACACAGATGTATAATGGTGGGTTTGTTTTTTCTGCATGCATTATATATATATTTTTTTGGCTTTGAATGGTGTGAAAAAAAAAATTGATACATTTCTTCCTTTTTAATATTTGTGTTACTAGGCATTCCCGCGGGACTCTCCCCTAGCAATTGACATTTCAACTGCTATTCTCACCCTATCAGAGAATGGAGATCTCCAACGAATCCATGACAAGTGGCTGACGAAAAGTGCTTGCAGTTTGGAGAGTGTGGAGCTAGAATCTAACACGCTTCACCTCAAGAGCTTTTGGGGTCTCTTTCTCTTAGCTGGGGTAGTATGCTTTATTGCTCTCATCATACATTTCTTCTTGATTATATACCAATTTAGTCGGAATGTGTCTGACGAGTCTACTTCTAGTCGTGAAGGTAGCTTGCCATCTAGGCGCCTTCAGAGATTCTTGTCATTTGCTGATGAAAAGGAAGAGCCCAGAGAAAGCAGGACCAAGAGAAGAAAAGTGGAGAAATCTGTAAATGGCAGTGATAAGGAAGATGAATTGGAGAGGAAGCGCCAAAGAGGACAGATGGAGATGCTCCCTTAACAATCTGTAAATGGCAGCACAAATGACTGATCAATTAATTGGTTCGATCATTTCTAATTCTAATTATACTAAAATGGGTTTATTTTCTTGTTCATGTAACTGGTTATGCATGTGGGAGCGTTCCTCTTGTGTGTTGAAATGATTTTGTTGGATACATGTTGTAAATTTAAAGACAACATGCATATCCTGAAATAGAAACTATTGAACAAGAATAGAATTGTGTATTTTTACACTTAGCTTTAGTAGCCTCTTGCATTTTTATCTTGTAATTGATGATACGGCATAGGTGCAACAATGGATGGTTGATTTGAAATCTCCAGTGGTATCCATCGACAAGAAAGGAAAGAAGGGCATCTGCTACTAGGTGGATGTCATCTCAAACGTATGCAGCACTGCACATGTTCTTATGTTACAGTTACCCAAAATCATAAAAGATTGGAGCTGCATGAGAATGTCGAATGGCCAAACCAAAAATTGACAATTCTATTATTGGTTTGCCCTTTTGTGGGTGTCCAGCTCTAACTGAAAATTCGGTCGGATTGCCCTTCACTGCTGGAGAGCATTATACACCAGTTATGAAGGACTCCTTTTGAATGAATTTAGTTTTAGTTTTTTCCTCCCTCTCTCTCTCTCTGCTTTTTACTTGGACTCTCGATGAGGTCCAAATATCTTTCTGAAAAAGAATAGGGCCAATCCCAAGCCATTTGTGCTCTTCTGGAGCAATATTATTTGCACCCACAGAAGCTTCTCCCGGGCCATCTTTGCAGATGCTGGACCACTTGCACCCAAATTCGTTAATTTTGTTTGTAATGGAACTATTGTTCTCTTTTCCACGAGTCCATGATGCAACCTAGGCATGATTGCCACCAAAAAAAAAAACCTAGGCATGATACATCACAATATCCCACCACTAACATCTCAAATTTCCTATTATTTTCACATTTTCACGTCACCATCATCGACATCGTGGTCACTGGAGTGGATTCATGGTAGCTGTAGTTGATCTCGACGTCATGGTCCACAATGCGTTTCCTAGTTGCCCTACTTTTCTGTTTTCGTTCCCGTTTACATGTAATGCTTCTGGGGATGGCTTCAATGTGAACCATGAACCATGCATTGCATAAGCTGACGAACAAAAAAATTTCTGCTACTTTCTCATAGTAGAGGGATCCCAACTCACCTTCGTTGCTAAAATTTTCTCTGCCCCTGGTTATTTCTGTTCTCAGTTATTGGAAGTTGTTACGCCTGAGGCTAATAAAAATAATCAAGAACCCTTAGTCGTGATTCAAGCCTTTTTCTCTTGGTGCTTCCAGTCTTTAGGGGTATCCTCTTCAATTCACATGTGTATCCTGCATTATGTAATGGTGATTGTCTTATTTCTTTATGATTGATACACGACGCTTACTCCTAGTTTTTCTTCTTTTTCTCAGGTATCCTTGCTTCACCAGAAAGGGTCTTCCCTGGCTTGTGCTGCTTTTAACATTAGGTTGGTAATTTTGTGTTTTCCCCGATCTGAAATACAGGCTTGTCAATAATGAATGAACTAAGCATATGTGTGTTGAACTTGAGTTAGCTTGGAATATCATGGAGATTTTTGTTTTTGAACTCAAATTCTGATAGCTGACCCTTGATTTTCTCTCCTTTTGCTTATTTTGGTGTTTGGTTTTTGATTCCCCTTCTTTCATCTTGCATTTATGCCAGGTGGGAATTTCATTTTCCTTTTTTTTTTCTCTTTTTAAGCTGGCTATAGCCATATTCATTCATCAGAAAAGTTAAAAGTATTAACAGACACAGCATAGCTGTGAATATCATCTAGATGCCAAATAAGAAATGACTTACTTACTAGGATGCACATTTGATGTTTTTTACCAGGGACAAATTCTGCCATTGTACATCATTCTCAGAGTGGGAATCTGGTCTTGTCTGAAGTATGGTTCGGCTCGAAATATTACTTGTTTCATATGTTGTGATGTTTCTTAATGGGGTTTGTACAAATGCTTCTCCAAGACCTGCTGTTGTGAACGTTGGGGCTATTTTTACTTTTGATTCAATGATTGGGAAAGTTGCAAAGCTGGCAATGGAAGCTGCTGTAGAAGATGTGAACTCCAATTCTGCTGTTCTCGGTGGAACTAAATTGGTAGTTAGAATGAAGGACTTGAACTATAGCGGATTTGTTGGTGTTGTTGAGGGTACTTTTCCATACTGTGGTTCTTTTATTATATCTGCCCTCTTTCACAAGAGTATGTGTATTGTCTATTTTCAAACCTCAACTTACATGTCTAGTTGCATTCCTGATTGCAGCTCTAGAGTTCATGAGGGGTGACACTATGGCCATTATTGGTCCCCAGTCATCCATTGTGACCCGTGTAATCTCACATCTTGAAAATGAATTGCATGCCCCTCTACTCTCATTTGCTGCAACAGACCCCACTCTTTCTCCACTTCAGTACCCCTTCTTCGTTAGGACCACACAAAGTGATTTGTACCAGATGGCTGCAATTGCAGAAATAGTTGAGTACTATGGTTGGAGAGAAGTGATTGTGATCTTCAATGGTGATGACAATGGACGAAATGGGATTCTGACATTAGGGGATGAACTTTCTAAGAGACGCTGTAAGGTTTCCTATAAAGCAGCTCTAAATCCTGCAGTGAATGGGAATGACATTATGGATGTACTGACTAAGGTGGCATTAATGGAGTCACGGGTTCTTGTTGTGCGCACTTATATCAATCAGGGTCTTGAAGTACTCAATGCAGCTAACTATCTTGGAATGACAGGAGCTGGATATGCATGGATAGCTTCTAGTTGGCTCACTACTGCCTTAGATACTGCATCTCCCCTGTCTGCAGGTGCAATGAGTTCAATCCAAGGAGTCCTCACATTGCGCATCTATACTCCAGATTCACAATTGAAAAGAAACTTTGTCTCTAGGTGGAGTACTTTGACTAGTGGGAAGAGGAAGGTTGGGTCTAACGGTCGAATACTTATGGTTTATATGCTTATGACTCCATATGGCTGCTTGCTCGTGCAATTGATGCATTCTTCTATGAGGGAGGAACTATCTCATTTTCAAATTATTCAAAGTTAAAACAATGGACATGAAGGGAGTCTGAACCTTGAGGTATTGAGAATCTTTAATCAGGGAAACCTATTGCTTAAGTGCATATTACAGAGCAATCGAATTGGTTTGACTGGATTGCTTCAATTTACTTCAGATAGGTCCCTTGTTCATCCTGCATATGGAAGTCATGAATGTGCTTGGCACTGGAATCCACAGGATTGGTTACTGGTCTAACTGTTCTGGGTTATCAGTCATACCTCCGGAGACGCTATATACAAAGCTGCATAACCGTTCAAGTGTGAATCCACAACTATATAGCGTAATCTGGCCTGGTCAAACATCTAGGAGGTCCCGTGGGTGGGTTTTCCCAAACAATGGAAGGGAGCTGAGAATATGGGTCCCCATCCGAGACAGTTATCCTGAATTAGTCTCTCAAGTAAGAGGAACTGATATGTTGGTGGGGTACTGCATTGATGTATTCACTGCTGCTCTAAACTTATTACCTTATGGTGTTCCATATAAATTAATCCCATACGGAGATGATGAGAATAAACCCAGTGTAGATGAGCTTTTGAATCTGATTACCGCTGATGTAAGTGTGAAATTGAGAAACTTTTTCCTGTAGTTTGATGATGTGAGTATATATCAATCATTCCAATCAAATTTCTAAATGGATTTTTGTAGGTGTTTGACGCTGCAAAAGGTGACATTGCAATAACTACTAACCGAACAAGGATTGTGGATTTCACACAGCCATTTATCAAGTCTGGACTAGTTGTGGTGGCACCTGTTAGGAAGTTGAACTCAAATGCCTGGGCTTTCCTGGTTCCATTTTCTCCTAGAATGTGGTGCATTATAGCTTTTCCTTTCTTGTTGTGGGAGTAGTTGTGTGGATTTTGGAGCATAGGATAAATGACGAGTTCCGGGGCCCTCCCAAGAAACAGGCAGTCACTGCTCTGTGGTGAGTTGCTCAGATTTATCTTATCTATACTATCATATAAAGCCAAGTGAATGGTTGGCCCCCCACTAAATGTGAGGGGGTGTATACATCGTATGCTATGTTGAATTTGTTAGATTTCGAAAGCATTTAACATTACATGCTTCAGTCCTTGTCTCATTATACAACAAAAGACTTGGCAATATGACGTACATGCAACCTTTTATTTTTTGGTAATCAACGTACATGCAACTTGTGCAAAGATCTCATGTCTAAACAGCAATAAATACTTTTATATCCACGTCGTACTCCATCAAAGGAAGGCACAATGAAATTTCCTCAAGTCCATAGATAGTACTAGGGGTGCAACTCGGTCTGGTTAAAACCGAACCCAAACCAACTCGAACCGACTTCGGTTCGGTTTCGGTCCAAAAATCCCTAAACCGAATTAGGTCAGTTCGGTTTTGGGTTTCATGTTCGATTAAACTGAACCGAACCGAATACATTATTTCCCTAAACTGAACCGAACCGAACCGAATTTATATATATAACATATATTATATATTATAATATATGATAAACTTTTAAAGTTTATGTTTAAACTTAAAGGATATTACAAAAAAACCATTGTTTAAGATAAGAATATTGGTCTAACCCGAACCGAACCGAATAGTTTTCATGTAGTTTGGTTCGGTTCGGTTTGGGTTTTGGTTTTTATATATATTTTCGGTTCGGTTTTCAGTTTTGTTGGTTCGGTTTTCAATTCGGTTCAGTTCGGTTCGGTTTAACTATGTATATTTTCGGTTTGGTTTTAGGTTGACATCAACCCAGACCGAACTGAACCGAGTTGCACCCCCTAACACATAAGTAGCTCATGGGAATGAAATCGTCTGTAATTCTTTATCGAATTGTAAAGTGGAATGCTTTCACATGAAGCATCTCAAGGTTATTATTTTTGTTGTCATTATAAATGTCATGTGGGGCCTTCTTGGGAAACCAGTAACCGTTGTATACTCGTTGTGAAAGCATCCTACTTCAATAACAATTGGATACTCGTGAAAGCATCCTACTTCAATAACAATTGGATACTCGTGAAAGCATCCTACTTCAATAACAAAAAATTATTCAACGAAGAATTGCAGACGATTTCATCCTCTTTTCCCATACCATTGTTTACAATACAACGCGACCAGCCCCTTCTCACTTACCATCCATCCATGCCTTTTTGTCCTGTTAATATAAAGGTTGATTAAGGACGACAAAATTACGTTCATCTCTCTTTTTGGTTCCTAATAACTATAGGTACCTCCCCCGAAATTTTTAACTTGAAACCAACCTCCCCTATGATTTTGCCGTTGCATATCATATCTAATAGAATTTACATTTAAGTATAAGAGGTTTAAGATTTGGAGATTCAAATGGTTAAGAACTAATAATACTTTAATTTAAAATTATGGATGATTTAGTCATTTAAATTTCTTTGACGGGCTGGGCACGACATGGCCCGTTAACCATCCCTAAGTTACTAAAACGTCAAGCTCATGAAATTACTCAACGACATGATTAGTCATACTTTATGAAAATAAATTAAAAGCAATGATTCGATGTGCATCCGTCATAATGATTCTATGACATGTGTGGCTACATGATAAATGATTAATTGGATCAAAATAAAATTTGTAACTCAACATTTGTTTTTAAATATTTTGGCAAATTACGTTTAACTTAGAATTAAGAATCTCACTCACTATTAATTTATTCGACGAAGTATTATTAAACCTTTTTTTTTTGCCGATTTAAAGCTATCGACTACCAAAAGTGACGGCATGAAATTAGGTCTCATTGGTAGCAAATAGTAGAGATGCTTATAGGGCCCGTGGCCCGGCTGGCACGACCCGCATCAAGTAGGCGCACTGGGTCGTGCCGCGTGCGGGCCCGTCAGTCACGATAATGGCTAGTCGTTTTTTACACACAAAAAAGTGTTAACTTTTTTTTATAACAAATTTACCCCCCAATAATCATATTAGGGGGGTTATACTTGTAATTGACTGTAAATGACCATTTCTACCCTTCCAACAACCAAATAACAATTATATTTGAGGGTAGAAGTGATAAAAATCCACTTTTAATTTTCTTTAAATAGGCATAACCCTTTTCACTCCAAACCACATCTTTTCTCATTTCTTCTTCCTTTTTTAGGGTCTTGTTTAAAGATTTGGCTAATGGCCGATAGACTTGGCAGAATGCTCACATTGGAAGGGGGGGGGGGGGGGGGGGGGGGGGGGGCGCTTTTCATAAGCATTAACAAATCTTTTAACAGGACTCTAAGAAAGTTATAAATTTTTTTTTGTGTGGCTTTCTTCATTTTCTTCTTAGAATCATGTTTAGTGATTTTGCTAATGGCCGGCAAAGTCACAGTGCTCTTTGAGCCTGACCGTTAACAAATCACTAAACAAGCCTCTTCACATCTACATAGGAGTTGCAAAAGTATTACTTGCATCGATTACTGCTTGGACAACTAAGCAGTAATCGACGCAAGTAACACTAAGCAGTAATCGACGCAAGTAACATTTTTGTAATTCCTCATCTTGGCACGGTTCAAGAGGTAAGTAACTTTTTTTTACAATTTGCTCTATTTATTATTATTTTTTTTACAAAAAACTACCCCGGGCCTGCGGGCAACCCGCCATGCTTGGGTTTTCCTTGACGGGCTAGGCATGGCACGACCCGTCAAGGAAGCGGGTCGGCCTGTTTAGCAACCCTAGCCAGTAGCCTTGCCTGCGGACCAGACGAATACAACACATTACAGTAATTTTTAAACCATGTAGCTAAGGGCCACGTGAAGTAGCTCCTCAGCATGGCCTGATTCGACCTCGCCATGGCCTTCAAGAGTATTAGTATTAGTATGCTAACGGCCCATTGAAAGCCTACTATCAAATAGCTTTTATAATTAACTAAATGACTTTTATGATTACATCAGTTGTGTAGCTACTTATTTGTTTAAAGAGTAAATTACACTTACCTTCATTATGGTTTCTGACAATTGCAGATACCTCCATTGAGATTTCTGAAATGACACTTATCTCCCTTGTCAAACTTGTAAAATGTAATTTGACTATTTTACCCTTTATCAATTATTTATTTAAGATAAGAAAATTTTAAAATTTAAAATAATAAAAGCATCCATGATTTTTTAAATAGATTATTAAGATTTTTAAGCTTTCAAAAAATTATTTTTATTATAAAAATCACAAAATCTTATACTTTAGTATTTAAGGAAGGGTAAATTTGTCAAAAAATATTCAGATTTTAATAAAATTTGTATAAAAAGAGATAAGTGTCATTTCAAAAACCTCTGGGGAGGTATTTGCAATTGTCATAAACTAGAAGGAGGTACGTGTAATTTACTCTTTCTTTAGAATACACGCGTGCATCCATTGATGAATATAAGAAGATAAGAGATTATCAAAAAATGAGTAAGTAGATATATTAAAAAAATATAATTACACGTAATCTAATTAAAAAATATATGATTTTATTATTTTTTACAAATAGAGATGGGAATAATTATATTGTCAATCCTAACAAGCTGATACGAGACATTTTACTGTTTTTATTGTGTTTTGGCATGCTTATGTCTACTATAATATATATATATATATATATATATACTTTATGATGAATACTGTGAGGGTTAAGAATTATTAATGATGTAGGAAGAAGAACAGCTATGCGTAAAGTATAAAAGTAATAAGGTTTCTAAACCACCAACTTAATGTTTTTCACCAAGTCAATCTAATAGATGCAATGGCCTAAAGTGCGAATCCTGTGGCCCTACCTATAGCAAGGTTGTGGTTGGTTGGCTGTAATTAAAAAAAAAAATTCGACCACTGTCTTTGTATCAGAATTAATTTTTTTTAATATTTTGGATTAATCATAACGAATTTCACTGCAAATGATA
This sequence comes from Buxus sempervirens, assembly GCA_947561395.2. Lineage (NCBI taxonomy): Eukaryota > Viridiplantae > Streptophyta > Magnoliopsida > Buxales > Buxaceae > Buxus > Buxus sempervirens. The sequence goes on along the minus strand of OX387184.1, from coordinate 916,683 downwards.
TCATACAAAGCGCAATCCAAGCATTATGGTACAATGGTAAACTTTTTATTTGCAAATGTCACAAGCTGTTGTCGAAAAAATTTTTTTTTTTTTAAATGACTCTAGTTTTGGGATGAAATCTCAACTACTTCCTCTTACCCAAAAAAAAAAACCTACATCCTCTTACAATTAACTATGTAGTGTGAATAAGAATGCTGCTACGTGTGGCATTTCATGGCTATAATTTTTTAATATGAAAAGTTGTTTCACATATTTCAACTATAAAAAAAAAAAAAAAAAAAAAAGAAGAAGGCCATTAGATGCTTTACGTGATAGCATCTCATTTACACTGCATCAATTGTTGCAAGAGAAAGTGATAGGCTATTTCAACCCGTAGTTAAGCTATCACAAGAGTTGTACTGCCAAGAGCTATTTCTCCTGCATTTCTTATGACAAGAAAAAGAATATAGTTAATCAGATAATCTATACTATACATAACACGAGGTATCCCTTGGGAATTGTGCCAATGTAATGTTCCACTTTTCAAAATAGTCCTTACACGCTATTGAGAAGATAATTGTCTCAATTTTTAAAAAACTTAATAATCAATTGCCAAATTGTTTCCTCTCCGTCTATCTCTTTCTTCATATGTGTAATACTGCAAATGATGGTTACTAAAAGCTTATGCGGATATTTTATTTTTTCCTTAGGCTCTGTTTGTTTTGGTAGAAAGCAGTGAAAAGAAACGTAAAGAAAAGCACTTTCATCTCCATGTCATTATTTTCTATTCATTGAAAAAAAAAATTTCTGGAGAGATAGAGCTCTTGGATAGTTGGATTAGGATATCTGTCGTATTATCCATTTGATTTTCCAAGGTGATTCGTGTGAGTTAAATTTATTCAAAAGTTTTGGATTAGCTGCGTTTGTTTTGATGTAAAGGTTTTTCTTTGGAAAACATTTTACATCATAAAATGTTTTCGGGAAATTCAAAGTTTTTCAACTGTTTGGATTGACATTGGAAAATAGATTTGAAAATGAGAGTTTTTCATTTTCCTCTGTTTGGAACAAATGAAAAAATAAAAGAAAATGACCTGAAACTTCTCAAAAAATTTGGATCAATCAAAGTTTCATTAAAAAAATCTACATAAACAATTTAAAAAACATAAAATTCTAAATTATAACTAACAATTTCAGTCACTCTTGGCCTTCCCAACCTCATTCCTAGATGGATTTCCCACTGACCTATCCAGAAACCGATAGGAAACCATTGGCAAGTTGTATTTTATAGAACAATCACCACAATTCCTAGAAGATGCATCATGTCCTGCATCACGTTCATAAACAATGGTAATGCCCTCTTGTGAATTGACAAATTGATCATCTCCATTGCAGTCACAATTTTTGTGGTTACCCACTTCACCCAATTCTATATCAGCCATCTCATCCATATGTATAAAATTCTCAGATTGTTCCCCAACAGAAGTGCGGAATATTGATGTAACATCACAATCTAAAGGAATTTCACCATCAAGAACATCACCATTGCTCTGATCAAGAAATATGGGTTTGGCAGTTCCATTGCAGTCACCATTAACCTTGCAAGACAACTCAACTTCACCAGGTTCTATAGGGGATTTTCTATCTCTTTTCGTCTGAATATCTCTTGTGCGCTTTCCTAGAAACCAGGAGGAAAGATCGGCTTCAATTTTGCTCCAGAACAAGAATTTTCTCTATATTTTGGAACTGTGGCTTCCACAGCGTTCAGTGAAGGGCATTCGATGCTTGATTTAATCATCCCTGCCCGATCCAACAAGGTGTTTTGGAGATTCTCACAACTAGAAGGATCTGTTTCATCAATGGTTTTAGAAGCTGAGCATAAATCATCATCCAAAACAATGTGTTGCTGATGAGTTTTGGGATTACCCAGTTAACAAGGGGGATTGGCTTGGTTCCAGAGGAAGAAGAAGAATGCAAGAGTAAAAAAAACCCGAAACTCGAACGCTTTTTCTGATAAAATATTTCAACGCCCCGTTAAAACAGACGAATGCATACAAAGATTACAATCGGGCTTTCGTTTTTTTTAGGCAACAGATAGATACGGGTGTGATTTTGTTTTCCGGAAAAGGACATACGGGATATTGAACGGTAAGTCATTTTCTAGAAAATTAATATTTTTAAGGAAAACTATTTTACATTATATTGTATTTTACATGGAAAAAAAAACTTGGAAAACCCTATTTTATCCGAAAAACATTTTCGCATTAGATTTTACATCGAAACAAACGCAGCCCAAGTAATATCTCATTTTCTTCGTGCACTGGATTAGGTAATATGCCATTTTTTATTCAAAAGTTTTGGATTAGGCAAATTCAGAAGAAAGTCTTGCGTGTACAACGGTATGTCCCGGTCCCACCGACAAAAGCGCGTAGGTGTAGACTGTGTAGTTGCAGACGATCTGTAGAAGTAGAAGCATGCGATATTGCGATGTGATAAAGAAGGCAGCACGAGTAGACAGCGGTGGGGTCGACGGAAGCAGGCATCTTTTCTTCTGCAATTTTTTCTTCTTTTCACTAGAAAGAAAGAATTCCACCCCGATGGCAACCATAAATCTGATCCCCTCTGTCTCTTCCTATCCAAGTTGCACTGTATTCCTTACGCTTTATACTTTCCTTCCTGAAATCAAAAACCAATCAACAAATCGGAGCCCTAAAATTCCGTATCGAGACGGAAGCACATGCCAATGTTTCATCACTCCATTATCTTAATCAATAGATCAAAACCCTTAAGTACCCTTTGAGTCTTTTATCACTATTTCATCACGTACTCGCTTTTCAGTATGACCATGAGCATCCCATGGTTGCAATTCATCATGGGTCCTACGACACCTTTTATCTCTTTCGCCGTCCTTTCTTACGTGATAATGTCTCTTTGTTCATACAAGAGGCAGATTCGTTCTCTCTGTCTGTATTCTGCCCCCGGATCGATTGAAACCGTCTGATTCGTGGGTCACTCGAGAATTTGAATTTTGGAATGTATTCGTAGCTCCAAGTCTGCTGAGTGAACGATGATGATCTTGCGCTTATATCTACCTAAAGTATCCTTTGGCTGTGGTATGTATTTCTCTCTTAATCATTAAGTGCCTTTTTTCCACAAACGCGGAGCTTATCTTCTTTGGGAAAGAGAGGGTCGGTGTTCATTCTTCTACTAAATTATATATTAATTTTTTAATTTCTGCTTTTTCATTTTACTAATTTAGATGATTCTCTGACTTGAATCTGCACGTGGTTTTGATTTGCATAGCTTCAGTGTGATCCAAGTTTCTTGTTCAGCTATGGGGATTGTTACCTGAAGAGGGGAAGCTCTTGGGGTTCTTAAGTTCTCATGGTTTTTTGTTCTATAGATCTTGCGTTTATTGCCTTATGGAGGTGGCTTCTTTTCATTATCTTTATTTTGGACATGTATGCGCTATTTTTGTTTCCATTGAGGGGCATCAGAAGGCAAGTGAAATTGTCTGATTTGGGTTTTAGGTTTTGAGTGTAACACAACATTTCTCATCTTCTTTTGCACTGTTTATTGGTGGCAATATTGATGAGGTTTTGGATTACATCTCATTCTCAATGTATTCCCTTGTTTTGTTACTGAATCAGTCATTTGGGCTCTGGTTATTACCTCTTGTTCCCTTGGGAGTTCAGGATCTGTTTTTCAATTATTTTGGTCCCTAAAATATTTTAGGTTTGGTTGATTATTTTTGGTAGTCTCTTCTGTTGATGTGAAATAGGATTTAGTCTGTACAGTGGAAGATCACTGGGGCTTTTATTGTCATCTGAATCACAATGAAAACAGCTTGGATTATTTTATTATTGCTTCTTTATTTTAGCCCGTTTTCAAATGGGGTCAGTGGGAATATTTCATCGAGACCGACCCTTGTCAATATTGGAGCGCTTTTTACGTTTGACTCCACCATTGGGAGAGTTGCAAAGATTGCCATGGAGGCAGCAGTTGCAGATGTGAATTCCAATTCCAGTGTCCTTGCTGGAACCAAGCTTGCTATGAAAATGCAAGACACCAATTGCAGTGGGTTTCTTGGCATTTCTGAAGGTACTTTGGCATATTTTCGCTGGTCTTTAGTTGCTTGTTATCATCCTTTCTCTTGTTCTTGGTCACAGGTTTATTAGATGTCAGAATTCTATTGAAATCTTTCTCTTGTTCAAAGTCGCTGAACCCAGGTAATTGGGGAGAGAACATTGTTTTGTTGATTGATTGTTTTTGGATTTCACTACTGAATACAGCTTTGCAATTCATGGAGGCTGATATTGTCGCCATTATTGGTCCACAATCTTCTGTACTTGCCCATGTTATATCACATGTTGCAAATGAACTCCAAGTACCTCTGTTATCATTTGCAGCCACAGATCCCACCCTTTCTTCTCTTCAGTTCCCCTTTTTCATTAGGACAACACAGAGCGACCTGTACCAGATGGGTGCAGTAGCAGAGGTGGTTGATTACTATGGTTGGAGGGATGTAATTGTGATCTTTATTGATGATGATTATGGACGGAATGGAGTAGCAGCATTAGATGATAAACTTGCAGAAAGACGTTGTGGAATATCTTATAAAGCAGGTATTCCTCCTGTTGATGGGGTTAGTCGTGGTGACATTACAGATATTCTTGTTAAGGTAGCATCGCTGCAGTCTCGAGTTATTGTTCTGCATGCAAACCCTGGTTTGGGTCTCAAGGTTTTTTCTGTGGCACACCATCTTGGAATGATGGGTGATGGCTATGTATGGATGGCTACTGATTGGCTTTCTACTCTTTTAGATTCTTCTTCACCACTTCCACCGGAAACCATGGATTTGATGCAAGGAGTTCTTTTATTGCGTCAGCACACGCCAGATTCAGAAAGTAAAAGAGCTTTTTTCTCCAGGTGGAATAAGCTGACAGGTGGTTCATTTGGGTTAAATTCTTACGGCCTGTATGCTTATGATACAGTATGGCTGGTTGCTCATGCCATTGATGCGTTCTTCAATCAGGGCGGGACCATTTCATTTTCTAATGATTCAAGGTTACATGATGTCAAGGATGGCCGATTGCATGTTGAAGCATTGAGCATCTTTAATGAAGGGAAGGTTTTTCTGAATAATATTTTGCAGACAAGCGCAATGGGTTTATCAGGCCCTATCAAGTTTGATTCAGACAGATCTCTCATTCGTCCTGCATATGATGTCTGTAATGTGCTTGGTACTGGGTTTCGACGGATTGGATACTGGTCTAACTATTCTGGGCTCTCGGTTGTTCCTCCCGAGACTCTTTACACTAGGCCTTCTAATCGTTCAAGTGCAAACCAACATCTATATAGTGTCATTTGGCCGGGAGAAACAACGATGAAGCCTCGTGGATGGGTTTTACCAAACAATGGAAAGCAGTTGAGAATAGGTGTGCCTAATCGAGTTAGCTACCGGGAATTCGTTACTAAAGTGCGTGGTACAGATATAGTCAAGGGATTCTGCATAGATGTCTTCACCGCTGCTGTAAACTTGTTACCATATGCTGTTCCATACCGATTCATTCCTTATGGAGATGGTCAAAAGAATCCAAGCTTCACAGAGCTTGTAAATCAAATCAAAGCTGGTGTAAGTATGAATTTAAGTTCTTGTGGTTCAAATTTTAGTAGTTTGAATCCTTATTGTCAATTCCTGCTTCCATCTTTTGTAGGTCTTTGATGCTGTTGTAGGTGATATTGCAATTGTGAGAAACAGGACTAAGTTTGTAGATTTTACGCAGCCATATACTGATTCTGGACTTGTTGTAGTGACCCAAGTAAGGAAATCGAACTCAGGAGCTTGGGCATTTCTCCAGCCATTTTCTGCACAAATGTGGTGTGTTACCAGTGCTTTCTTCATTGCGGTTGCAGCTGTTGTGTGGGTTCTGGAGCATAGGTCAAATGATGAGTTCAGAGGTCCGCCAAAAAAACAAATTGTTACCATCATATGGTGAGTTTCAATATTCAGTCCTAAATTGATAATGATTAGTATAATTAAGAAAATTTTCCTTTTCATATAAAATGGGCGATGCTCTCATGTTATGGTTGGGAGATATAGTTTTTGCAATTTGAGTTGCGGGAAAATGGAAGCTATAGATGTCCTGCCTGGAAGATGCCAGCTTGCTAACTTGGTCAATGACTTGTTGCCTATCTCAGAACCTGGTTCTCATCTTGTCCTTGCCACTTAATGGCTAAACTTTTAACTAGCACACTAAATTGCCCCAAAAGGAAGTATAGAAGAATGATTCCCTATCTATAGGAAAGGGAATTATCCTTGTTGACAGGATTTTTTAACAACTGAATCCTACCATACCCTGAAGACCCCTTGACCTCAGGATGTGTGGAGCGCCATAGATGGTCTGGTGTCATTGACATGTGGTGTTTGATTGTTGAGCTGGATACGCTGTGCATGAGTTGGCATGGCTTCTTGGTAACATGTCTATTGAGTTGAAACCATATAGCAATCTGCCTCTGTTACGTTGCTTGGTGTCAACTTGTAGCAATGGTAATAGTGCCTAGGTCTTGCTACCTTAACAGCTCTATAATATTGCAGCCAGAAAGGCCTTGAAAACAATGATAATCTTTGGCAGTATTCATAATGACCCATCATAGCCACACGACTTGGCCATCGAGGAAATTGGGTTTATTCGTAGGTACGAAGGTTGAAAAGAAGAGGGTTTTGTCGGTGGCTAGAGTCTTACTCTTATATTGGCAATTTTGGCATATATTGACCATGTTGTACTGATGTAGTCCAAATTTTATGAGCACACAACATGGACACTCTGGCGGTGCCCATGCCAAGTTTGCACCACCAATTGTGGACTTCACCTCATGTTGTCATGCATTCGTGGCTTGAACTGTCTTCTCCCAACCCCCACCCCCAACTGTAAAATAGTGGGTTAAAAGGACGCAGGTCTCTTATTAGTGTCTATCACTCTTATCTCTTATGCTTTGCTGGGATACCTTTTTGCTTGATGTTCTCTTCCTGCTCGAGCTTAGGGCAATGTCCTTCTCCCATTCCCCTGCTCTTTTCTTAGAATTTCTCTTAGGCTACTTTTTTCCTTCCCTCTCTTCCATAGAATGTGTTAATTGCTTGTTGGGTTAGAAGGGCTAATACTCAGTTTAAGCTGCTTCCAGTGCTAACCTAGAGCCTAGAATTAGGTTGCAATTATCTATTTCCCAAGTGCCCTCTATTTTGTTATGCCTCCAGTACTTAACCTAGAGCCTAGATTGCATTATCCATCTCGAGGTTACAATTGACTATAGAGGATGTAGTGTATCTTTGAGGTTACAAGGGACTATAGAGGATGTAATGTGCTGTTTGTGTGAAAATGAGATTGCACAAAGTGTTTCGGGGAGTTTCTGCCACTGAGATTAGAAGAGGGTGGGGATTAATAGCCATGGAAGAGGGGGGTAAGGGGACTGTTAGAGTGAGATGTATTGAATTTCCTTCTTTATGCCTTTTGCCAATCTCTCATGGGTAGTTTGTACTTTGTCGATTTCATTTTTTTTTGGATATGAATGCATGCTCACTATTATTCATCAGAAAAAAAAAAAGATTGCGTTATCCATTTCCCAAGTGCGCTATTGTCTTCTGCTAGACTGTTGCCAGGTTTGCTGGTGGATGCCTGGTCATCTACTATAATAGGGTCTCTTTTGGAGTTTTTGACTGAATTTATGAACAATTACATTTTAGTTATTTAATTGTTTATTTTTGACAAGTTGCTAAGGTTCATGTTCTTGATTGTTTGGATTTTTATATTTCATGGTAAAATTTGAGCTATGCTATACCTTAGGTCTGTTTATTTCAATCAAATTCAATGTTTTTTAAATTAAAGATATATAAATTTTGAGAAAATGTATCTGCAGCAAATATTTGAAAATCACTAATAGTTGCATGAAAAAGTGAGCAAAAAGGAGAAGGAGATCCTCCAACTTTATTTTTAGTAAATATATTATTTTCCTATTTTAAAAATTTTAAGTTAATTAATTTAGTATTATTTTGAGTAAAAGAATGTGATATGTTCATTTAAAAACTTGTTCATTCTTTATAAGGATTTCCCTTTGTATCATGGAAGCTTTTTGTTTTTTATACATAAACTTATTGTATTTGATACATCTTTCGTCCTCTCACTTTGCAGGTTTGGCTTATCAGCTTTAACTTTTTCCCAGAGTAAGTGCAATTCAATTTCTTAGTAATCCTTTCTGCTTATGGTTGGCTATAGGTTGAAATAATGGTGGGTAGCTGCATTTATCTCATTGGAGTTGGATCTTTCTTTCTATTGTAGGAGAGAATACAGTGAGCACACTTGGTCGTTTTGTGGTAATTATATGGCTATTTGTTGTTCTGATAGTCAACTCAAGTTACACTGCAAGTCTGACTTCGATCCTCACAGTGCAACAACTATCTTCTCCAATAAAAGGAATTGAAAGCTTGAGATCAAGCAATGAGCGTATTGGATACCAAGTGGGATCTTTTGCTGAACATTATCTGAGTGAGGAACTTGGCATACCCGAATCTAGACTTGTTGCTCTTGGCTCACCTGAAGAATACGCTTTAGCCCTCCAACGGGGCCCTGAAAAGGGAGGTGTTGCAGCTGTGGTTGATGAACGTCCATATGTAGACCTCTTTCTCTCAAGCAATTGCAAATTCAGAAGTGTTGGTCAAGAGTTTACCAAAAGTGGATGGGGTTTTGTAAGTATTACCAAGGATGCTCCACATTTATAGAAGATTTGGTTGAAGATGCATGGTGGACCTCATGAGCCATATTTTCTGTGTGTTTGTGTGTGTATATATATATAGATATAAATATATGTATGTATAGTTAAAATATCATGTGAAATTTATTGATTAAAAAAAAACAGATTGATTTTAGGTAAAGTAACAAATGAATTCATTCAATAAATGTACATGTACCTGTACATATATATGTACATGCGCGCGCACAAGCGCGTGTGCGTGCATGACCTATGCCCTGAAAAGTGGTCTTCTGTCTTTATTGAAGCATGATTGCTGAATTTGTTTCTAGTATCATATAATATTGGCAATTAATATACTTACACAGATGTATAATGTTGGGTTTGTTTTTTCTTCATGCATTATGTTTTTTTTTTTCGCTTTGAATGGTGTGAAAAAAAAAATTGATACATTTCTTCCTTTTTAATATTTGTGTTACTAGGCATTCCCGCGGGACTCTCCCTTAGCAATTGACATTTCAACTGCTATTCTCACCCTATCAGAGAATGGAGATCTCCAACGAATCCATGACAAGTGGCTGACGAAAAGTGCTTGCAGTTTGGAGAGTGTGGAGCTAGAATCTAACAGGCTTCATCTCAAGAGCTTTTGGGGTCTCTTTCTCTTAGCTGGGGTAGTATGCCTTATTGCTCTCATCATATATTTCTTCTTGATTATATACCAATTTAGTCGGAATGTGTCTGAAGAGTCTACTTCTAGTCGTGAAGGTAGCTTGCCATCTAGGCGCCTTCAGAGATTCTTGTCATTTGCTGATGAAAAGGAAGAGCCCAGAGAGAGCAGGACCAAGAGAAGAGAAATGGAGAAGTCTGTAATTGGCAGTGATAGGGAAGATGAATTGGGGAGGAAGCGCCAAGGACAGATGGAGATGCTCCCTTAACAAGACTAGCACAAATGACTGATCAATTTATTGGTTCGATCATTTCTAATTCTAATTATACAAAAATGGGTTTATTTTCTTGTTCTTATAACCGGTTATGCATGTGGGAGCGTTCCTCTTGTGTGTTGAAATGATTTTGTTGGATACATGTAAGTGATTTGGATCTAAATTTAAAGACAACATGCATATCCTGAAATGGAAGCTATTGAACAAGAATAGAATTGTGTATTTTCTCACTTAGCTTTAGTAACGTCTTTGCATTTTTATCTTGCATTTTTATCTTGGTGGATGTCATCTCAAACGTATCCAGCTCTGCACATGTTCTCATCTTACCGTTACCCAAAATCTTAGAGGATTGGAGCTGCATGAGAATGTCGAATGGCCAAACCTAAAATTGACGATTATATTATTGGTTTGCCCTTCTGTGGGTGTCCAGCTCTAACTGAAAATTCAGTCGGATTGCCCTTCACTGCTGGAGAGCATTATTTTGAATGAATTTAGTTTTATTTGTTCCCCTCTCTCTCTCTCTCTCTCTCTCTCTGCTTTTTACTTGGAGTTGTCTATAGTGCGTTAGTGCCGACTCTCGATGAGGTTCAAATATCTTTCTGAAAAAAAATGGGGCCAATCCCAAGCCATTTGTGCTCTTCTGGAGCAATATTATTTGTACCCACTGAAGCTTATTCCGGGCCATCTTTGCAGCCAAATTCGTTAATTTTGTTTGTAATGGAACTATTGTTCTCTTTCCACGGGTACATGATGCATCCTATGCATGATACATCACAATATCCACTACTAACATCTCAAATTTCCTATTATTTTCATATTTTCACGTCACCATCATCGACATCGTGGTCACTGGAGTGGATTCATGGTGGCTGTAGTTGATCTCGACGTCATGGTCCACACTGCGTTTCCTAGTTGCCCTACTTTTCTGTTTTCGTTCCCGTTTACATGTAACGTTTCTGGGGATGGCTTCAATGTGAACCATGAACCATGCCATTGCATAAGCTGACGAACAAAAAATTTCTGCTACTTTCTCATAGTAGAGGGATCCCAACTCACCTTCGTTGCTAAAATTTTCTGCCCCTGGTTATTTCTGTTCTCAGTTATTGGAAGTTGTTACGCCTGAGGCTAATAAAAATAATCAAAGAACCCTTAGTGGTGATTCAAGCCCTTTTCTCTTGGTGCTTCCAGTCTTTAGGGGTATCCTCTTCATTTCACATGCGTATCCTGCATTATGTAATGGTGATTGTGTTATTTCTTTATGATTGATACACGATGCTTACTCCTAGTTTTTCTTCTTTTTCTCAGGTATCCTTGCTTCACCAGAAAGGGTCTTCCCTGGCTTGTGCTGCTTTTAACATTAGGTTGGTAGTTTTGTGTTTTCCCGGATTTGAAATACAGGCTTGTCAATGATGAATGAACTAAGCATATGTGTGTTGAACTTGAGTTAGCTAGGAATATCATGGAGATTTTGGTTTTTGAACTCAAATTCTGAAAGCTGACCCTTGATTTTCTCTCCTTTTGCTTATTTTGGTGTTTCGTTTTTGATTCCCCTTCTTTCATCTTGCATTTATGCCAGGGGGGAAATTCATTTTCCTTCTTTTTTTTTTTTTTTTCTCTTTTTAAGCTTGCTATAGCCATATTCATTCATCAGAAAAGTTAAAAGTATTAACAGACACAGCATAGGTGTGAATATCATCTAGAAGCCAAATAAGAAATGACTTACGAGGATGCACATTTGATGTTTTTTACCAGGGACAAATTCTGCCATTGTACATCATTCTCAGAGTGGGAATCTGGTCTTGTCTGAAGTATGGTTCGGCTCGAAATATTACTTGTTTCATGTGTTGTGATGTTTCTTAATGGGGTTTGTACAAATGCTTCTCCAAGACCTGCTGTTGTGAACGTTGGGGCTATTTTTACTTTTGATTCAATGATTGGGAAAGTTGCAAAGCTGGCAATGGAAGCTGCTGTAGAAGATGTGAACTCCAATTCTGCTGTTCTCGGTGGAACTAAATTGGTAGTTAGAATGAAGGACTTGAACTATAGCGGATTTGTTGGTGTTGTTGAAGGTACTCTTTCATACTCTGCTTCTTTTATTATATCTGCCCTCTTTCACAAGAGTATGTGTATTGTCTATTTTCAAACCTCAACTTACATGTCTAGTTGCATTCCTGATTGCAGCTCTAGAGTTCATGAGGGGTGACACTGTGGCCATTATTGGTCCCCAGTCATCCATTGTGACCCGTGTAATCTCACATCTTGAAAACGAACTCCATGCCCCTCTACTGTCATTTGCTGCAGCAGACCCCACTCTTTCTCCACTTCAGTACCCCTTCTTCGTTAGGACCACACAAAGTGATTTGTACCAGATGGCTGCAATTGCAGAAATAGTTGAGTACTATGGTTGGAGAGAGGTGATTGTGATCTTCAATGATGATGACAATGGACGAAATGGGATTCTGACATTAGGGAATGAACTTTCTAAGAGACGCTGTAAGATTTCCTATAAAGCAGCTCTAAATCCTGCAGTGAATGGGAATGAAATTATGGATGTACTGACTAAGGTGGCCTTAATGGAGTCACGGGTTCTTGTTGTGCACACTTATATCAATCAGGGTCTTGAAGTATTCAATGCAGCTAACTATCTTGGAATGACAGGAGCTGGATATGCATGGATAGCTTCTAGTTGGCTCACTACTGCCTTAGATACTGCATCTCCCCTGTCTGCAGGTGCAATGAGTTCAATCCAAGGAGTCCTCACATTGCGTATCTATACTCCAGATTCACAATTGAAAAGAAACTTTGTTTCTAGGTGGAGTACTTTGACTAGTGGGAAGCGGAAAGTTGGGTTTAATGGGTTGAATACTTATGGTTTATATGCTTATGACTCCATATGGCTGCTTGCTCGTGCAATTGATGCATTCTTCTATGAGGGAGGAACTATCTCATTTTCAAATTATTCAAAATTAAACAATGGACATGAAGGGAGTCTGAACCTTGAGGCATTGAGAATCTTTAATCAGGGAAACCTATTGCTTAAGTGCATATTACAGAGCAATCTAATTGGTTTAACTGGATTGCTTCAATTTACTTCAGATAGGTCCCTTGTTCATCCTGCATATGAAGTCATGAATGTGCTTGGCACTGGAATCCACAGGATTGGTTACTGGTCTAACTATTCTGGGTTATCAGTCATACCTCCGGAGATGCTATATACAAAGCTGCATAACCGTTCAAGTGTGAATCAACAACTATATGGCGTAATCTGGCCTGGTCAAACATCTAGGAGGCCCCGTGGGTGGGTTTTCCCAAACAATGGAAGGGAGCTGAGAATAGGGGTCCCTATCCGAGAGAGTTATCCTGAATTAGTCTCTCAAGTAAGAGGAACTGATATGTTGGTGGGGTACTGCATTGATGTATTCACTGCTGCTCTAAACTTATTACCTTATGGTGTTCCATATAAATTAATCCCATACGGAGATGATGAGAAGAAACCCAGTGTAGATGAGCTTTTGAATCTGATTACCGCTGATGTAAGTGTGAAATTGAGAAACTTTTTCCTGTAGTCTGAAGATGTGAGTATATATCAATCATTCTAATCAAATTTCTAAATGGATTTTTGTAGGTCTTTGACGCTGCAGTAGGTGACATTGCAATAACCACTAACCGAACAAGGATTGTGGATTTCACACAGCCATTTATTAAGTCTGGACTAGTTGTGGTGGCACCTGTTAGGAAGTTGAACTCAAATGCCTGGGCTTTCCTGGTTCCATTTTCTCCTAGAATGTGGTGCATTATAGCTTTTTCCTTTCTTGTTGTGGGAGTAGTTGTGTGGATTTTGGAGCATAGGATAAATGACGAGTTCCGGGGCCCTCCCAAGAAACAGGCAGTCACTGCTCTGTGGTGAGTTGCTCAGATTTATCTATCTATACTATCATATAAAGCCAAGACCGTCTTTTCTCGCTGATATTTCATGCCCAAAACGCATTCCATTTTTTGTTGAATAAACTCCTATGCCCGTTTGTTAATGCCAGATGTATGATTTATTGCCTGCCTAACATTCTATAACTAAAACTTTCTCTTTTTTTTTCAATTTTCTATGCTTGCACTCCCAAAATATAGGGATATTTAACCATAATTGTGCTAGGGTCAGACAAATCTTTTTATCTGATTAGTGAGCATGTCTTCTGATTCTTACCTCCTCCAGTCTGAGCTTTTCTCGTTCCGTGAATGAAACTGGGTTTTGCACAATAACTTCTCTCCCGTACTTCAGAATAAAACCTATACTCTGCTTATATATAGCATGTTATCTGAGCTTGCAATTGTAAGCCTTGTTCCATGCGTTATAAGCCTCTGGACTGAAAATTTCCATGCGGTCTGTGTAGCTGCATGTGCATGTGTGTGCATGCTTGTGCTTTTTCATGGATGTGTAGATTACCATAGGAATGTATGGTATCTAATTGTTCTGTACTCAAAGAATTTGGCTATTTATTGATCAATTCCATTTGTTGCTTTAAGTCTTATGTTCTACAGTGACTGAAATACCTGTATGCTCTATCACCTTGCAGGTTTAGCTTGTCAACTTTGTGCTTTGCTCATAGTAAGTGAAATGGCACTGCTTTAGTATTTTAAGCCTCTTATCTCAGTGTAATTGCAGCTTCTTGAGAACTTACTTGGTTGTATCTCTTTCTGTAGGAGAGAACACTTTCAGCACACTTGGTCGCGTTGTGCTGTTCATTTGGCTATTTGTAGTTCTGATAATCAACTCAAGCTACACAGCAAGCCTAACCTCAATTCTTACAGTGCAACAACTATCTTCGCCCATCAAAGGTATTGAAAGTTTGATAGTGAGCAGTGAACCCATAGGCTTCCATGAGGGTTCGTTTGCTCAAAACTATCTGACCCAGGAACTCAACATCCCAAAGTCTAGACTTGTTCCTCTTGGTTCACCCGAAGAATGTGATAAAGCCCTCAAAGATGGACCTAATAGGAAAGGTGGAGTTGCTGCTGTGATTGATGAACGTGCATATGTAGAATTCTTTCTCTCAAGCCGATGTGAATTCACAATTGTAGGTCAGGACTTTACAAGAACTGGTTGGGGATTTGTAAGTCTCTTATCTAAACCATGATTCTATTATATTTAGAAGTTCTTCATATAATGTTATCATATATTGGGTGCTTTGATATACATAGTTATGCGTTCATCTATCAGCTTAAACTTTTAGGTCCACTGGTTTTTTAACATATAACCATGCCAACAAGCTAATCAATGGTTCCGGGGAAGCTATCGTTTTATCATTTTTTTCCCTGCTTTGTCCCTTCTATGTATGTAGTAAAATTAATAAAATTTACAAGATTAAGAAATAAATCTCCTCTTTTAATTGAAATTTTTATTGTTCTTTATTCAAGCAGAGAAGAAACTTTTTAAATTATACGTTTCCTCATTGGGATGCTTTAGTGTTCAAAGCTCTCAACTTACATGGACAAAAACTCATATTTAACTTATAATTGTTCAGCTTACGCTATGGGAACTCCATTGTTAGATATCATAGTTGAATGCCATAAAGTAGTGAACTGTTGTTATTTTTCTCTTTTCTTGTTAGGCCTTCCCACGGGACTCTCCCTTAGCAGTGGACATGTCAACAGCCATCCTTAAACTGTCTGAAAATGGGGATCTCCAGAGGATCAATGACAAGTGGTTGACAAAAAAGGCTTGCATTACTGTAGACAAAAAATTTGAGATGGACCGCCTTCACCTTCGCAGCTTCTGGGGCCTGTTTGCTTTATGTGGGGCAGCTTGTTTTCTTTCTCTGTTCATATACTTGATCTTGATGGTATGCAAGTTCTGCAGGCAATACCCCACAGCCACAGGGTCAAATCCTTCTGGTCAGGGAAGGTCGCAATCTGTACGCGTCCGGTCATTCTTATCTTTTGTTGACGAGAAGGAAGAGAACATAAAAAGCATCTCAACGAGAAGAGAATTGGACAGTGTGAAGGGAAACGCATCAGTGAAGGGGTCCAAGGGAAGAGACTTGGAAATGTCTTCAACCAACAATATTTAATTCGGCAATCTGCCAAATTAATTAGTTTGGAAGGACTAGTTGTGTGTTGTGTGTGTAGGTTTTTGGATTCTGACCTTGTCTTTGAAGTTTATGCAATTGATGTGATTATCTCGAATCCATTTCCTCTAGTGTTAGAATCTGGTGGTACTATGAAACCACTAGATGGGATGTAACCCCTTTATTGAAATGGGGCATCCATGTGTACGTTTCACGCTAGTATCACTAAGTGGCACCAAATGAAATTGGTGGTCTTCATTTTTGACAAGACTAGTGCGAACACATTTCCTCTGGTGCTAAAATCCGATGGTACCGTGATGATATCACCGGCTAGGATTTGTGTTGGGAGTGTGAGGGGCCCTCCTGACAAGGGCATCAATCTGTCCATTTACCAATTCACTTCCTGTAGTAGCTTTATATGCAGCCGTCAAGTGAAACTTCCACAGGATGCAAACACACAACTAACAGTTTTCAGCCACAGGACACGCGTTTGCATTCTATAGAGACTTCACTTAAGGGCTGCAAATAAAGCCACCACAAGAAGTGATCCATCCGTTTGCACGCAATGTCTACATCAGTATGTGGTCTTCATTTTTTCTTTTTTTAACTACTAGTACAGTAGTCTACACGCAACAAGACTAGTGCCTGTTTTGGCAATTTCCTCTGTTTTTCCATCAATTTTAGAAATTTTTTTCCAATGTTTTGAATTTTCCATTAAAACAAAAGCATGGAAAATGTTGAAATTCCGGAAAATATTTTCTTTCCGTAATTTTCCGGTGAAACAAACACAACCTTAAGAAATAATTTTGATAAGAAGGTTTAAAATATTAAAAAAAAAGAATTGTGGGTTTCCATATAATATTTAATACTATTAAAATAATAAAAATTATTTACAAAATAATGATAGCAATTAATCTCATGGCTAGTGGTTACAAGTTTCCTCATTTGCATGGTAACTTGTTATATTACAAATTAGCGGAAACATTTGCCTTTCAGTTGAAATATGAATGCTTTAAATGGCTCAAGTACTCATGGCTGATTGGACCGGATGGTACTGGTCCAGACCATCCGATCTAACTTGGGCTTTTGAACTGCACCCTCCTTTTGGAAGGAGTAATCTCGGGCCGAAACAGGACCGGGAGGTATTCGTTCGGACTTTCTGATCCAGCTCATGACTTCTCGAGAAATGCATAGACAAAGAGCATATTTTAAAAAAAATTTTGTAATTTTTCCTCCTTTTTTTGAAAAATTTATTCCGACTAGACCCACTTACAGTTTCTTTTTTCTAAATTTTTTCCCAAATTGGGTCAGACTGCATTGTGGATTCCCAACTCCCAGGTCCCAATCCAATAAACATGATAAGTAATTAATACAGTGCTAAAAGGTAGAAACAATAGCAAAGTAGAACATTAAGATATGTGAACATAAAATATTTGAAAATTTAAATACCGTCGAAGTTAGAAAAAGAAGAAGGATTCTTTAGCATATGTGAAAGTTCAGGTTCATGTCTATCAAAGGAAGGACAAACAAGCAAAAGAATATTCCATTTTTTTATTCCTCATGAAAGAAATCTGAAATGCAAAGGTCCCGAAATACCCGACAACGGAAAATATCTTCTGCACCCAAATTCCTTCACCAGTGTCTGCGACGATACCATCATAAAACATAAATTTTTAACGTATCTGCACCAATTATACCATCGTTAGGGGAGCAGCAGCAGTGCATGCTTTAGGATGCAGGCCATATGCATGTCCTAAGGTGGTGGACCTCTTACACTTGATCACACATGTTACTTAATCAGAGGCTACTAATGTGGACCCCACGCACCATCTAGATAATAATTATCGGGATGATTATTTACAGTGGTAGGAGACGGGTGACGCCACATGAAATGCAGCCAAAAGTTAAATTGGAAATCACCTGTTATGTTTATGTGAATTGCGTCCTCTCTGACCGTGAGATACTGCCATTTGGAGCTCAGTAACTCACGATCAGTGTTTGCCATCATTGTAAATGTTTTAAGTGCACCCACATGAAAAAGTAGTAACGTGAGATGCTTCACGTGACAACATTTCAAGGCTAGAACAGGGGCAGCATCCCACGGATGCTGTTGGGTCTGCAGCAGGAGCACTGCGGCATACGATTTCAACCCCTTTTTATTTCCCTTTTCACAGTCAAAAGTAGGCAATTAACCTCCATTTCCGTCATCACAAGCATCATTATCCATGTCATCTCCGATTCTCCATGTCTGAACTATTGGTAGTCCTAGCTTCTTGTCTGCTCCTTTTGTTTCTTTTTATTAGAGATCTCCCTCAAATATAGTGGGAACCTAACTAAGTGGAAATCTAGTGGAACCCCAGCTCAAACGAATGTAGTGGTTCTCTTGCTCTGTGTTGAAGTATTCTCCTAACTTTAAATTCAAAGTGCCGACTGGCAACTGTTGAGCTTGGGTGGATACTTCCCCACCTTGTGAAACTTAGAGCTTTTCTTTTCTTTAGCATATGTGAAAGTTCAGGTTCATGTCTGGATACTCGTTTTCCCCAGAGAAAATCATTTCCTTCAGTCAACCTAATTTTAATGTATAATTGTTGTTAATCAATGCTGTTTTGATTAAGGCTTGGTGCCTGGGGGTATGCTCCCTCCAAGGTCTCAGGTTCAAAACTTCTCAGGTGCTATCAATTCTTTGCGGCTACTCCCAGGGCCTTTGGCCTGGTAATTACCCGGTTTGTGTGGGACGGGGGACTGCACAAGCCCTTGGGGATTAGTCGTGGTGTGCGCAAGCTGGCCCGGATACCCCAAGTTTCAAAAAAAAAAAATCTCGTGTTTCCGTTGTCTCTTGTGTGGCTTTGGGTATATCATCCTGACTTTCTTTATTTTTAAATAATTTTGTTTTGTTTGTGGAGTGGGTATTCTGAGACGATTTGCTGAGGATTTAAAATCTTCTAGGTCTTTTGTCCTGTTGTTGCTTATTGTTTCAACTTGAAGACCTTCCCGGACCCTGACTGGATTTTTATTTGTTGTCGCTAATTGTTCAACTTGAAGAATTTCCCGGACCCTAACTGGATAATATGAGTCTGGTTTTGCTTCTTTTGCTGTTGGATCTTTGTTTTGGAGCATCTTTGCAAGGGGCTTCCAGAACTACGGATGTGAATATCGGAGCTATTTTCACCTTCGATACTATTAATGGGAAAGTCTCAAGAATTGCAATGAAGGCTGCTGTCGAAGATGTGAACTCTGATCCCAGAGTTCTTGGCGGAAGAAAATTGGTTCTTAATATGCATGATTCCAACTACAGTGGATTTCTTGGCATTATTGGGGGTAATCTTCTAGTAGCTCATTGTGAATCTTACATTAATTACAAGTTAGATTTCTTGTTGTTACATTGTTTCACTTGTCATTCTGATTCCTTATACGCTGATGTTTTGAATGGTTGATCTAATATGGATGTCCAACATTGATCACAGCTTTAAAATACATGGAGTCTGATACTGTGGCCATTTTAGGCCCTCAAAATTCTGTCATGGCCCATGTACTCTCACATCTTGCAAATGAACTCCAAGTCCCACTACTCTCATTCACAGCGCTGGATCCCACCCTCTCTGCTCTCCAGTACCCTTTCTTTGTTCAAACAGCTCCTTCTGATTTGTTCCAGATGACTGCAATTGCGGATATGGTCAGTTTCTATGGTTGGAGAGACATAATTGCTGTCTACACAGATGATGATCAGGGAAGAAATGGTATAGTCGCACTAGGCGACGCACTTGCAGAGAGACGCTGTAGTATTTCTTACAAAGCAACAATTCCCCCTGATGCCGGAGCAACTAGGAGCACAATTACTGACATACTGGTTAAGGTGAATATGATGGAGTCAAGGGTAATTGTTTTGCACACTTATGCCAATACAGGTATTCCTATTTTTGATGCAGCTCGCTCTCTTGGAATGATGGACACTGGTTATGTGTGGATTGCTACTACTTGGCTCTCTACTGTTTTAGATTCTAGATCCCCTGTTCCTCCAGCAACTATGAATTCAATCCAAGGATCTCTCACACTGCGCCCGCACACACCTGATTCAGAAAGAAAAAGAGATTTCATCTCTAGGTGGAGCAAGCTGAGTGGCGGTTCTATCGGATTGAATCCATATGGTCTATATGCTTATGATACTGTATGGATGCTTGCTCGTGCAATTGGATTATTCTTTGAACAGGGAGGGGACATTTCATTCTCCAATGACCCAAAGTTAAATGGCATAGCAGGAAGGAGTCTGCACCTTGAAGCTATGAGTGTTTTTGATGGAGGAAAGCAGTTATTGAACAATATATTGCAGACTAATATGACTGGTCTGACTGGCCCGATTCGGTTTAATCCTGATAGGGCTCTTATCCATCCTGCATATGATCTGATTAACGTGATTGGAACTGGGTTTCGGCCAATCGGATATTGGTCTAACTACTCTGGACTTTCTGTTGTTCCTCCAGAGATGCTATATATGAAGCCGCCTAATCGTTCGAGTTCAGCTCAACAGCTACACGGTGTTGTATGGCCAGGGGGCACAACAAAGAAGCCTCGCGGGTGGGTTTTTGCAAACAATGGAAGGCAATTAAGGATTGGGGTTCCTAAGCGAGTTAGTTACCAGGAATTCGTGTCACCAGTGAAAGGTAGCGATATAGTTAAGGGGTATTGCATAGATATATTTACTGCGGCTGTCAGCTTGCTACCGTATGGTGTTACATATAGGTTCATTCCATACGGAGATGGTCATCAGAACCCTAGCTACGCGGAGCTGGTAAATTTGATCGCATCAAATGTGAGTGCTACCATATTTTCATCTATATCCGCTTGTTTTTAATATTTGTATTTATATCCCTCCATTTTATATAATCATCACAATCGTATCAACTAACGTTAAAATCGTTAACTTTTATTGTCTATTTTTATTAAATAACTAAAATAACCTTTTATAAAATAATTTTTTTTTTGCATTTATCCTCCTATTTTATATTATAAGTTCATTTAATTCCTTATGTTATTATATTTATTAGATATATACTTTAAGTCATTGAAATTAATTTTCTCAATTAATAATTTTTCATTGAAATTCCACCTATACCCATTGTCATTTGGCTATTTAATATTTTTTTTCTCATCTTATAAAAGGTTAATTTAGTCATTCAATAAAAATAAACAACAAAGGTTAATGGAATTTGACATTAAGGTACATCTGCAACAATTATTCTAAATAGAGGGGTATAAATACAAATACTAAAAATAAGAGGATATAGATGCAAATATATCATAATGTAGGGGTATGAATGCAAAAAGTCCTATTAATTTCTTTTACAACATGTACACCATAAGAATTTTTTAAATTCTATTGACAGTGGTTTTGATTCTTTTAGGTATTTGATGGTGCCGTAGGAGATATTGCTATTGTTACAAACAGAACAAGGGTTGTGGATTTTACTCAACCATATATTGAGTCGGGGCTAGTTGTTGTAGTCCCAGTCAGGAAGTCAAACTCAAATGCTTGGGCTTTCTTGCGACCATTTACTCCAATGATGTGGCTTGTCACATTTTTGTTTTTCCTTATTGTTGGAGCAGTTGTGTGGATTCTGGAACACAGAATAAATGATGAATTCCGAGGGCCTCCTAAGAAGCAACTTGTCACAATTCTCTGGTGAGTACCTAGGAAATTATTCAGCATGACTATGTTATTCAATGTTTGACTAACATATGCAGTTATTAGGATAAGAGAAAACTCCTAAACTCAAAACCCATCTTGGATTAAAGTAATAGTTTATAGTTGAGACTATCATTTCTGTGGTGACTTAGAGTTTATCTCAAGACTTCTGAAGATGAGAGGCTTCTAAGACATTTTCCTAATTCTCAGCCCACCGGAAGAGAGTCTTATTTGGATGAAAGTAATAATTGGAAGTGTCATATCTAACAATTTTTCAGTATAATTTTGTAATTTAATGAAGCTATAAGATGTGGTACATACGAAAAGGCGATACAATTAATAAATGCAAAAAAAGCTATAGTAATATGTAGCGTCCCGGAACCGATCTGCCCATACAGGGCGCCAACCCGTTCTCAAGCCCTACTCATGGTCCCAAAAGAATCTAATTGACACAATCAAGGGCAATTACATAGTAATCATCAGAGTACAAATAAGCATAAGAAGCATGAAATAAAAATTTCCATCTAACAAAAGTCACCTATATAATAATCTTAAAGATGTAATATTTGTGTATAACAAAAAGGGGGTAACTAAACACTCACAAAACTCTCTCTAATATGCACAATCAAATATTTAAGTTAATACATTCTCATTTATGATTCCCAAAAACTAAGACTAGCGACACATGGAGAACCCTACTATGGGTGGTAATAGTCCTCAGGTTTATATTCAAGCTCTCCCTCTGGCTCTGCCCCAATATCGTGCTCACACAGAGGATCTAAAAATAAATCTGGTAAAACAAAACACGCATGAGACTTAAAATCCCAGTAAGCATGAATAGAAGTAGTTTATGCAATTCTTATAACGTCATGATAACATTCACTAATATTAAATATAGAACTCATGAATAGAAGCAGTTTATGCAAGTTTATGACATCATGATTATATTCTTAGATAGAAGGTATAATCTCAAGTCAAAGCATCTAAATTGGATAACACATAGAATTAGTTCGATAGACCCAATCATTTATTACAAGCATAGCTTGGTAGGACTCATAATGTAAAACAAACCATTCACATCTTTTACTAGAACCAATGCCTCAATGCACAAACGAAGTGAGATTACACATTAACTGCCAAGTGGGATTACTCATCCACTACTAAATGAGATTACTCATTCACTGCTAATCAAACCCTACGCCAAGTGCCTGGTCAAATCACATAAGAAAGCTCACCATGCCTTTAAAAAATCAAATCAATACTCACAAGTGTAAGAGAAATTAATAATCACTTCACAACCAAAGCCAAATCAAGTAAAATACATACACTATAAAGTCTACAAAACACAAACCAAGGCCAGGTGAAATTCCTCATCCACTGCCATCCAACTAAGGCCAAGTGAGATTACCCATTCACTGCCAATCAAACCAAGGTTAAGCACCTTGTCACATTACGTCAGAGGTCTCAACCTCACTTTCATAGATCCAAATCAACCAAAACGAATGCTATAAAATCCACCAAACACATATTTGATAAGTGAGATAGTCTTAGGATTCCCAATAAGTTCACCATACAAAAAATCAATGGATTTCGAGACAAAAAGTTTTCGACCTTGAAAAGTATTTTAAGTCTGGTTGAAAACGTTGACTTTTTGGGTATATGATTTTTCTAAACAAATCTACTAGGAGTTTTGGGCTCAAATCTTGATTGTAGTCTAATGAAGGGTGGAAAACTTTTCTGTAATTTTATGGGCTTCTAAATCCTTCATTTGGGTATCAAACTCAAAAAGTGGTTTTTGATGAAAAATGGGCAAAACTGGAAAGTTGACTTTTTATTGGTAAGGAATTAGGTCTTGGGAGTACTTTTAGTGGTTCCAAATGGGGGGTAAAACCTTATTTACATAGAAGGTTAAGTTGATTGGGAAAAATAGGGTGAAACAAAGGGTGAATGACTGAAAAAACAGGGCTCACGATTAGCTCCATGATTAATCGCCCTTAGGCGATTACCTTGACGATTAGGTCCGTGATTAATTGCCAAGCTAATCCTGATTCGCAATTTGCCTTTACAGTGACTGTTTTTGGGTGTTCTGGCTCAGGATTAATCGCCAAATTCTAGGATTAATCGCTAGCTCGGGTTCTAGAATTTTTTTTGGCTATTTTCTAATACCAAATCCATACAAACAATTTCTAACCTTTTCGATACCAAATGGGATGTCCCAACATGCTCAAAAACATCTTTAAACATCTTTCAAAATCAGAATCCATCCAAAATACATATAAACACAAGTCCAACTACATGAAACCTTATTCAACCCACCAAACTCAAACCAAAAACTAAAATGTGATCAATATAGGTTGGAAATCCATAGCAAATCGATAGAAAACTAAACAAGATAGTTATACAACCAAAACCCTACAAATTTTAGAAGCAAAATCAACACACAAGTAATTTTCCAGTTTAACTAAACCCTAGGAGAAAGAAATACGAAAATTTAGTAAATTCATTTTAATTGGAAAGATTTGCTACTTACCTGTTTGATGGAGAAGCACAACTTCTCTTTAATCTTCTTCCTTCTTCTTCTTCTTCACCAAGTTTCCAAGTCCTCTACACTCTCTCTTTCTCTTTTGTTCTATATGTATAACACAAGAAGGGGTGTTCAAAACACTCAAAACATTAAGCTAGAGCATCCTTTTATATGCCTTTCTTTTATTTATCAAAGTTACCCCTTAACAAGTCTTTTATTCCACTAAACCGTTGGAGATACTTTAGTGTTATGAGGGAGGTACCTTAGTGTTATTTGAGGGGGTACCTTGGTGTTTCAAGGGGTTTACCTTAGCTGTTCAAGGAGTTATACTTTAGGCATGCTTGGGGGTGTACCTTAGTTATACAAGAGGGGGTGCCTTAGTTATAGAAAGGGTGTACCTTAGTTATACAAGGGGGATACCTTAGTTATATAAATGTGGTACTTTAGTTATACAAAGAGGGTACCTTAGTTATATAAGGGGGTGTACCTTAGATAAAACAAGGGAGTACCTTAGGCAATACAAGAGGTGTACCTTAGTTATATTGGAGGTGTACCTTAAGTATATTAGGAGGCATAGCTTAGCTATATTGAGTGTAACTTAGTTATATAAGAGGGGGTACCTTAGTTATAAAAGGGGTATACCTTAATTATACAAGGGCGTACATTAGGTATAACTGGGGGATACTTTAGATAATATTTGGGGTATTTTAGGTAATACATCGGGGTACTTTAGGTATAATTGGGGGGGGGGGGGGTGCTTTGGGTAACACATGGGTGTACTTTAGATATACTTGGGAGGGTATACTTTAGATTTACTTGGAGGTGTGCCCTAGGTATTTTTGGCCCAAATTAGTGTTACTGAGGGTTTAAGAGAGGTCAAGAGGTGTTACAATTCGAATCTGGTCACAAAACAATAAATTTGGAAATTTTGCACTGGACGCGCGAACGTTAAAGTTGAATGCTCGGGCGTTAAACCTTTTTCAAATGGTTTCTACAGGATTTAGCTCAACGTGCGATTCAAGGTTCGCATGTCAAGGCAAATTTTCACATTTAACTTAAATTTTCCAGAATTTGATTTCCAATTCACTAGAACTACTTGGAGGGTATCTTAGCCAATTAAAATTTAAACATATCCTTAATTAAGTTTACTTTAATAGAACGTTCAATATACTTAAATTTGTTTTCTCTACTTCTCAGGCATAATCCACATTCACCTCATCTTCATATCATAATTAAGTGCTTAATTAGTCTAATAATCTCACTTTAAATAATTAAACTTAATAATTAAGATATAATTAGGGTCAGGGTTTTATATAATATGGTAAGCAACACACCATAAAACAATCTTGTATGGAATTATTATTGTTTTTTAATCTTGTATGATGCCTCTATACTTAAGAAGAAAACTTAAATGCCATCCTATTAGATTTTGGATAAGGAATAAAAAAAAATTGTCTTATGTTATTATGCCATTCCGATTAGACTTGTTTCCAAAATATGTGCTAGTATGCGCTAGTAGCCAAGTTGATACTATCCTCCTCCATTTGGGGTACTTACAGGCAATGCAAGGCTGAGAAAATGACTAGCTTGATGATTTAATTCTTGAGTGGATACCATGAATTGGATCTGACAACCTTCTGGACAACTACTTTCTGTAATTCTTTCCCATAAAATGTTATCATATCTCATGCTAGATATCTGATGTGCCCTTGTCTTACTCAATTTGCAGGTTTAGCTTCTCAACTTTATTTTTTGCCCATAGTAAGTCAATTAATGCAAATGTTTTACATTTTCTACTTGGATTACTTTTAATAGCAGCTTAGCGATTTTTTGGTTTTTTTTTTCTTTTCGTTTTTCTTTTTTTGACAGAGGAGAACACAGTGAGCACTCTTGGTCGATTTGTGCTGATTATATGGCTTTTTGTCGTTCTTGTTATCAATTCAAGCTACACTGCAAGCCTGACCTCGATCCTCACAGTGCAACAACTATCTTCACCCATCAGGGGAATTGAGAGCTTGATAGCAAGCACTGAACCTATTGGATTCCAAGTAGGATCTTTTGCTGAAAACTACTTGAGCGAGGAACTCAATATACGTAAATCTAGGCTTATTGCTTTGGGTTCACCAGAGGAATATGCCATGGCCCTTGAGAATGGAATTGTTGCTGCTGTGGTCGATGAATGGCCATATATTGAACTCTTCTTGGCCAAACAATGCAAGTTCTCAATTGTAGGCCAAGAGTTCACAAAGAGGGGCTGGGGTTTTGTGAGTATTAAATTACGTATGGTACTCTGCTTTCTTTTTATTTTGTTTGGTTGTTGTCGGTGGGGATGAGAAATGAAAACTTCACCTTTTGCATGCCACAAGACTGACCCTGAAATTTCTTCACCTTTTCTAAGTTTGCCAAAGTACTTGCATAGAAACTCTTAGGTTCACACCCTTTAAGCTGAGTTATGGTATTTGTATTGAGATTTTTATTTTCATATTACATGATATTATGTTCAGTCGAGCTCTCTGGGTACGTATATACAAGTGTGACAACTGGGCTCCAACACAAAAAAAAACCAATTTGCCAGTTAGAAATGGCAGTTGACACTCAGAAACCTTAATCTGCCAAGGAAGTATCATGAAATTTTCATGCTCCTGAAACTCACTCACCCTCCCCTCTTATTTTATATGCACTCTCTAGTATCTGCTTTGCTTAGTTATGGGTTCATCTTAATATTCTTGCTAAATAGAAATCAAAATTCCAGTTTTTAATAAATTTGTTACTCGTATCATAGTTAACATTATTTGATGATTTTTGTGATTTCTTATTTCTTATATTAGGCCTTTCCAAGGGACTCTCCTCTGGCCGTGGACATGTCAACTGCCATTCTGACACTATCGGAGAATGGTGATCTCCAAAGGATCCATGACAAATGGCTTAGTGGAAAAGCTTGTAGTTCCCAGAGCAGTGAGCTTGAATCAAACCGCCTTCACTTGAGGAGTTTCTGGGGCCTCTTTCTCATATGTGGGATTGCTTGCTTTCTTGCTTTCCTCGTATACTTTGTGATTTTGTTACGAAAGTTCAGCAAATATGTCCCTGAAGAAGATCCTTCTAGTCACAGCAGCTCACGATCCAAGCGCCTGCAGACATTCCTATCATTTGTTGATGACAGGGAAGAGGAATGGAAAAGCAAGTCGAAGAGAAAGCAAATGGAGATATCCTCGATTTCCAGCAAAAAGGAAGAATCAAGGAATGGATCCAATAGAAGACATACAGAGATATCTACAGAGAGTAATGATGGGGGATACTTTGCATAATATATCAGTCAACTCAAACCTAAATTTTCAACTAATTATCTCGAAAGTCAGATAATCATATAATGTATCTGATTCGTAAAATGAATTGTTGGAAGAGTCTTTCTTTCTTCATTATAATAATGCCTTGTAACCTTGTGTGTTTACTTAAATATCTTCAGCTTTTAATGAAACGCTGGACTTGGGAAAATAATAGAAAGTCATCATCACATATTTTTTCCTTTCATGCTGCTATTTTAGACTCAGATCAAACACTTAGAATTAGCACTACAGAGGAGTTCCATTAATGCTGTTGCTTTGATGCCCTGTCTTGTTTGTCTTCTTCTTCCTCTTTATCAGATTTTCTGGTCTGTTACCATACAGATTCCAGACCATTACCAGGGCTTCTTGTGAGCTACTTAATCAGGGTTTCAAAGAAATTAATCAGCGCAATGACACCTCACTGTGGTGGTAATGGCTCTGGCTTGTTTACACCTCACTATAAACTTAGAGCTTTTCTTTTCTGGAGTTACTAATTTTTTTTTCTGAGCTTTTGAAGTAGTACCAATGTGATTTGAATGAATTCTCCCGTTTTTTTAGACATCAGAGGTTGTGTGCTTCCCTGGTATACGTCTCCAGGGAATCTGGCCGAGGTGAGTCTGAATGCTCGTTTCCCCGGAGAAAATCATTTCCTTCAGTCAACCTAATTTTAATGTATAATTGTTGTTAATCAATGTTGTTTTGATATATATAACAGATCTTGTTTCCGTTGTCTCTTGTTTGCCTTTGGTTATATCATCCTGACTTTCTTTATTTTTAAATAATTTTGTTTTGTTTGTGGAGTATGTATTCTGAGACGACTTGCTGAGGATTTATAATCTTCTAGGTCTTTTGTCCTGTTGTTGCTTATTGTTTCAACTTGAAGACCTTCCCGGTCCCTGACTGGATTTTTATTTGTTGTTGCTTATTGTTCAACTTGAAGAATTTCCCGGAACTTGACTGGATTGCAAGAAATGATTCTTGGATTCTGTGTGGTCTGCTTATTCCTCTTCTTCATTTGAGTGGACGTATTCTTTTGCTGTTGGTTCTTTGTTTTGAAGCATTTTAGCAAGGGGCTTCCAGAACTACGGATGTGAATATTGGAGCTATTTTCACCTTCGATACTATTAATGGGAAAGTCTCAAGAATTGCAATGAAGGTTGCTGTGGAAGATGTGAACTCTGATCCCAGCATTCTTGGCGGAAGAAAATTGGTTCTTAATATGCATGATTCCAACTACAGTGGATTTCTTGGCATTATTGGGGGTAATCTTCTTGTAGCTCATTGTGAATCTTACATTAATTACAAGTTAGATTTCTTGTTGTTACATTGTTTCACTTGTCGTTCTGATTCCTTATACTCTGATGTTTTGAATGGTTGATCTAATATGGATGTCCAACATGGATTACATTTTGCAAATGAACTCCAAGTCCCACTACTCTCATTCACAGCACTGGATCCCACCCTCTCTGCTCTCCAGTACCCTTTCTTTGTTCAAACAGCTCCTTCTGATTTGTTCCAGATGACTGCAATTGCGGATATGGTCAGTTTCTATGGTTGGAGAGACGTAATTGCTGTCTACATAGATGATGATCAGGGAAGAAATGGTATAGCCGCACTAGGTGACACACTTGAGGAGAGACGCCGTAGTATTTCTTACTGATTAAGGTGACAATGATGGGAGTCAAGGGTAATTGTTTTGCACACTTATGCCAATACAGGTATTCCTGTTATTGATGTAGCTAGCTCTGTTGGAATGATCGACACTGGTTATGTGTGGATCGCTACTACTTGGCTCTCTACTGTTTTAGATTCTAGATCCCCTGTTCCTCCAGCAACTATGAATTCAATCCAAGGAGCTCTCACACTGCGCCCGCATACACCTGATTCAGAAAGAAAAAGAGGTTTCATCTCTAGGTGGAGCAAGCTGAGTGGCGATTCTATCGGATTGAATCCATATGGTCTATATGCTTATGATACTGTATGGATGCTTACTCGTGCAATTGGATTATTCTTTGGACAGGGAGGGAACATTTCATTCTCCAATGACCCAAAGTTAAATGGCATAGCAGGAAGGAGTCTGCACCTTGAAGCTATGAGTGTTTTTGATGGAGGAAAGCAGTTATTGAACAATATATTGCAGACTAATATGATTGGTCTTGCTGGCCATATTCAGTTTAATCCTGAGAGGGTTCTTATCCATCCTGCATATGATGTGATTAATGTGATTGGAACTGGGTTTCGGCCAATTGGATACTGGTCTAACTACTCTGGAGTTTCTGTGGTTCCTCCAGAGACGCTATATATGAAGCCACCTAATCGTTCGAGTTCAGCTCAACAGCTACACGGTGTTGTATGGCCAGGGGGCACAACAAAGAAGCCTCGCGGGTGGGTGTTTGCAAACAATGGAAGGCAATTAAGGATTGGGGTTCCTGATCGAGTTAGTTACCAGGAATTCGTGTCACCAGTGAGAGGTAGCGATATAGTTAAGGGGTATTGCATAGATGTATTCACTGCGGCTGTCAGCTTGCTACCGTATGGTGTTCCGTATAGGTTCATTCCATACGGAGATGGTCATCAGAACCCTAGCTACGCGGAGCTGGTAAATTTGATCGCATCAAATGTGAGTGCTACCATATTAATTTCTTTTACAACATATACACCATAAGAATTTTTTTAATTCTATTGACTGTGGGATTGCTTGCTTTCTTGCTCTCCTCGTAGACTTTGTGATTTTGTCACGAAAGTTCAGCCAATATGTCCCTGAAGAAGATCCTTCTAGTCACAGCAGCTCATGATCCAAGCGCCTGCAGACATTCCTATCATTTGTTGATGACAGGAAAGAGGAATGGAAAAGCAAGTCGAAGAAAAAACAAATGGAGATATCCTTGATTTCCAGCAGAAAGGAAGAATCAAGGAATGGATCCAAGAGAAGACATGCGGATATATCTACAGACAGTAATGATGGGGGATACTTTGCATAATATATCAGTCAACTCAAACCTAAATTTTCAACTAATTATCTCGAAAGTCAGATAATCATATAATGTATCCGATTCGTAAAATGAATTGTTGCAGAGTCTTTCTTTCTTCATTATAATAATGCCTTGTAACTTTGTGTGTTTACTTAAATATCTTCAGCTTTTAATGAAACGCTGGACTTGGGAAAATAATAGAAAGTCATCATCACATATTTTTTCCATTCGTGCTGCTGTTTTAGACTCAGATCAAACACTTAGAATTAGCACTACAGAGAAGTTCCATTAATGCTGTTGCTTTGATGCCCTGTCTTGTTCGTCTTCTTCTTCCTCTTTATTAGTTTTTCTGGTTTGTTACCATACAGATTCGAGACCATTACCAGGGCTTCTTGTGAGCTACTTAATCAGGGTTTCAAAGAAATTAATCAGCGGAATGACACCTCACTGTGGTGGTAATGGCTCTGGCTTGTTTACACAATCAATGAACTTTCCCTTCTAGGAACCGAAGCTATTCAGATAGAAAGATTTGCGTAAATATTGTTCTCCTTAATAGGATTTTCTTGATTGGGATGGGGAAGATAGCGCTTCATCAGTTTGGGAGAAAAAAGGAGTCTGGGCGGCTTGGATGTGAAAGGACCTTCATGTCACATTTAGTTTGCGGCCGCTAAATGGCGGCAACTTTGGAACACAATAGGATTGTCCCACATTGAGAATCTATGATAAAGGTCGCTGAGAATTGGGTGTTTATGTGGCCCAGGCCACTGAGAATTGGGGTTCATGTTAAGTGGTTTCAACTTGGCTTAGTATCGGTAGCATTTGAAATCATGTCAAAATAAAATAGAAAAATGTGATTAAGGTATACAAAGGTAATTTACATGGAAAGCTAAGCAGTGGTTCGTACCTATTAAATGATTAAAATTATTATCAAAAGAAGATATTTTTTGAAAAGGCAGAAATCAAACAATTAAAACTTATTAAAGGATATATTTTGAAAAGCAAAAAACGACAAATGGCAAGTTAATTTTATGCTTTATAAAAAAAAAGGGCTTTTTGTACCTGTGTATAGTATATCTTCATTTTTAGTATTTGTATTTATGTTCCTTTATTTAGTTTATTCGTTAACTTTTATTATTTATTTTTATTAAGTGATTAAAATTATATTTTATGCAAAATAAATGAATATTTCTTGTTTATCCTACTATATTATCTTATACTTTATTTATGTTCTTACATTATTATATTTATCGCATCTATACCTTTATATTAATTTACTAGATTGATAATTATTCATTAAAATTCAGCCAACTTTGTAATCATTTGGCTATCAAATGTTATATATCTTATTGAAGGTTACTATAGTTATCTAATAAAAATAAATGACAAAAGTTAATAGAATTAACATTACGGGTATATTTACAATGATTATATTAAATTGAGGGTATAAATAAATTTACCAAAAATAGAAGGATATAGTTTTTATTATAATGTAAAGAGATGAATGCAAAAAGCTTGGAAAAAAGGGAAATTAATTTTTAGTGATATTTTTTTGAAATTAATTAGAATTCAGTCATCAAAGTTTTAAGTTTTAACATTTAAGGAGCCTTTATCAAAATAATTAATTTTTATGACATTTTACTATTACAAATCAACTATTCAAAGAATTCCCTAACATCAGTCACTCAAATGGCAAAGTCGATAAAATGATTTGTACATAAACATTTTGTTGATTTGTAAAAGTCATTTTATTGCTTGTATAAATATGTGAATGAGTGATATAAAGGCATTTTTGGAAGAATTTATTTATAATCATAAAATGTCACTAAAATTTAATTATTGTAATAAACGGGAAAAGGGGGAAAACTATCTGACCCAGGAACTCAACATCCCAAAGTCTAGACTTGTTCCTCTTGGTTCACCTGAAGAATGTGATAAAGCCCTCAAAGATCAATTGAGATCCTGTACAACTTTTATCTACAACCTTATGTAAAGCTTGCATTGAGATCATGCCATGTGTATTGTGAATGGTATATCTGTAAATTTTTAAGCAATCCTGTGAAAAGCTACAAATAAGGTTATAGATAAAGGTTGTACAGGGTCTGAACTGCTCAAAGATGGACCTAATAGAAAAGGTGGAGTTTCTGTTGTGATTGATGAACATGCATATGTAGAATTCTTTCTCTCAAGCCGATACGAATTCACAATTATAGGCCAGGATTTTACAAGAACTGGTTAGGGATTTGTAAGTTTCTTATCTAAACCATGATTCTATTATATTTAGAAGTTCTTCATATAATGTTATCATATATATATTGGGTGCTTTGATATATATGCCTTCATCTATCAGCTTAAATTTTTAGGTCCACTGGTTGTTTAACATATAACCATGCCAACAAGCTAATCAATGGTTTAGGGGAAGCTATTATTTTATCATTTTTCCCCTGCTTTGTCCCTTCTATGTACGTAGTGGTAAAATTAATAAAATTTATAAGATTAAGAAATAAATCTCCTCTTTTAATTGAAATTTTTATTGTTCTTTATTCAAGCACAGAAGACATTTTAAATTATATGTTTCCTCATTGGGATGCTTTAGTATTCAAGGCTCTCAACTTACATGGACAAAAACTCATATTTAACTTATAATTGTTCAGCTTACGCTATGAAAACTCCATTGTTAGATATCATAGTTGATTGCCCTAAAGTAGTGAACTGTTGTTATTTTTCTCTTTTCTTGTTAGGCCTTCCTACGGGACTCTCCCCTAGCAGTGGACATGTCAACAGCCATCCTTAAACTGTCTGAAAATGGGAATGTCCAGAGGATCAATGACAAGTGGTTGACAAAAAAGGCTTGCATTACTGCAAACAAAAAAACTTGAGATGGACCGCCTTCACCTTCGCAACTTCTGGGGCTTCTTTGCTTTATGTGGGGCAGCTTGTTTTCTTTCTTTGGTCATATACTTGATCTTGATGGTATGTAAGTTCTACAAGCAATACCCCACAGCCACAGAGTCAAATCCTTTTGGTTAGGGAATGTCGCAATCTGTACGCGTCCGGTCCTTCTTATCTTTTGTTGACGAGAAGGAAGAGAACTTAAAGAGCATCTCAACGAGAAGAGAGTTGGACAGTGTGAAGGGAAACGCATCAAGAAGGGGTCCGAGGGAAGAGACTCGGAAATGTCTTCATCCAACAATATTTAATTAGTTTGGAAGGACTACTTGTGTGCGTGTAGGTTTTTGGATTCTAACCTTGTCTTTGATAGTTATGCACTCCATGTGATTAGCTCGAATGCATTTCCTCTAGTGTTAGAATCTGGTGCTGCTATGAAACCACTGAATGGGACGTGTTTTTGGGATGTAACCCCCTTATTGAAACGGGGCATGCACGTGTACATTTCACACTAGTACCACCGAGTGGCAGTAGATGAAATCACTGGTCTTTGTTTTTAACAAGACCAATGCGAATGCATTTCCTCTTATGTTAGAATCTGATGGTACCATGACATCATTGGCTGAATGGCTGGGATTTGTGTTGGGAGTGTGAGGCCCCTCCTAACACGGGCCTCAATCCCTCAGTTTACACGCAATGTCTACATCAGTACGTGGTCTTCATTTTTTCTCTTTTTAACTACCAGTCTACCAGTAGTCTACACGCAACGAGACTCCTACCTACTTTGTCAACGTCTATATGGTCTTCTGCTTTTTCCTTTTTTAACTAGTAGCGGTCTACACGCCGTGATAAACCTACATTTAAGAAATAATTTTTGATAAGAAGTTTAAAATGTTTTAAAAAAAGAATTGTAGGTTTCCATTTAATATTTAATACCATTAAAATGAGAAAAAAAATTGTAAAAAATACTGGCTGCTATTCATCTCATGGCCAGTGGTTACAAGTTTGTTCATATGGATGGTAACTTGTTATATTACAAATTAGTAAAAACATTTGCTTTTAAGTTGAAATGTGAATGCTTTAAATGGCTCAAGTACTCATGGCTGATTGGACCGGATGGTACTGGTCCGGACCATCCAGTTTAACTTGGGATTGAACCGGTACCCTCCTTTTGGAAGGAGTAATCTCGGCCGAAACAGGACCGGGAGGTATTCGTTCGGACTTTCTTATCCAACTCAGGATTTCCCCAGAAATGCATAGACGAGGAGCATATTTTTTTAAAATTTTCCTTTTTAAAAAAAATTTTTTTTATTCCGATTAGACCCACTTACAGCTTTTTCTCTAATTGGCTCGGACTGCATTGTGGGTCCAGTCCCAGGTCCCAATCCGATAAACATGGTAAGTAATTAATACAGTGCTAAAAGGTAGAAACAATAGCAAAGTAGAACATTGAGATATGTGAACATAAAATATTTGAAAATTTAAATACCGTCGAAGTTAGAAAAAGAAGAAGGATTCTTTAGCATATGTGAAAGTTCAGGTTCATGTCTACCAAAGGATAAACAAGCAAAATAATATTTCTTTTTTTTTATTCCTCATGAAAGAAAAGTGAAATGGAAAGGTCCCAATTGACTGCACCCAAATTCATTGCGGCGTATCTGCACCAATTGTACCAGCGTTAGGGCACCAGTGCAGGCTTTAGGATGCAGACCATATGCATTCCTCCATCGTCCTAAGGTGGGGGACCATTTACACTTGCTACCTAATAAGAGGCTACTAATGTGGACCCCACGCACCATCTAGGTAATAATTATGGGGATGGTTATTTACAGTGGTACGAGACATGGAGTTAAACGTTGGGCTGGAAATCACCTGCTATGTTTACGAATTGCGTCTGCTGTGACTGCAAGATACTGCTATGTAAAGCTTGTCAGGGTTTTTTTTTTTTTTTTTTTGGTAATCAAGCATGTAAGGGTTAAGTGAGACCCACCGCAGGAAAAGGTATTAATGTGAAATACTACACGTGACAATATTTCACGCGAGAGAAAGGGACAATTCAGGTACGCATAGTAGAAACTTTCAACCCAGAAAACCAGCTAGGGCTTCGTTTGAGCCAATTAATGGGCTCCAAGCATGGTATTTTGTGCTACAGCGTAGTGTGAGTTTGTTTTATAAAGTTGGTTTATTTTATTTTTATTTTTTTATGTGACATGATAGATGTGTTTGAAGTTGACAAGCGAGTAAACCTTGGCCATTGGTTATGTTGAATTTGTTAGATAAGGTGTTGGATATGTAATTCCCTTCCCGCTTAGATTTAGAAAGCATTTAACATTACATACTCGAGTCCTTGTCTCATCATACAACAAAAGAGTTAGCAATTTGAACGTACATGCAACTTGTGCAATAAAGATCTCACGTCTAAACAGCAATAAATACTTTTATTCACGTCGCTTTACGATTCGTACTCCATCAAAGGAAAGCACAAAGAAATCTCCTCCAAGTCCATACATACTACTTCTCATGGGAATGAAATTGTGTATAATTCTTTATTGTATTGTTAAGTGGAATGCTTCCACATGAAACATCTCACGGTTAGTATTTTTTCGTCGTTATAAATGTCATGTGGGGCCCACTTGGAAAACCAGTAACCGTTGGATATTCCACGCGAAACCATCCAACTTCAATAACAGAAAATTATTCAACGAAGAATTGCAAGCGATTTCATCCCCTTCTCACATACCATTGTTTATGTTAAGGATTTGAATGATTCTCCACCACCAAATACGGTTAGGAGATAAGATTGTTAGAGTTTAAATGTTTCTTTGTATATTTGAATATTGTATTGTTACAACAATCTGTGACCATTTTACTCTATTTAATGGAAACATACTCACCGCTTGAAGAATTACGGTAGATTCACAAATCTTCTCAGTTTACAGTACAAGGCGGCCAGGCCCGTTCTAATTTACCGTTCATCCATGTCATTTTGTCCTGTTAATATAAAAGCAGATGAAGGATGACAAAATTGCATTCATCTCTCTGAAAATTTTAATTTGAAACCAACATCCCTTATGATTTTGTCGTTGCATATCATATCTAATAGAATTTACATTTAAGTATAAAAGGTTTATGATTTGGAGATTCAAATGGTTAAGAACTAGTAATACTTTAATTTAAAATTATGGATGATTTAATCGTTTATATTATATTTTTGTTGTCTTACTAAAAATTATAATGGTCAAATGACTATTGTTACGAGTCGAAAACTGACCGAAGTATTTTCAGTTAGCGAAATACGAGGGAAGGTAAGTATGGCTAACAAGAGAAAAAAAAAAAAAAGGAAACAAAAGCAAGGTAAAAGTTCGAAATAAAAAAGATACCATGTTCTTTATCTTCCTCTTTGCACCCCTTTTCACACTCAAAAGTAGGCTATTAACCACCATTTCCGTCGTCACAAGCATCATTATCCATGCCATCCCCATGTCTGAACTATTGGTAGTCATAGCTTCTTGTCTACTCCTTTTGTTTCTTTTTGGAGATCTCCCTCAAATATAGTAACCCAACTAAGTGGAAATCGAGTGGAACCCCGACTCATACGAATGTGGTGGTTCTCTTGCTCTATGTTGAAGTATTCACCTAACTTTAAATTCAACGTGCCGACTGGCCAGGGGCGGAGCCAGAAAATTAGCTTAGGAGGGGCAAACAATAAGTCAGAATAAATTCAATTACATTAATTACTTTTAAGAAAAATTTGTAAAATTATAAAAAAGGGGTGATAACTTTTGGCCGATATATATAAAAACAGTCCATAAAAAAAACACTTTCCCAAAAAAGAGTTACTTTTTCAAAAAAGGAAAATTGAGCTATAGGATAAATGTACTATATTTAAGTGGGGCTCAAGCATAGCTTACTTGGGGCATGAGTTCATTATACATAAGATACGAATGCATGATGCGCTTATGTCCCATGTAGGAGGCACTCATGTACTATGTAGGATGCATGCAAATCTCATGTAGGGAAGCTCGTATACCACGTATAATGTACTTTACACTACTTTTTTAATTGTTTTAAAAAGTAACCTCGCAAGTAAATTATTTTTTAGAAGTTTCCCTTTTTCTACAAATGAAATTTTTTATGGTGGCTTTTGTAAATAGAGGCCAAAAAGTGACTTTTCCATACAAAACTAATTCTATATACAAAACTAATTCTATTGTTAATTAGAATCACCAAAATTTTAAAAAATGCACCCCCCCCCCCCCCCCCCCCCCCCCCCCCCCCCCCCCCCGTGGCTCCGCCCTTGCGACTGGCCACTGCTGGGCTTTGTGTGGGTACTTCCCCTCCTTGTGAAACTTAGAGCTTTTCTTTTCTGGAGTTGTTTATGTTTTTTTTTCTGAGCTTTTGAAGTAGTAGCAAATGTAATTTGAATGAATTCTCCCTTTTTTTTAGACATCAGAGGTTGTGTGCTTCCGTGGTATACGTCTCCAGGGAATCTGGCCGAGGTGAGTCTGAATGCTCGTTTCCCCCGGAGAAAATAGTTTCCTTCAGTCAACCTAATTTTGTATTCTGAGACGACTTGCTGGGGATTTATAATCTTCTAGGTCTTTTGTCCTGTTGTTGCTTATTGGTCAACTTGAAGAATTTCCCGGACCTTGACTGGATTTTTATTTATATATTTACTTTTTCCTTCTTTACCTGTGTTTTCGTTTCTGAGAGCTCTTAGTTCCAAGAAATGATTCTTGGATTCTGTGTGGTCTGCTTATTCCTCTTCTTCATTTGAGTGGACGTATTCTAAAGCCAAGCGGGAAGATTTGGCTTCTTCAGCGTCGACCGATAATATGAGTCTGGTTTTGATTCTTTTGCTGTTGGTTCTTTGTTTTGAAGCATCTTCGCAAGGGGCTTCAAGAACTACGGATGTGAATATTGGAGCTATTTTCACCTTCGATACTATTAATGGGAAAGTCTCAAGAATTGCAATGAAGGCTGCTGTGGAAGATGTGAACTCTGATCCCAGTGTTCTTGGCGGAAGAAAATTGGTTCTTAATATGCATGATTCCAACTACAGTGGATTTCTTGGCATTATTGGTGGTAATCTTCTTGTAGCTCATTGTGAATCTTACACTAATTACAAGTTAGATTTCTTGTTGTTAGATTGTTTCACTCGTCGTTCTGATTCCTTATACTGTGATGTTTTGAATTTTTTTTTTCTGTGATGTTTTGAATGGTTGATCTAATATGGATGTCCAACATTGATTACAGCTTTACAATACATGCAGATTGATACTGTGGCCATTTTAGGCCCTCAAAATTCTGTCATGGCCCATGTACTCTCACATCTTGCAAATGAACTCCAAGTCCCACTACTCTCGTTCACAGCGCTGGATCCCACCCTCTCTGCTCTCCAGTACCCTTTCTTTGTTCAAACAGCTCCTTCTGATTTGTTCCAGATGACTGCAATTGCGGATATGGTCAGTTTCTATGGTTGGAGAGACGTAATTGCTGTCTACACAGATGATGATCAGGGAAGAAATGGTATAGCCGCACTAGGTGACACACTTGCGAAGAGACGCTGTAGTATTTCTTACAAAGCGCCAATTCCCCCTGATGTCGGAGCAACTAGGAGCACAATTACTGACATACTGATTAAGGTGACAATGATGGAGTCAAGGGTAATTGTTTTGCACACTTATGCACATACAGGTATTCCTGTTTTTGATGTAGCTCGCTCTCTTGGAATGATGGACACTGGTTATGTGTGGATCGCTACTACTTGGCTCTCTACTGTTTTAGATTCTAGATTCCCTGTTCCTCCAGCAACTATGAATTCAATCCAAGGAGCTCTCACACTGCGCCCACACACACCTGATTCGGAAAGAAAAAGAGATTTCATCTCTAGGTGGAGCAAGCTGAGTGGCGGTTCCATGGGATTGAATCCGTATGGTCTATATGCTTATGATACTGTATGGATGCTTGCTCGTGCAATTGGATTATTCTTTGAACAGGGAGGGAACATTTCATTCTCCAATGATCCAAAGTTAAATGGCATAGCACGAGGGAGTCTTCACCTTGAAGCTATGAGTGTTTTTGATGGAGGAAAGCAGTTATTGAACAATATATTGCAGACTAATA
This sequence comes from Buxus sempervirens, assembly GCA_947561395.2. Lineage (NCBI taxonomy): Eukaryota > Viridiplantae > Streptophyta > Magnoliopsida > Buxales > Buxaceae > Buxus > Buxus sempervirens. The sequence continues at coordinate 877,454 of OX387184.1, read as the reverse complement.
TGACTGGTCTGACTGGCCCGATTCGGTTTAATCCTGATAGGGCTCTTATCCATCCTGCATATGATGTGATTAACGTGATTGGAACTGGGTTTCGGCCAATCGGATACTGGTCTAACTACTCTGGACTTTCTGTTGTTCCTCCAGAGACGCTATATATGAAGCCACCTAATCGTTCGAGTTCAGCTCAACAGCTACACGGTGTTGTATGGCCAGGGGGCACAACAAAGAAGCCTCGCGGGTGGGTGTTTGCAAACAATGGAAGGCAATTAAGGATTGGGGTTCCTAATCGAGTTAGTTACCAGGAATTCGTGTCGCCGGGGAGCGGTAGCGATACAGTTAAGGGGTATTGCATAGATGTATTTACTGCGGCTGTCAGCTTGCTACCGTATGGTGTTCCGTATAGGTTCATTCCATACGGAGATGGTCATCAGAACCCTAGCTACGCGGAGCTGGTAAATTTGATCGCATCAAATGTGAGTGCTACCATATTAATTTCTTTTACAACATATACACCATAAGAATTTTTTTAATTCTATTGACAGTTGTTTTGATTCTTTTAGGTATTTGATGGTGTCGTAGGTGACATTACTATTGTTACAAACAGATCAAGGGTTGTCGATTTTACTCAGCCATATATTGAGTCGGGGCTAGTTGTTGTAGTCCCAGTCAGGAAGTTAAACTCAAGTGCTTGGGCTTTCTTGCGACCATTTACTCCAATGATGTGGCTTGTCACATTTTTGTCTTTCCTTATTGTTGGAGCAGTTGTGTGGATTCTGGAACACAGAATAAATGATGAATTCCGAGGGCCTCCTAAGAAGCAACTGGCCACAATCCTCTGGTGAGTACCTAGGAAAGTATTCAGTATGACTATGTTATTCAGTGTTTGACTAACATATGCAGTTATTAGGATAAGAGAAAACTCCTGAACTCAAAACCCATCTTGGATTAAGGTAATAGTTTATATATAGTTCGGACTATCATTTATAAAGTGACTTAGATTTTATCTCAAGACTTCTGAAGATGAGAGGCTTCTAACTGTTCTAAGAGATGTTCCTAATTCTCGGCCCAATGGAAGACAGTCTTATTTGGATGAAAGTAATAATTGGGACTGTCATATCTAACAATTTTTCAGTATAATTTTGTAATTTTAATGAAGCTATAAGACGTGGTACATACGAAAAGGCGATACAATTAATAAATGCAAAAAAAGCTATAGTAATATGGTAAACAACACACCATAAAACAGTCTTGTACGTAATTATTATTGTTTTTTAATCTTGTATGATGCTTCTATACTTAAGAAGAAAACTTAAACACCATCCTATTAGATTTTGGATAAGGAATAAACAAAAATTGTCTTATGTTATTATGCCATTCTGATTAGACTTGTTTCCAAAATATGTGCTAGCAACCAAGTTGATACTATCCTCCTCCATTTGGGGTACTTACTGGCAATGCTAGGCTGAGAAAATGACTAGCTTGATGGTTTAATTCTTGAGTGGATACCATTAATTGGATCTGAAAACCTTCTGGACAACTACTTTCAGTAATTCTTTCCCTTAAAATGTTATCATATCTCATGCTAGATATCTGATATGCCCTTGTTTTGCTCAATTTGCAGGTTTAGCTTCTCAACTCTATTTTTCGCCCATAGTAAGTCAATTAATGCAGATGTTTTACTTTTTCTACTTGGATTACTCTTAATAGAAACTTAGCGATTTTTTTTTCTTTTTTCTTTTTTTTTTTTTTTTGATAGGGGAGAACACAGTGAGCACTCTTGGTCGATTTGTGCTGGGTATATGGCTTTTTGTCGTTTTTATTATCAATTCAAGCTACACTGCAAGCCTGACCTCGATCCTCACAGTGCAACAACTATCTTCACCCATTAGGGGAATTGAGGGCTTGATAACAAGCACTGAACCTATTGGATTCCAAGTAGGATCTTTTGTTGAAAACTACTTGAGCAAGGAACTCAATATACGTAAATCTAGGCTTATTGCTTTGGGCTCACCAGAGGAATATGCCATGGCCCTTGAGAATGGAACTGTTGCTGCTGTGGTCGATGAACGGCCATATATTGAACTCTTCTTGGCCAACCAATGCAAGTTCTCAATTGTAGGCCAAGAGTTCACAAAGAACGGCTGGGGTTTTGTGAGTATTAATTTACGTATAGTACTCTGCTTTCTTTTTATATTGTTTGGTTGGTGTTGGTGGGGATGAGAAATGAAAGTTCACTTTATGCATGCCACAAGACTGTCCCTGAAATTTCTTCACCTTTTTTAAGTTTGCCAAAGTACTTGCATAGAAACTCTTAGGTTCACACCCTTTAACCTGAGTTATGGTATTTGTATTGAGATTTTTATATTCATATTACATGATATTATGTTCAGTTGAGCTCTTTGGATACGTATGTACAGGTATTGTGACACCTGAGCTCCAACTAAAAGAAGCTATTTGCCAATTAGAAATGGCAGTTGACATAGAAACCTTAATTTGCCAAGGAAGTATCATGAAATTTTCATCCTCCTGAAACTCAATCACCCTCCCCTCTTATTTTATATGCATTCTCTAGTATCTGCTTTGCTTAGTTATGGGTTCATCTCAATATTCTTGCTGAATAGAAATCAAAATTCCAGTTTTTAATAAATTTGTTACCCATATCATAGTTAACATTATTTGATGATTTTTGTGATTTCCTATTTCTTATATTAGGCCTTTCCAAGGGACTCTCCTCTGGCTGTGGACATGTCAACTGCCATTCTGACACTATCGGAGAATGGTGATCTCCAAAGGATCCATGACAAATGGCTTAGTGGAAAAACTTGTAGTTCCCGGGGCAGTGAGCTTGAATCAAACCGCCTTCACTTGAGGAGTTTCTGGTGCCTCTTTCTCATATGTGGGATTGCTTGCTTTCTTGCTCTCCTCGTATATTTTGTGATTTTGTTACGAAAGTTCAGCCAATATGTCCCTGAAGAAGATCCTTCTAGTCACAGCAGCTCACGATCCAAGCGCTTGCAGACATTCCTATCATTTTTTGATGACAGGGAAGAGGAATGGAAAAGCAAGTCGAAGAGAAAGCAGAGGGAGATATCCTCAATTTCCAGTAGAAAGGAAGAATCAAGGAATGGATCCAAGAGAAGACATACGGAGATATCAACAGACAGTAACGATGGGGAATACTTTGTATAATATATCAATCAACTCAAACCTAAATTTTCAACTAATTATCTCGAAAGTCAGATAATCATATAATGTATCCGATTTGTAAAATGAATTGTTGCAAGAGTCTTTCTTTCTTCATTATAAGAATGCCTTGTAACTTTGTGTTTTTACTTAAATATCTTCAGCTTTTAATGAAATGCTGGGCTTGAGAAAATAATAGAAAGTCATCATTACATATTTTTTCCTTTCATGCTGCCATTTTAGACTCAAATCAAACACTTACAATTAGCACTACAAAGAAGTTCCATTAATGCTGTTGCTTTGATGCCCTGTCTTGTGTGTCTTCTTCTTCCTCTTTATCAGATTTTCTGGTCTGTTATCATACAGATTCTAGACCATTACCAAGGCTTCTTGTGAGCTACTTTATCAAGGTTTCAAAGAAATTAATCAGCGCAATGACACTTCACTGTGGTGGTAATGGCTCTGGCTTGTTTACACAATCAATGAAATCTAACTTCTAGGAACCGAGCTATCCATATAGAGAGAATTGCATAAATATTGTTCTCCTCAATAGGATTTTCTTGATTGGGATGGGGAAGATGGCTCTTCATCAATTTGGGAGAAAAAAGGAGTCCTGGCAGCTTGGCCGTGAAAGGACCTTCATGTTGCATTCAGTTTGCAACCGCTTAGTGGCGACAACTTTGGAACACAATAAGATTGTCCCACATCGAGAATGTATGATAAAGGTGGTAGGCTAGCGACATAGTAAAATGGGAATTGGACGAACGTTTAACCTTTGCGCTTGGGGCAATGACGCAGCTAGTGAGGTAATAACCGAGGCGCGTCAATTGCTGGTTGAGAACTATTTCCAAAACCCCTCTTTGGTTTGGCCCAGGCCACTAAGAATAGAAGGATACAGTTTTTATTATAATGTAAAGAGATGAATGCAAAAAGCTAGGAAAAAAGGGAACTTAATTTTTAGTGATATTTTATGAAAATAATTAGAATTCAGACAACAAAGTTTTAAGTTTTAACAATAAGGAACCTTTACCAAAATAATTAATTTTTATGATATTTTACTATTACAAACCCAGTATTCCAAGAATTCCCTAACATCAGTCACTCAAATGGCAAAGTCGATAAAATGATTTGTACAAAGCCATTTTGTTGATTTGTAAAAGTCAATTTATTGCTTGTATAAATATGTGAAGGAGTGATATAAAGGCATTCATAGAAGAATTTATTTATAATCGTAAAATGTCACTAAAACTTAATTATTTTAATAAAGATTCTCCAACTGTTTGTTTCATCGGAAAAGGGGGAAAACTATTTGACCCAGGAAATCAACGTCCCAAAGTCTAGACTTGTTCCTCTTGATTCACCTGAAGAATGTGATTAAGCCCTCAAAGATGGACCTAATAGGAAAGGTGGAGTTGCTGCTGCTGTGATTGATGAACATGCATATGTAGAATTCTCTCTCAAGCCGATGCGAATTCACAATTGTAAGTCAAGATTTTACAAGAACTGGTTGGGGATTTGTAAGTGTCTTATCTAAACCATGATTCTATTATATTTAAAAGTTCTTCATATAATGTTATCATATATTGGGTTCTTTGATATACATAGTTATGCTTTCATCTATCAGCTTAAACTTTTAGGTCCATTGGTTGTTTAACATATAATCATGCCAACAAGCTAATCAATGGTTCAGAGGAAGCTATTGTTTTATCATTTTTTCCCTTGCTTTGTCCCTTCTATGTATGTAGTAGTAAAATTAATAAAATTTACAAGATTAAGAAATAAATCTCCTCTTTTAATTGGAATTTTTATTGCTAGCAAAGGACTCATAAATTGTTTCCACATATGCCATGGGTAAGACTACTCAGTTGCAAGAGGACAAAGGCAACTCATTTGATATATACAAAATTCACCAATTGTTCTTATGGCCAGATTCCACGTACATTCAAGCATCTATATAGATACTTTCTCCAAAATAACTGCTTACAACAATAGGCACCATTCATTTCTCAAAAGAAAAAAAAAATTATATAACAATTATTTAAGAACAGAAGGTCGATCACAAAATAACAAGAAAAAAAAATCATACCCAGATGGGATGCCAATTACAAATCCAACTCCTCTATCTTTTCTAGAGTAAGGATACCACTAACATAAGACTCCTCCTCTACTCTGTTTTTTCTTAGACCACCAAGTACAGGGAAAAGGGCAACAAAAACACAGGTAGCAACTGTTTGAAGAGTGAAACAGAGAGAAGGCCAGCTCTCGCTAGATGTTTTAGCTGTATCAGCCTTCTTTCTTCTTCCATCCTTCCAGAACCCTCGTTCTGCATTGTATACCAGAATCTCTTCTTACCTTCAAGAACAATGGCTCCGATCTGTTCGTTCTCCCGACCTAGAATCAGGAGGTAATGTTTCATGAATTCGATCTGTAATTTGGATGTCCTATGGTTTCAGAAGCCGTTACTCCTCTTCTCCAACGATCGGAGGCATCGTATCATGTAAGTTTATTCGATCTCTGAAGACCTAGTTTGTTTTCTCGTTGATTTGCTTAGTTTAAGCGACTCTGAACCAATTTTATCTTGGATCCTAGTCGAATTTTTGTTGCCTGGATCGGAGAAAAACATTCAAAATCCAGAGAAGAAATTGATAGAGAGATGAGAGCTTTGAGAGGGTCTTACGTTGAGAGAAATGCCTTCGATTTTTTCTTCTCCTCTCAGTTAGATGGTCTAGTCGTACTCGAAGAAGAGGAGTTTTGTTGTCGTCTGTGCGCTCGACGAAGAGTTCTGTTGTCTTCTGTGCGAAGAAGAGCGGAGAGGTTTTGAGAAATAATTTATTACAAAAATACCATTCAATAAAAAACGGTTCATCGTTTTTAAAACGAAAATTTTCGGTTTCTGAAAACTCGATTATTTTTCAACCGTTTTTTTTTAAAAATGGTTTGAAATTTTTCTCAACCAAACACGTTTTTAGTTTTTTGTGTTTAAAAACCAAAAAACAGTTTCTGAACACGTTACCAAACGGCCTCTTATATGTTTCCTCATTGGGATGCTTTAGTGTTCAAATTAAGCTCTCAACTTACATGGGCAAAAACTCATATTTAACTTACATATGTTCAGCTTACGCTATAGAAACTCCATTGTTAGATATCATAGTTGAATGCCCTAAAGTAGTGAACTGTTGTTATATTTCTCTCTTCTTGTTAGACCTTCCCACGAGACTCTCCCTTAGCAGTGGGCATGTCAATAGCCATTCTTAAACTGTCTAAAAATGGGGATCTCCAGAGGATCAATGACAAGTGGTTGACAAAAAAGGCTTGCATTACTGCAGACAAAAAACTTGAGATGGACCGCCTTCACCTTCGCAGCTTCTGGGCCTCTTTGCTTTATGTGGGGCAGCTTGTTTTCTTTCTCTGTTCATGTACTTGACCTTGATGGTATGCAAGTTCTGCAGGCAATACCCCACAACCACAGGGTCAAATCCTTCTGGTCAAGGAAGGTCGCAATCCGTACGCGTCTGGTCATTCTTATCTTTTGTTGACGAGAAGGAAGAGAACATAAAGAGCATCTCAACGAGAACAGAGTTGGACAATGTGAAGGGAAACACATCAGGAAGGGGTCCGAGGGAAGAGACTTGGAAATGTCTTCATCCAACAATATTTAATTAGCTTGGAAGGACTACTTGTGTGTTGTGTGTGTAGGTTTTTGGTATTTGATATTTATGCACTCCATGTGATTAGCTCGAATGCATTTCCTCTGGTGTTAGAATCTGGTGGTCCTATGAAACCACTAGATGGGATGTGTTTTTGGGATGTAACCCCCTTATTGAAACGGGACATCCACGTGTACATTTCATGCTGGTACCACTGAGTGGCAACAGATGAAATCAGTGGTCTTCATTTATAACAAGACCAGTGCGAACTAGAGCTGGTAACGGATTGGGTCATAATCGGGTTGGGGGTTAATCGGGTCAAGTTCGGGTTGGACTGAATTAAGGCGGGTTGAAAAACCTCCAACCCACCAATAAACGGGTTCAACCCGCCAACCCGTTTATTATTATTTTTCAAAAAATATGATTAAAATAAGGTTGGGGGTTAATTGGATCGGGTTGTACCAGGTTTGAGGTTAATTGAGTTGGGACAGGACACTTTTCCCGCTTTTGTTTTTAAATCGGGTTGACCCAATTACTGGCGGGTTAGGGAAACTCCAACCCGCACCCAACCTAATTAATAAACGGGTCAATCCAAACCCGTTAGGTTCGAGTTAAACCATCGGGCCGGGTTGCATTTTGCCAGCTCTGGTGCGCAGGGCCGGCTCAAAGGGGTAGGCCACTAAGGCCACCGCCTAAGGCCCCCCAAACTATGAAGGCCCCATTTTTTAAATGTTTTTTCTTTATTACGTTATTAGGTTTTGTTTTTTTAAACGTCAAGACCCCCAACTATTAGGTTTTCCTTCTTCTTTTTTAACGTTTTTTTAATATTTTTTTAAATGTTAAGGCCCCCCAACTATGAAGGCCTGACTATTATTAATGTTAAGAGAAATTTAGAACAACTCGTGGAATGCCCTCTCTCTCTCTCTCTCTCTCTCTCTCTCTCTCTCTCTCTCTCTCTCTCTCTCTCTCGTTTTTTAGAAAGGGAAAAGGAGCTTAGGGTTTCTATCTTTTGTGAAAAACGAAACACCATATTCGCTTCCTATTTGTTTCTGAAATCAACGAGTGAGTGAGTGACATTGCTATTGAGTTTGCCTTTAGACCGGTATTCGAGTGCATGTTACCGACTTACCAGAAAAGGTCTCTGACCATTGATGAGGCAAAGTACCAATAGGGGGCACTAATCGCTTTAAGCACAAAGGCTTGAAAGCTTTGTCTTGATTTTAGATTGATAAGTTCTTCTTCTTGCTGTCTTGCACATATTAGATTTCATTATTTGTTGTTTTCAATTTCCTTTTCTTTTTTTTTTCTTTTTTTTTGTCTATCGTAAATACAATTGTTATTTTGTTTTGATCTTGTTCTTTATTATATTTCTCGTCTGATTTATTTCGTTTGATCTTGTTTTTCATTTGATTACCATCACTAGTTAGAAAATATTTATTTTCTTCTATTTACTGTTTGTTTTTAATATTTGAGATAATGGGTAGAAGTTGCAAACACAGAAATTAATACTCCAATGGAAATACTTAATTTAATAAAAGAACTCGATTGTTTTCCCAATTGTTTTATTGCATATAGAATATTACTTACCATACCTATTGCCGTTGTATCTACAGAAAGAAGTTTTTTAAAACTAAAGATTATAAAAAATTATTTACGAACAACTATGTTTCAAGATAGATTAAATGCATGGTTTAGCAATTTTATCTATTGAAAATGATTTATTGGCTAAACTTGAATACAAAAGTTTAATTAGTAATTTTTCATCTAAAAGGACAAGAAATAAATTTATGGTTTAATATTAATTTTTTAATTAAAAGGCCTCATTTTTTTAACCTTGCCTAAGGCCCCCAAAAAGTTTGAGCCGCCCTTGTTTGTGCGAACGCATTTCCTCTTCTGTTAGAATCCGATGGTACCATGATATGATATCATTGGCTGGTGTTTGTGTTGGGAGTGTGAGGCCCCTCGTAAGACGGGCGTCAATCCCTCAGTTTACAGGCAATATCTACGTCAGTACGTGGTCTTCATTTTTTCTTTTTTTAACTACCAGCAGTCTACACGCAACGAGACTCGTACCTATTTTGTCAACGTCTGTATGGTCTTTCCTTTTTCCTTTTTTAACTAGTAGCGGTCTACACGCCGTGATAAACATACATTTAAGAAATAATTTTGATAAGAAGGTTTAAAATATTTAAAAAAAAGAATTGTAGGTTTCCATTTAATATTTAATACTATTAAAATGAGAAAAAAAATTGTACAAAATACTGGCTGCTATTCATCTCATGGCCAGTGGTTACAAGTTTGTTCATATGGATGGTAACTTGTTATATTACAAATTAGCAGAAACATTTGCTTTTAAGTTGAAATGCGAATGCTTTAAATGGTTCAAGTACTCATGGCTGATTGGACCGGATGGTACTGGTCCGGACCATCCAGTTTAACTTGGGATTGAACCGGTACCCTCCTTTTGGAAGGAGTAATCTCGGCCGAAACAGGACCGGGAGGTATTCGTTCGGACTTTCTTATCCAACTCAGGATTTCCCCAGAAATGCATAGACGAAGGGCATATTTTTTAAAATTTTCCTTTTTTTAAAAAATTTTTTTTATTCCGATTAGACCCACTTACAGCTTTTTCTCTAATTGGCTCGGACTGCATTGTGGCGTTACTATCATAAAACATAAATTTTTAACGTATCTGCACCAATTGTACCACCGTTACGGCACCGGTGCAGGCTTTAGGATGCAGACCATATGGATTCCTCCATGGTCCTAAGGTGGGGGACCATTCACACTTGCTACTTAATAAGAGGCTACTAATGTGGACCCCACGCACCATCTAGGTAATAATTATGGGGATGGTTATTTACAGTGGTACGAGACATGGAGTTAAAAGTTGGGCTGGAAATCACCTGCTACGTTTACGAATTGCGTCTGCTGTGACTGCAAGATACTGCTATGTAAAGCATGTCAGGGTTAAGTGAGACCCACCACAGGAAAAGGTATTAATGTGAAATACTCCACACGACAATATTTCACGCGCGAGAGAAAGGGACAATTCAGGTACACATAGAAGTAAGATTCTACGTTTCGGTGCCAGTGGTGTCAGGGTTAAGTGAGACCCACCACAGGAAAAGGTATTAATGTGAAATACTCCACACAACAATATTTCACGCGAGAGAAAGGGACAATTCAAGTACACATAGAAGCAAGGTTCTACGTTTCGGTGCCGGTGGGCGTGCCGCCCATCGGCCAAAACAAAATTTCGGCGGCACGCCGGCAATGGCGGAAAATTAAAAAGGCAAAAATCGGGTTTTTTTTTCGTGCCGGTGGAAATTTCGTTGGCACACCGCTCCGTTTCATGTATAAAAACTGATTTTTTTTCTGTTTCGTCCGTGCCGGTCCGTGCCGCTCGTGCCGGTGACAAATCGTCGAAATTTCGGTGATTTGCTGGCGATGCACCCAGAACAATTTTCCCCTGCGAAACGCATCGCGCGGGGTCCCTGTACCGAAATTTCGGCGGCACGCCGCCGAAATTGTAAACCTTGTATAGAAGTAACTTTCAACCTAGAAAACCAGCTAGGCTTCGTTTGAGCCAATTAATGGGCTCCAAGCATGGTATTTTGTGCTACAGCGTAGTGTGAGTTTGTGTTATAAAGTTGGTTTATTTTATTTTTATTTTTTTATGTGACATGATAGATGTGTTTGAAGTTGACAAGCGAGTAAACCTTGGCCATTGGTTATGTTGAATTTGTTAGATAAGGTGTTGGATATGTAATTCCCTTCCCGCTTAGATTTAGAAAGCATTTAACATTACATACTCGAGTCCTTGTCTCATCATACAACAAAAGACTTAGCAATTTGAACGTACATGCAACTTGTGCAATAAAGATCTCACGTCTAAACAGCAATAAATACTTTTATTCACGTCGCTTTACGATTCGTACTCCATCAAAGGAAAGCACAAAGAAATCTCCTCCAAGTCCATACATACTACTTCTCATGGGAATGAAATTGTGTATAATTCTTTATTGAATTGTTAAGTAGAATGCTTCTACATGAAACATCTCACAGTTAGTACTTTTTCGTCATTATAAATGTCATGTGGGGCCCACTTGGAAAACCAGTAACCGTTGGATATTCCACGTGAAACCATCCAACTTCAATAACAGAAAATTATTCAATGAAGAATTGCAAGCGATTTCATCCCCTTCTCACATACCATTGTTTATTTTAAGGATTTGAATGCTTCTCCACCACCAAATACGATTAGGAGATAAGATTGTTAGAGTTTAAATGTTTCTTTATATATTTGAATATTGTATTGTTACAACAATCTGTGACCATTTTACTCTATTTAATGGAAACATACTCACCGCTTGAAGAATTACGGTGGATTCACAAATCTTCTCAGTTTATAGTACAAGGCGGCCAGGCCCGTTCTAATTTACCATCCATCCATGTCATTTTGTCCTGTTAATATAAAAGCAGATAAAGGATGACAAAATTGCATTCATCTCTCTGAAAATTTTAATTTGAAACCAACATCCCTTATGATTTTGTCGTTGCATATCATATCTAATAGAATTTACATTTAAGTATAAAAGGTTTAAGATTTGGAGATTCAAATGGTTAAGAACTAATAATACTTTAATTTAAAATTATGGATGATTTAATCGTTCATATTTTTGTTGTCTTAATAAAAATTATAATGGTCAAATGACTATTGTTACGAGTTTTAAACTGACAAAGAAAGAAGGCTAGTGTCATTTGAAAAATCTTAGAAGTATTTTCGGTTAGCGAAATACGAAGGAAGGTAAGTATGACTAACCAGGGGATAAAAAAAACAGGGAATCAAAAGCAAGGTAAAAGCTCGAAATAAAAAGGATATCATGTTCTTCCTCTTCGCTACCCTTTTCACACTCAAAAGTAGGAAATTAACTATTGGTAGTCCTAGCTTCTTGTCTACTCCTTTTGTTTCTTTTTGAAGATCTCCCTCAAATATAGTGGGAACCCAACTAAGTAGAAATCTAGTGGAACCCCAACTCAAACGAATGTGGTGGTTCTCTTGCTCTGTGTTGAAATATTATCCTAATTTTAAATTCAAAGTGCTGACTGGCCACTGCCGGGCTTGGGTGGGTACTTTCCCCTCCTTGTGAAACTTAGATCTTTTCTTTTCTGGAGTTGTTTATTTTTTTTCTGAGCTTTTGAAATAGTATCAATGTGATTTGAATGAATTCTCCCTTTTTTTTTGGACATCAGAGGTTGTGTGCTTCCCTGGTATACGTCTCCAGGGAATCTGGCCGAGGTGAGTCCGGATACTCGTTTCCCCCAGAGAAAATCATTTCCTTCAGTCAACCTAATTTTAATGTATAATTGTTGTTAATCAATGTTGTTTTGATATATATAACAGTTCTTGTTTCCGTTGTCTCTTATTTGGCTTTGGGTATATCATCCTGACTTTCTTTATTTTTAAATAATTTTGTTTTGTTTGTGGAGTGGGTATTCTGAGACGATTTGCTGAGGATTTTAAATCTTCTAGGTCTTTTCTCCTGTTGTTGCTTATTGTTTCAACTTGAAGACCTTACCGGTCCCTGACTGGATTTTTATTTGTTGTTGCTTATTGTTCAACCTGAAGAATTTCCCGGACCTTGACTGGATTTTTATTTGTAAATTTACTTTTTTCCTTCTTTACCTGTGTTTTCGTTTCTGAGAGCTCTTAGTTCCAAGAAATGATTCTTGGATTCTGTGTGGTCTGCTTATTCCTCTTCTTCATTTGAGTGGACGTATTCTGAAGCCAAGTGGGAAGATTTGGCTTCTTCAGCGTCGACCGATAATATGAGTCTGGTTTTGCTTCTTTTGCTGTTGGTTCTTTGTTTTGGAGCATCTTCGCAAGGGGCTTCCAGAACTACGGATGTGAATATTGGAGCTATTTTCACCTTCGATACTATTAATGGGAAAGTCTCAAGAATTGCAATGAAGGCTGCTGTCGAAGATGTGAACTCTGATCCCAGCGTTCTTGGCGGAAGAAAATTGGTTCTTAATATGCATGATTCCAACTACAGTGGATTTCTTGGCATTATTGGGGGTAATCTTCTTGTAGCTCATTGTGAATCTTACATTAATTACAAGTTAGATTTCTTGTTGTTACATTGTTTCACTCGTCATTCTGGTTCCTTTTACTCTGATGTTTTGAATGGTTGATCTAATATGGATGTCCAATATTGATCACAGCTTTACAATACATGGAGACTGATACTGTGGCCATTTTAGGCCCTCAAAATTCTGTCATGGCCCATGTACTCTCACATCTTGCAAATGAACTCCAAGTCCCACTACTCTCATTCACAGCGCTGGATCCCACCCTCTCTGCTCTCCAGTACCCTTTCTTTGTTCAAACAGCTCCTTCGGATTTGTTCCAGATGACTGCAATTGCAGATATGGTCAGTTTCTATGGTTGGAGAGAGGTAATTGCTGTCTACACAGATGATGATCAGGGAAGAAATGGTATAGCCGCACTAGGTGACACACTTGCAGAGAGACGCTGTAGTATTTCTTACAAAGCACCAATTCCCCCTGATGCCGGAGCAACTAGGAGCACAATTACTGACATACTGGTTAAGGTGACAATGATGGAGTCAAGGGTAATTGTTTTGCACACTTATGCAATTACAGGTATTCCTGTTTTTGATGTAGCTCGCTCTCTTGGAATGATGGACACTGGTTATGTGTGGATCGCTACTACTTGGCTCTCTACTGTTTTAGATTCTAGATCCCCTGTTCCTCCAGCAACTATGAATTCAATCCAAGGAGCTCTCACACTACGCCCACACACACCTGATTCAGAAAGAAAAAGAGATTTCATCTCTAGGTGGAGCAAGCTGAGTGGCGATTCTATCGGATTGAATCCATATGGTCTATATGCTTATGATACTGTATGGATGCTTGCTCGTGCAATTGGATTATTCTTTGAACAGGGAGGGAACATTTCATTCTCAAATGACCCAAAGTTAAATGGCATAGCAGGAAGGAGTCTGCACCTTGAAGCTATGAGTGTTTTTGATGGAGGAAAGCAGTTATTGAACAATATATTGCAGACTAATATGACTGGTCTGACTGGCCCGATTCAGTTTAATCCTGATAGGGCTCTTATCCATCCTGCATATGATGTGATTAACGTGATTGGAACTGGGTTTCGGCCAATCGGATACTGGTCTAACTACTCTGGACTTTCTGTTGTTCCTCCAGAGATGCTATATGTGAAGCCACCTAATCGTTCGAGTTCAGCTCAACAGCTACACGGTGTTGTATGGCCAGGGGGCACAACAAAGAAGCCTCGCGGGTGGGTTTTTGCAAACAATGGAAGGCAATTAAGGATTGGGGTTCCTAATCGAGTTAGTTACCAGGAATTCGTGTCACCAGTGAGTGGTAGCGATATAGTTAAGGGGTATTGCATAGATGTATTTACTGCAGCTGTCAGCTTGCTGCCATATGGTGTTCCATATAGGTTCATTCCACATGGAGATGGTCATCAGAACCCCAGCTACGCGGAGCTGGTAAATTTGATCGCATCAAATGTGAGTGCTACCATATTAATTTCTTTTACAGCATACACACCATAAGAATTTTTTAATTCTATTGACAGTGGTTTTGATTCTTTTAGGTATTTGATGGTGCCGTAGGTGACATTGCGATTGTGACAAACAGAACAAGGGTTGTGGATTTTACTCAGCCATATATTGAGTCGGGGCTAGTTGTTGTAGTCCCAGTCAGGAAGTTAAACTCAAGTCCTTGGGCTTTCTTGCGACCATTTACTCCAATGATGTGGCTTGTCACATTTTTGTCTTTCCTTATTGTTGGAGCAGTTGTGTGGATTCTGGAACACAGAATAAATGATGAATTCCGAGGGCCTCCTAAGAAGCAACTTGTCACAATTCTCTGGTGAGTACCTAGGAAATTATTCAGCATGACTATGTTATTCAATGTTTGACTAACATATGCAGTTATTAGGGTAAGAGAAAACTCCTGAACTCAAAACCCATCTTGGATTAAGGTAATAGTTTTTAGTTGGGACTATCATTTCTAAAGTGACTTAGAGTTTATCTCAAGACTTCTGAAGATGAGAGGCTTCTAAGACATGTTCTAATTCTCAGCCCACCGGAAGACCGTCTTAGTAGGATGAAAGTAATAATTGGGAGTGTCATATCTAACAATTTTTAACTATAATTTTGTAATTTTAATGAAGCTATGAGATGTGGTACATATGAAAAGGCAATACAATTAATAAATGCAAAAAAAAAAGCTTTAGTAATATGGTAAGCAACACACTATAAAACAGTCTTGTACGGAATTATTATTGTTTTTTAATCTTGTCTGATGCTTCTATACTTAAGAAGAAAACTTAAACACCATCCTATTAGATTTTGGATAAGGAATAAACAATTAAATTGTCTTATGTTATTATGCCATTCCGATTTGACTTGTTTCCAAAATATGTGCTAGTATGTGCTAGCAGCCAAGTTGATACTATCCTCCTCCATTTGGGGTACTTACAGGCAATGCAAGGCTTAGAAAATGAGTAGCTTGATGGTTTAATTCTTGAGTGGATACCATGAATTGGATCTAACAACCTTCTGGACAACTACTTTCTGTAATTCTTTCCCATAAAATGTTATCATATCTCATGCTAGATATCTGATGTGCCCTTGTCTTACTCAATTTGCAGGTTTAGCTTCTCAACTCTATTTTTCGCCCATAGTAAGTCAATTAGTGCAGATGTTTTACATTTTCTACTTGGATTACTTTTAATAGCAGCTTAGCAATTTTTTTGTTTTTTGTTTTTTTATTTTCGTTTTTCTTTTTTTGACAGGGGAGAACACAGTGAGCACTCTTGGTCGATTTGTGCTGCTGATATGGCTTTTTGTCGTTCTTATTATCAATTCAAGCTACACTGCAAGCCTAACCTCGATCCTCACAGTGCAACAACTATCTTCACCCATCAGGGGAATTGAGAGCTTGATAACAAGCACTGAACCTATTGGATTCCAAGTAGGATCTTTTGCTGAAAACTACTTGAGCGAGGAACTCAATATACATAAATCTAGGCTTATTGCTTTGGGCTCACCAGAGGAATATGCCATGGCCCTTGAGAATGGAACTGTTGCTGCTGTGGTCGATGAACGGCCATATATTGAACTCTTCTTGGCCAGCCAATGCAAGTTCTCAATTGTAGGCCAAGAGTTCACAAAGAGCGGCTGGGGTTTTGTGAGTATTAATTTACGTATAGTACTCTGCTTTCTTTTTATATTGTTTGGTTGGTGTTGGTGGGGATGAGAAATGAAAAGTTCACTTTATGCATGCCACAAGACTGTCCCTGAAATTTCTTCACCTTTTTTAAGTTTGCCAAAGTACTTGCATAGAAACTCTTAGGTTCACACCCTTTAGGCTGAGTTATGGTATTTGTACTGAGATTTTTATATTCATATTACATGATATTATGTTCAGTCGAGCTCTCTGGATACGTATGTTCAAGTATTATGACACCTGGGCTCCAACTAAAAGAAGCTATTTGCCAGTTAGAAATGGCAGTTGACACTCAGAAACCTTAATCTGCCAAGGAAGTATTATGAAATTTTCATCCTCCTGAAACTCAGTCACCATCCCCTCTTATTTTATATGCCCTTTCTAGTATCTGCTTTGCTTAGTTATGGGTTCATCTCAATATTCTTGCTGAATAGAAATCAAAATTCCAGTTTTTAATAAATTTGTTACTCGTATCATAGTTAACATTATTTGATGATTTTTGTGATTTCCTATTTCTTATATTAGGCCTTTCCAAGGGACTCTCCTCTGGCTGTGGACATGTCAACTGCCATTCTGACACTATCAGAGAATGGTGATCTCCAAAGGATCCGTGACAAATGGCTTAGTGCAAAAGCTTGTAGTTCCCCGGGCAGTGAGCTTGAATCAAATCGCCTTCACTTGAGGAGTTTCTGGGGCCTCTTTCTCATATGTGGGATTGCTTGCTTTCTTGCTCTCCTCGTATTCTTTGTGATTATGTTACGAAAGTTCAGCCAATATGTCCCTGAAGAAGATCCTTCTAGTCACGGCAGCTCACGATCCAAGCGCCTGCAGACATTCCTATCATTTGTTGATGACAGGGAAGAGGAATGGGAAAGCAAGTCGAAAAGAAAACAAATGGAGATATACTCGATTTCCAGCAGAAAGGAAGAATCAAGGAATGGATCCAAGAGAAGACATACGGAGATATCTACAGACAGTAATGATGGGGGAAACTTTGCATAATATATCAGTCAACTCAAACCTAAATTTTCAACTAATTATCTCAAAAGTCAGATAATCATATAATGTATCCGATTTTAGACTCAGATCAAACACTTAGAATTAGTTCCATTAATGATGTTGCTTTGATGCCCTGTCTTGTGTGTCTTCTTCCTCCGCTTTATCAGATTTTCTGGTCTGTTATCATACAGATTCCAGACCATTACCAGGGCTTCTTGTGAGCTACTTAATCAGGGTTTCAAAGAAATTAATCAACGCAATGACACCTCACTGTGGTGGTAATGGCTCTGGCTTGTTTACACAATCAATGAACTTTCCCTTCTAGGAACCGAATCTCTCCATATAGAGAGATTTGCATAAATATTGTTCTCCTTAATAGGATTTTCTTGATTGGGATGAGGGAGATAGCGCTTCATTAATTTGGTAGAAAAAAGGAGTCCAGGCGGCTTGGCCGTGAAAGGACTTTCATGTCAGTTTCTGCATTCAGTTTTCAACCACTTAATGGCAGCAACTGAGGAACACAATTGGATTGTGTCCCACATCGAGAATATATGATAAAGGTGATAGGCTAGCGACATGCTAAAATGGGAATTGTAGGAACGTTGAAGTCATCTTTGCGCTTGGGGACGATGACGCAGCTAGTGAGGTAATAACCGAGGGACGTCAATTGCTGGTTGAAAGGGCTCCCACAAGGGGAAAGCCCTGCAAATCTAATTTAAGGTTTTTGATTTGATTAGTTGATTCCTAGTGTTAGCTGGTAGGACCAATATTGGCCTTTTTTGGGTTTTATTTTAAGTGAGTTTCAAATGGGCTACTATAGCAGCCATTTGACATCGCGGTGAAATAAAACAGAAAAAAGTGATTAATATTTCCGTTGTAAACTAGGCGGTACAGCTGCGGTAGCTCTGCAACTCGATCCGGGTAAACCCGAACCAAACTGACTTTGGCTCGGTTCGGTTCGGTTCGGTTTTGGTCCATAAAACACTAACTCGAATTAAGTCGGTTCGGTTTTCGGTTAGGTGTTCGGTTAAATCGAACCGAACCGAATTATAATATTTACGTAGACCGAACCAAGTTATTATATATAATATTAAAGTTTATAAGTTTACCCTTAAAATTTTATAGAATTACAAGCCCACCCCTCTCTTACTTAAGTCGATCCCATTTCCATTCGTTCAAACAGTAATCTTCCAAACCCTAGAACAGTAGAACCCATTACCCCCCAACTGAAGTTGGCCGCTGAGTGCCAACCGCCGACCACCGACCGCCGTTCCATCCATTCGTTCATCACTTCAAGTAATCCCCCTCCTTTCCCTCTCTCTCTCTCTCGCCTCTTTCCCTCC
This sequence comes from Buxus sempervirens, assembly GCA_947561395.2. NCBI lineage: Eukaryota > Viridiplantae > Streptophyta > Magnoliopsida > Buxales > Buxaceae > Buxus > Buxus sempervirens. Next base: position 858,985 of record OX387184.1, on the reverse strand, counting down.
TTCCCTCCTTCTCGTCTCTCCCTCCTTCCCTCACTCTCGTCTCGCTCTCTTTTGGGTCTCTATGGCTCCCCTTGCTGAGCTCATCCCATATCCACCACCACTCGCCGTGGAAATGAGCAAGCCATCGCCAGACCCCTATCAATTTCAGCAGGCAACAAACTCCCCAATGCCACCCTTTCTTACCTCTGCTGGAACAACCACCCCCACGTCATCACCCTCTCAAATCTCTCCATGGGTAAAAAGCTGCTCCTCCTCGGAGTCTCGACGGCTTTTTCACCGATTTGTACCCAGTTTTTGCAGGAAGCCCAAGAGATGAACACAAGGCCACCACCCGATGTGATAGCCTGCGTAGCGATGAACATGTTTGTGATGAGAGCCTAGGGCGAACATTTGGGTGTCGAACACAAGATTTTGATGTTGTCGGACGGGCAAGGTGAGCTCTCTAGGGCTCTTGGCCTGTCCCTCAATACAAGTTCTCAACAGGCTTTGGGGCTGGGCCCTCGTCCAAGGAGGTTTTGCTTGTCTGCTTTGAATGGAGTCATCAGAAGCCTACGTTTGGAAGACTATGCATGATAGATGAGGGATTCGTACCTTTCTCCTTGATATGGCCTTGATCTTTGAACTTCTTTCTTCTTGTTCTGTTCCAGTTCTTTATTGGCTTGATTAAATGCTTTAAGTGCTGTTGGGGTTTGATGGGATGAGGGGTTGGCGTGGGGTTTGATGGAACAACCTTTCAGGTGGTTCCCTAAGGGCATTCTTATGCAAACTTGAACACAGATCAGTTCCTCTACAAAAGCTGATCTCAAATGCTCGTCAAATTGCTCGGGGAATGGAGTATATTCACTCACAAGGTGTCATACATCGTGACACTGCAGGAAATGGAAAATTTTGATTAAGCATGCCTTAGCTAAATCGTCCATTGACATTGCAAGAGATAATTATATGTTGGTTTAAGCTGATCCGAACCGAACCGATATCATGTAATTTGGTTCGGTTCAGTTTGGGTTTTGGTTTTTGGTTTTCGATTTTTGATTTTCCGTTTTCAGTTTATAATTCAGTTCGGTTTGGTTTTGGGTTGAGTATATGTAGTTTCGGTTTGGTCTTGGGTTAACATCAACCCGGACCGAACCGAACCGAGTTGCTCTCCTAGTTCATACGTATGCAGTGCTTAAAATTTATCAAAAGAGTATATTTATTGAAATAAAACAAATGCCAAATCTATACTATTTATTGGTAAAGTGAAGGGATAGTTCGTACGTATTCAGTGCTTAAAATTATTATCAAAAGAGTATATTTATTGAAATAAAACAAATGCCAAATCTATACCATTTATTAGTAAAGTGAAAGGGTGGGAATATTATCATAGATTCTAATCCCTTTTTTTTCGAAACATTGCCCTCCCAAACAAAATAATTCCCTATTAGTTTTAACTACATATTTTGTTCTAACTACATATTTAGAATGGCATAATATCCTGTTTATCTAAGTGGACCCCACAAATTTGCTATGGGTAGTGTGTACTGCGTACAGTCTCCTAGTTACCCATAAGCATAAACTTTATTTTAAAAAAAAGGGGCTGTCTGTATCTCTATATAGTATATCTTCTTTCTTTTAGTATTTATATTTGTGTCCCTCTATTTCGTATATTCGTTACAATCATACTTCCAATATTGAATTCCGTTAATTTTTATTATTTATTTTTATTAAATGATTAAAATAATATTTTATAAAATAAAAAAATATTTCCTATTTATCCTACTATATTATCTTGAGTTGAAATATATTATCTTGAGTTGAAACATTCTTTTGACGCACAAGACTTGCGATCCCTCTGACTCACGCCCATCGTTTGCCTCATACCCTATGCGTTGATGGGCTCTTGATGCCAACTAAACGACGTTGACAACGTTACAGCTTTGAAAATCATTAAACTAATATTTTTTTTCAAACCCATTTCAAAGACAATCGCGCGTGAAGATTTCATTTCCCACCTTTCCCCTTCCGACCTTCCCTTGTAGTCTGTTGTCTTTTGTAAAGAAAGAACCCCACGTAACTTCAATCAAGCTTCTGGCGAGCAACCTTTGGCATGCAAGCAAGCTTGGCTCTTCCAAGCAGCACAGCTTTTCAACTCTAAGCTTTCCTCGTTATTGACGTCTCTTAAAACGAAGAACCCACAGGGAAGGTTTGTCTACATTGACATCTACAAACCCCTGGATGATCTCGTCCGCAACCCAGTGCTGCTGGTGATAACCATCCCCAACACTTTCAATTGTTATTTAACTGTTGTTGAACAGGATTTGAAGAAGTAGATAATGGATGCTGCGATACGGGAAGTGTAGAGGCCACGAAACTGTGTAACAGTTTGAGTCGGTTTACGTGTAAAAACATCTCCAAGTTCGTATACTGGAACAATTTTCATCCCACGGAGAAAGGAGAAAGGTTACAGAATCATAGGTGCTCAATAAGTGTGTTAAGGAATTCTTTTGAGGAGACCAAGTTGCCTAGAGCATCAGCTCCAGCTCATCTTCCATTTTCTTATTTGTTCTGTAATAAATTGTTTTTGAAAATAATTAGGAAGTGTCACTGATTATCTAAGCTCATCCTGAGTTGGCCAGTTCCTTAGATCATCCCCTACTCTACTTCAGTTCTCATTGAACAAACTCAGGGTCCTCCAAAATATACAAATTAATTTTGATTTTCCATGTTTTAGATTTTTCTTTCTCCATTATCACTCAAAGAAGCTATGTAAATCTACCCCCAGCGGTGAAAAAGAAAAAATAGAATATTAAGCAGATTGAGTGGGAACAAGTCTTTATTGACTCTCAATACCCAGAGTAGGACTTGGCTTGTGAATGCTTCCCCAATAAACAAGACGACCACATGCACAACCTAATTTTGTTGTGGACCTCCATTACTTTCTCCAAAGGTAAAAGCTTCATATGTTTGACCGTAAGAGGACCAAAGAGCTTTCAAGGACTAATAAAAAGATTAGACTTAACAGAAGCTTAAATTTCTGACGGGAAGAATATCTCTGAGGAGGAGATTCGCACAACCAACGTGAAGCCCCAACAGTTGTTTGTCCAAAAAGAAGTGAATAATGTTATATGTACAGTTATTATACGCTAGATCATCACATGCTTAACAGAGGATGATCCCATTGTTTCACCAAGGACGGGGAATTATATTCCCTAGTCTGATATCTTTACAAAGCGTTAAACATGATCTTTATGGCAAGACCTCTGATAAGTCATATGAACATTCAGCCTGAATAGAAAAGATGCTTCAATTTTCAGCTCAATCTAGAAGTTCCAAACAGAGTCCTTAATTCTCTATGATTGCAGTTTACAAAAATTGATAAGAAAGAGAATGGAATTTAAGTTCTTTATAAATACGAATTGAAGCATAGAAAGTTAGAAACAAATGCATACAAAAAACTCCGCAAAATCAGGGCCAAGATCTACTGCGTACTTGACATTGGAAAGTTCCCTAGATGCACCAAAAGACAGAAAGAAAAGGTCCTCCTGTATATTGAAACCTAAAAGCTTGGAAGAGCCAAGCTTGCTTGCTAGTAGGTTGCTCACCGGAATCTTGCTTGACGTTACGTGGGATTCTTTCTTTATAAAAGGCAGCAGACAACAGCGAAACCCTCTAGATCTAAGCGAAGAACACCACGTCGGAATGAGCACCGCCGTTGCTGCAAAAACACCTTCTTTTCTCTTGAGAAGAAGACCGCAACTGGAACAACCACCGAAGAAATCCCTTCCAGCGAAGACTCCACCGCCAGAACCAGCACCGGTGTAACCCTCCCCTTTCCAGAGAAGAAACACTTTCTCTGTCTGCTTTCTGCAACAAAATCTTCGGGAATCCGCGTGATTGTATCTGGCTGCATTTGAAAAAAATTATTAATTTAATGAATGTAATGTCGTTGAACGAGATGACGATGTTTAATTGGAATAAGGGGCCGATCAACTCGAGGGACACGTGGCTCATGATGGGTGTGCGTCAGAGGGATTGCAAGTCTTATGCGTCACAGAAGATTTCAACCCTATTATCTTATATTTTTATTTATGCTAATACATTATTATACTTATCACATCTATACCTTTATATTAATTTACTAAATTGATAACTATTCATTAAAATTCAGCCAAGTTTATAATCATTTGGCTATCAAATGTTTTTATATTTTATAGAAGGTTACTATAGTTATCTAATTAAAAAAATGACAAAAATTAACGGAATTAATATTAGGGGTGCATTTATAATGATTATACTAAATTGAGGGCATAAATAAAATTACCAAAAATAGATTACCAAAAGTAAAAGGATATAGTTTTTAATTTATTATAATGTAAAGACATGGATGAAAAAATCAGAAAAAAAAAAACACGCATCTAGTACAATCCCCTACCCCTAGAAACCAGGTAACCCGGGTGTTCAGAGCATTCGTTTTTAAAAAGCATGTGGTCCATTGGTCGAACCTGCGGGTTATTAATGAAGTATATAATTTTGTCTTCTGGCATATAATAGTATATCGATTCTGAGATCGCTCTTTGAACGTTTTTGTTATTTACAGTGAGGGCTTGCGACAAGCTGCCACATCAATCGCTAGTGAAGGTTGGGAGTTGGCTGAAGGTGAGTTATCGCCGGGACTGATTCTTATTGTCTCCAGAATTCTTGCTGTTCTGTATCACAACTCGAATGAACCCCTGGATCTGCTAGGGTTTCCATTTTTCATTCCCATCCTCCTCAGGCTTGCCTCTTCAATATTCTTCTGGATCGCCTTCTTATCCGTTTGGTATTCCTTCGCCTTTTCTTTTCCGGAAATTTTGAATTTATTTTTATTTCTTCACGTTTTGTTTTTAAATGAAGGAAATATCTCATTGTTCGGGCTTACTGAATGGATCTAATATTTGGTAATACGTTCTTCTATTTTTCTAATGATTTGTTTCTAATGATCTGTCATTTCGTTATTGGATTTCTACACGTTCAGGACCCTGCTAGAAGGCCAGCTAGGAAATGCAGCAAGATTTTGACGCTGGGAAGAATTTTTCTCTTTTGACGCTTTGGTGGAGCGTAGTTGTTTGTTTCCTTGATAAATTATCACATCGCTGCCCTCCCTTTCAGTTCTTTGTTACTTTTCCTGTTCCTCTTGGTTGTTTCCTAGGGCTAGAAAGTTTGATTTCTTTTGTCTACAAAAATCAAAAACCTAGTTTTGAGTTTTTCCTTTTCGAGGATATATTCATAGCAAATCGCCGTAGCAAATGGAGATCTGCTACCCGTCTCATGTCAGATCCATTTCCGTTTCACCTTCAACTAACATGAGCAAATCCCATTGCTCTGTCGCTCGCATTCATACCTTCAGATGCAACAGCTCTATACCTATAAAAACCTTCACGACCGAACCAGAACCGGTTTTCACCTCCGTCAAATCCTTTGCACCTGCGACGGTCGCTAATCTAGGACCATGCTTTGATTTCCTTGGCTGCGCCGTGGATGGAATCGGTGATTATGTCTCATTGTGTGTTGATCCTAACGTTCGGCCTGGCGAAGTAGCAATCTCCTCCATTGATGGGATTGGCAACTGTGCCAAGAAGCTTAGTAAAAATCCTTTATGGAACTGTGCCGGAATTGCTGCAATGTCTGTGATGAAAATGCTTAGGATTCAATCAGTTGGCCTTTCCATCTCGCTTGAAAAAGGTTTACCATTAGGAAGTGGCCTTGGATCAAGTGCTGCCAGTGCTGCTGCTGCTGCTGTAGCTGTTAACGAGCTTTTTGGTGGAAAATTGCCCCAATTAGATCTTGTCCTTGCAGGGCTTGACTCAGAATTAAAAGTCTCTGGTTATCATGCTGATAATGTGGCACCAGCAATTATGGGAGGGTTTGTATTGATTCGTAGTTACGATCCTCTAGATATAATTGCATTGAAATTTCCAATTGAGAAGGAATTGTTTTTCGTTCTTGTGAGCCCTGAATTTGAAGCTCCTACTAAGAAGATGAGGGCTGCCTTGCCATCAGAAATTGGAATGTCTCATCATGTGTGGAATAGTAGCCAAGCAGGGGCATTGGTGGCAGCGGTTTTGCAAGGGGATTTAAGTAGTTTGGGTAAGGCACTATCTTCTGATAAGATTGTAGAGCCAAGGCGTGCACCGTTGATTCCCGGGATGGAAGCAGTGAAAAAGGCAGCTATCGAGGCAGGGGCATTTGGGTGTACTATTAGCGGGGCTGGACCTACAGCAGTGGCTGTGACAGATGATGAGGAGAGGGGAAAGGAGATTGGGGATAGGATGGTCGAAGCATTTCAGGAAGAGGGGCATCTGAAGGCTGTGGCAATGGTACGAAGACTTGATCGTGTTGGTGCCAGGCTTATTAGTAGCAGCGTGAGATGAACAACAGTATGAGTATCCTTTTCTCATGGGGTTAACAGTTCTTATCATGGAAAACAGGAAGTTCCGATTGACACTTTGGCTTCTATTGATGATTACATATGACAGAATGGAAATTTCTACTTCTGACAGTATCTTTTTTTTTTTACTTCTGACAGTATCACTCAACGGTAAGAGAAATGATGATATTTAATGACACAGTCACTCACATAGCTGCGTTGATGATCTTTAATGAAATATCTTTTCATGCTGATGGAATAACTATTTATGAAACTATCCTTGCTTGATCCTAGTTGATTATTTTATTTATATGTTGGGCTTTAATAGCAAGATTCAATGGCTAACAGCCATTGCCAGAGAATTTTGCTAATTTGTCTTCTTATTAAAATTAATTCCATTTTGATTCGGTAAAGATTTTGGCTTTTGGTTCTTGTTCTTTTGGTTTTTTATAGGAGATTTCCTAGCTTTTGATGAACCCAAAAATCCTACATTTTGGCAGCATCATATATCCAAATAAACCCTTGAACTATTACTATGTGGAAAATTTAAATTGCCTGATAATTATGATGATCAATTAGATATAAAAAGCGTGCAGGATTTCATATGTTGTCTCTTAATCATCCATGCTCACTCCATTTTCTGAATTGCATTACTGAGAGATGCTGATCCTAAATTTTATACATATGCAATTTCTAGTGTTTTAAGACCAATCTCTTCAATAGCCCGGATAGTCATCCTTTGAACAGAGGGATAACTTCATCATTTGTATAAGGTGGAATATCTTTGTATTAACTTGCTGGACATTTAGTCACCTGAAAGGTTTAACAATATGGATAAACGAGTATATTGTCTGATGCTCCATTGTGGAAGGGGGTGATTTAGGCACGTGAATAATTCCTCTAGCTTTTGCTGTAGCTATTTGCTTCTCCCAGAACTTTGCGGTGATCCATGTTTCTGAGTCTGTGGATCAGCATTAGAAGCTGTAAGTGTTCTGAACCTGTAGTTCTTGACAAAGACCAGCTCTGCATTTGATAATTCATCTCGTTTAATCTTTCTCAGATTTTGCAGTCTCACGAAAGGAAATAAAATGTTGATGTTCCTCTTCTGATTTGGTTCAATTCGGATACCATAGGCTATAGTTCTATTAACTGTTTACATGCAGATTACATGTCATTTATTAGGCTAGATAAGCCTAAATATTTTCATGCTTGAATTTGGAAGGGTTATCAATTGTTGGAATACCAGCCTAAAATCCTAGTTTTAAGAGGATGGAAGATAATCTTTGAAAGAAAGGGGGATTTAAGAGGGTTAGGGATGCCAAGTTGCCAACTGGGAGGGAGGGGTCCGTTCATGGGCCGGGCCTGTTTTTGTGACTTGTTATATTCTTTATCTAAAGCAGTTTTTATGATGACTAGGAGACACTTCCTACTTGTAGGAATGGTTCTTGTTGGAATTTACATTCTCCTTCCAGGAAGCGATGCGAAAGAAAGCCCTGGAGGCAAGATGTCTTGTAGTTTGACAAGAATTAGTTGGTTATTCTTCTGCAATTCCAGCTCGATGGGATTGTTAAGGAATGAAATATGATCAGTGCAATAGCTTCCGTGATTCATGAATCATCTTAGGTCAGACTTAATTGAAGGTTGGCATAAGAATCAAAGGAATCCGCATTTCTTGTTCTTTTGGATCTTCTGCTGCGAACGTTTAGAGTTGCTGGGACAAGTTACTTGTGGCAGAAGTTTAAAGAGTCATTTGTTATTGCCTTCAGAAACGTAAAATTAAGGCGCAGGTACGCTAGCTGAAAATGTTTCGTCCCACGCTTTTCTTTTTCTGTCAGTCTGCTTACAGTTCGAGTTTTAAGCTCGTTTTGTAAGTGTGAGATGGTGAAATCCATTAAAAGAGGAGGAGAAAAAAAAGATTAAATTTGCAACTAAGACCAAATGAAGTAATATGAACCAACTATAAAGATGCCTTTCAAAGATGTGAATTTTTTTTTTAAAATCTAAAAAGTTAAATATAGTGACGAAAGAAGTGACTTTTAAGCACACTTGGTCGATTGTGAAACAAATTTGGTAAGAACTATTGTTAGTCTAAAAGATAACGTTAATTATTGTCACAAACGTCAATAAAAGCTCATCTTTACGACTTTTGCCTAAAACAATTCTCGATATTGGATTCGGGCCAACACCACCTCTTTTGTCTTTTCCCCATTTTCTCTCCCGTTGAGTGTCTCGCTTCGGCTGTTCGTTGGGGTAATAATCTAGTCGCGCTGTCTTTCTCACATTTCCCCTTCTGCTAATACCGCGGACTCGTTTTTACCTTCTTTTTTTTTTTTTTTTTTTTTTTTTTTTGTTTTTTGTTTTCCTTAAACCCACACAGGCACGGATGCGTCGTGTGATAAGAAATGTGCGACGCATGGTAACGAATCCCGCAGGTGCCAGTTTTGCAGAGGAAGAAGCCAGGAATCTCCGATGCGTCCAGCCGTGTTTTCCCTTCGACGACCGAAACCCTAATTTCTCCATTTCTCAATCTTTCTTCCGATTCCGAACATAGACTCGTTAAATCGCCGAAGCGTATTACTCCGGCTGGACAAATCTTTGGGGATGGATTACTGCTCGATGTTTCTTCTGTGTCTTTTGTTGATGATCGGCGGAATTGTTTCCTTCATCGGCAGCAGCGATATCCAAATCTCAGAATTCTCGGAGATCTCTCCTTCTGATCTGAATCGCGATGCTCTCAAACGTTTTAATAGCCCTGCTCGCAGATCTCTCTTGGCGCCTCCAGTGTGAGTTCCGATACTTCTTTCTGTAGTTGAGCTCTTTGTCCGATCGATTGAAAAACCAGGCTTAATTAGTCGAATTCCCTGTCTTCTCTGCTGCTAAATCCTAAACCCTAATTCTAGTTTCTCTTATTTGGCATCAGCCTTTATGAGAGAATTTAGTTGTTTTGTGATACAATGTTTCCAACTTGCTATTGAGATTATTTGCTGCCATTTTACTTAGCATACATGCTTTATAATTTAGTATACTATCTTTCAATGGCATCTTAGTTAACTTTGTATCTCTCTGTTGTATTCTCTTTTATTCAGTAAACATGATACAGCACTGGTTGCCTCCTTGGATGGAGTGGTCTACTTGATGGACATCAATTCTGGCAAAGCTCTCTGGTCCGTTGCGTCAGGTCCGCCTATTTATTCATCCTATCAGGCTCTTATTGACCATGAAAATGATAAGGAGAATGCCTCTGGATTGAGTAGTAATTACTTTTTCGATTGTGATGATGACTGGGAATTGTACGTGCACAGAGGTTCTAGTAAAGCGGTATGTCAATACGTGTTCTTTAGAGTTTTTTTATTTCGAGACAGATATGGGTCGGGATGTTGAGATGTATGTTTCTGTCACATACCAGACTATTGTTTTAATATCCTTCATGGCTCCCATGATATTTATTAGGCTCCAAAACCGTCTGGAATGGACGAGATTGTCTTGTCTAGGATGTCCAATAGAAGCTAAATTGAGTAGGGCACTTAGATTGGCTTGTATACATTGGAAGCTTTCATTATCTATCAAAAAAAAAACAAAAAGATCGGCTTGTATGCATTACTCCAAGGCGAATTTTTGTGTAAGAAAAGCTCTTATTATTTAAGCCATAGAAAGCATGCTACATATAAAAGGAAAATTTTTAATTGATTTTGCTGCTTATAAATAATTTAAATTAACCTGTCACGTTATGTCTGTTTTTGCAATCCAGAAACTGGAAATGACTTACGAAGAATTTATCAAAAGTACACCATATATCACAGACAATGGAGAAATCACACTTGGATCAAAGAAAACAACTGTGTTCCTTATTGATGCCAAGACTGGAACATTAATCAACACTTTCAAGTCAGGCGATTCTCCATCTGCCTTGATCATGCAGAGAGAGGACGAAACACATTCTTCATTGAAGAAAGATATTGAAGAATGGGTAGAGTCCAGTACTACAGATGTGAAGAAGCTTGAGCAGCCGCTTTACATTACCAGGGCAGATTATGCACTGGAATCTTTTTGTCCAAAAACAGGCAAAGTTTTATGGAATCTGACTGTTGCTGAAATTAGAGCTGCCTTTCTTTGTCAAAGGATCGAGAATCCTCTTGGTGGGTCTTCTTTTAATTTGGGAAATGAGCTTGGTTCAGAAAATGAGGGTGATTTTGAGATGCCATTGCCATGTCAAACGATGGCTTTTGTACACAGGATTCGTGACCCTAGGTTATCAGGATCTTTACATGCATTTGGTGGACTACCAAAGCCGCATCTCGAAAACATAATTCTTCCTCTTCCAGCTTCTGATCGTAGTCCTTCTTTAGCAGCTTCAGAAAATTTACCTGTGGTTTATCATGAAAGTGAAGGTAAAACACTTCTTCCCCTGCTCCCTTCTAAGGGTCAAACCGTTTCAGGTATGAGTGACAGTGATAGGTGTGAAAACACTAAGAGTTGCATCATGGAAATGGATGATGCTAGCAAAGGAGATGGGGTTAGAGTGCAACACTCTGGTAAACCAGTTTTCCTGAGGCTTTTTCTGATGGTTAGCCCAGCGTCTCTTCTATTTGTTTCCATCCTTGTATTGTGCATGAGTGGCTTCATCTTGTTCTGGCATTCTCAAGCAGTTAAAGGTAAAGAAAAGTTGAAGAACCAAGTGAATGATGTGAGTGTGAAAGCTGTGGTTAATAAAAGGAAGAAAGCTCGAAGATCAGCAAACAGTAGGAACAGCTCCAATTCTGAGAAGAAGGATAGATATATCTCATCTGAAAATGCGGGTGGGGAAATCAATGGATCTTCTTACTTTGAGAGAAATGATAGTGAACCATGGGCCAGCTTTGCAAACCTTGTCGAAGGTTTCACGGATGGACGTAAGATTGGCAAACTAGTTGTGTCTAATAAGGAGATTGCTAAAGGAAGCAATGGGACTGTTGTCCTTGAGGGAATATATGATGGTCGCCCAGTGGCAGTCAAACGGCTTGTGCAGACTCACAATGATGTAGCTTTAAAAGAGATTCAAAATCTTATTGCATCTGATCGACATCCAAATATAGTTCGATGGTATGGGGTGGAGTATGACGTTGATTTTATATATCTCTCATTGGAGCGTTGTACTTGTAGCTTAAATGATTTGATTCAAATACACTCAAACTGGTCTACAACTCCGATGTTTACCGGCAAGCAAGCTATGAGCTCTACAAATGAATGTAATGTTCACTTGGACTCAGTGAAAGGAATGGACAGAGGCATTAAACTGTGGAAAGCAGATGGCTATCCTACATCACAGTTGATAAAACTACTGAGGTTTGTTTACAGGCCTTTATTTTATATGACTTTTCTTCTTTCTGAATAGTTCTTGTTTTATGTGTGGCTTCCTTAATAATGGTCAACTTTATAAAGAAAATGATTTTAGGAAATACGTAGCTCAGGTGTCCAAATTATTAATCTTGTAAGAACAGACCCCAACACTACCTAGCAGTACCCATCATCTTTGACTTCTAAGAAAAATGCCTTCACTATTAATCTATATTTGGTAACTTCCAAAATTGCTTATAGGCTAAATGGCGAGCTAAATCAATTAAATGAAGTAATGTTCAATTCTGATTTCCTAAAAAAATTCGAAAATAAGTATTCTTAGATACAATAAAATATAATTAGTTCAAAAAAAAAATTTTTTTAAATGCCATGACTTAACATTCCTTATTCCATGTGTCTGCATATTCTTTATTGTGGCTACAACTTCTTCAATAAAGGGATATGATTTCTGGGCTTGCACATTTGCACGAATTGGGGATCATACACCGTGACTTAAAGCCTCAGAATGTTTTGATAGTTAAGGAGAAATCTCTGTGCGCAAAACTCTCTGATATGGGCATTAGTAAGCGCCTTGTGGCTGACATGTCTTCCTTAACTCAACATACTACTGGTGAGTATTCTTAACTTGCTCTACTGATAATTCCTGTACAAACATTTCACCATTTGAATATTTGATTAACAAGAAATTTTTTCTTTCTTATGAGACACAAAACCTAATCAAGGATAATGCTAGCCATATTTGCTAATCGGCTATATTCATGTAGTCTGCATCTTCAAATGATTGGTTATCTACAAGTGTGGATCCCATGTGGGTCCAACCCTTTTGACCAGTCACATGGGGATGCACTAGGTGAATATTCAGGTATGGAAGTGGTATGGTTTGCCCCCCACTAAAATCAATGGGGGTATCTACAAGTGGATCCCATGTGGGTCCAACCCTTTTGACCAGTCACATGGGGATGCACTAGGTGAATATTCAGGTATGGAAGTAGTATGGTTTGCCCCCAACTAAAATCAATGGGGGTAGTGATTACCTAGCTGAATTTTTCGTTGGCACTTAAAATCAAATATGTATGATGGTATGACGAATTGATGTTTTGATATATTTGCTCAATTGATTGTTAAATTATGCTTTGTAGGAGTAAAAAGACCATTTTTAAGTATTATATATGCTTATAATTTAGTTATGAACGGTGATTATGGTTGTTTTCTTATTTTATTGTAACTGTGTTAAATGAAGGTCACGGTAGTTCAGGTTGGCAAGCACCTGAGCAACTTCTTCATGGGCGCCAAACGCGAGCAGTAGATATGTTCAGTTTAGGCTGTGTTCTTTTCTTTTGCATTACTGGTGGTAGACACCCGTTCGGTGAACGTCTTGAACGTGATGTAAACATCGTGAACAACAAGGTTGACCTATTCCTAGTGGATAATATCCCAGAAGCTGTGGATCTCTTAACTCATTTATTAGATCCTAACCCCGAATTAAGGTAAGTATATCTTGTTTTAGTGACAGTAATTTGGCAAGGTACTCATACTAGCCATTCATACAATTCTGTGGTTTATTGTCAGGCCAAAGGCAGCAGATGTATTGAACCACCCTTTGTTTTGGAACTCTGAGATGCGACTCTCATTTCTTCGAGATGCAAGTGACAGGGTTGAATTGGAAGATAGGGAGGAGGAATCTGATCTCTTGAAAGCATTAGAAAGTATTGCACCACTGGCTTTGGGAGGGAAATGGGATGAAAAGATGGAAACAGCGTTCATTGCCAACATTGGCCGATACAGGCGTTATAAGTACGACAGTGTTCGTGACTTGCTTCGAGTTATTCGTAACAAATTGAATCATTACAGAGAACTTCCCCAGGAAATACAGGAACTCCTTGGGCCGATGCCTGAAGGATTTGATGGATATTTTGCAAATCGTTTTCCTAGATTCTTAACTGAAGTATATAAAGTAATTATGAGATACTGCAGGGACGAGAAATATTTTCTGAAGTACTTAAAGAGCAATCTCGTATAACTCTGACTCTCTTGTAATCATAGCGCTCTTGTTAACGACTTTGTAAGCTCTGTATGTGGAGATGATCAAGATTTTCAGAGAAGCTAATATGGTCGCAGATAATCTTGCAAACCATGCGCTGGACATCTATTCATGCTTCTGGTTGAACAACTTTCCGACAGATGTGTCAAAGTTGGTGGCCGATGACGCTAGGGGGAGAACCTACTAGCAGATTAGTGAGATGTTCTTAAGCGAATGGAAGGATTGAAATGCTTGGTATCAAAAAAAAAAAAAAAATTTGTAAGCTCTGTAAATATTAATGTATTAAATGTGTAGATGATAATTTCTAAATTTTACTTATGTGAAGTAATTAACACAGCAACTATTTTGCACTTCGTTTGTTCATGTGTTAACCCTCCTCTTTCCAAACGAACTTCAATGTAACAATTATGGCTACTTGGCTAGTGCCCGTCTTGGTGATTTTATCTCATGATGCTTTTGCTTCAGATTGGTACGTGCACAGCGAAGGGTACTCTGGGCTTGCAGACAATCCGAGGTGTAGTGAGGAAGCACAAGAGCGCGAGTGCTAGAAAAGAAACAAGTTCAGTCATGACAGTGACCTCCATGATGAGGGTCTCCCCTCTATATAGGACATGGGAACAAACTGAATTTGATTAGCAGTTGCAACTTATAAATATATTACCATCCCTTCAATTTTCATTACAAAACAAGCAATTGGAGATCATTATGAACACTGAAAAATATGACCCCAGAACCTTGAAAAGAAGAATTTGATCAATTATGCTTCATAAACTTTGCACTCCTTATCTGCAGGGTTCGTCTCGCAGAAATCCTCCAATGGGTCTCCGCTTCCTGATACGGGCATGCCTGGCCACTTGCTTGCAACCAAATGCGCCAAATCTACGACACGTTGGCTGCAAGAGAACACAACCACAGTATGACTTAAAAACTCATGAAAGAATGTTCACTGGACCCTGTTACGATTACTGATTAGCATCCTCACCTGTATCCCCATTCATTGTCGTACCAAGCAACCACCTTGACCATGTCGTCTCCCATCACCATAGTTAGTGAGGAGTCGATGGTGGAAGACACATCCGAGCACTTGAAGTCTACTGACACCAGAGGAACATCACACACTGCCAATATGCCCTTCAATGGGCCTTCAGCTGCCTTTCTAAAAGCTGCATTGACGTCCTCAGCAGTGATTCCCTTCTTCTCAACATTCACTACAAGGTCCACCACCGAGACGTTTGGGGTCGGCACACGAAGTGCGATCCCGTTGAGCTTGCCCTTCAGCTGGGGCAGCACCAAGGCCACGGCCTTGGCAGCTCCAGTGCTTGTGGGGACAATGTTCAATGCAGCAGCCCTTGCTCGCCTCAAGTCACGATGGGATGCATCCAAGAGCCTCTGTAAGTAACAGAAACACACATTAATTCAACTTTCGAAGTAGACTTGTAACAGATTACTTCATTACAGTTCTGAAATGTACTTGATTACCTGATCCCCAGTGTAGGAATGGGTAGTTGTCATTGTTCCCTTGACAATACCTATAAGATACAAAAAGGAATTAGAAATCCATGAGTCTTTTTTTTATCAGTTCAAAATCCCAATCTTTAATCGTCAATGGATGCATACCTAACTCTTCATCCATGACCTTGACAAAAGGAGCCAAGCAATTTGTGGTGCAAGAAGCATTGCTGAAAACATCACAACTTTTAAGCCGGCCATCACTCTAATCTAAATTGCTTCACCTTAATTGTAGAATGAAAACTTAATTACCGACCTTACTATGTTCGAAACGTCGTGATCGTAATCCTTTTCGTTGACTCCAACAACATAGGTTGGGATGTCAGCTCCCTTGGCCGGAGCAGTGATGATAACTTTCTTTGCACCTGCCTGTATGTGTTTTCCGGCACCAGGCCCGTCAACGAAAACTCCTGTTCCCTGTATTTCAAATGACCCAATTAACATGTTTCCTACTCAAAAACTTGTTTAGTAGTTTTGGGACTTTGTAGATTTTTTGTTGTTGATTATTGATGATGATTATAATTAATCAAGAAAACAAATTACCTCAATGACAATGTCTATTCCCATATCCGCCCATGGTAGCTTGAGAGGGTCGCGGCTCGAGACGACCTTGATGGGCTTACCATCAACACTGATTGTCTCGTTATCGACGACTTTCACTTCAGCCTTGAAGGTTCCAAGCATGGAATCATATTTGAGAAGGTGAGAGGCCTGTGAAGAGTGTGATATCCTCAGTCCATGGTAGTGTCAACCAAAAGTTATTAGTTTGCAACTAATTGGAATGTCGCTAAGGAATTAAATGTTCTTACATTTTTTACACCACCACTGTCATTCACTACAATGACGTCCAGTGGAGAATTCTTCCGGCCATGCCAGCAGCGAAGGAAGTTCCGACCAATTCGTCCGAAGCCATTAATCGCCACCTTGAGCTTTGCAACCGTCTCTCCCCTGACAGGGGCTAACCCTGATGTCTATTATGTGTGCAGATCAAGAAATTGCAACTGATTAGCTAAGGTAGTTGAAATCAGTCACTATCTAAAAGGGAGAAAAAATGGGAAGGACGAAGGATGTGAAACTACAAGACGAGAGACCTTGGGTGAGAGTTGAGCAGCCACTGCATCAAAGAAAGATGTTTCTCTAGCATTCTTTGAGTAAGTCACGCAGGTACTGGATCGAAGGCCTGAGAAATCAGCCAATTCAAGCCTCTGCGTTTAAATCAAAAGATGAGAATATATATAGTAGATCAAAGGGAGCCCAAATCTTGTTAAAAAATTAAAGAAGTGATAGGAGATTTAACGAATCAAAGTGAGCAAACCTTAGAGAAATATTGAGTAGGAAAAGAGTGAGAGGTCTTGGATGGAAGCCTGGTGTTGGCTGGGATCCTTGAAGAAGCAAGAGCTGCGTGTGTGGTGGCC
Organism: Buxus sempervirens; assembly: GCA_947561395.2. Taxonomy (NCBI): domain Eukaryota; kingdom Viridiplantae; phylum Streptophyta; class Magnoliopsida; order Buxales; family Buxaceae; genus Buxus; species Buxus sempervirens. The sequence continues at coordinate 842,301 of OX387184.1, read as the reverse complement.
ATGGCTGCAACTAAAAACCAACACCATAACTTTCTTGCTATTTATATTGTGAGACTCTTTTTATCTTTAATTTTCAGTTTCATATATATAGTTTCTATTTTGTAAATTACATAAATTATGGTCCGAAGTGGCAGTATAGAAGTATGTGGTGAGAAGGTAAGAGTTGGAAGATAAGATGATGTTTTGTTGCTTCGTCTTCCAAATTCAGACCACAAATTTCTAACCCTTACTTCTCTACAAAGCACAACCATACCCCTCTACGTTTCCTTTCGCTTTTTCTTTTCTTTATTATTATTATTATTTTCTTTTTTCTGACAATCTTACTATGTTCTTGATCTGAAGACACGCTTGCATACCTAACGAGGGCTGATACCCAGCAGTGTGCCTCAGGCCGCGGGCTGGGTTGGATAAAGTCATTTTTTCCAAGGACAATCTGCACCCATGCTAACAGTGAACTTGGTTCCTTGGCCCAGGCCCATGGGCTGTATTAAGTAATCAACCCTCTATAACAGAGCGTGTGTAAATATAACCCCATTACCCAAAAAAAAATGTAAATATAACCCAATTTCCCAGGAATATTTTACGTACCAATATGTTCATGGCAGGTGGCAGGGTGAACTGCACCATTAGCACGTATCGGTATAAGGGGTCAGGAGAGAGGAATCGAAGGCTCACCAGCTGCTTTTACCACGCCCACTCCGATCGCAGGAAGGATCATGTATCGGACGCAGATGACCACTCTGATTACCCCTGCAGGTTTTGATATCACAGATTACAGGACTCCATTTAAATGCTGATGTCTCATCTGTTTGGGCTTTGGGGTGAGTAGGAAGATTGAATCAAAGCCGAACAATTCGTTTAAGTGTTTTTTCAAAGATCTCAACGAGTATTGCGAGAAATATTATGAATAATGCATACCCTAGCAATTTTATGGAATCTTGGACCACCCGAAATCACCTTGAATCGGCCTTCAACCATTTTAAATCCAGAACACACTGAAGCGACTGGTATCAGCTCTGTTATAACAGGACTCGTCAAGCAGTATAGTTTGCCTGCCACAGTTAATATTGCTTGCCGCAATTCATTCGTATATCATAAACGATTTCACTCTCTTTACGTGTGTATTCACAGTTACTAGGTCATAGATTCATGGAGGGTAAGAAAGTGAGGGTCTTTACAAAATCCAAGTAAAATGAAGAAAACCAAGTCGTTGGTTCCCACGGAGGCTTGCCAATTCGATCCCGTTTGCTTCAGATTAACCGAACCAGTAAACAGTCAGTTTCGATAGTAAGGGCACAACATACGCATTCCTATCTTCTAAATTGACCACACCGTCTAAGATTATTGGGGAGAACGTTATGTGTCCCGTCTAAGAAAACCATAATTTTGCTTGTAAGAGGCTGATCCTAAGCAGCTTCTAAGGCTAAAACGATCAAGCGAACCATTATTTACGGGGAACAGGGCAAAACTAGAACTGCTTCAGAATATGTGCAATACCCGGTCTCCAACTATCCATTTCAATTAGAGTCCGCAAATTTTGAACTGACCAATCAATCCGCCCGAACCAAACCCGTAATAAACGGTTCGGTTGACCCATTTATTAGTTGGGTTGAGTTTGGGTTGAGATTTCCAACCCGTCCAAAAAAGATCAACCCAAACCGAACCCATTTGATACCCCATAACATACCAATTTTTTGTGTATATGATTTATATTTTCCTTTCAGTTTGTAAGACATTGGATTTTTATATAGAATTTGGGACATAATTAACATATTGTATTTTTTTTTTTTTTTTTTTTGAGAAACGGAATTTGACAATTTGTATTTGTATTTTGCTTATGACTTACAAACCTTAGATGCATTATTAGTTACTTAATGTTTAATTTATTTTAATGTTCTTTAAAGAATTTCATTGTTATCTTGCCACTAGCTTTTTATTTTTTATTTTTTAAAAGGTTCCTTAATAGTTATTACTTGTTTTTTTTTTCTTTTGGACTTTCTATTAGGCCTTATTATTATGAAAAACATATGGCTAATGCATTATTAGTTTTAATGACAATATTAATATCACCTATAAAAAACAATAGTCCATGTCTCCATGATTTCTAAATTTTCTATAAATGATATTAAAAAGGTTTTTTTTTTTTAACTTAAGTTAAAATTAAACAGGTTAGGTCGGATCAGGTTCAACTCGTTTATTTGCTGGTTGGGTTTGGTTCCATGATTTCCCAACCCGTTGGTAAACGGGTTGAACCTAACCCAACCCCTTTAAGTCTTAACCTGTTTACAACCCGCCCAAACCAAACCCAACGCGACCCATTGCCACCTCTAATTTCAATAGCGGTCAGGGTCGGAATGAGTGTCATGGCAATGCAATTATGCAAACTATATCTCCAAATAGATTCTCAAATGCATATTTTCCATACAGGAGCATGAAGCGTTAACTAGTATCTTACCTGTCTCGGAGCTGAATGTATTATTTCCACAATTTGAAGCCTCATGTAGTAAACAAACTGTACTGTAAAATAACAAGAACATTCTCATACGGCGGCTTCAATTTCATCCGACTTCACAGCAGCTCCATTTGGGGCATCTTCTGCACGGAGCTGAGCAGAAACATCATCTATCGCAGAGTTCAACTGAGCAATCTTCTCAGTTAGTATTTTCCGGGTTTTCTGTTATCAAATCATATGAGAAATAAAAAATCAAAGCTGCACTTATGAAAAAAGTAAGATGAATTAAGAAATTCAAATGTGACAACGTGAACCAGATAGCTTCCAGACATCCTTGGTGGTAAGAAAATACACCAAATTAAGGCATGTTTTGATTAGTCTCTGCATGTTTAATCCATAGAGCTTTACTACTAAACAAAAGCCCACAACCACTAAAAAATTCTGTGTCTAATCAATTTAGCTGCCAATAACTCTTCCTATAGCATGACAGTGCAAGTTATGCAAGCTGAGCTGGAAACCAACAATAAACTGGCACCAACTAGTCAACTACATCTTGAATCCTGAATATCACCTGAGTCACATTCCCTTTCGTTCTTTCGTTTATTCTTTTCAAGAAAAATGATGACCAAACAAAATATGTTATTTTCATTATATTCTTAGACTGTTAGTCATAAAGTTGGCTTGATTTCGTTTATGTCATCAGTGCTCTGTTTCATTCTGAAGGCCAGGGTAAAAATTTACCAGAATGCGTTAGAGAACAATTTAAAACAACAATCCTGAGCAATTGTTGACAACTTTCAGCAGAACTTCATATATATGCTTACTTTAGGTGCAGATAGTCACTTTTTTGGAAAGATGTAGATGACCTATCTGGGCCGGTAACAGTGAAAAAGGATAATGACAAAGAAGCGAAAGATCTAGATGAGAGTATTCATGTTTTCACCACAGGGATGCATAGCCATGGATCTTTACCATATTTTAGCACCATGTAGGCATAGAATATATAATTCCAAATATTAAAATCTAACCAACCCATACCCTCACCCCCAAACCCCCTTCCCAAAAAAAAACAAAAATGATTAATCAAGAAATAGAATGCTGCTTCCCAAAAAATTAAGCTTGATTGAAACTGAACAAGTTCAAGAGTAAACTCACCTCCAAAGCTTTCTCTTCATCATACAAAAATTTTGGCAGCTTCCTCATCAAATCTTTTCTGTCAGTTCCAGCTAATGCCTTGCTGATCTGCATAGATAATATTATTTTATCAAAAAAAAAAAAAACTTTTCAGTCCATTGCTACATATGACTCCATATAACGTGTCCATCAGTGGCCACTTCTTCAGAATGCGATAGCACACAAGCCAGTACAAACAAATGATCCGCACGATTCAACCATAGAATACCAGATACCATTTGAGTTTCGAATAGATTTATGACATTCTAAAATATTGTGATTGTTTGATTGAATCATCAGAAAAAGCAGACTATTGCCGACCATTCAATAGAAAAAGCTCATGAACATACCAATTTTAACTGTAAGGCATGCAATTAGTATAAAGAAAAGTTTTTTACAATTTTATTAAAGTAAAACTTGCACAAATTTTACTATCCTTCAAAGTAAGCAAGCCGTGGAACACTAGGCCATAGTGGCTCGTAGAAAATGTCGCTAGAGAAAGCTACTTCCAAGGAAACACTCGCTCAATGAAGTACATGGTGACATAATCAAATTTTATAAATAAATAGACAAGCATATAGAAGGGGAGAGATATAGAGAGAGAGAGAGAGAGAGAGAGAGAGAGAGAGAGAGAGAGTTTAATGCACTAAGCTCACTTTTTATTTTTATATATATCAGTAATCATTAAAGGAAACATATCTAAAAGCATCCAAGTGATCAAAGTCAGTTACAGTAACCAATACCTGAGATTGGCACAAGGTATATAACCTAATCATACCTGAGGTGCATATACACAACCGAGTGCTCCAACAACTATTCCTCCCAAGACAAAACCACCAACAAAAATACTTGCACCACTTGGTTTCCCGCCATTGCTGCTGTACTTCCAAAATAAACAGATAATAGCAATTAAGAATGCACATTAATACCTGGTGTGATAAGAAAATGGTGATATTGACAGAAACATGGGAAAGTAAATATCAAAAATTGGAAGAAAAGAGATAGCACTACTTTGGATATCACATCACTTACTGCAAATATTAGAAGGTCACAATATGTGAGGAAAAATTTGTTCACAAGGCATTTCTTCTAATGAATACATAACACACACAAAAATAGTTTAATATAAAAATTTCAATCAATGGAGTTCATACTTAGGAAGAACTGTACGAGTACTAAGCTTGCAAAATATCAAACCTGTGCCTTAAATCACTACTACAGGCATAGACTTGTGGCCTCAAATTGGCAGTTTAACATTTACATCATTCACAATTTTATCATACATAATGGTAGCTTTGAATAGGGACCATAAATTGTTGTGATGGTTTAAGCCTCAAGCCGCCAATGTGAGAACGGAGGTTTGAGTTTCAGAGTAACCACTTTTGCCAAAAAAAAAAAAACTGCCAAATATTAGGTCTGTTGTCAATTAACCTCTCTTGGGATCATGCTTTAGTGGGTACACACATCAAAGATTGAGAGAGAGATATATATAGAAAGAGATAGAAAGATAAACTTTAGAACAAGGAGATGATTTTTGACATTCACAGGATGGATAATATGGCTGAAATTTGGCATGTGGAAATCTGTGATATGCATGTATTGCAAAAATCATAAATGAGATGCCAAAATACACAAAGAAAGGTCAAAGTATGCAAAAACAGAAAAACAGAACATTTATGTGGTTCAACTCTAAAGGCCTACATCCACTGGCGGAGATGAAGAAAAGCTTCACCAAGGAACAAACAATTTTTATAAAGCTTTTCTGTCAAGTAAGAGATGAATACCCTAACTTATACAAAAAGCAAGAGAACCCCAAATAATCTATATAAAGTCTTAACAAATTGATTGACATTCTACCTTATATAGCATCCCAAAAACCCTAGAGTCTTTGCTACCTGCAAAAAAGGCCTATTGGATACTGGGTAGAGTGACACACGGGACATCTACACAACATGAATCATGAAAGCCTTGAAAACTCAGCTTCCGTGTTTGAAACCATACCGCACACACAAAAAAGTGCAACTTGAATGGGTTAAACCCATTTTGACCCAGCCAAAGTGCAGGCCAAGTCAAAAGAGTTAAGACTGAAGCTTGGGCTTGTATTGAATGTTATGAGCAGCCCCAGGCCATCCCACGGATATATTAGCACATTATGCAATGTGTGTGTGTGTGTGTGTGTGCATACAGAAATGCATGCATTTTTATATACATATAACAGCAGAATTTCCATATATTATTTGTATGATTAGATGTCGAGATTGTAAATAGGTTTATCATTATAAATTACATATATTATTAACATGATTAGAGGTCAAAATTGCAGTGTAATTATATCATTTTTCATCTGTACTTCTTTAAATTTTAACTTACAAGCATAGTTTGAAATCAAATATAAGGAGGAAGATTTCACTTATTCTTATTTAGCAGGAAAAAAAATAAAAAAGAATTCCATTATTCTGAATATGATGCATTTTTACAGAAAGATGCATGATTTACATGGTTTTAAACCCAAAACAAAGGACCAATAAATTTCAAAACATGAAAGAGCTTGTTCAACTGCCTGTTTTGTCCCGGTTACATCAGGTTATTATGATTATAAACTAATCCCAAACCTTGTTTGCTCCACCCGGTTTTGGTCCATGCCAGCTGATTAGACTATACAATCCATTCCAGGTTTTCCAACACTGTTCTAGAGATTCCATATTTATTGTTCTTTATGCTCAATGAATCCTATTTTCAATAACAAAAAATGAATACCGATACCTTGCCTGAACTGTGAGTGATCTTTTTGACACTCTCACTTTCCTTTGGCAATTGAGACTGAGAGAAAGGTTATTTGGGCAAATGTTCCCCGGACATTGATCCGGCTTCAAAGAAGAACCTAGCACAAAAAATTCAGCATAAATTCGAGAGGACAGTAAATCTACAAAAAAAACTCAATACATTCCGTGTGTCAAATTGGCAATCTCATCCCACAAAAGATGAAGTGAACAATGATGTCATTCTAAAAAGAATGGAAACAAAAAAGTAAACAGTGTATTATGGGTGAACTCAAGTATAACAGAAAGCAAGAACTTAAAGCTAATAAAACACATAAGAAGACTTCTATTGAAGCCTTGAAGCCCTAAAGTTGCAGAACTTTTTAAGACTCACATTCAGCTGCAGAAATTGGCACAAAATTCTTATATGCGATCATAATTAACCACTGGAACAAATTAACAATCCAGTTGAATTTCATTAAAAACCTGATATTGCCTTTATTAGCTGTACATTTCATCTATGTGCATGCAATAAATTATCACAATGAGTCAACAACACTGTTTAATATTGATGGGAGTCTGATATTTTTTTTACCATGGCTTATGGATCATGACGATGAAATCAAGTGGAATTAGTTTTATCTATTATTGAGCTTCCCTCAGTTGTCAATTATATTGCCCATAAATGTTTACCAGAAGATTAGGAAACCAACCGATGTCGAAATGAAATAGCATTGGTGGAATGACACAATTTTTTTTAATAGTTAAAATAAAGGAATCTAAATTATTAATATTTGAATATAAGAAATAAAATATCATAATCTTAATGATATAGCTAGTCATGGTATAGGAAGGGATACAGAATGTCCCATAAATAGATAAATTGATACTGCCATAACTTAGAGAGTCACCCAGAGAATTGATTCTCTGAATTTACATTAAAAATACAAGCCTGAAAAGAAACCCAAGTCATATGTGTCTGCTTCAACCGTAAGATCTATAAACTAATTATTAGTTATTATGATCCCTCTCGCTAACCAATAAATCCAGGAAGAGTCCAATGGCATAGTAAATGAAACGCCCATACCCAACGGGTTGCTTTCAAATTAAAGATGTCAGTAAAAGCAAAGATATCTAACAGAACCTCCAGAAAAAGTTTGAAATGTGGCTCCGTAAAGCTGGGTCAGGCATGGGCTTTGAAAGAGTTTCCAGATATATAAACTGGCCCTAATGCTAACAATGATGCTCACTCTCAAGGATTGCACCAGCATTCCTCAAACCATGCAAGAAGAATATGAATTTGGACTACTAAACATATTTCCATGGTCTCTTTCAAATTTGAAATTTATAACAGATGACCTGCTTATTTTCCACTTATACAGAACATCCTAATGGCATAGAAAGCCACTCAAAGGGAATACGAAGTGATAAATTAAAAAAAGGAAAAATAGCAATGGATCAACGAATTTAGATAGATAAGTTTCCATGACCTCATTTCATAATTTCCGCCCTGGAGTAAGAAAAGTTTTCAAGACTTGTTAAAGGTGGTCCAAGTCCAAAGGACCGATAGAATCAAAAAATAAAAAATCTTCCATGCTCAGAGTAAACGAAATTACAGAACACATGAATAGCAGAATTAGGGCACCAAAAGAAAAGAATCAAATCCAGAGAGCACTTCAAAAGAGAAATCAAGAAATTAACAAAAAGAACCACCGATTCGTGAGCAGAACACAACCAAAAGATGATAATCAAATTAACGAACAGAATTTAAGTCAAAAATTACCGGATAATAACGGTATTTGAGAATTCCTTATTGAAACGAACGAATTGGCTAGAGCAGTCATGTTCTGGAATTCAAAGGACGCCAACAAGTCCGAGAAACTGAAGGGAAATGCACTGCAATCTCATGAGAAGAAATTTAATAAATCCGTAACAGACACTCCCATATTCGATAATACCGATGCTTGAAAAACTAAAGGCAAAAGTTATTCTGATTTGCCTCACCAGGTTTGGTTGATTTGTGAGAAACGGATGATGGATTGTTAAGAATTATGATCCTTAGCAATTGGGCTTCATATCGATTACAGGCTCAAGTGAACGATCGGCTAGACTACCCAAGCCAATGGTCGGTCTTGGATTGAATTTACAAGTAGAGAGGGCCCAAGGTTGATCTGTGGGCTTGTGTGCTTCATTTAAAATTTTTAAGTTATGCACAGTCAATATGTTATAGTGAAATGAGCTCATTTTACACTGTTTTGGGAGGTTAAAACTTAGAATGCGAAGTAGATCAACCAAAAGCAGACATATATATGCATGCAGACATATATATGCATGCATATATTCTCCACCAAAAAAAAATAGCACACATATATACTATTAATAAAGAGAAGAGGGGGAATATTCCCTCCAAGTTCTCGCCCCTTTTTCTTTTCCAAACATTACCCTCCCCAAACAAAACAATCCCCCACTATTTTAAACATGTTGTAACTACCTTGGAATGTTTATCTTAGTGGGCTCACGTTTTCTACGCGGATAGCGCGTGCAACCCCCCTAGTAGATAATTAAAGGACCTCCAAATAAGTAATCATATATGAAATCCATGTTTTATTGGATTTTTAATTTCTGAACACACACTTGTGTTTGTCTATGTATATTGTTTCCATAAAGACTTCCTCTATAGATGATAGGGGGATCCATGTGGTTGAAGATATAAAATTTGAGTTCTTTTCCGGGACAAAAAAAAAAAAGAAAGAAAGGAAAAAAGGATATTGAGTTTGAAGTTAGGGCTGTCAATGGGTCGAACGCGGGAGCAGATCTACATTGACTCGTATTCAATGGAGATGGTCCATGAACCAGTGCCTAGATACCATTATCACCCCGCAACACAATCCTACCCAAAAACAGGGGAAAAAAGGAAAAGAAAAGAACAACTAACAGTTGTGGTTAATCATATATAATTCTTTGATCTTGCCCTCTCATAATCCATGTTCTTCTGCTCAATGCCATCACAATCAGGCTGTGCAAATTCATATAATGTTTCTGCTCACAACTTGCAACCCTCTGCATAACCCATGAAATGTATAAAGAAATTACATTGGAAAACATGAAAGATTCTCAAATTGACTTTCATAAACTATGCTAATTGAAAGACAAGTTCTTTATGTATCAAATTAGAATGCTCAACATGGAAGCAGTTGCAATTAAAAATGAAAAAAAAAAGAAAAAGTCACTAGCTTTCAAACAAGAATCTTGAGTAGAATAAAACAAGAAGCAATTATATTAAGCTAGCTGAAGCATCCCCAGAAACCTAGCTGAAGCATCCCCAGAACATGGGTAAAAGTGATTTAAAAATGAAGGAAAATTACTGCAAACTCCATACAACTGTGCAAATTAAATCCACTTTCTGGGACGACTTGGTTTATTTTGTCATTTTCGGAAATGGTTGGTAATTTTTATAAATTCGATGAGGTCCTTGTCAAAAGGTGGTATTTGGAAATGATTTCTTCTGGACCAAGTCTGACATGGAGTCCGGAGTCGTGGACAGAGACACCTATTTCCTATATCTGAAAGTCGCTTTAAATAAGCTGAGATCGTCCGAAGGCTTTTTTGATCTGAGCCGTTTAGATTTAAAGTAGAAGGGCCTTTTGGTCCCCCTCAATAATTTTGATGGTGCACGATCCTGCGAAAGTTAATGGTGATATTTATGATGTGACTCAGAGAACAAAGTCTGTCACGGGGGTCTTTCCGAAATTTCTAAGGATATGAGGAATAATTTATTAATTTCATGGTCATAAATAGTTAAAGAAAGAATAAAGTAAAATAAGAGGGGGCGGCTCCAACTTTATTTATTCTGTACAGAATGGAAAAGAAAGAAATGCTGGATAAACGAGCCACGGTGAATAACAGGGTAGGTGATAAAAATACAGAGCTTCTGCTTCGTCTTCTGCTCTCATGGCTCCTGGCTCGAGGACCCACAACTCCAGAAACCCTAGAACAAAGAATCAAGTCCATTGGTCATCGTAAATTGGGTTCCCTACAGATGGGTCGACGTCGGGATGTTACGAAACCTGTCAGGTGCTTGGTTTTTCTTTGATCGGGGGAGAGAAAAACGAAGAACGGATGAGTAGCTTTGAAATTTTGAACTAGATTTAAGTTCTTGGCTCACCTGAACTAGTTTTTCATGTTCTTCTTCGACTTCAAACGCCGTTGATTCGTAACTCTCGACTCTGTTCTCGATCATGGCGAGGCGGCATGGATGGGAGCTCCCTGCTCACAAGTTTCAGGCATATTGTTTTGTTTACATACTCTTTTACTTCCCGCTTTAATTGCTTGCGGAAATGTGGCTGTTCTCAAGGATTTCTGTCTCTTTGTGATGCTGTTTTGTTGTTTGGTTGTCCGAATTCTAAAACCACTCTCCATTCTCCAACTCTGTGTGTGTAATCATGGACATTCAAATTTACACACGACATATATCTTTTTTCCTGGTATGCTAGATCCATGGTTTGAGGCTTGTAGAGTTTTTCGTTTTAGACACATTGATCTGATGAGCTTCTGAATTTTTCCTCAATTATAAGAAATAAAGAGACTGCGAGTGAGTTTGGATGAAATTTTCTTCATTTGTTGTGTGACTGTTGTGACATTCTGGCATTATTTTCATTTATGACATATGACAGTCTGATGGAAATATATGGAACTAATCACTATTCAAAGAAGGCACTACAAAGAACTTGATGGTGTCCGTGAAGAATCTTATGAGAAAAGGAGTTTACATCAGATATCTTCTCACTCTGTACTAGAGGTTGTAGATTCTAATGGGTTGTTGAAAAGGCCTGCTGCATTACAGTTCACAGACTTACATCTTATGTAAGAGCTTACTGTCTGTCATGTGTGGGTTGTCGGTAGGCACCCAACTACTTGGTTCGCTGGGAAATCACTTGATGTGAATTTACTGTATCTGATTTGTGACATAAAGGGAAGGTCTAACTTCAGTTTTTGATGGGCATGATTTCCGATTAAATGGGGATTGACAGTGATGCAATTCAGATGAAAGTGCATTCATTGAAATGGGAGAGCATTTCAATTTTTGCACTGTAGATTAATGGTGATCGAGGATCCATGAGGCTTTCCAATTTAGAAAAGTTCTATGGTTGGATGTCTTAAATTCATGTGATTGTATATATTACATCCCTGTCCAAAATTAAGCTGCATGATACCCACTCTTTTATTTTTGCATCGACAAAAGTTACTTTCGAACTGAAATCTCTTGGGTCAGCATTGTTATGGATCCTTATAAATGATGTGAACTTTAGTTGGATAATAGCCACAACTAATCTCCTAAACACAAGTTACTTATTTCTAATATAAATGAGATGTTGAGATGGTTAGAAGGGTCAAGTCAGTAATCCACCCCACTTTGCATATGTTTTTCTAATATGGGTTTATCAGCTTCTTATTATATTTTTTATCGAAGAGGTTGGAAAGAATTATTATATTACATGCTTACAGAGTTGTCTCTTAGTATTGCCAGATGTATGCTCTTGTAACCTGCATGACCACTCCTGCAAGCTAATTGAGTTATCATTTAATTGGAAGGATCTTATTCTCATTCTCATTTTTTTTTCTTTGCCTGCAGGTTGTGGCCATAACCATATTTTTCTTGCTTCTTGTTGCATTTTATGCCTTTTTTGCTCCATTTCTTGGAAAAGACATATATGAATACATAGCTGTTGGTGTTTATTCTTTCTTGGTGAGTACAGTAATTATACGGTGAAGAAATTTGAACTTTTGGCCACCAATTGTCCTTTTTTTTTTAATAAATAATTTTATCTTTCTGGCATATCTTAATTAAATTCTTCAACATTTTCCTTTTTTTCCAGGCACTTTCAGTGTTTGTACTATACATTAGATGCACAGCTATTGATCCCGCTGATCCAGGAATTCTGGTTGGGGCTGATGAGGCATCAGCCTTTAGATCACAAACTGATTTTCCTGGTTAGTGTTTTGACCTTAAAGAACATTCTACGTGGAAGATTAAATGAATCCAGTGGACAAAATGAACTGATTCTCTTTTGACCTTTAGACTATTATTGACCTTGTGAATGGTAATATTACCTCTTTGCATATATAAAAGCTTAATTGTTGGTATCAGGGAATGCTGCTTCTGTTGAAGAGCCTTATAAGATAGGTCTAAAAAATGGAGGAAAATATGCTAGACATAATCCAAGCTGTTGTTCCAAGTTTGGAGGCTTCTTTTGTGGTTTTCTAGTCAAAGCAGATTGCCACAATGATGAAGATATTATTCAGCAACAAGCTTGTGAGGAAGATGCTTTATTTTGCACCTTGTGCAATGCAGAGGTATGGAAATCGTTCTAGCCAAGTTTTCAATTTTAGTGGCTATCTAATGCAATTTTAAATTGAAACATGATATGAGTCTTGATAATGTCACTGACTCGACACATTCAAAAAGGGTTAGTGCAGTTGAGGGGATATAGCTATTATTGAGACTTAGAGTCCCATCCCATAAGAGTTCAGTTCTCAAATTCTAAAAGAACTCAATTGCATGCTCAACATTTGAACTGAATAGCTTGGAAGCTTGGAAAGATAAGTAAAGTTGTGCGGTAAAAACATAAAATGTTGATTGCTCTGTGCATGTAAGAGCTTAGAGCTGGGATCCCTTAAAACCCAGAAGAACAAGACTAATTATTAATCTTTGGAATTGGGTCCCATAAAGCTGGTTATGCTTTATCAATCCAATTTGTTTACTGACTCTTTTATTCAACATTACAAAGAAACAGACTACATGTCAATTCAATATTATTTTCATTATTTCTATTATATGAGTTAGTATTCCTTTTCTTTGGATTGTTATTGTCAATTCAATATTATTTTTACTACTTCTACTACATTTATTTAATTTAGTACCAAAATATTAATAATTTCGTGTTATAATATTTATTTTTTAAAATGCAGCCTTTTTCGTTATGGTTAATAATGGCCCAAACCCACACCCATAATGACCATGGTTTATGTTAATTTTGGAATATGCGTTGACATTGTTAATTTGATGTCAAGTGACCTGCCAAAGAAATAATGGAGAAGAAGATCAATTATACGGTGATGATTTTGTTCTTGTGTAGGTACGTAAGTTCAGCAAACACTGCAGAAGTTGTGACAAATGTGTTGATGTGTTTGATCATCATTGCCGGGTATGAAATAAGTATCTTCTTTTGGAGTTGCTTCTTTCAATGTCTTTCAGTATTAAGATCTCCTTATCATAAAACAATTCTTTCTGATTTCTATCTAGCATATCTGTTGTTTTATTTTGGGATTGTCAGGAAACATACTAAGGATGGTCCATGTGGAGGACTGCAGACTAGATGAATGGATCATATGATATTATTGAATGTTTTCCTAGGAGATTTCCTTGGTGGCCCAAAAACCCTGCCTGTGCTTCTATTTTTTATACTCAGCTTATTCAATAATAATTTTCTCTACATATTCAGACTATAGGTCCATATTTCTTGTACTTATGCATTAGGGTTAATATGGGTATGTTAAAAACTGTTGACCTTTGTGGTGCAGTGGTTGAATAATTGTGTGGGGAGGAAAAATTATATCACATTTGTAGCCCTTATGACAGCAAGCCTTCTTTGGGTAAGCAATAAAAATAGCAAATTATTATAAGTTTTCCAACTGTAATTCCCATTCAGATCAGGCTTCATGGCTTTTCCTTTTTTCTAAAACATACCAATATTCTTACTATTTCTTCCTTTCTTTATCAGCTCATTGTGCAGTTTGGAGTAGGTGTCGCTGTCCTTGTTCATTGCTTCATTGATAGAAAGGGTACTGAAAACCAGATAACTGAAAGGCTTGGAGTTGGATTCTCCCGTCCCCCTTTTGCAACTGTTGTGGTATATTGCTGTCTGCATTGCATTTTCTCGGATAAACCTTTCATTTATATATTCTGATATTCTTGTAAATGTTTTGATTGAAAGGGAAAATTTGAGGTACCTAAGAGTGTTGTTTGCCTTACTGGCAAAGGTCTGTGTTTCATACTCGGTGAAATTTCATGCACTTTTGTGCCCTTTTTTTTATGTTAATTGTAACTCTCTAGAATGTATTTTCAATCAGATCATGGGTTGAGGATTGATCCTTTATAGGCCTAAAAGCACAGCAGCAAAAACATGCTCGTGTCCAAAATGAGTCTTCATGATGATTATCCCATTTGATGTTACCATAAAAATAAAATAATTGAAATTAATTTAGCTTCTCTTCACCAAATTGTGATGCATGTCACTGTTGGTATTCTTTTATGAGAAATGATAAATGCAGATCAGTGCACTGGTTTGCCCACAAAAGAGACCAAGTGCCTACAAAAGAGACCAAAGAAAAAATAAAGGAATATCAATGCAATTATATGACAGAAGCTTCTTTTTTTTCTCCAATTTTTATTTGGCGGTGTTGCACCTCGTATCCTACATTCCTTATTCTTTATTACCTTTTTGTGGCATTTTGTAGTGCTTTCTGTGGTTTTAATTTTTATATCTGATTCCTTTGCTTCAGGCCCTCTGCACTGCTGTTTCTTTACTGGCTACTGTGCCTTTGGGAGAACTTTTCTTTTTCCATATGATTTTGATATGGAAGGTGTGTTCCTTTGAATCTCTATCATAACCCAATTTCATCCCATTATTAAGTTACAAACACAAGAAACAACTAGGATTTATGTAATCTTTGTTAGGGTATTACAACATACGAGTATGTTGTGGCCATGAGGACGCAAAGTGAACCACCCAGACCATCTGTAGATGGAGGAGATCAGCAGAGTCTACCTTCTTCACCCAACAGTTCAGCTGTTACTGCTGCTAGTGGTAGAAGCTCACTAGGGATGGGCTTGCAATATAAAGTTACTTGGTGTACCCCTCCAAGAATCTTCATGGACAATCAGGTAATACTACAACATCATATGATTGCAGATGGGCTATTTTTCATCCTAAGTTGGCCACTAACTGCTCACTATCACTGACCGTCCCAAATAATCTAATTTCATTTTGGTATTTGTTTCTATTTAATGTTGATCAAATGAAACCTTCTATAAAGTAAAGCTATTTTCTGTGTCTGATATCCACCAAACAGGATGAAGTTATCCCACATTTGGGCCCAGGACGTGTACCATCAACAATTGATCCTGATGCAATTGATTCATCTGATAAGGGAAAAAGATATCCCCAACATCCAGTGCGAATCAGTGCATGGAAGCTTGCAAAGTTGGATTCTAATGAGGCTGTTAGAGCAGCTGCTAAAGCTAGAGCATCATCCTCCGTGCTACGTCCTGTTAATTCTCATCATCATCCATATTGCTCTAATCGCCCATCAAGTGATGACCTGAGCGGAAAAAGCAGTCCAGTCAGTACTGATCTTGGGTCTAATAACAGAAATGCTCGAGCAGGGAGTTCAAGGTTATGTCCTCTGAGGAGTTCTTATGCACCAAGTCAAGCAAGCAGGGAGGATCTTGAAACATGTGGCCATAGCAATTTCAGCAGTTCTCACCACACAAAGAGCCTTACCCCTTCTCCTCTGGAACAGCAGACTTCTAACAGACAGCACTTCAACCCAACGTATCGGTTACCAACAGATCAATCTTCTTGGTCGGAAGAGACTAGTAATGGGAATGATACTGCCCTTAGAAATAGTTTAGCATGGGACCCAATCATGAAAAACAGTGGGCATGTTATGGAAAACTCGAGGTCCTCAGTGTTCTGGGATCAAAAGGCTGGGCGTTTCATGTCCACTGCTTCTAGAGTTACTGGCTCTTCGTCTCAGGATGTTGGAACAGAACTTTCATACACAGGTCAATCCATATTTTTCGGTGGCCCTCTTGTGACTGAACGGTTTACCGGAGACTCCAAGAATGGTGATGCACCAAATATAGCCAGTTCTAACAGGATATCCACATCAAGTCATCACGAACGGGGTCGGTCACAGAGGGGAGGTCAGCTTCCTGTGTTCGTTCCAAGTGATTTTCAGCCAAAACAGTTTTCTTCTTCTAGGTTGCCTTAAAGATATTTTGGGATACATTTTATCTGACGTATATAATTAGCTAGGGCAAAATATTCTCGTTTTCACTTTGAATAACCCCCTCATCAAGAACCATTGAAAAGTAGCACTGGTCAACCTAGGCACTAAGATAAAATACATTTTATCTGACGAACACTATCAAGTGTTATCATACAAGATTAGAAAAACACTCAACCTTAAAACCAAGAACTCAAATTGCATGCCATTCTATGTGTCTAGTTATGCTGGTGTGACATAAAAAATCTGTAAAATAGGAAAATTTTGAAGGCGTTTTGGGCATGAAATGTCAGGTCCGAATCTTGCCTCTTTGCTTTATATACAGTATAGATATTGGGCGAAGAAAACGACACTGATGATAATGATTATTTTTGTTATGTACTTCATTAATCATCTTCTTTTTTGGACTCGGCTCGTGCATATTTTTTTGTAGGTGTTAGTTATTATTTGGGATATAAAATTTAATACGATGAATTATTATTTAGGATATTAAAGTCAATATGAAAAAAGATAATGAATTTTCAACGTGCAAGGGTATAAGTTTCTAATTAGAATATATAATTTAATACGCATACTGCACAACGGTCTAATATTTTCCGTTTTTGCTTATCGTTCTCGTGGCTACGTTTTGACCGCATCCGAACGAAATCCCTACGAATGCTCTCGTTAATGAGTTCGTCGGGGGCATGTTCGAAATTTTTTCTTTTAAATGTGGGTATCTTCATAATCCCCGCTTGCTAACGGCCACTTATTTGTCCCGATGCGAGCATGGATCTTTTACCGTTGCATGGAATGGAAACGCCTTCAAACCGCTCTTCACGACCAGCTTTTGCAGAAACGTAATGATGGTTTTTCATCATCTGAAGCGCGATTATTCGACTCTATGGCTTCTTCAGCCATAGCCTGCGAGCCTTTGTGGATGGAAAAGCTTCTGTAATACCTTGTTTCAACATTTTTTTTCCAAGGCCCAGATAAATATAGGTGGGGTTTGTTGCAGAGATTCCTGTTTTGTTGGTTTTGAAGCTCCTTCGGGCTTTTAATCATGGCGGCGGGAGGAGGAAGCTCTCATTCAAGGGAGCTCGATCAGACACCCACATGGGCTGTTGCAACTGTATGTGCGGTTATTATCATAATTTCTATAATGTTGGAGAAGGTTCTTCATATGGTTGGAGAGGTAATATATTTTCTGTTTAGATTTTAATTTTCTTTCCTCAAATTTCATCATTTTTTTATAATCCTTTTGCTGGATGTCATGGAGTTATTTCCATGGACTTATTGAGATAGTTTTGATCGTTGATTCCCGGTATAAAATGATGAGAACTAGGTTTTTGATAATTCAAAATGGCGGGGCAGGATTCATGTTGTCAGCCCAAATTTAAAAAGTTTTTTGGTCGTTTTTATTGTTAGTTATGTTGATTTAGACTACATATCAAATGGATTGGTTTTTCTTCTTTCTTTTCCTTTTTTCTTTATAAGCTTCTCTTGTGCTTTGCTTTTCTTTCTGCCCACATCACATGGATATTTGGTTTTGTAGTTTCTTACTTGTCAAAGGGTGGATTCAAGATTTAAGAAGGAAGGTTTGGACTAAGGTTCCTTGATTTTGCCTGCATGGCTTTGTATTCGTTTTAGCTTGGGTTTATTGTTATTATGAATTGGCCTTACACTCAAGGCCAGGGGTGGGTTCATGGTTAAGGGTAATATCTATTCAGTTTCAGTTTTTCACTGATGGTTCTAATAATTCGTGTTTTTTTTACAAGTTAGAGAGCTAAGACTGGGAATTTTGCTCAACATTTGGAAATCTTTTTTAATGGTCATTTATGTTAATTTGAGATGTTTCTATCTAATCTGATCACTTAAATCTCTATCACCTACTTATGTTTCTATCTGGCCACTTGAATCTCTATCACCTACTTATGGATCCTGTTTTTATGCTATTTTGATTTCAGTGGTTTACAGAAAGGCGAAAGAAAGCTCTGTTTGAAGCTCTAGAGAAGGTTAAAGCTGGTAAAAACATTAACTGCATTCTCAATATTTTCAAGGAGGAGCTAAAAGAGAAATTGGCCTTTCCCTTGGTTACTTGATGCTTCCCTTTCTCTTCGATTTTTACAATACAAACTAGTGATGTCCTTTCTAAGTGCTCTCTCCCTCCTTTCTTTTTTCCCCTTTTTTTTCTCCTTTTTGCAGAGTTGATGGTTCTGGGTTTTATTTCCTTGCTCCTGACTTTTGGGCAGAACTACATCGCCAGAATTTGTATTCCCTTAAAGTTTGCAGATACAATGTTGCCGTGCCCCTTTAGAGGGGAGCATGTGACAAAGCTGCCTGGGGCAGGAGAGCACGGGGCAAAGGTGCCTGGGGAAGCACAAAATAAGCCGGAAACAGGTTCTGGGGAACCTCATCGAAGACTTTTATGGAACGACCATAGAATTTTAGCTGCTGATGGTGATGCTCCTTCTTGCAAGAAGGTAAGTGCAAGACGCACAGCTAATCTTCGAGGTAAATTGAACTGCAGTTGCTTAGACTGAGACTAAATACATGGTGTTTTTAGAACACATGTATATAATCAAAGCTACATCTTCGTATGTAGAAATCTGGTTGATGTCAATTTCCAATCGGCCAGTCAAATCAACCTTTTCAATGTAAAATAACTGAGAGTGTTACTTGGTTAACACATCCATGTTCAAGATTTCTAATCCTAGAAAATACTTAACTAAGTTGAGTGTGAAAAACATTGGAAGTTCTACTTAGGAAATACGTAATTTGTCAAAAAGTCGTTGCGAAATTCTGAAAAGGAATTTGTTTAATTAGAACTTGGTGTTGATCATAAACAGCTCATGAGGTCAAGGAATGATCAAAAGGACCAGATGTTGATTATACTATGACTGCAAGTCATGAATAATTTTTTCTTAGAACTTGAAAATTTTAAAAAATCACATAATTATCATTGTCAGATATTGGAAGTGATATATAGGATATAAAAATGTCTCTGCACACAGAAACAGAAGGTCAAACTTCCCACAAAAATGTACAAAACAATTGAGTAGAAGTTATAGCCATTAGCCACTTCTAGTGCATAACCAATCAATGATTATGTCACCACTCTTGGAAGGATCTCCGAAGTCTACTTTTCATCTGCATAGTATTTTGGAATTACTGCATTAATCTCTCTTTCCAAGATCATAACTGATGTGATTACTGTCGACAGGGTTATGAGCCTCTTATTTCTGTGCATGGATTACATCAATTGCACATCTTCATATTCTTCTTGGCGGTGTTTCATGTTGTATATAGTGCTATAACAATGATGCTCGGAAGGCTTAAGGTGAGTGAAATTGTGTGGCAGTCTCTATTCTCTTATTTAAACGTTGCAGCTTTGCAACCTATAAAATGGTTTAAAGGGCACATCAACATTGAGGAGTGAAACTTACAGTGCATGTAATCGCCATTGACTATGAAATTGATCTCTGGGATGTCTTGAAAGTTGAAACAGATCCAATTTAAATCTTATTGTGTTTCATCATCTTCGGGATATTGACAAGGGAAATCTAGTTTTGGATTGACCTGCTGACTGGTGGAAAGGTTTTGTCTTGAATTCTTTGTGGATCAGAAAATTTTTATGATCTTATCCGGCATTTCTTATCTATGAAAAGGTGTATATTTTTCTTGCAGTTGATTTGTGAGTAGTATTGAGTTTCTTAATGAGAATATAATTCTGGAATCCTATGAATGAGTTCTTAAGCCTGATTTCTCTTTTGGGCTTTGTTAGAGATTTGGATGTGGGTGTGTTTCTAGTTGTCAGACTTGTATAAGCCCCATATCATGGGGTAGAGTAACTGGGTCCATATGCTGTATATTTTTACTTTGTTTAAACTAGTGTATAAAATATGGTACTAACACATTATAAGTTTTGCAAATTTAAAATTTGATAGTTAAATATATATTGAAGGTGGAGGAGACACTTGTTTAGAACAGAGAAACATCTATTAAGAAATTATTGAACACAGCTGTGAAGGATCTTGTAATGACCTAGAAATTTACGTAGGAGTGGCTTAGTCTTTTCGTCATTATTACAAATTATTAATTAAATAACTATTGGACTTGAGAACTTGATTGGACTTAATATGGGCTCAAGTTGGATCTAAATAACTAGATTTATAGCCCATTGAGTGAAAAAGGATGCTTTGATAATAATCTTTGATTTAAGGGGTCTTAAATTGGATAATAAATAAGGAAATCAGGCAATTAGGTGAAGCATTAATTACTGGATAAGATCTGGACGAAAGTTGGAGTTAGGGTGGTTGTTAGAGGTCTTAGGATGGGGTATACTAATGATTTAAGTTGAATTAGGAAAACCCTAGGCCCTGGATACAAATAGGATTCGTTAATTCTTTCCTTAAAATTTAGAGATAGAGTTGGATGTCCGTAGCAGTAAGAGACTTCTAGACATGTGAACTTGGAAGATAAGGTGATTGGATATTGGGAGAAGAAGGGTGAAAAAATAAGAAAAGAGGTTCTATAGAAAACTTAGGGACCTTGCATGAATATTAATAATAGAAGGATATTGCGACTAAGGTAGGTGGATCTAAAGTCTTCTTTCCAACAAGAATTTCAAGATGTAGGATAACATGTTTGTAATATGGTCCTCATTGAAATAGGCTGCTTGTGACATGTATGTATGTGTTTATACGTAGCCTCTACATGTTATAAATGGGTAAATTGATCTATGAGGGTATATTTGTATCAGGACGAGTAGAGAATTATGTGATCATGGTTTTATATTTGGGGATGATTGTTTGATAGGAGAAAATTAATCTCTGTAGGTATGATTATTTGTTTTATACCAGTAAAATTCTGTAAAATCCATTTACATTTCTATGATTATGTGAATGGAAATTACAGTCATGTCCCAAGATCCCTAATACTCCACAAGCATTTTTATTATGTTTAGTATTTATAGGGATATATTATATACTTGGAATTGCGGCATGATAGATCCATCATGGATCCTATAATAATCACATTTTGTTGTGTCAAACAGTTACTCTAGGGTGAATGAAAACGGACATTGGTCGTTGGAGAATGACTTGCGTATGAAAATATGAGAGTGGTTCTGAAGGAGGGTAGTGGGAAGATTCATTGCCTTTCATCTTAAGAGTATACTTATTGAAGTATGAGCATATGATTCTTGTTAAGAGTGTTTGTGTTGGTGTGAATTTTTCTAGGATATAATTTGTAGTGGAGTGTTCTCTTTGATTTTTCTCCTTGGAGATGGTTGTGGAAACATTTCATATATGTAATCCATTGTCGTGGGTGAACCATATATGTCTTGTGTTGAGGTTTGCTATTATTTTCTTCATTGTTCTATTTTTTTTTTTTTTTTTGTAATGTATCACAGAACAGTCAGATATTTCTGTCCATGGCAATGCATACTTGGCAGATGTGTTGACAGCCCATGTCTTTTATGTTAATATACTAAAAATACCATCTCTAATCAAATTCATTCTATAGATAAATGTAATTTGATTTTTCTCTGAGAATACTATGCAGATTCGTGGATGGAAGGACTGGGAGAGGGAGACTTCATCCCATGACTACGAATTTTCAAATGGTATGGATCTCCTTTTACATTCTATCTTGAGGTTTGTATTTTCTGTTCTCTTTAACATAAAATAGCCAATATCATTTATTAGTTGTTGTTGTTACACTGGACTTTTTATGTGCTAAATTGCAGATCCTTCAAGATTCAGGCTCACTCATGAGACATCTTTTGTGAGAGCACACACTAGTTTTTGGGCTAAGATTCCTTTCTTCTTCTATGTGGTAAGGACTTCATTATTTGATTTCCCAATCCAAATTATTCAATTTCATATTCTACATAAGATGGTGAATAAAATTGATCTGATATAAATTAAGGTACAATTACATTAACAACAGAATTCCCTAATCCCAATTAGTTGGACTTGGCAACATGAATCCTGTTACTCCATTCCAATCTGCAAAAACTGTATTTAGTCACATTTTCAATTCTTTTTAACTGATTCCATTTTAGGTTTATCTATTTATTTATTTTTTTCGGTTCTTTCTTGCACCCACTTAGATCCCCCAATAAGTAACCCCTCACAACTTCTCACAACCACTCCTTAGATCTTTGCCTTAAATGCCTACATCCTTTTAACCTACTTTCTTTAAGACTTATCTCCTATTTGGACAAACATAAACACTCATAGATATGTTAGTTTATTAGCTATACCTTTTGGGAAATATTCATCTCAGCAACAATTTTCCTATACATATGTTACTTGTTTGTTGACCGGCATTTTACATCACAGCATGAATAATGGCTTTCCTGTTGATATTTTTTTAAATTTAGTTGAACATATTGATCACATAGCAATCTAAAAGCTTCTCTTTACTTAAAACTATTGACTTCTAATTCTTTGTGCTATATCTTCATCGCGTTAAGGCACAAGACAACTAACTACTCTTGATGCATTCTTAGCCATGGACAATTGTAATATAATTATTACAAAAGAGAAAAGTCAATGTTGTGATATTAACTTTGAGATAGCAAAGAAAGATCAATAGAAACTGTGCTAACAGATTTACGTGGTTTGACAATGTGCCTACATCCACAGGAGAGAGACAGGTTTCCAGTATTCAAAGAAAAAAGATTACTAATATAGGGTTATAACTTCTGTTTTATACCCAGACACTGATTACAAACCTAACCCTAGTATATTAGAAAAATTTACTAATATAGGGCGGAGCTCCTCGCACATTGGTTGAAACCTCCAAAAACGAGTTATATTCTCGTGTATGGACTCAGATGAAAGTATGAGCCACACCAACAGTTAAAGAAATGAAGAATGTGCTAGTAAAAATCTTCTTCAATGATCTGCTTAAAAATAAAGCTAGGTTGAGTCCCATATCTTGTTGAGAAAGATGAACATCCTGCAATCAATTCATTACTGAAATCTTCTTTCTCTATTGGTTGCTGTGACAGACTTGATAGGCAACCTGGCCCATCACTTTTCTAACTTCTAAATCGAGAATCTTTACAATTACACTCACTAAAAGGTTCTTATAGTGGAAATTGATATTATATTTTTATGCAGTTATAATGCTTCTGAAGCAATTAATCTTTTTCAGGTATGCTTTTTTAGACAATTTTTCAGGTCTGTTCGGAAGGCAGACTACTTGGCCATGCGCCATGGATTCATCACTGTAAGTTTTTCCCCTGCAGCATCAGAATCATTTTGCTTAATTCTATGTTTAAAATTTTCCCTTGTTCTTTATACATTAGGTTCATTTATCCCCTGGAAGCAAGTTTGACTTCCAGAAATATATTAAAAGGTCATTAGAAGATGATTTTAAGGTAGTCGTGGGGATCAGGTAAAATGTTATTATGTGTAGTTCCTCAAACTAAATTCACGTTCAAGTTTCAGCAATGTTCCAGTGTGATCTCCAGTACCTTGCTGTATCCACCTGACTTCATTTCTTCATGATGTTGACAGTGCTCCATTATGGGCGTCGGTTGTCATCTATTTGCTCTTAAATGTTCATGGTAAGTTTTCAATGTTTCAATAAACATCTTAAATACATACTGTCCACTTTCTGTATTATAGTAATTGTAAGACTTGTTCTTTGAGATACTTTGTCAATTTCAGGGTGGCAGGAATTGTTCTGGGTATCCATAACTCCTCTAATTGTAAGCAGTCTTCTTAGAAAAAAAATATGGTCATCACTAAATCCACAGTTAGGCTATGAGCCTGATGAATGCATTGGTTACAGGTAATCTTAGCTGTGGGAACCAAGCTTCAAGCCATTATAACAAGAATGGCTCTTGAAATACAAGAAAGACATGCAGTAGTTCAAGGGATTCCCCTTGTGCAAGTTTCTGACAAACATTTTTGGTTTGGTTGGCCTCAATTAGTTCTATATCTCATTCATTTCTCCCTATTTCAGGTATTTAATAGATCTACACTTAAAAAAAAAATTTTTTTTATATGAGTTTTGCGAAGAGAACAGCTGAATAAAATGTAAGCATGACTTATGCATGTGCCCATCTAGAAGATCCCTTTGGCATAAAATCAAGTCATTTGAATAACTTAACAGTGCCGATTATTGAATAAGTGAAGATACTATGTTTCTTGTGATAGTAAACTCCAGTAGTTACTGTTCATCTGTCACGTCATTTTGGGCATTCAAAGAATATGTTACAACTGGTTTTAAAAAAAAGGGTTCATACTCCACTGTGTAAAATATTAGTTAAGTGATTCCTAGTCAGATTAATCTGCTAGTACACTGTCAATGTACCATTAGATTCTCTATGCAGTTTATTGGAGCAGAAAGGGAATCATTTTGAAATATATTTGAAGCATAAAGAAAAACTTGTAATAGGCTTTTCTAGTGCTGTATTCTTGTCACTCTACTTTGAAAAATACTCACAAGAGTAAATAAGTGAAGAAAAAACACTTTTTCTCTTGAATTATATTTTTCTTTAGTTGCACTGCTTGAGGCTTTTCATATTTATAATCATGGTTTCAATTTGAGTACCACAATTTGAGGCATCCTAACAGGTATATCGTCTTTTTTCTCCTTTCCAGAATGCATTCCAATTAACATATTTCTTCTGGATATGGGTAATGAGCCGTTCTTTGTTTCACCTTTTTTTTATTCTCCCCATTCCCCCCAACCCTACACGGAAACACTGATTTGAAGTCAAAGTTTCATATGAATTCTTTTATATTGTGCAGTATGAGTTTGGATTGAACTCCTGCTTCCATCAGAATTTTACGCTTATAATTGTAAGGGTTGCTCTTGGGTAAGCCTTGGACATGGTTTCTTTATATAAATAGTGGCAAAGCAAAAGTTTCTGATATTGCACTTTGTTTCATGACATAAAATTAAAGATACATGGTTGAGAATATTTGTGCTTCTGATTCCTTCTGGAGCTAACGGAATGGTATTCATGAGCATGTGATTGGATTGGACTTTTAATTGGATACATCCAAGAATAGGTTGTTTTATCTGAAAAATCAATCTGATCGAATGATCTTAAACATTATTAGGTGCAATGCTTAAATGATGCCTCTAGTTTTGAAGTAGAATTTTTAGTTAATTTTCCACAAATAGCAATTGGTGAATTTTTATTTCAAATGATGCAGGATTTGTGTCCAAGTTTTGTGCAGCTACATTACACTTCCACTATATGCACTAGTAACTCAGGTACAACTATATCTACCCATTGTTCTTTTGTGTGGTTCATGTGATGCAAATAGGTTCAATTAGGGAGTAGTAGAGAACACCACAACCTGGACAGATACATAAAGTTTAGTTATTCAACAAGGATAATTGCTCTTTCTGTAGATCTGTTGCCCTTTGACTGCTTTGCACCCTTGCCCAAAAATTTTAAAAATGTTCTGTTCTTTAGCTAGTTATGTAGGATTTAGTTATATATAACAATTATCATGGTTGGAATTCACAGATGGGATCAAACATGAAGAAATCTATCTTCGACGAACATACATCAAAGGCCCTGAAGAAGTGGCATATGAAGGCTGTAAAAAAGACACAGGATGTAAGAACTGAACAGTACCCAGTTAGGACACTGGGTGGGAGCCCTGGTTCATCACCAATGCACTCACCCGGAAAGAGACACTCAGACCATGAAATGTCTGATGTGGAAGCTGATGCGTCACCCACGTCATCTACGGCCAACTTGGTTGCTGGCCTGGAAATTGATGGCCCAAAGACAGGGACCAAGCAACCTCACCATGGGAACCAAACCCACGATCAACATGACTTCTCATCCGGCAAGGCTGACCTACTAACTGGACCGTGATGATGATGGTGGTGGCTGTGATGATAAAGATGATGGTGATCTGGTGGTTGGCAGTGTTTGTGATGGTATCAGCCATTTCATTACATTGCATGTAGATCAAGAGGAAAATTATGAATTTTTTTTACCCGGAATAGCTTATCCACCTGCATGTCCTGTACACTTAAAATTCCTGTTAACAAATGCAAGTTGTTTTAGGCAGCATCACATGTACATTTCTCCATGCCTTGATCTCTTGCAACCAGCAATGTTGATCAAGCAGGAGTGGCTTATTGATGCCACTCTCTAGCTGCACCATATCTGGTCAATGTTACTCAATGAGCAGAAACATCATATGCAACAGGAGCTTTTATATGACAAAAATAACCCAGTTTTCAGAGTGTATGCCATGGCAGTTTTGATATGTTGCTGATAATGGAATACATTTATAAACCAAGTTGTGCATCCATATTCCATTGTCAACAAAATCTGTAGCTTTAATTCCACTTATATTTAAACACAACAGATACAGGATGGGCTTTCTTTAAATGAGGAAAGTGTGAGGTTTGCAGAAAGATTGTCAAGTAAAGCTGAGGGAAATTTCTGTGAAAAGTCTTCTGCTATGTCTGTGAGAATGGGTAACCTGTTTCTCCGGTCACCAATATCCTTGTATTGGCAGGTGCCAACCAGGAAAATGGGTCACCGGCCCTAAAAATGTCCCATACTGCAGGGTCACATCGCAAAGTATATAAACCCCGAAAGTTTTCTGAAAAATCGTGAAGGGGAACACAAAGAAGGGGATGACATCACCTGCTCTTGTTAACCTGAATTTCTCCCTGCTGGGACTGTGAGATGCGGCCATGGGGAGCATCTCACTGCTGTAAACGTTTTAAATAGAGCTTAGGTGAAAAAACACTGACCATGAGATGTTCCATGTAGCAGCATCTCACACCAAAGCGGGGCCAATATAGAGGTAAATGTTTTAAGTGGTAAATGTTGTAAATGTTTTAAGTGGTAAATGTTTTAAGTGGGGTTCCATGCCTTTTTTAGAAGTGCCTGCAAACTCGCTAACCTGTCACACTAGCGTATTCACGTGCTGTAGCTTCTCCTCGTAAATGGTTCTGTTTGGCTATTTAATCATCACAGGTTTAGAATCCGATGGAGCCCAGTATCCTCGTCAATCCAATTTAGCACATAAAAACTTCGTACGAGAGTTGCAAAGAAACATTTGTGTGAGAGACTATTTTGGTGATTGGCGCAAAAGGAAGTGGATAAACTGATAAAATAAACATGGGCCGTGAAGGTTTTTGTAATCACGGATTGGTATTCCGGCCATGGCTTCTGTACAGAAGTTAATTGGATGGACCGTTGATCTTCGTCTATGTTCGAAACCCTCAACAAGCCAAGCAAAGCATCATAACCATGTTGTTCTTCCAATACCCATTTCGAGAAGATCTGCGCTTCTGATATCTATTCTGCCTCTTAACCTCATTTCACTGTCCCCACCTTCTCAAGCCAGAGAGAGAAGAAACAGAAAAATCATCCCTATTGAAGACTACAAAACTAGCGGTTGGTTGCTTCTCTTCCTTTTGTTGATTCACCATCTGTTTTTGAGTTTTTAAGTGTACGTATGCAGTGTTATGAATGAATGTTAGCTGTTTCAGAGCGGTTTACTTCAACTTCTGACCATTTTGAGATGGGTGATCTCAGCTTTGGGAATATGCCCATTTGAAATATTTGCTTAGAATATGGAACTCTAATTTGTTTAGCCTTAGTTGATTTCTCAAATTCTGATGTATGACTTTTAAAGGGAAGGAAGTTTGACTTCCCGGGGATAAGCTGAGAAACTTTTAGCGATAGGTTGGACATTGAGAAGGAAGAGAACAAGTTTGAGGTGCATTGAAGGATAGTCTTCAATTTCATTGCTTCCTTTTACTATCCTCCTATAAAAGGGCATAGTGCTTTTCAGAATGTGCTTTCTTACAGTATCAAATTCAAAATGAAGGAATAACAAATTTAGCTTCTGGTGTGATAATATGGTCAAGGAGTGAGCAAAAGGCCTACTCATGGTGTATGGGGTGAAACTTTTTAAGCATGTATTCCTTCACTCGATACAGAAGCAGAAGTAAAATTGACATCCTTGAATTCCAAACTTGAAGCACATTTATTTGCAAAACAATGCTTTTTCTTTAGAAGTGGAACTGTGATCGATAGAAATTCACCCTTCACTCTTAAACTGAAGAAAATGGTTCATAGTTCCATAGTTATGGACTTTTTGCAATAAATTCTAACCTATGTTTCTTGACAAAAATTATGCATGTACCAGTTAAGACTACTGTACTTCTACCATATGAATTGGTTGTATATCGATTATGGTCCCTTCACTATTGGTTGTCTGTTTAAGACGTTAATTTATGTAAAACATACATATTTATCTAGTTCCGACTGGGTGGAAAATTGAGTTTTTCTAGAAGGATGTTGAATGTTTCAAAGGCTCCTGTCAGGGTTATAACCAGTAGAAAAAAAAATTGGTTAGTGTGATGAGATAGATGCAAGAAAAAGTAGAGTGCTTGAATGCCTTTCTTTGATTATCTTGACTTTATATCATTTTTTTTATATCATTTTAGTTTATGTAAATGGCGCTCAGAAATATATAAAAAAAAATTCAGTGAAATTTTTCTTTGACTTTACATTATTGATTTTGCAACTTGTGAAGTAGCTGATGGACTGAAATACTATGATCTTGTCGAGGGGAATGGTCCAAAAGCTGAGAAAGGATCGACAGTTCAGGTTTCTTTTATTGTGTAGTCAGAAGACATTCTGTTTGATGTTGGATGGAGTGGTAATAATTTTTCTCCTATGCTTCATAGGTGCATTTTGACTGCCTATATCGTGGTATTACAGCAGTTTCAAGTCGAGAATCTAAACTATTAGCTGGGAATCGCAGCATTGCTCAGGTTATTACCTACCTGGTTACTTTCCTGCTTAGATATCTAACCTGATTTTAAATCTGCTCCTCATTTATTCTCTTTTTCTCCACATTTCCAAAGATTTGGCTCTGGTTTTGCTTATAGAAGAATTTGCTTTTTTGAGTTTTGAGATATATATAAAACTTGGAGTTGATCTATGAGGTCAACTGTATAGCGTTTTGTATGCGTCTACGAGGTAATAGGCTTTAATTTGCCCCCACTTATCAGGCTCTTGGCTCTGACAACCTCACAGAAAGTTAACTCCCTGTGAAGAGTAGCCTTGAATAGGGCAATGCAATGTGAATCCTCCAAGTCCCTTCCTATCATGGCTAGAGGTGGCAATGGGTCGGGTTGATGTAGGGGGTTAACAAGCCAAGGCTCAACCCGAACCCACCCGTTTAATAAACGAGTTGGAATATCCCAACCCTAACCCAACCCACCAACCCGTTTAAATAATTTAAATTACTGCTAAAAATTAAAAATTATAATTCATTCTAATATCAAAGTCTATGCAAATTCTATTTTTTTAATTCATTCTAATATCAAAGCACAACTAATAAGCATAATAACACAACAATCATTAAGATATATATAGAACTAAAATAATATGAAGAAAAGAACTAAAACATAATAATAATGCCTTAAAAGACTTTACTTGTCATCAAGGCCTCAATTTATATTAGTAGAAGTTAAGAAATTTGAAATATTTATATGTAGAAAATCTTTCTTCACTTTTATACTTTGTCATTATTTATATTAAAAGAGGAAAGGTTGAATAGCCATAACTATTGTTAGTATAATGTTCCAAACTTATATTACCCAAAAAAATAATTGGATTGTAATCGGGTCATTTCGGGTTGAGGGGTCAAACCCTAACCCAACGTGTTTATAATCGGGTTGAAAATTCATGACCCGAACCCAACCCACGGGTTGAAGCAGTCAACCCAAACCCGCCAAAGACTTGGCGGGTCATGGGTCACAATTGCCACCTCTAGTCATGGCCACTTTGTTTTTCCTAATTTCTTCATATTATTGAACCTTCTAAACCGTCGGAATAATATAACCTCCTTAACACTTTCTCTCATTGACTACTCCAAAGCTTTCTCTTGCTTTTGCCATTGTAATGAGCTTGACGTCTATTATTTATTTATTTATTTTTGCATTTTCTGATATCTTCTAAAAATCTCAAGAATCTATAGTCTTTTCCTCTTTACATTTCATAAAAAATAGTTGAGCGAATTTCAGTTTTGAATTTGTAATCGCAAGTAAATAATTTAATTGTTAACATATAATTATTGCATGCTTTATTAGCCATATGAATTTAAGGTTGGAGCACCTCCAGGAAAAGAAAGGAAGCGTGAATTTGTAGACAACCCAAATGGTCTATTTTCTGCCCAGGCTGCACCAAAACCCCCACCAGCTATGTATTCAATAGCTGAAGGGATGAAAGTCGGAGGGAAGGTGATAATACCACACTTGGCTTTTTCTTTCTAAATGGGGCTATCCTATTAAAACGTACATAAATACATGCATAGATACCTACACACATTCACATGCAGCTGGTCCAAGTTTCTATGTGTTGCTATCCACACCAGCATCCCTATAATGCATGGAAAAAACTAAGCATTGCATTCTCATTGGACTATCAACATCTGAGTGGCTCTTTTGGCAATCTGCTTACTCAGTGGTATCTGATGGTGTTGATTTATACTGGTATTCGCCCTCTTTGTTCTTGTTTCTCCAGTATCACTTGAAAATATGTAATCAACATGCAAGAGAAAAATCAAATGGCCTACAAAGATCACAAGCATGAAGCCAATGAACCCATAGGAGGTGGTTGTAAATTCCAAATCTCAATCTCTCTAATAGTTACACTGCAGATTGATGAAGCAACTGAGACTTTTTTCTATCCCCACAACATGTCACCATATCTGCCTCTTTTTTGTAAGGAATTCAGGGTGGTCAAATAAAAGAGATTGAGATGACTTTTCCTACTTACATGCCTAATTCTTCTAGGATAGCTTATCGACAATATCATTGAGGGCCAATGGTTAATTGACCAACAACCTCATCATCTCTTCAAAGGGGAACAGAAAATTTCTGGATCCATGTTAGCATCACTGTTTTGACTCTTTATTGTCTCTGACATATATGTAGCTAACTTTTAATTATTACTTCTCTTTTGCCTTGCAGAGGACTGTCATTGTCCCTCCAGAGGCTGGATACGGCCAAAAGGGCATGAATGAAATCCCGGTAAACCTTCAAACCTGGATTTATTAAGTACAAGATAATTTACAAAGCATTGTTGGTATTACCACCAACAACTATCAACTTCATATTGTCTCCTGTCAACAGTTCAAACCATGCTCAGGCAGTATTGGAGACTCAAATGTGTATTTATTTAGGGTGAGTTTTGTAATAGAAGATTCAATGCGAAAAAAAGACAAAGGTTTAATGCTCCACAGTGTAACCATTTTTTCCCCATAAGGAAAACCAATTTGCTAAAATCACATGGATTGATTGGATAGGCAGCAAACTGACCTGTGCTTCCAACGGGTTGTTTTTCTGGTCTAATTTATAAATTACTGCCCTGAGCCATTGCTTTACTCATTAGTGCTGGTTATCTGCATATGCACAGCAGTACATTATTTCATGAATGGACATTCATTGATTGTCTTCTCATGAATATGGAGAAATTTTGAGGAAAATGACACACATATGCACCCAAAAATAATGTAAAAATAAAAATAAAAATGCTATACTTACTGAGTTTTTAACTTTGACCATTTTGCAGCCAGGAGCTACCTTTGAGCTAAATCTGGAGCTTTTACGAGTTTCACGACCAGAAGCAAAGTAGACTATGTTGGTAAAAAGAGGACCTTTTATTGAGATACTCAGTAACTTTTATCATTTTTGCTCTTTTTTCGTTTTGGGTAGATTTTCGGGGGGATGGGGAGCATGGTAATTCTTTTCCATGAAAAATATATTCTGCGTTCTTTTGTATGAACTATTCTTTGGATAACCGTGATGCCTTCTCTTTTCAGACTCCAAACTACCTTTGGAGTTATGTCTAGAAATTTGTCAGGAGGCTTATCTCCTTGTTTTGAACCAATGTTGGGGTTGGCTCTCATTTGTTTCTTCTTTTCGGAAATTGCTATTATATGTTGTATGATTTATAGTTTTACTTAGGAATGCAACTTTTTAGTTAAATTATAGCTCATAACTATGTAATTCGAAATTTTTGCGTCTAGGTTTCTTTAATAAATTAAGATGAACTGGATCAATCCGACACGAATTTACAAAGGCCAAGCATGACAATGAATGTGGATTGAACCAAAGAGCTTAGGTTCTCTGCCTCCCTGTCTCAGATTAGTATTTCCGTAACAATGTTTTGAAAACCGGATCCGGTGTTGAGATTAGTATTTCCGTAACAATGTTTTGAAGCCTGTGAGAAAATCAATTTGATTCAACCACCGGTTTAAACTGAATCAATTGTGAGACATCGCAGGGCTAGAGGTGGCAAGGGGTCAAGTTGTGTTCGGTTTGGGCGGATTGTAAACGGGTTGGGCCTTAAATTGGTTTGGTCGGGTTGAACCTATTTACCAACGGGTTAGAAAAACATGGGATTCCCACAAATAAACGGGTTGAACCTGACCCAACCCCTTTAATTTTTTTTAACTTACTTCTTTTAAAAATTCCTTTTAACTTAAGCATTTTTTAGAGAATTTAGAAATCATGGTGACATGGATCATTGGTTTTTTTTAACATAAATGTTTAAAATTCGTTTTTCTTTTTGCTTGGTATTAGATGTTTATTTTTTGAAAATTAAGAAAATAAAGATCATGAAATATATTTTTCCCTAATGTGCTATCCTCATTACTAAATTTATATGATATTGGGTAGAAATGTGAGCACTAAAGATTAAGTATATTTACGATCTTTTATTGTTATCTTAACCAACAAGAAGCCACTTGATTGAAAAGTGAAAACGTGGGAGTTGAATAAGGTACAAATCTATTACATGATGAATAAGGGTAATAAGGGTTGAAGACAGACTAGAACAAAACTTCAATGCTCTTTCCTTTGTTTTTACTTTTCAAAACCAAACTTACTATTTTTTTGCTATTTACGTGTTAATTTGATTAATAGTTTATACAAAAAAATTTTTAAAAATTAGTGCATTATTGGGTATTGAACGGGTTGATCTGTTTGGTTTGGGTTGACCTGTTTCCAGACGGGTTGGGAAAACCTCAATCCAAACCCAACCCAAATAATAAATGGCCCAACCCAAGCCCATTTATTCTGGTTGGGTTCGGCACGTTGACGAGTCGATTCAAAAATTGCCAGCAGAGCTCAGAGCACAACTGAAATATAATTAACGAAAACCTAGACTCTTTGGTTCAATGTCCTTTAGTATCCGATTTTCAAACGAGTCCTTTGAGATGGCTGGTCGGAGATTCAACCGGTTCGACCAGGAGATTCGCTTTAAAAAGGCTGTCCCTGGTTTTGAATTTCTCTTCCTTGTGTTGGTTTGAATCGCAGGTTGAACAAGTATGAATCGGACCGGCTTTATCATCCATTCAATATGCGGGGTCCGGTTTATAACGGGCGAAAGTTCATCGCTCTCATCGATTCCGAACACGGTCTTCCAAATTCCAACACGGAGTCTTTTGTAGTGCTACTGCTACCCCGTCGACGGAGGTTTTAGGGCTCCAAATCTGACCTCACCGACACAGGGACAGACTATGGGGTTTCGGTGCAATCTCTTCCTCTTCCTGATCGCGATTCTGTGGACACCAGTGCTTTCCGATCTGATCCTGCCAAAGGTTGATCGAAGGGTAAGTTTATCTCCCATGGATTTCTGCGCAGTTCTGTATATCTCATGTTTTTAGGGTTAAAGTTTCCGTTATTAATTTTAGATGTTCCATATGGATAAAATTTTGATCTACGGTGTGATCGAAATTGGTGGGTCGAGTAACAAGTTTTCTTGAGATTTACTTGGATTCGCTGGACTGTCTTATCGAGGACTGTAATGCATTGATAAACGGACATTCACCTACCTGATCAGTGGATGCATGCGCTTTGCAACTTGCTAGAACATTCTCATAATTAAGTTTCTTCCTGTGTGTTTACTTATTCCAGTTGCTGTAGATACATCTTTGATTCTTATGTGTGCAGATGTTCGTAAATGCACATATCAATACATGCTGGTAATCCTTGTTTACTTGACTCATTTCGGTTGGTAGAAAAGTATGGAATCGATGTACTGTCCACAAGTCAGTACGATCGGAACTACAAACGTGATTTGTGTACCCCGTTAGGGACCTTCAAAATCATGGATGCATTTAAAATCAATTGTAACGCAAGGACCAGCAACAACAACACAAATGCCATCGCCCAAGTAGTTGTGATCTGCAAAAATCCTTCCACCATTATTTTGGCAGGGGATTGTTGGGTCAATGTGGAACCCAGGTCTTTGTTTTTGAGTTTCAATATTCATGAAATTTAGCTAGTTGTTGTCCCAGGAAAAATTAGCTGTTGCCAGAATATGAAAGAATGAATGAGCTGTTTATATCTGAAGGATGACTAGCTCCTTATATATACAAAATTCCATGCATCTAGTCCAAGATGTTGGCATTTTTGTAATCTTCAAAATAAAAATCCAATAAGTTGGTCAAAAACAGCACATTCATCTTTCCAATGCATTATCAGACTTTAATTGAACCTATCTGATTATAAGGCCTTTCCTATTTCATCTTGGCTAAGACTTCTTATCCTGCAAACATAGTAGTGTTATTTTGAATCTCCACCAACCACATCTGCGCCTGAAACAAAGCAGTTAATACCCAGGTTTTTAAGTATCGGCTCAATACTCGGGGTTTTTTATGGAAGTATTAGCCAATATAACTTGGTATCATGCTAGGCCAATACCGAACCCGATACCGAGTTTTTAAACCTTGCTTTATACTTTCTTCATGTAATAATTTTTGGAAATATTCTCTCCACCTTTCTTAATCACTTCATATGCATGTAACCTAACCTAAATCTTTTATCTTCTCTTTCAGCCTTCAGCTTTATAAACATATTTTTTACCCATTTTTTTTACCAAGTTTATTATATAAATCTCTTATCTTCTTCTCTTTCAGTCTTCAACATTTTACATGCATTTCTCATCCTTTTTTCTACCAAGATTATTATATAGATTACCAAATGCATGTTTGTTTTGTTTTAGTTTCATTTGGAAAACTTTTATATTCTTTAAAATTTTTCTTTGTTCTTCTTTCTTCAGCAAGCCTTGAAATGATGTCCTTTTTTAACAGCTTAGTGAACATTACCAGTTGACCACCAAGTTTCCTTTTTGCATTGACCTTTGCCTCTAGAATCTCCTAAGATCTCTTTCCCTGCTCTTTTAATGAAATTGGTGACTTTTTTGTTCCCTTTTTCATGGCTTGAGAGTGCTTTTGAAGCTTTTTTGGATTCATAATTATAAGTGATCAATAGACCTTACATTCTTTCTTTGTCTTGGATCCTCATTATTGACTTTTGTACGTGCTGCTGAAAAAATTGAATTCTTTCATTGCAGATTGATTTGACATCGCAAATTGTGCGTATCACTTCAATGCTGAAGGTGCCCAATTTTATTCTTTCTTGGTCTATCATTTATTTAATGATCATGAATCATTTTTTAGTATTGTAGTTATTGACTTTAAACTGAGTTATTTCAATTCAAGAAGACTACCTTTGCATGTTAATCTTTGTGGCTATTTAATATTCAAGAATATGTTTGCTTGATGGGTAGAATGTTTTCATTCAGGTTTTATACTTTGTTTTGTAGGTGGAAAATGGTGGTGATCTTGTGGTATCAGAGGTTTTGTTAGCCTTCCCTGACCATCAGGCAAAAAACTTGGCATCTTTGACAGCAGTTTCAAGTGAAGGAAAAGGGAAACATAAGGTTTCTACTGCCAGTCTTGCTATTAAAGCTGTCCATCCGGAAGGAATGCCTCCTGCTTTGACTTTTTATTCAGTATCTTTACCCAAAGAACTGGCTAAGGGGGAAACTTTAACTTTAGATGTCTTAGCTGTATTCACCCATTCCTTGAAACCATTCCCCGAGAAAATTACTCAAGCTGATATTCAATTAGTTTTGTTCCAAGAGAGCGCCTACTATCTTTCTCCTTATGAAGTTAAGGTCCAGTCATTAAGCATTAGATTGCCAAGTGCTAGAATTGAATCATATACAAAACTTCAAAACGCGAAACTTGTAGATTCAGAGATCAAATATGGACCATATGAGGATCTTCCATCCTTCTCATACTCACCTATTGTTGTTCATTTTGAAAACAACCAACCCTTTGCAGTTGCTCAGGAGTTGGTGCGGGAGATAGAAATTTCCCATTGGGGCAACGTTCAGGTCACAGAGCATTACAACCTTGTCCATGGAGGTGCTTACAACAAGGGGGGATTTTCCAGGTTTCTTTATATTTCTTATGGAATGTGCGCTTTATTTGTTTCTGTATGACATGGTAGTTCATTCTGCCTCACTTTTATGTATACTTTGCAGGATTGATTATCAAGCTAGGCCTCATGTAAGAGGTGCTTCTTCATTTAGGCGTCTTATTGCAAGATTACCACCAAGAGCTCATTCTGTTTATTATAGAGACCAAATTGGCAATATCTCAACATCCCATTTGTGGGGTGATTCTAGAAAGGTGAAACCTTTTATGCATTACGAGAATTTGTTCCTCTTATAAATGAGAAACCTTGCTTGATAGTAGTGGTAGAAAAGTAAATTTTTTGCTTCTATTTTCACCAAAGCCTTCTTTTTTTTACTACAGACAGAGTTGGAAATTGAGCCTCGATATCCAATGTTTGGTGGCTGGAGAACTGCGTTTACCATTGGATACGGATTGCCACTCCAGGACTTCATGTTTGAGTCCGAAGGAAAGCGTTTTCTAAATTTTTCTTTTGGCTGCCCAATGAATGAAGTGGTAATTGACAACCTCATTGTGAAGGCAAGTAAAATCTATCTTTTAGTTTTAGATATTTGATTTTATTGTCGTTGGATTCTTAATATGTCCTTTATTTCTTCTCATCTTGTCATTTGTTGAAAGCAACTATATTTTGTTGTGTCCTTTTACTAATTTGTATGCATGAACCTGCATCTATTTTATTCTCTAAGGTTGTCTATTGGCATAATATTGCACACCAGTGCCCAATATTATGGCACACTTGACTCTTTCAAGCCAAGTAATAAATACATCACGTATGCTATGGCAACCTCTCATACCATCCAAAGTTGGGGTTTTCATGTGGACAGCAGTATTGAAGGAGACACTAACAAGTAACATTTGACAGTCTTATGAAAAGATGATGGCAATTACCGAATAGATTTGTTTTATGCAAATCCCAATTGGAAATAGTCAATCACTTGTTAGTTCATTGTAAGATGGCTTACAAGATCTGGAATGTTTTTTTCATCAAGATTTGGAGTAATATGGGTGCAACTGAAAGATCTAAATCAGGTCCTCCAGTCTTGGAATAGCAGAAAAGGGGGGCTCTCGTCATGTGGTGCTGTGAAGACTCACGCTAGCAGCAATACTTTGATCATTATTGTTAAAATATGGCTTGAGAAAGTAAAATATGGTGGCTTGAAGAAAGTCTAAAATGGTGGCTAATTTATGGAAATCACTAATTGCCAACCACCAATTGTCATATCTATGATCCTGATTAGTCACAACAATTATGGAAAGGAAGGAACAAGATAATCTTTGAAAATAAATCGAGACTGCAGCTTCAGGAAGTGTTAATATGTGAGGACTTTAGGGATTTTTAGTAGCTTTGTTCCTATTCTTTCTTTCCTGGTATACTCTCGGTATACATTTTCTGTCTTGCATCTTTTAATTTAATATAATTCCACTATTAGAAATAAAAAAAAAAAGTAATAAATACATCCAAACGTTTTACTATGTTTGAAAACACTAGGTACTTTGAATCACATTTTCTGCAATGACATCTTGAATCTGATTTGTAGTTATGGGATTTTGTTTAGTTATGTTTTTCTGAAGACCTGGTCCATACTATTATGTGGTTTGGCTGCAGAATTATGGCTGTTCAAACTGCATTGCCTGAACCTAGCATCATAAATGTGTTCAATTTTTTTATTTGGAGAAAAATCTATGGGCATTAGCCTGACTATAATTATTGGCAGCCAAGATGAGAATGGCTATTTTCTCCCATTGAGTTCACTTGGCCCTCTCTGGAAATATGGTCAAACTTTGCATTGAATATATAGTAAATTGGGAGTCTGTTTCCTCTATTTAAAATTATTCTCTCATAAAAGATGGAGAGTTTGTTCATGCATTTTGGCACAAAATGTTCACAGGATTTGTAACAGAATTGAGCCCCTGAACCTCCATATTCTATCATGATTAGTCTTGGAGGCTGTCTTATATTCTGAGGGGGATGCAACTTGGATGAACATCTTATTTTCTAGATTGAGAAAGTTAGCTAATGAGATGGTTAAGAAGGGGATCTCTACTCTTGCATTTTGATGATTCAAGAGTTTACTATTGCAGCCTTTCATCACTATAATCCTTTTATTTTCTCTGCAATATTTCTGCCTTGGTAGATAGGTTTTGCTAGCCACGACAAACCCAACACCAGATCCATCTGGATTCTCAATAGGTAGCAAATCTTGATCTTGACTTGATGGCCAGTTAAAGTTGAAAATTCATGAAACCTTACTTAGCCAAAGGTGAACAGGTGGACAGCAATTGATAAAATTGATTTTTCCTTTTTCTGTTCCCCGTCCGCCTTAACACACCCAAGTCCACATTGGCATTGCTTTTTTACTTTAGTTAATGTTGCTTTGTTTACACTAGTTTGGGCTGTGGGAATTGTGGAGAACATGGTGTCAAATATTAAAAGAAAAGAAAAAGTGATGTTTTTAATGAATGAATGCCTTCATGTTTGAATATTTTGTGTGGATATCATTTAATATTATGTTGAACTTATGATCACTTTAGGTGTACTTTCTTAATTAATAATTTATTATCTCAATTGATTATTTGATTGTTAACTTGTTATGCGATGCTATGCACTGACCAATCGCTCTCTCTCTCTCTAGATTAAGAGCTGCTGTATATATATATATATATATATATATATATATATTGCAGTGAAATGCATAACAGACATTAATACCTCTTTTTTAACCCTAGCTTTTACATGGTGCTCTCTTACTACAGGTTGTTTTGCCTGAAGGGTCAAGCTATATCACCTTTTCTGTTCCATTTCCTGTAAAACAGTGGCAAGAGGTATACAATTTAAAATTCCGCTATTTGTTTCCTTCTCTATATCGTGAATTTTATTATTTTCTTAAAAATGATTTATTTTTATCTGTTTTTAATTTTGAAACCAGTAATTTTATTTTATTAATCCTGCAGATCAAATTTTCTCACTTGGACATTGTTGGGAGACCAGTGATTGTGCTAGAGAAGACTAATGTTGTGCCAGAGCATAATCAATATTTTCAGGTATTCTTCCTACCTTCTCTCTTTATGAAATATAATACTACTTTCTTCTAATTGTAAATTTTATTAGGATTCTAAACTTTTCAGCCAAAGAGCGGATTTGTTATTTTACCTATGCCTTTATTTCTTGCTATTTCCCCTTGTTTAAATTGATTATGTTACAACTTGTATATAATTGCAGTAACAATGCATGTTAGTAAGAACTCACTACGAAATGCATGATTATTTCATTTTGATCATTGCTTTAGAGTTAGAATGTGAAATTATCCATTTTCATTTCCCAATATGCTCTGAAAGAAAGAAGAGTTTTTTTTTTTTTTTAATTTTACCTCAGTGATTTGCAAGCCTTTTTAATCTCTCATCAGATTGAAACTCTGAAGTGGAAGATATCTTGTCCTGGTCCTTCAAGAGATTATTCTGGAGTCTTGATTTGTAGACATGATATCCTTTAGTCCCTGATTGGCCCTTGAATCCCTCACACTTATACAAGGTCTTGTTTCATACCATTCATACATATTCAGATCTTTCCCAAACCTTTTGACGCCACGACCTGTTTTTACCAAGTAGATCTGAACTATGAATAAGCATGGATCGCAACATTAAGTCAAACCATCAAATGGAGCATTTTAACTAAACAGCACTACTAACATTTAGAAAGCAGTAGAAATCACATCTAAGGATATTTATACCAAAGACAAAACTATGAAAAAACTTACACTAACTACAAAACAAGCTTTTTAAATGCATACTATTATCAGAAAGACAATGTAATAAGCTACAGTAAACTCAATATAATCATTATCTTTTTGTACTTAATATATTTAACAATATTAATACTCATTATACATATATGCATATATTAATAATCTGCAATCATTCAGATTATCCTGAGTGTGAATGAAGAATTGGCTGAACTTTTACTTCACATTTTCAGGTGTATTACAAGTTCAATGGCCTTTCACTGTTGAGGGAACCGTTCATGTTGATTTCTGGATTCTTTCTCATTTTTGTTGCTTGCATCATTTATATGCATGCCGATATGTCAATCTCAAAAAGTTCGGCTTCTTATTTGGCAAAACTGCAATGGGATGAGGTAAGCAGAATATCATATCCTGCTTAACTAGAATTCCCATCTTCAATCTTATTTTTTTTCCTTAATGTGTTAATTCATATTGTGTTTCAGGTGCAAGCAGCAGTGCAGCAGATCCAGGGTATTATAAACCACTGTTTGACAGTCCATGATAAGTTGGAAGCATCTTTGCGTGATCTATCTAGGACCGGGGATGTTCAAAGTTGTAAAGCAGCTCGCAAAGCGGCTGATGGTTTGTTAAAAGAATTAGCAAAAGAGTTGAAACCTCTGCTGGGGTTCTTGCAATCTTCTCCACAAGCTTCTCATATATTGCCCAAGGTTTGATGGAATACTATTTGTTCAAGTAGATTGACCATCGCTCCAAAGTTTCTTCGTTGTTTTATATTACACAT
This sequence comes from Buxus sempervirens, assembly GCA_947561395.2. Classification (NCBI taxonomy): domain Eukaryota; kingdom Viridiplantae; phylum Streptophyta; class Magnoliopsida; order Buxales; family Buxaceae; genus Buxus; species Buxus sempervirens. The sequence goes on along the minus strand of OX387184.1, from coordinate 801,046 downwards.
TTTTGGGTATTCTGACCATCCAAATCAATTGATCCACTGAAAGGTTTACAGTCTAACATGCTGGATGTTAGATCCGTGGTCCCTCCTAGGTTTAAATCTCTTGATTATGTGGCTCAAAAACATTTGTTCTATGAATTGATTGCCCTTTGAATTCCCCTGGTTTTCTAACGCAATAGTTCTTATAGCAGAATCATAATAAATTTTGCCTGGATCCAATAGTTACGTCTTATGTAATTGTTTGTTTATTTAGGTGGAGGAGTTGGTCACCAAGGAGAGGGAACTTCAAGAGAGGCTGATGCTGAAACATGCGACAGTAGTGGACTGTTACGAGAAGAAATTAGGAGGACGGGAAATTGACAGCAGGATCGCTACACACCAGCAGAAACTGAAAGTCCTAAGGCAGGAGGTAGATGATCTTCTTGAATACGTCGAGGAGATCTGATAGACAGGTATGACCAGGTTGTGAGGTAACATTATCTTGCACTTCTCAAAATTTTGTTATGACTTAAAAGTAGATTCTCGATGGAATATTTTTTTTTGGCACGCCAGTACATGAGTCAAAAAATCATAAGTATCCTCCCCAAGTTTTTACAAGCAACAGAAACTCAGAAAGCATAGTTACTCGTGATTAATAATAATCATTTTCTCTTGGGGCATGCTTTCGTTGTTTGTTTAGGATCGTGCCCTGGTATTTATTTGGTAGAAGATTCCTTCGGAAGCCAATGCGATAGTTGGAAATTCTATATTTAAATTAGTGTTCTCTTCTTAGTTGTACTTTCTCGTGAACGTTCCACAAATTATCTTGTCCTTGAGGGGCCCTCACATTTCACTTCTCAATAAAAACGAACCCCGTCTGTAGACATTTGTCAGCCACTGAATTGGTTGGGTCGTTCGAAGTGACAATCAATTTTGAAGGGTGCGGAAGATATCTCTCCGACCCACCTAAGAGATAAGAGTTATAGCCTTCTACCACAAAAGTAAAGAAAAAAAAAAAGAGATAAGAGATAGCCGACAGCTTCACATGATTGATCCGTCATTGAAAAGGGTAAGGCCAGAAGAGAAGAGATTCCAATTGGTGGACAAGATGAACTTATAATGACCTATAACAATAAATTAGAAGAAGTAAGGTTCACTCAGAAGCAGAATCTCCTCCCTCCGTTCATTCTGACTGGTCCCAAAGTGACATTCTAATCAAGTCACTGTCGAGTATCTGTCTCTTCGACTCTGATGATAAAGCCGTTGACGGGAAGGCAACTCTGTTCTACCAGTCAACCATCAGTCAAATAAAGTTTCTTTTTCTCCTTTTTTCTGTTACTTGTGGCAAAGCGCCTTGATTGATCGTCATTTATTTGCAAAACCCACATGCGAATGCGATAATTACTCTATAAACTTCATTACCAAAAAAAAAAAAAAATTACTCTATAAACTTTGTAAAGTTAGTTCACACGCATAAATATTCACGTAGACTGCCGTTTCATTTGTAACTTCAGAAACTTCAACACAAATGGCTCTAAGCTTCTGCTCATGTCCTCTTACCTATGTATTTTTATTTAAATCTCTCTTTTTATATTAAATATCAGTCAAATTTTTTATCTATTTATTAAATGATTAAAATAAACTTCTGTAAATTAAGAAATATTTTATGTTTTTCTTTTATATTTTCACTTATATTCCTATATTTTTGTATTTTTAATATCTATACCTTGGACCACAAACTCCCAATATAATATTCTAAAAAAAATTTGAATAATGTTTTCTCTTTACTTTTAAATAGATACAAATAAAAAATGAATAGGTGATCATTTCTTTTTTGGGGTATGGATGTTAGTAGATGCCTAAATTTCTTTTTTCTATTTTAAAAGTAAAAAAAAAAAAATAGAAAATATTATTTAATTTTTGAGATTATTAAGTCCTCACAAATAGTTTTTCATTGGTTAGATTGATGCCATAATATAATGATAGAGTGATATAAATAAAAATAAAATATAATAGGGATTTAATGCAAAATACTTTTTATTTTATAGAAGGTTATTGTAGTTGTTAAAAAATTAATGGATTTGGAAAACAGGGATACAACTGATATGATTATTTATATTTTTCTATAAAGCAAATTTTGTAGATTCAAACCCTTAAAGAGCTCTTTCCTTTTATTCCTGTTAACTTATATCTATCATTTGGTTTTTTATTGAAAACACACCCACGTGTATCATGCACCTGCAACCAATGAGCGATTAATAAATAGAAGTGTCTGGATATAAATACAAAAAAATAATTAGAAGATAAAAATGGCTGCAAAATTCCGAATAAATAACTACAACTTTTTAAATATCAACTATGACATGAATTCTAAATTATTGATTGTTTTTCAGGGTATAAGTACAGGAGAACCGTTATTACAAATCTCAGTTAGCACTTAGGAGCTCTACCCACCGACACCACCTCCTCTCTGTCAATGGCTTTTCCGTTCGGTTTTATCAGCGGCGTCAAACCACCTAAGGCAAAGTCGCCGGAGTCGATCACGGAGGAAACCAACTCCGTCGTCTTTCTTGCCACCCTCATATGTCTGCTAGTTTGCGTCGTCGGCATTGGAGCTGTAACTTGTTGGCTTGGGCTCCGCCGAAGACGAAGTGTCATTTCAAGACCCGGCCACCCTACACCTAGGGCTCCGGATGATAAATGCCTGGAAAAGAAGATTCTTAAATCACTCCCTAAATGGACCTATACTGACGCCATTAACAGAAAGCTCGCTGACTGTGCCATTTGTTTGTCGGAATTCGTGGCCGGAGATGAAGTCCGGGTCTTGGTCCAGTGCGACCACGTCTTCCATGTTGGTTGCATCGACACCTGGCTCGCCATCCACTCATCTTGTCCATCGTGTCGTCAGCATCCGGTTCTCGACAAAGGTCAGACTTCCGGCCACATACCTGATAATACTGAGGCGGGATCAGTGCCCAGGGACGACGATGTCAACAAGTTCTTACCTTAACAGGGAAGGCCAGCCGATCTGAATTCAACAGCGAAGGGTTTCTCTCTCTCTCTTTCTCTGTGGATTTGCATTTCGGCTTTGAGTAATTTAAATTTATTTATTTACGTTGCATGTTAGGGTTACGTTGTAATTGTATCATTATGCATCATGATTCGTGTCCCCGATATTTTGTTGGACCTCCAAAGCCCTAGTAACATTTCCTTAGCTTTGTTTCAAGGGAAGGATTTCAAAATCTGTTGTTAGATTTTAATTAGTCGTCATCTGTAATCTACAAACCCTAGCTAGCTGAAAGTGTTCATATATAGATGAGTTCTCTCATGTTCCCTCAGTCTGGTAGATGATCGCGGAGCCTTGAGACTTAGAGGGAGCTCTGTCGTTTGTCGCCGATTTGGAGCGGTGCCAGACGTTTAGAAAGAAAAAGAAACAAGACATGATTAAACGGGGATTCATATCACAGAATGCATCAAGAAAAGAGCGAGAATTCGGAAGTGACGACCCAGAGAAGCCAAGTATAAACCATTCAGAAGATGACATGGCACCAAAAATCCTATACGGACTTGAATCCAAAAACTTTGTTTTCGTCATTCGCGGGCCTCTCCTTTCTTCCGTCTGATTTATCCAAAATAGTAAATTACAAATGATTAAAATACTTTGCTATGGCCGACGCAATAATGGTTCATTTACATTTGGGATTGTGCCGATGTGCCGGTCACAACTTCCTCTCCCGTCATGTGCTTGTCACAAAAGACGGCATCTTCCTTTTTGGGAATATCAATCAGTTTCGCTGCGGACCCGTTGTTAAGCATTTCTAACAGTTATCCGTTGGTGTTACTAACTATAACCATTTGCCTTTTTGTTGGAGTAGTTGTTGCATATCACTTTGGTGGTTTTATCCGCAGCCCATAAATGAAGCTTTTACAGGATACAAACATGTGTCGCGTGGATGCAAACTATTAGTTAAATGTTTGCATCCACAGGATACGTGTTTGCATCCTATGAAGGCTTCATTTAAAGGCTGCAGATAAAACCACCACAGGAAGTGAATTGGTTTTGTTGGGGCTCGAGAAACCATGTTTTATTGCACCTTATGTGTTAATGTTTTTTCAATTATTTTTCTTCCGGCTTTGGCCCATGTTGATGTACTTTTGATCTTTATCAATGGAATTGCCTAACCTTGTTTCTTATCCAAAAAAAAACTAGTTGCCATAACTGCATTAAAAAATTTCTCCTTCATTCAATGTGAATATCTTTTTTAATTTTTTATTACAGCTGAAATTTCAATCCCCTTAATCCAATGTGAAATTCTTTTTCAATCCTTTATTACAGCTGATTATTAATATAGCAACCAGCTGGTGGGTACAATCGAACAATTTTTATTGGGTAGCTCGTGATTTGAATCCAATTACAAAATCCCCTCTCATGTTTATGCTATATACCTCTAATCCTTTTTCTTCACTTTTTCTTTCATTTCTAACATTGACCTCGTTTGTTAAGCTGAAGTTATATCACTGTCGAAGACTATAAATTTTAGTTTTTATAAGATTGTTATGCCCATTATTATAATTAATTGTAATTTGATAACATTTATGCTATTTTAACATGTCCTTAAAGAATTTTACACATACAAATACCTACATGGAAGTTTATAAATATTAATTATAGATACCTTTCTCAATCATCTATACTATTCGATTATACCCAAACATATACTATTAAAACTTGTATTTATATTCTTTAAACACCACTTGAATTTTAATCCACAAACATTAAATTAAACCTTGAAGAAGATATATTTATAATAAAAGTGGCTTAGTTATGCAAGTATATGATTTTCGAAGAGGCGGACTTTTTTTAAATTTCATGTTTCCCGTACTTAAACCTTTATAAATAAAATGAATATTAATATTTTCAATCTCTTAATTATTGAATAAAGTGTTTTAATTATTCATTCAACATAATTAACATATACATCTTTTTCACTTCAATCTATCTACCGATCGTGTATTTCAGGCTTCTCCCTTCCTGTTAATTGAGTTATGCTAATGTTCTAAAAATCGGACGAGATAAATATTGAATTGAAAAGGAGGTTTGATTTTTTTATGCAAATTGATTCGATCAATGTTTGGACCGATTCGCTAGTTTTGATAGTATCATACATGCAATATAATTAAAAAAAAAAAAGAACAAAATTTGAGTGTTTTTAACTTGTTAGTTGCATTTTAAGAGTTTAATGAAAAAGAAATCGAAGTATCAAACAAACACACAGAAAAAGAGTATTTATTATTTATCAATATATAAATTGAAAAAGTGGCCACAAATATATTGTCAATTGAAAATCCTATATTAGTTGCATCTTGTAGCAAAAGTTGAATTAATGAAGAAAAATGTTTTGAAAATCTGTATTAATTAACAAAATGTGCATACGTAGTCCTTTTTCATCAAATTAAACAGAAATTATAACTTAATTTTCTCTTTAATTTTGTAATTTTATGTTTCGAACAGGGGAAGCGTAACCAATTAAATATGAAATCTCAAGTACTGATCAGAATTTACCCACCGAGTGATGATTCCGACAATGAATCGACGGTCCGGTTTGATTAAAGCCTTCCGATTCATAAAGCTTTGCGCTACGGTTCACATTGGCTTGCATCGCTCTCTTTTTCATGCAACCTATAATAAGGTCGAACCGAACAGTTAAGAGGGGAGTAATGGTTCAAACAGTTTAACCGGCCGGTTCGACCTGGCTTTCAAAACATTAGATGCAATTAGCACGAAAAAGACCCGCATTTTCATTTAGGCTAGTATCCCCGGGTAGCGGCAGTTCTAAGAACAAAAGTAGAAAGATGAAAAATTGTCAAGCCAAGCGAGTTATAGCCCTTCTTTTCTTACTCGATAAAGATAGATATACTGAACAAACAACAATACAAGATGAGGGAATCATCGGGAGAAACACTATATGACAAGCGAAGCCTCAAAAATCAATGGGTGTTAAAGACATCGAAAGATTAAAAAACAAAACTGAACGCCATGAAAGTAAATGTTTCCTGATTTTGAGCACCTCCAAAGGAGAAGGCCAAAAGCCCGTCAGACAAACTCACTAGATAATGTGTCAATACCTTTTGAGCTTTCTTTGCTTTAAATTTCACATCCCCAACATCAACTTCGTATTCTGAACTTCAAAAATCTCTGGGAAAGTCAGAAATTTGAGGCTTTCACAACAAATCTTCAGTTGTTCAAGATTCGTTAATTCAGTTGTTCTTGGCAATAGTTGTCTGCTTTGTGCCGACAGCAAAGAACTCTGTGATTACTTCAAGTGGCATGCCCTTGGTTTCAGGAACCTTTAGGAAGACAAACACCCATGAAATGCAACAGACAACAGCATAAATACCAAAAACACCAGCGAGCCCAATGGACGTTAACATCACGGGGAGTGTGTAGGTGACAATGATGTCTCCTATCCAAAATGTGAGAGCACAGATGGCAATGCAGAGGCCACGAACACGGGTGGGGAAAATCTCCGAGCAGAGGATGTTTGGGACCGGCCCAAACGCCATGACAAAGAAGCAAAAGTAAATCACCACGCTAACTGTTGAGAGTACAGCGTGGACTACGGAGCCCATCGTCACAACATTGGAAATGACTAGAATGATGAGTGCTACTATCAAGATAGGGATGGTGGTCAGTAGAAGCCGCCTGCAATAAAATAAATAAATAAATAAAGTACTGATAATAATAAAATTAAAAACAAAAGCAATAGATGGGTTCTAATCTTTTAAGTATAATTAAACATGAAAATCTATTCTATAAAAAAAAAAAAGATGGAAACTCAAACTTTAATATTGACAACATACTAAGTCCGATCTGAGGCAATCTTAAATATTAACCACATATTTTCATAGAAATGCTCTTATTTACTCATTTTCAAAGGCAGATTTGATGCCAAGAGTGATTGCCATGGTTTGAGCATTTTAAACAAATAGCACTTGTGATGATTGAATTGGCGAATATAAACTTCTATAAAAGCAACAACAGAAGACTGAAGACAGTATGAATGAAGAAGAGAGAAGATTTGAAGGTCTTCCTGAGAGTATGATTCTTGACCTTACTGGAAGCAGAAGGAAGAACACGAAACAAATTAAGTTGATGAGAAAGATTTGAAGAAAAATGGCCTTCAAGAAAATATGGCTCTGGAGTCTAGACAAGTACTGTGACATACTTTCTTGATGTTATATGCTTTACTAACACCTCAGCTTCCATTTATCTCAACAATAATAATTCACCACATACTTACTGTTTTTCGTTTTCAAAAAGGATACTGTGAATAAAATTATAAATCAAAAAACAAGGTTATTAGAAAACACAAATGAACAGATCGGAAAGGGGGGAATGCACATTTATGGACGTCAAGGTTCATCTATCTACGTTTACTTTAAACCTAGCCTGAATTCTGCGCTTCTTTTCTGTATGATACATGGATTGATTAAACCAGAGCAAGTAATAACAAAATAGGGTAACCACGAATTTGGGGATAATAGAGGATGGATGATAGTTTACGAGTTTAAATACTTTGTAGGAGATGTTGACTGAACACAGATGAAGATCTAGTTGCTAAGCAACAGGAATTTACTGTTTTCAATGGAGAAGATTTGGTTCGAAGGCAACAAAGGTTTACCATTTTTTTCATATTTAAATATTCTTCATGTCGAATTTGGATTCTCAAACGTAGGAAAAGAAAGCATGCCTTGAATTCCCCGACTTCAATATCCCTCTTTTATTGATTCATTTTTTCTTCTTACAGGCAATATAATTTCACATCCTAAAACATTCTTCCTCTACTATCCAGCATCAATAATTTTGAATCAAGACCAGCATAAATTAGCTAGATCTCATCATATCGCATGGACCTGAATTTCCTACTACTAAGATCAGTTTCGGTTTATGATTCAAATTAGCTCCCTGCAACTAAAAGGACTTCACTAATGATATAAAGCCTGATTGTAGTTCCGCAAAACCCACCCCACCTCCAGTCCCCACTGCTGAAATAAACCCAAAAAGAAACAGAAGAGAAAAAAATAGGGAACAAATTACCTCCTGCCAGAGATATCCATGAGCCTCATGGCAACAGCTATACAAGGAAGCATCAACAAGGTTGTGACAGCACTAATAAGGAAAGATGCAGAGTCAGAACTAATTCCAAGGTTTGCGAGAAGAACTCCAACACCTGCCTGTTGAAGAATCTGAGGAGTATAATAGAGAACCCCATTTATTCCAGCAAACTGCATAGGCAAACATATGAAAGAAAGTAGGTCAGGCAATATTTCTATCAACATAGTGACAACAGCATTACTAGATGCATTGGTTATGAGGGAAAACAGAAAATACTTCTAACCTGCTGAAGTATTTGAATTCCAATTCCAACAAACAGTGCATGCTTGACTCCTGGTTCAAAAAGATCACCCCAACTTGGCCCTTTAGTAGCAGTTTCAGAAGGGTGAACCATAGCTGGCCCGACTGGATGTTGACCCATAAGCTCCTTGGAATACAGAGCAGGTTGGCTCACAAGAGCAGCAGCCTGAATAAACTCACCGTCTTCAGGGACATCACAACCAGGGAGTGAGACAAGTGACCCACGCTGGGACCCAGGTATACCCTCCTGATGTAAATAGATCCTTTTAAATCCTCCTTCCTTCTTTCCATCCACCCCTTCTCTCTCAGACCATTTCCAGGCCAATTGCCATCCACCGCCAATACCCATACTACTCGCTGATTCCCCAGCATTTCCTTGCATTAGACTGCTGTTTCGCCTCATGCTTAAAATGCTCCCATGGGAAGGAGGAGGCGGGGCCATTTCCTTTTCCATACTTGTTGTCTGACGTGAGAGCAAGGGGCTTTGTAGATTATCATCAGAATCACCCCCAACAGCATCAGAATTGTAGCCCTCACCTTCCCTCTGGAGGCTCTCCTCATCCCACTTTTCATTTTTGCCATGATGATCAGCGACACTAAACATGCTGCCAAAGTTTGGGAAAAGCATGCTCCGCATACTTCCAGTCTCAGGTAGATTCTCATGGACACTGCCAAAGAGAGTGACAAGAGGATCCATAAGGGGCATACTTTTGTTCACCATGCTTCCATGGCGGGAAACAATACCAAGAGTACTCTGCCTAGTGACAGGCCTAGCAACCCAGGAGAGGCCCTCTTCAGGCCCATAAAGTCTGATTCGGTCTTTATCAGTTGTATGCTCCTGTTCATCAGCGAGATCACTGTCTGGGCCTATTATATACTCTTCAATGGAAGTTTCACCCCCAACTCCAAGGCCTTCAACCAGTAAAGCCATCTCACCTGTGAAGCAACAGAGATTCACCCAAAAGATGTAATGTAATATATAATATTTTGGTCCCTAAATTTCCAATAAATGAAAAGAAATGCGGTGTGATAAACAATTCATTTTTTTTTCTCAAATATGGTAAGATTTGGGATTTTTTTAAAGCAACAACTCAATCTTACTTCAAGAACAACATATGATCATATAACAAACTAAAAGCTTACCAGTAAAAATGAAACGAAAACTTTAAGGTACAACAGGTTAAATGTCAAATTTAGCATAAAAAAACAATTAAAGATAAAGGACCATGACCCAGTGTAGGTCCCATCAAAGCAGTGTACCAGAAGGGACAGAAATGATTTTTATGGTTATGACATACTAAAATTGACTTGTAAAGATGGAGTATGTTTCAGCTTCAGATATAACCTTCCTCATTTATTTAAGGCATTCACATCTGAGTACAATTACCCTCATACTTGGAGTCAATGGAACTGTTCATTCAATGCAATAGGGTTCCAGATCAAATTCATTGAAATGTTCATAGTTCAAAATGGAACTCCCTAAAATTCCCGGTCCTATCGTATGAAACGTTTTGAAATCTATTTAATGTTAGGTTTTAGCCACTTAAACAAATCTATTACCAATTAGAAAAGAAATTACAAGTATCTATTCTGCTTGAAAAGAATGATGGATCGGTGATAAGTATCACCACCTTAAAGACTTTCTTTATCTATATTGATGAGTCGTCTCTCTCTCTCTCTCTCTTGCTTGTCGACACAGTTTGAACTTGAGACTTAAAAGTTTTAACTGAAGAGAAATACTTTCTTGAAACAGATTTAAGCTATGGAAACTTGGATTTGGGAAGAAAAAGGAAAAATACAAAAATACAAAAGAAAAAGAAAAGAAATAATTTATATTGCCTGTCAAGAGTTTGGATAATATGCAAAATACAGAAAAAGAAAGATAGTTTTTTATGATTTCCTACACCTACAATTTTTTCAATAGGATTTCACATATCCTAGTAGGATTGATTGGTGCCAATAGAAGTTAAGAGATACGGTGAATTAAGTTAGAATATTAACGAAGGTTAATCATCTTTCACAGATTTCTTTCAAAATCTCTACCCTTTATGGGCAAAAGGTTTTGATCCACAAATACAATTTTTTAGAAAATTTTATTCCCAAATCCCTATCCATAATTTCAACAAAACAAGAGAAAGTGTTTCCTAGCATTTTCTTTTCTTTTTCTTCCAAAATTCAGAGTTTCAAACACATCCTTAAAGCTTTAATAGATTAGAAAGATATGGAAATCTTTTGAGAATAGATAAGCCTTCTGAATCTAGGAGTAGTTAATGGCATGTGTCTCATTTGTCCATATCCCATTTTCACCCTCTAGCAGTTCGTAACCACAATGACTATTTGATACAAACCTCTATTCAGTTTATACAACAATAAGGAATCTACATGCCATTGCAAATTATGCTTTTCTTGGATTTATCCCACTTCCATTGAGATAACACATATGAGGCCACATCAGCACCTTCATGCACATGGATTACGAACTCAAAATAGCACCCGCAATTTTTTCACTGTGGGAATTTTCATTCATTCAAATCTTTTTGTGCCAGCCACTCAAAGATTGATGTAGCAGAAATGTACAAAAAAAAAGGTAAGCAAATTTTTTAAGCCAAAAGAAACCATCAATCCAAAAGGAAGGATAAAAAGTATTAAATAAACTTCAATGTTATTATCCTTTAAATTTGTGTGGATCCTTTACACCTTTTATATAGACTTCTTAAAATCTTAAAACAAGGTTAACCTACATATGACAACAAAATAAAAGCCAAATTTTATTTCTAAAATAACTTTTAAAGTAACTCAAATAAAGCAAATACATAAAATAATTCATGATAAATTACTACTTGTGAGACCTGATGAGACCAGGGACTATCACTCCATTAATTTCTATCTCCATTTGTCCTACATCATATATGATTTTCAACTTTTTCTTCATCTACTATGATAATATATCCACTAACAATGTGGCAAGAAAATGAACACTGCAGGTCAGAAAGTTGCACTTCTTCAAGTTATGTACAACTTCTCTTCCTATTGTATCCAATCAGTCAATCAATTCCTTCAGGAAACTTAAGATCCTGCAACAGAATCTTGCCAAAATATATATAACAAACTTGCCTAAATGGTTGTAACACTAGCTTCATTAGCCTCAAAAAGGGCTAGGACCATTGGGTAGGCTAAAGGACATCATTATAAATTTATACAAGCCTTCTTGGTTTTAAAAGTTGTTCCCTGTTTGCCCTGCCCCGGACCAACCCCCACCCCCAAAACCCAAAAAATATAATCCACAAGCCCAAACAAAAAGAGGGAAGCTGCTTTGGGAGTTTAGTTTAGAAAATATAAAAGTTTCAATGAGCATGTCTACCATATCATCCAACTGGATTATCAGAAATTGATAATTGATAGTTTTTTGGTTAATGGCTTAGTTGTCCACTTATGCACATCAACTACCACCGTTATTTGGGATGAAAGAACAGCACATGAGCTCATGATTTCTATACATTCCTTCGCTCAATAATCATAAACATAAAATTTTCAATGAAAGGATCAACCAAAAGGTAAACATGGGTGTAATTTGCATGTCCATGAAGTTTTTTATTGAGCGCTGAGAAATTTTGGACACAGAAGACTGCATCAAGCTCATAGGTAAGATTTTACTTTCCTTTACGACACTAATGAGAACCACAGTTTCAAATAAATATTAAATAGTGCAACGTCACAAAGTTCAGATCAGGCATTAGCCATTTCTTTTACTATGAAAACATTTGTATTATGCATAAAAATCGTTCAGAATTCCAACTTATCTTTGAAAAGAAACTGAAATACACAGAATTCTTCACACAGGGAACTCCCATATGAATGTATAGGATAATCTAGGACGTGATACAACATCTTTGACAAAAAAGCTTGCATTTGGATATAAAAAAAATCACATTCTCAAAGGATCTAATATTTGTGATTCAACAAAAAGAATAAATGATTATTTACTATGCAACTGCAGCATAAGATATCACCTGAAACATCTTCTCTGCCACGTAATCTCTGTAAAACCTGTTTAGCTTCTAGCATCCGTCCTTTACTCACAAGCCAGCGTGGAGATTCAGGCAAGAAGAATACAGTTAGTGCAAAGAAAACAAGAGATGGAATAAATAGAACCCCAAGCATCAACCTCCAGCTAGGTGAGTCCATCAACGACATCCCGAAAACCATGCAATATGAAAAAAACATTCCACCAGAACCAGCAAACTGTGGAAGAGTATTCAATCGTCCTCTTATTTCTGATGGTGCAGTCTCTGATATATAAAGGGGGACGAGCGTCACTGCCAGACCAACGCCAAATCCATCTATAAGCCTTGCCAAGAGCAGGATATAAACATTGGGGGACCACAACATTACAAGACCGCTAATGAAATAGAGAACCGATGACATTATAAGCATTGGACGCCGCCCAAGCCAATCTGACAATGGTCCAGAGCATGTGGTAATAACTGTGGCCCCAATAAGTGACATGGCCACTATGAGACCTTCTATGGTGGGTTCACTTTCCAAATTGAATTCCTTCTTTATATAAAGAACAGACCCTGTATAAAATTAGAAGTGTTTCTTTCAGCAAAGAGACTTGATAATGAAAGGCTGAAGCCTTCTGTGATCTGATCCGTAATATAAATTAGCTACTGTGAGAAGTTAGTCCCAACAAATTGACCTCCCAGTGCAACCAAGTGACTAAAGCGGGCTTTCTCAATTCATAAATATTAAGAAAAATCACAAATGTCAAACATTCTTACTTTCAGAGTGCAGATCTAACAGACAAATACTTTACCTGCAATCGTTGCATTATCCCATCCTTGCAACAGGTTACCTATTGCAGCAACAATGGCTACAAGAGCCGCTCCACTCATCTTTTCTGCAATGAGTTGTGCTCCTGATAGCTAATGGAATAGCCTGTAAAAGAGAAATCAGATCACAGTTCAAACAGTGGACAGCTTTCCCATTTATCTACTCACACTAACATTTGTAGTGGTGACTTTGTGATAGTTCAATACCAGGATTAGAACCAGTGAACCGAGAAAAAAATAAAAGGAGAAAATAAGAAGAAGCAAGGTAACCATCAATGCTACTGGATGGCAAATTGATGCAGTCTGCTTATCAGAAGTATAATTAATGCGCGAAAAAAAAATGAAATCTATGTGTTTCAAGCTACCATGAAATACATCTGAAGCAGGATCATATACCTTCAGAGAACCAGCGAGGGATGGCGAGCGCTTCAGGGACAGTGAGTTCTAATATCAGCCGATGGAAAGCAATTCGAAGTATCAAAGATGTCGAGCGTCGATGCCTCTGCAGTTTACACTCAAATCGATACCGTAAGCTGGCTCCTTGATGGGAACTTCATACGCAGACAAAACTTCAATTAAAAGGAAAGTAATCTACTTTAGGAAGAAAAAAGGTGGAAAAAGCCGAAGAAACAGAAGTAAGCTTTTCCAGCAAACCCTCCCTCAGCGACACCTGCACCGCTCTAACTACACTCCACGTCAGCTTCCTGATCCCCTCTTCTGCCACAAATTGCTGTTACGGTTCAACTGAAAAGCTCGATAATTGCCAAGGGTCCCCGGAAAATACCTAGTGGCGCTTCGGTAAGTCCAAAGGGTACCTGGCTTCGGAGATATGGAGAGTGAAAAATCAGAAAGGCTTTAGGTATTGAGCATCAGCAGTTGCCAGTATAGATCTCACCGTTGGCCATGGAAATAACGCAGTAGGACCCAGTTTTCAAACTAGAAAACCCTGAAAATGCGAAAGTTCACAAATTTCTACCCGAAAGTTGATTCAATCAAGATCCTTAGTAAACGAATTAATGATTCTATTTCCAGAACAGCCAGAGATTCCCTGATCTCTTCTTTGCTCTTCTGATTGATGATAGATGGGAGGCCTCAAAAAATTGATCCTATATCTCACGAATCCGCATCTTCCAAACTCGAGCCAACGACCTCAATCGCTTGTCTTTCTATTCGAAGCTGTTAGAACCGCAGTGCTTACCCGGAATCTTTCGGTCTTTTACGGTCCTATTCGACAGAACTAGGGATCGGTATATTCCTACGCCTTTATAACCCTAACATTTAAAGCCTCGTCGGGTTTCGATAAATCCATCCTTCCAGCTGTCTCGGAATTAGTAAACTTCGATTCCTTTTACAGCGCCCAAAATTATTACAGAAGGTAAATCCAGACCCTCTGCATTCCAAGAACGAAAAGCCCTAAACACGGCTAGAATCTTCCAAAACCAAAAAAAATTAACATGCCCGATCTTCAGAATCGAGTGGAAACTGTTACGAATCTGTAAAAAATGGGAAGAATCCGAGGGAACTTTATGATGGATGTTACTTTCGAAGCTTCTACAGTTTCAATGATCTTGAAAGAAACCCTTTTCATTATGGCCTTTTCCTCCTTTCTGCTTGTTTCGCGTTGAGCGAATCTGCCTGCCAAAGGCCAGGAACGAACAGATCGCAAAACCAGCTCCGATCGGAGACCAAAAGCAACGGCCCACGAACACGCGCGCTGATCTGTTCCCCGCTTCTTTTTGAGTGGACGCAAGACACAAAATTGGAAATATGTTACCATCCGTTACGTGAGTACGCCATAGTTGTGCCCCACCCATTCCCAACCAATGAAGACTTGTGAACATTGCCAGTGCAGATCTAAGGACGCATCCAAGGTTCGCAAAGGATGGATGCGATTGGACAGTATCATAAGATAGAACTCCCGACAAAGACTTCAATATTTATAATTTATATTATTTTTTTCGCTGGTTAAATTTAGAAAATACAGGAGTCCAGCCGTCTTATTCTTGGAATCATGAATAACTGTAAGGTCGTTAGGTAGGATTTTTGGATTTTTGTTTCCGAATGGAAGATCCACTGAACTGTTTGGTATAGTTTTTACAAGTTGAAATTTTTAAATCAATATTAAAATCTGATAAAAACCATAATCTATTTTTTATGGATTTCTATAAATTTTGAAAGTTAAAATAATAAACCTAAGTCATAAGGAGTTATTTATGATGGTGAGTTCCACTTAAACAAATGAGCTAAAATCCAAAGTGAAACAAGGTTTTGTTGGGTTCTAAAAATCTAATTTTTCAAAATCCAAATTATAATCTGAAATTCAGAAACAAAAAACCCTTACCAAACAATCCCTTAGAAGATTTCTTATTTCTTGTTTGATACTGGGAAGTTTGGTTTGTACAGAAGTGAAGAAGGATACTGGTAGTTTGGCACCTAAAATTCACACAAGGAACCATTAGGAAACAACCTAACAAGGGTAGAGCTTACAAAGTCATTGATAAGATTGTGAAAGATTCTGACGACTTGTTGGTTCAATTCCAAAATGGTCCATAATTCTTGGTGTTGGCCGATGGTATTAGTGCTTGATCTCCTTCCTCAAAACGTATACCTTATCTCCTCCATCTGATTCATAGCAATTTGGCTAGTTAAACTTCGGCTCGTAAACTTTGAAGAAGGATTGGGCTTGGTTTAGGCTCATGGATAACCCTTGGGCTCCAACTTACTAACATGTTTTAGGCTCATGTTCATCCCGTTAAAGCTAAGTTCAATTGGAACTTGTAATAATTATTTAACGCAAGAAGGCCCCTTGGGAAGCATGCCAACCTTTATGGACGATTTGCCCAAAATGCCCATACTATATGTTGTTACGATTATATTAATATAAGGTTTAAACAGTCATAACTCTACCTCTTCTTCCAAAACCGAGACAGTTATAAAATCGTTCCCTCTTTGCACGTGCACCCTGCTAGTTTTAATTAAGCCACATGAATGTAATGTATAATAATTACAATTTACAAAATCAATGAATGGAACATCTCCTGATTGTAAACCACTGTGTCATGGAAAATTCCTCTACAATGTATAAGCCTACTATGTTTTACATAGGACACCGAAAGACAAGTGACTTGTTTATCTCATAATTGCCCAAGGCCCCTATTTCTTAGTATATATTGAGTGCCTATACTGTATATGATTTGAACTTTAAATTACCTTGCCAAAGGAAGTAAAATTCCTACGAAAAAATCAAATTTTCCCTTCAAGTTCTCACAGCTAAAGCTGCACTTGTTTGAGGTCCTGAAATCCCATATTTCTCGGGGATGAAAAAGTAAAGGTCTATATACATAGCCATGTGACTCTCTCAAACAACAAGGCCTTTTAAGATAAAACTCAATAACAAAACCATAAAGACCAATGAACTAAAATAGACAATATTGTTACTGGTAGGATCGGAGTATCACGTAAAATAAATAAACCGAGCTTTAATTTATTGTCAAATAAAATATATAAATTTATTAAATATATAAAACTATAAATTTATTGTGAAATAAAATAAATAAGCGGAGCTTTAATTGAGTCATGCTCACCTAAGTTTGGCTTTACATTTTCAAATATTAGTTGGTAGCATATTAGATTTTTTTGGTAACGTGGTAGCAGATTAGTTGGTAGCGTTTGCGTTACGTGTATAATAATCATTAAATAGGACAGTAAAGTCCTTCAAAAACTATGGTGAGACAAGGCTCATCTCCCCCGTTTCATGGATGGGTACCATGAAAGGTACGAGAGAAACCTCTCTTGATCGAGACATCAAATCTTTAAAAAGTTATATTGAATCGTTATTAACGAACCACAATGGCAAAATCTTTTGAAGACCATTTCATCTGGTGCCACTTAGTGGTACCAACGTCAAACATGCGGATGGATGCCTTTTTTCAACCGGGTCATACACCCTAAAATACATCCCAATGGTGGTTTTACTGAAACATCGGATTTGGGCTCTAGAAAAAAATACATTCAATCTTTTCTCGCGTCATAATCATTGAGTTTTAGAAGGAATATTCCTAAGAAATAAAGAATATTATGATTGTCAGGCCAAGATATTTTAGCGTTCGGTTGGGTGCCTCTGTGTCCATATGGCGAAGGCTCTTTTAGATCCACACAAGGGAATCTACGTACCTTACATGCATGAAGCTGACTCCAAACCCAATTGGGCGGATACATCCAACTTTGATATTATGAATGTCACGCCAAGATATTTTAGGGTCCAGTTGGGTGCCTCTGTGTCCATATGGCGAAGTCTCTTTTAGATCCATACAACTACAAAGGGAATCTACGTTCCTTACATGCATGAAGCCGACTCCAAACCCAATTGGGCGGATACATCCAACTTGATAAGATATTTTTGACTGCTTTTAGACTCGTCATAAATATGAAGTCCCACATTTTTAGTATTAAATACATATATTAGTACCCAAAAAAAAAATACATATATTAGCATGCATGTACGATATTAGACACCTTTTAGTTTTAATATAGCTTATAACAGGTTCTGAAATATCATCCAAAAAATATAATTTTGTTTACACCCTCCATAGACCGGCACATGACTGAAACCACATAAGCACATATAACGGAAAAACTGTTCCCTTACGATTAAGGGGTGACGTCACCGTCAACACAGGGTTGACCGCCAAGATTACGTGAATGGGCAACGATGGATAAGGAAGTTATTTGTTTATGATCATGGCAAAAAGGTTATCTCACATGGACGAAAGGAAGCATATGGATAACTTCCGAAATAGACACAGAGTTCGTGCAAACATGGGTCGGTAGTAACCGCCAGAATCCAGCTATAAAAGGTACAATCTCGAAGAGCTCGAGGACGACCTCCACCCAACCGCAACCGGTTATTATGATTATAACTCGATTATCCGTGATTTCTATCTAGTCTCCTACACCCAAACTATAGCAAGAAAGGATAATTTAGGACTTCTCTCACTGCTTCCTGTTGCAGTGACACTCAGGCTACTATTTACTCCGATTGAAGTAAAGATCCCGCCACCGGTAAGGAGGTTACAACCGCCCCTGACTCCTAGTCTTGTACTCCGATTACGACTACAGAGTTACGAGCAGCTGGTCCCAAAACCATCTTTGGTCAAGCCAGGTGATTGTCAAAACATTGGTTAAGTAGTACTCCTGGGTGAAACCCCCCGAATTAACTTCGTTAGCAGCCGTCCTCTACCTCCTTTGCTTATACTCCAATCACGGCTATAAGGTCAGGAGAGGCCGGTCCTGTCATCCCAGTTCGTTTTCTTTTGTTTTATTTCCTTTTGAGTTACTTGAGGATTCGTTGTAATCAACGGTTACATTTCTGGAGACCGATACCTGAATAAAAGTACTTCTTTATTGTTTACTGCTACTTTCAAACACAAACAAGAACCCAAACAAAGACCGAACCATTTGTTTTCATTCTATCGTCTGATTAGTTTTTTACAGGTGACTTGTAGTACGGCTCGACCGACACCGGTTTAGATCCGAAACAAGTGCCCGGGGTCAGGATCTGACCCGAATTATCATATCGAAAGATACTGGCACGCCCGTACGAAAACACATCATCCCCACGGCCACGTGTTGAACCCAGACCAATTTGGGACCAACAACTTTTAGTTTTAAAGGTTAGAGAAATGGAGATTTTAGGGCCATGCACGAGCTTGGATTCAATTCATAGACTTGGTAATAATAGATTAAACGTTTGAGCGTCCCCCCCCCCCCCCCCCCCCCCCCCAACCCCAAAAAAAAAACCCCAATTTTTGGGTGAATTTGTCATAACATATATTTCCGTTTTTCCCGACCTGGCATGATGAGCTCAAAACAAGAATTCTAAATCCAAAATCATTTCTAGTTATTTTAGAGATGTATACCATTTTAAGGATTTCACTTTCTACAAATTTGGGTACTTACATTTGGGCTAGATCTCAATAAACACGGGCATAGGGGTTTTGAGATATACACCATTTTAAGGATTTCACTTTCTATAAATTTGGGTACTTACATTTGGGCTAGATCTCAATAAACACGGGCATATCCAAAACGTTGCCCTCTCCAAACAAAACAATCCTTCTATACCATTACTACTCTTCCCACGTTTAAATGTAAATACATTTTTACTGCCTATTTAGAATGACATGATATCTATTAGATCGAACTGTTTATCTAAGTGGGTCTCTCAAATGTCCCGTTTTTTGGTTCGTTTAATTCTAAACAATCTAGCTATATTTCCATCTCTTACTGGGGGGTTGGATATTCCCTTTAGATTTTGGTCTTCCTTTTTTCTTTCAAAACGTTGCCCTTTCCAAACAAAACAATTCTCCTATATCATTACTACTCTTCCCACATTTAAATGTAAACACGTTTTTACTACCTATTTAGAATGACATGATATCTATTAGATCAAGCTGTTTATCTAAGTGGGTCTCACAAATGTCCCTATTCTCAATATAAAAGATGCGTCGTAAGGTTTCCGTATCCTTCACACTTCGAACACCCTTTACCATATAAATAAGTACGGAGATAGGGCTATATTGATTTGAAATGAACACTTAAAGAATAAAATAAAGCTTTAAAAAATCCATTTGAATCTGAGTGGGTAAGTTCGATAATGGTGGAATAGTCTCCTTTTATCAAGACTGAAAGCTATTTTTATTGCTTCAGTGCCCCGCCACTATGGCTAAAGTTGTTCCCAGTGGCATCTCCACTGCCACATTTTTTTTTTTTTTGGTAACATCTCCACTGCCACATGTTAAAGTGACTGTTAAGGATACTTAATAAATATTTCTTTATTACTTTTATATTGTTTAAATAGACTTGTCAAATAAAAACAAAATAGGCTTGTCAAATAAATAAAAAAATAGACTTGTCAAATAAGTAGTTTATGTAAATGATATCTTATGCTTATAAAAAGGCCTTTTAAATTTCCTACTTTTACTCACTTGAAAATTTTAATAAGGTTGTGTTTGGGAAGAAAAGAAAAGAAAGCTAAAAAAGAGAAGAAATGAAAAGAAAAATATTGATTTTCTTTTCTATTTTGATATTTGGATGAGATGAGAAATAAGAAGAAAAAATATATATTTTAGTAAAGATGATGGGTTGAGGTGGTGGACGGTGGTGCCGGGTGGCAGTGGGTGATGGTGGCGGTGGGTGGCAATGGGCGGTGGTGGGTGGTGGTTTGGTGGTGGTGCGAGGGAGATGATGGTGGTGGCGGCTGGTGGGTGGTGGTGGCAGCTAGTGGTGGGTGATGGTTGGCGGTGGTAGGTGGTGGTGGCAAATGGTGGTGGTGGTTGGTGATACTGGTCGGTGGTAATGGCTGGCGATGGTGGGTTATGGTGGTGGTGGGTGATAAGTTATAGTGATGGTGGATGGTGCTAGTGGTAGGATGGGTGGGTGGTGTAAACAGTGATAAGTGATGGTAAATTTTCTTTTCTTTCAAAATTTCTACCTTTTTGAAAAGAAAATTTTTTACATTGAAGAGAAAGAGGAAGAGAAAATCTCATTTTCCTTCATCTAAACCGAACAAAAGAAAAGAAAATTTTAGTATTTTTTTTTCTTTTCTTCCTAAATCCAGAGTTTCTAACACAGCCTAAGTAGTTGACGACGGATAAAAATGCCATCGGCGCGGCGGTAACGCCCACGCGAGTACGAAGAAGAAGCCGCTCGTGGGCGTTAAGTTAAAACCAAGAGGCAAGTTGCATCGTCGTCTTTGGCTTCTCCCGCAAACCGAACTAATCAATGGGACCATGTCGTGCCACTTGGCTATTAAACTTGTGGCTACAATTCAATACACGTGTCAAAATTATGGTTGCAAAAAAAGTGGTCTATTCAAGTGAAGAAATTCAATTAATCTCCGTGTATTAGATTTTTGTTGAATATTTTAATACTCACGAACCAATAACATCCTCCTTAGCAATTTATCATATGTATGGGCTTCTATTTATTTTGTTTTTACGAAAGTGGTGACCCAATGGTCTTGCGGATTACTCCTGTTCCCGTTTGATCCTAGGATCAAATCCTAGTCCCGAGAACTAGAACCTTCTTGTCTGCAAGGCTCATTGTGCCTTTGTGGTACTGTGGTGGCAATCCAATCTCCCAACTAAGGCATGGATTATTGGTAGTTATGGCTCAATTCAAACATTCCACATTTGGGACAAAGCCAACTACGACAATGCCGCTGGTAGCCCCCTTCCTCCCTTATTGTCTACCAAAAAAAAAAGTTGGACAACCCACCAAATACCAAGTCGTTTATAGGGTATTTTGTCATGTTTTATTCTTAAAAAACAAATATATATCTATATACTACTATAAAACAAAGATGAAAACTTCTGGCATGACATTTGGTTTTTAAGAATACCTTTTTAAGTTTTTAAGTACTCCCATATCCTCTTAATAACCTCTCACCCATAACTAACCATTGTATACAAATATTCAAAAAAAAAAACCATTGTATACAAGTGTTTAGATCTATAGCATATTAACATGCCACCTCTAGTATACATAAAACGAAAAAGTTAAATTCTAACATAAGATAATTTATTCCTCATCTAATGTTATTTTTTGTTTTTCTAATACCTTTGACGCCTCACTCAATTACTTTATTACATTCTACCATTTGTTTCATGCAATATCATTTCCCTTGCCAATATATACATAAACATAATTATATGCAATTGGTACCCTTGTAGGCTTGTACAAACAACTGTTTGCCAATATTAATAACAAAGGACGGTTAAAAATAATAAAAAAATGTTTTGATATGAAATTTATAGATAGGGATCCACTTACTTGACAAACGATTTAGACCTTGAACAGTTGAACTACATATATGATTCATATCCTAAACTACATCACCTCGTTCGTTCGACATTAACAAAGAAATTCAATTTTCGTTTCAATGCCTTCCTAATTGGAGAAGGACTCATCTAGTGCGCTCCATGGTACCATCCATGGAATTCACAGTTGCATGTGCCGTTTCAAACTTTCAATAGAAGGGCCTGCACACCGAACAATAAGCTTTTAGCACTAGAGGAACACCCATTCTCCTAACTCAAGAAGACCAATTTTTTATCCATTTTACCCTAATAATTTTTTTTTTGCTTTTTTTAGAATTGGTTAATTTGTGTTTGAAAAGAGAGTAAAATGAGAGATGTACAAGTTTACCCTACTCCTTTACAAGACAAAATCTATTGCGATCTTGCGATACATTGATCTCTGCTATTTGAGTCCATACTACATGTGCAACATCTAATTCTTAGTGTTTTTTAATTTTTGTAAATGTTTCACATGGGCCTACATGAAAAAAAAACACTCATTGTCACTTGGCAACATCTGACTCCATGAACAGTATCGATACACGCCAAAATTGCAGCAGATGTAATCCCTTTACCACTTTGCAACCTTACCTTTAGAATGCATTTCCTGTCTTGCATTTCATGGTACCATCCATGAAACACACTGATTAAATTATGTTTTGGGACTCATCTAGTATGTTCCATGGTACCATCTATGAAACACACGGTAAGGACCCACACCCCAAACAAATTCGTAGCCAGTGGTACCACTGTGCCACCGGCTTGACGGAAGCGCATTCCTCTTTAACCCCATTTTCGGGGAATTTTAACCGACTAATAATAGGGTAGCCACGGTAGCAAGTGGTTTTACTCTTTGAACTTTGAGCGTCCCAGGGGTTTTGTTAGGGTTTTGGTCTCCCTTCCAAAACGGGTATGGAAGAATCGCTAAAAGTAACTTGGTTTCTATGTGTCAGCCTCATATTTTTTCACGTAAACGTGGACGATTCTCCAGCGTGCGAGGGGCTCTCGGGGTTGGTTGCTTTCTCAAACTCAAAAAAGCAAGAGCACAAGTAACAATCTCAGAATCTCAGTTTATTTCTTGGAGAGGTTTCCGAGAGTTTTGGAATGAGATTCGAGTCGGTGTGAAGGTGCTCGGTGCATTGATCATGTAGAGAATTCGCAGCTTCTGAACAGCAGAAGGAAAATGGGGGAATTTGAAGAACAAACTCGTGAAAAATTCTCACTTGGATATTTCGGGGTTTGCTCCATTGGAGGAATGCTCAGTGCTGGAACCACCCATCTCGCGATCACTCCTCTCGATGTCCTGAAAGTAAACATGCAGGTGAGTTATGATCTGGGTTTGCATAGAAATAGATTGATTATGCATGTTATGCGGTAAACAATTTTCTATTTGTCTCTCTGCTGTGCACGTTAACTGGGTAAAAGAAAAACCTTTTTGTTCAGTGATGTGTTCACTTTTCCAAGCAATAATGATTTTAAAATGGGTTATTCACATCGTCCGTATCGAGTTTTTTTATTAATCTCTGTAATTTGATCTTCTTAGGTGAACCCGAACAAGTATAACGGTTATCGCCTCAGGTTTCAGCACCCTCTTGAGAGAACAAGGCCCTTCTGCTCTTTGGCGAGGTTGGTCTGGCAAATTCTTCGGATACGGTATCCAAGGTGGTTGCAATTTGGTCTATATGAGTACTCTCAAGAAGCGTTACTCGGATTTGTTGGTAGGCTATAACAGGAGCCTCATCTCTTCGTCAGCAGTGCTTCTGCTCAGGTATTTGCCAGATGTGGCACTCTGTCCTTTCGAAGCCGTCAAAGTCCGGGTTCAAGCAGATCCTAGGTTCGCCAAAGGCTTGGTTGATGGCTTTCCAAGACTATTACGCAACCGACGGCCTCTCTGGGTGAGGAATACAAAGTCATGACTTTCATTTCTTTTTGAGGCCACCCTGTTTTTAGATTTGTTCAGTTTCTTGTTTGTGTTTTGAAGGATATTCCCGTTTCATCTTTGATTGCAGCTTTTACAGAGGGCTTCTTCCACTTTGGGGTCGAAACCTTCCATGTAACTACTCAATTTTACTACATCCCATAACTAATCTTTCGTGCATATCTTCCCCCCCCCCCCCCCCCCCCCCCCCCCCCCCCCCCCCCCCCCCCCCCCCCTGCCTGTCATTTAAAAAACAAGTGTTCAAATTTGAACCGAATCTATAAATAAGTCTTCAAATTGGGCAAAGCTCTAGTTGGAAACATTTATATTCTTCAAGTAGACAGTTTTGAGCCAATACCTTTAGTGAATGCTGTGGTCTTATTAGCCACTGCCGCCATGTTAGCACACTTCCCCTGTTCCCCATCTGTTATGATTTTCACTGGGATTGATCGACTGTCAAGCGATATCGTTCTCTGATGTACACTGTACACTATGACTAAAAACAAAATAATCCGCATTCATTTAGCACATGATACAAAATCCACTGACAAATTAGTAGTATAATATTGTGTTGTCTTGCTAATGAGATTGTATATTGTAGACTCCATCACTTTTTATTTATGTTCCTTAATTTCAGCATAACATTTCTACTCTCTTGCTAAGGAGGTTATATATTGTAGGCACCATCACTTTATATTTATGTCCCTTCCTTTCGAAGTTTTCATACTCTGTAAATTAATTTAAAATTTTGTGTTGGACAGTTAGTATGATAATGTTTTCGACATTTGAGCACTCTGTGGACTATATATATCATAATATTGTTCAAAGGAGAAAGGAGGACTGCTCAAGAGTTCAACAGCTCGGTGTAACATGTTTAGCTGGATATTCAGCTGGAGCTGTTGGTACCTTTGTTTCTAATCCTGCTGACAATATTGTTTCCTCGCTTTATAATAAAAAGGCTGATTCTATTATGCAGGTAAAATGTGTTAAATTAAAATTTGCTTTGGTTTAGTCACAAAACCAACAGACTTGTTGACTTTTAACTTTGATTTTATTTCTTGTATTTGCAGGCTGTTAAGAACATTGGAGCTTTCAATTTGTTCACTAGAAGTCTTCCTATTCGAATCACTATTGTTGGACCAGTTGTAACTTTGCAATGGTTTTTCTATGACAGCATTAAACTGTTAAATGGACTGTAAGTTAATCTCTCTTAGATGTAAAAAGATTGTATTTACTTGATCTGTCCACACATTCAACACTCCAAGATACCACCTGAGATTTGAGTTCATTACTCTTTGAAGGTTTGATGACTTTACATGTATTCCCATTTCATGTCAAGAAAAGTGGAGAAACATTAGGAAGCCAATATTCAATATTTCCATCTTTAATATCCTGGCTGCCAAAATTAGAGTTTTCTAATCATTTTAGCCTCTAGAGACCTGGACCTCAGGGTGTGTTAACAAAATGTCAAGTTGACCATCAAATGGGTAGAAGATAACATGAGATTCATTGGTGTACATGGTGTGAAAAATATCGAGCAACCTAGAACTTGTGTTTTATTTTATTTTTCTCATCTTCTCTTGTCTTGGATTGCATAACATGGTTCTTGTTTGTAATCTTTCAGGCCAACGAGTGGAGGCCTTAGCAGCCAACTGAAAATGTAAATGAAACAGCATAATGATGTACAAGTCACAAAGTGCAGTTTCAGCTTCGTTAATCTTTGTTACTACACGAATTTTGCTACCATGAGAACTAAAAACAGTCATTCTTTACCCACCAGAAACATGAATCGCAGGTTCAGTTCATGGTGTTACTGTGATGGTACTAGTTTTCCTGTCACCAGTTTCCTTATAGAAGTGCGCACATTTTTCCGATGAGGAAGGAAGTCCATGTTTATAGTAATCAACTTTTTGCTACGTAGTATTTTCATTACACTCAATCTTATGGGTATGATTAGTACCTGAATAGTCAGAAAACATTTTGTAAAATGTTATTATTTGCTTGCTGTGTTGTATGCGCAATGTTGATATGTACCTATCCTATGATGTTTCACCAAATGTTTATTGGCGATTCAGGCCATCTTTGTAATGGATTACTAATGTTCTTGAATTTGCGTTCTTCATGCATCTTGGTTATCAGACTTGTTCTGTCCCAATAGGTATAAATTTTTCACAGACATAATAGCTATGTACACTGAAATGTGATTGCTAACTTAGATCCTCCAGTGTACAATCATTTATTTGAGTATCCTACTGCCAAATTTTAAAAATCAGCAGCACAATCAAACAAGGTTCTAAATACTGGTATCAGTCACCCTGACGGAGTACTCCACACGAAACCTGCCAATACCTTCTCCTTCTTCTTCCCCTTTTCTTCTCCTCCTTCCCTCTTCTTCCTTATACTGAATAAGTCTCAAGTGAAGGCAAATTTCTAAAGAACAAAATTCTAAGATCCTTTTTCTTTTTCTTCTTAGTCCTTTTCTTCTTTTTTTTCTTCTTACTCCCTTCTCTTCCTCCTGGGAAGCAATTGTCTGAAGGCAAATTTCCGGGCAATTCGCAGGCGGTACTCTCCCACCCAGTCCGTTACTGGCTGAATTTTTTTTGACCGTGCAATCAAATGATACTAATATCATGGTATTTTAAATGTTGTGAATATTTAGAGAGGAAGGATATAATTTCTGGTCATCCCCGTTAAGTGGCCACTTTGTTGTCAAAAAAGGAGAGTCGAGATTTGTTTTCCCTTTTCTTTTGAGTGTGAACTGCTATTAACTAACTACACTAATAACCATTTGATTAGATCTCGGCAAGGTTAGAATGAAAGTGGCCTACATTTCAGGGTAAACTTGGAGAAGTTGCGGTGCTGAACTTTGATCGAAAGTTAGATCCGACGTATGAGCTTCTACAAGGTGTTCGTAAGTTTGACTATTAAGCTAATTTGTCTAGGAGATTAGGGTAAATTTGGTTTTTTTTCTTTTAAGCAAGCTGTTCGTTAAATCATGTATCCTTACCACAAAATATTAATGCATCCCACACGCATAAAAGTGCGTTTAACTAAGTACACCCAAAATGTCATATTTTATACACAAAAAAATGCATCAAACATGTAAATTGGTACATCCAAAAATATTCTATAATTAGGCAATTTATGCTTTTGAACCTTCTCTAATAATCCTTTTAAGAAAATTAGTGTTTCTAACCTCTGAAGTATGAATGAATGTATCCAAACTTTTGTGTTCTCCAATAATTCAAGTAAGCTCAAAACAAACCGCACCGGACATATAGCATCCAAATCTCCTTTTTCTTCTATTTCGCGAACCCTATCATTCCACGATGCCTCCACATCTGACATCCTGCGAAAGCCACTATGCATGGGAGTATCCAACTCCAGGGTGGAATCATTCAAAGCACAACAAAGTGTGCAGCTGAGTACTTTATTCTGAATATAATTAAACACAAGGGAAGCATAAAGCCATGTAAAGTGTCGATCCATATATGCCGACCCTGGGATTCTTAACCAGAGCTTCATTCAAAATAAAAATCCTACTATTTTAAGACAGCCGTTGGAATATAAATATTGAGAATAATGAAAATAAAGCTTATGGTGACACGACCTGCTATTTTAAAAAATAAAAATAAAAATCCTAATTCAATGAAACAAAATCACTAACTAAAATGGTGAAAATAAGAATTCAAGCAAAGTGGGAAGATTCATTTCTACTGTACAAGAAATCAAGGGAGATGGAAAATTTTACAAAATTGCAGGAGGAGCCTCGCCCGCAGAGCTATTATTGTACTGCTAGCCTTTGTAGATGGTCCAAGAAGACCTCAAAGCTCACATCATCCGTAAAGATGACATCTCCTCCCGGCACTGGGAGTGCATCTGAGTTGTAAGTGGCTGAAGGATTCAATTTTGCCAGAAGGAATCGGGCCTGCATGAATTCATAACAATAAATGTCAAATAATTGGTAACAATTTCCACCCAAAAGACGAAATTTACAAAAATATTATTACACAACTTGAGTAATGTTCAAATTCGTTGTTATTCCAAAACAAACGCAGGATGAACTCAATGGATCCAATCCATGAGATGCACCACCTCCAGTTCTTGTCCTACCTATGTCCCATCAGCAAGTTGCAGATGACTTGACTTACCAAACCCTTCTTCTCAAATTTAGAATCTAATGTATGCACCTGTGGCTGTTTGTGGGCCTTTTGGCACACTTTATATTTTTCTATTCCTTATTTTTAATAACCCATTAATTGCCTTGTGGCTACAATAATAACACGCAAGTGAAAAAAATTAGACTTTCGTTCTGGTTATTTAATGATGGTTTTCAACCTTTAATTAAACTGAAAGCATAGAAGATGCCTTAATGAGGCCCATGTTCAAATACTGCATGTCACACGAAGCAGACTCAGAACAAACAGCCTAACATCCCAACGAAACCTATGTATTGGATAACACTTAATTGGCACCAGTGGAGCTCGGAATAGGGAAACCTATTATTTGGTAGGGATGATCACCAACCAACTACAATGCATCCAAGAGCATACTGATACACAACCATAAATAAATTTTAACACCATTAGATATGTATTATGAATTTACCTGGGAACCATACTGATCACAAATGACTAACCGAGGAACTGGGAACCGCTCCTTGATTATTGCATGTGCATCATCAAGAGGAGCTTGCAGCAGTTGTGCAAATACCTGCATAAATAAATGTAAAAAATCTAATAAAAGAATTATTTCCAATCTAACCATGTCCTGAGGTAGTAAATCCAAAAAGGATTTATCGGAAGACAAAGATAAAGCTCCAGCTTCAGATCCTCTCTACAAAAGTATCCCAAAGTTCGTGTGGAAGACAAAGCAAACAGAATAGGTAAATTGTTTCAGAAAACTCTTACAGCATCAAGCACGGTCAGAAGCCTCATTGAAATTTACAGGACCGTAATGCAGGGATTAAAATTATAGACGAAAGTGCTGTTTGCAGCTTCAAAAACTAAAAAGGTACATTAAAGTTTGGATATTTCATACCTGGTGGTTAGTTAGAGATATATAGGATTCTTTCCACAAAGATCAAGTGATGAAATGGGTATATCATATTGTCTAAACTAGGCATCAGCCAAATGTTCCTAATTGGTAAACACTTTGCATTTTCTGGTCAAATGTATTCAAATAATCCAGTCGGAAGTTTGCTCCAAAATTTTGAGAAGACAAATGTGTCTTTCCACACTCAAAATTAATGTTGCAATCACTCTTACAGAATTAAAGTCAGTTCTGGAGAATCACTGGGAAAACCAAAGGCCTCAATTTGAATAAACAAGATTTATGTGCGCGCGTGTGTACATCTAATAGAGGAGAGAGGAAGGGAGGTGGTGGAA
The DNA here is from genome assembly GCA_947561395.2 of Buxus sempervirens. NCBI lineage: Eukaryota > Viridiplantae > Streptophyta > Magnoliopsida > Buxales > Buxaceae > Buxus > Buxus sempervirens. The sequence continues at coordinate 771,659 of OX387184.1, read as the reverse complement.
AGAATTATCTGATGTCTTAGAATGATTTGTGGACATGGATATTAATGTAAAAAAAGTCAACTCTGGTAAACTTTACACCATTTGTCATTAGAAACCAGTTTGGGTTCAGAAATCACCTTCGAAAACATTTGAGACCTAGAAAATGGATCTATAATAATTCAAAAAGTTATCAAGTATCTCATGCCGAATGTATAGTTTTATCTATGCTCCAGGCATCAGTTTGGAAGCTCCACTTAAAAGCATAGTTACCTCATGTTCTGCCTGATTTTGGTATCCAGCCTTTCGCCACTGAGCAATAGTTGCCCCATGAAACACAACAATGGTAAAATAAGCATCCAAAAGTAAGATTCTATCAGCAGCAATAGCAGCCACATCAAGGAGAGCTGGTTCGGGGCCCGAATGAAAAGAATAAGATATCAATGAAGGCTGAATCATCACAACCGAATTGGCAACATTTTCCCGGTTTAGAATCATTCTAAAGTATGCAGTTTCATCTGGACTGTTATTGAACACCTGTAATGGATGAAATCGGAGTTAAAAACTGGCAAACTGTAACTCAAATATTATATTCTACATTATTGCGGTATGAACAATACATTATTGCAGTATGAACAATCTAAAAACTTCAAATATATGCAAAATGGTATGAAAAGGAAGGAATAACATACCTGAACAAATTGAGAACGCCGCAAATGAAACATGAATTGAGGAAATATTGAAAAACGTGGAGATAAGATAAAAGAGGAAGGACTGTCTTTTTGGTAATCTCCAAATCGAGAACATAAACGTATCAATGATCTATCCAGCCACCTTATAGGGTCAAACTCAGCCTGCACACCAGTCACTTTGAGTTGCTAAGAAGCAAAGTTAAAATAAAAATTTTTCAAAATGTTTCAAGGGAAAAACCACACCTTTTGAATAGGATAACTTTTAGGAAAATTCAGAAAATTTGTGAATTTTAACCAACACTAAAAAGCAAACATCATGAATGTAGAAGTCCATCCATGACAAGGAAAGATGCTAAAAAGGAAAAAGAGGGTGGTCTGAATGAGAACACTGTAAGACTTTCAACAATCAAAGCAATTCAGGAATAAGCAGAGCAATCTTCTGGAATGATCAATTGGGTAAACATGAAACCTAAGCAATCCTAGGCAGGAAATTTCTGCCTCTCCCAGCAAACCTAGGCCATCCACTTTAAATATGCCAGAATATAACGTCATTACAATCAGCTGTCAATAGAGGGTAAAGAGGTTGGCTTGAGATCCAAATAGCAGCTAAACAGGACACAAAAAATAAAAACATATTAAGACCAATTGTCACTTGTTCAAAATCATTATTATATTGCCATACATATGTTACCCTCTTCATTCCTCCGCAAATCTTCCAACTTCACAATGGAAGTCACAGAATGTTACAATATCATTTACAAGAGTAATACTCTATGAAAAGCACAAAGTTGTATCTCCATTAGTTAGTGCTTTTCCATTCATTTTCCTTGGAGAGAAACCATTTTTTTCTTATGAGTACAGTAATTTGAATATTAATAGCATAAGAATGTAAGAGAACCAAAAAAATAATGAGAATTATCTCCTTATATTCATCTACTAAATCAGAAAAGGATACAACTTTTTAGTTGAAGAAGTATACGGACCAAAGATCACTTTCCAATGACTTGTAAGAGCATCTTTAGTTATTTTCATTAGGAAGTACCTTAACCAATAATTCAAGGAGTTAAATGGGGATAATGGGCACTTTGTTTATCATATTAAAAAACTACAAAAAATTTACTGGTCTATTTTAGGATGATCAAATCCAAAGACTGCTTTTTTTGTCCTTTCTTTTTGGAGATGTAAAGACAGTTCGAAAAAGAATTTTGTTGGGGGGATTCAATTTTTTTATTTCTTAATATATTAGAAAACTTAAAATGTCTTAAATTTTGGAAATTTCCATCCAGGGATGCAAAAATAAAATTAATGGATTATCCAATAAAACTTTTTCCTGAGCAGAACTGGAAAAAAAAATTCCAGGCAGATATTCCAATGGAAAATATCAAGGGAAAACTAGAGATCTCGTCTCCAGTGATTACCTCAGTTTCCATTTTGAAAGAAACTAGGCGTGCCATAACTGCAGCAGCTGCTTCTTGGTCAAATCCAGCAATCAAATCCTACAGCATCAAAGTAGAAACCAAACTATTATAGAAATGTAAAAACGCCATAAAAGCAGAAGTTTTGTAAGTATGAAGGCTTTTTAATTTACCTTACAATTATAGAAAGAAGATGCTTATGAATGCTTTTCAGGTTACCTTACAGTTATAGAAAGAAAAAGCTTTTTAGGTTACCTTACAATTATAGAAGTGAAAATGAAAGAGGAATGGAAAAGAGAGCCACTTTAGAATATACCATTTGCCCTATTTCCATATTAAAGGCATATCAAAGATGCAAAAAACAAGGAAATCATACCATCAATGTTGGCATTATTAAGGGGAAAAAAAGGAACATGACAAGAAGAATACAAAGACAAATAAGAAGTTCATCTTCAAGAAACAATAGGATTCTGCTTTACTATTTCATTTTATTATTTTGCTCTTCTTGTCCACCGGAGCTTTCTGCAAAAAAAAGGAAAAAAGAAAAAAAAGAAACAGGCTAAACCCTTTTTTTTTTTGGCCTGTTTTGGTTGGGGATATTTTCCCCAGGTTCCTGGATTGACTTTTCCAATCGTTTTCCTTTCCCCAAAAGGATATAAAAGACATTCTGATTGAGATTTCAGTCACAAGCTGAGTGCATTTGGCAGTAAAAACATTCCCAAATTAAGAATAAAACCATGCTATTTAAGGAACCCCTGAATGTTTATTTATCCATGAGACTATGACCAGCATAAGCATAAAATCTGTTAATTCAATAACTTTTATAGCACACCACCATTTTCATAAAAGCCTTAAATCACAGAAGCCTTAAATAAAAGGCTCTATATCATCAACTAGCCGACAATGTCTGCTACTTGACATTTTGGTCACAAGCTAGTTATTCTCAGCAAAAAAAAAAAAACCACCCCATCTTGCAATAAAACTAAAACAGATATCTTGACAGAACACATTTGCATGTAATTTTATCGCCCCGAATATATATTTTCTCCATAGATATCTCATGGTCCAGTATACAGGGTGCCAACTCAAAGGAAGTTTCCTTCTTACTTTGTCTGCATCAAGTCAGTACCATAATCAAGGAACTCCCAACAAAAACAGCAGTTTTTCAATGCTCTCAAGCAAGTCCTTAAACTTGAATTTCCATTTCTAGAGGTACAACAGATTGGAGAGCTTGAGTTTAGATGTTCGACAAGAATTCTTCTCCCACAATACATGATACATGGATTCCAATGACTTGGTAAGAACAAATCACCAAAAAGCATGCTTAGGGGTGCAATAATTATATGATCCTACAATACTCTGATTACCAATAGCACACAAATAAAACACATAACATTATTAATGCCGAAGGTTTAAGACAAGGAGACAAAAGAATCACAGAAAAACGTAAGGCATAACGCAAACGTAATTTTACACAGTAAAACATTGAGGAATCCCAACTAGGATATCACATCAATGCACTCATATTGCAGAAGACAGTAGCCAAACGTTACCTGTATGCTTCCAGGTCCAGCAACCCATCTTCTGGAAAGTGTAGTAGCGCGTAATCTCATTTGACCATTGTTATGCTGATAACTGGAGCACAATATCTGTATTGAGTCAGAAAAGCTTCATCCTCCATGAACATTCTAGCTGATCTAACTGAATGCTTAAGAAATAATAGGCCAAGAAGTCATACTAAGTTAAAAATTGAAGGTAAAATTGATTGCTTGTAGGTTGACCAATAGCATCTGGGTTGTCTTTTCTCGCAATCTCAAATACCAAACATAAAGATGTAGCTTTGTCAACCCCACACATTTTCCAGGCACTGGTGCTCCCCTGACCAACAACTGTTTCGGAGCATACAGGACCCCTCTGAGAAACATCACCAACACCAAAATATCAGAACAAAATGTAGAGAGGAGAAAATATTAACCAGTGAAATAGTTCACACAACACCTTTTCAAGAGATGCACAAGGCCCAATAACGCCCTGGACTTTGATATCCTTGGAGCAGTTTAGCTCAAATATACCACTGCGTGCAAAATTAAATACATGACTTAGAACAGATAATAGTTTTTTTTTATGAATAGTTATTCTAAGCTAATAGTACAGATAATAGTTATTACAACTATCAATTCCCATAAATTCTTAGAATAGCATACAAAACTCATCCACAGAATGAAACCAAAAATATTAAAAGGAAAAAATTAGACTATAAAATCTTGGTGTCAACTTTACAGAGCAAACACATGAAGCAAGGCAAAGAGAAGCCAAGAAGACAAAAAGGTAAACTTCAAGATAAAAGAATAAATTGCAAAATAATGGTGCTGAACCAGAGGTAAGCGGACACATGCTGCAAGTCAAAAGGAAGCAAAGAAATCATAATATGATAGATAATAGTGAAGGGAACAACCTTTAGCAATAAACAGACAACAGAAAAGTTCTTCAATGCTACCATGAACAGACCGTGAGCGGGATGCTAACATAAACTTTTTGGGACCCAAACAACAAGTGGAAATACCTATTCCCATAGTAATGAGTGTACTGAAGACTTACCTAAATGATAGACCAAGGTCATCATCACTTGACTGGAAAACCTGTTTGAGAGAATCCTTGAAAACTGAATGGCCAAAACTTTCAGCAAGCACAACAAGGCCACCAGTTCTTTCTACTGCAACTTTTAGCTCAGAAACCCCCACCTGAGAATCACAACAAACATGAAGAAAAAGCCACTATGAGGATAAACATACAAAAGGCCAAAAGCTTAGAGTCCCTTATTATACAAGGAATCAAATTATAACTTAACTGACAACAGAGATCAAAGAATAGAACAGAGAAAAAAAAAGGCATTTTCCATTTTTCTCTTTGCTAAATAAGGTGCATAATTAAAATATTCGAATATGTGTTAAACAAAAAGGCATAAAATAATAATAGGAGTAATAATGTTAATTCAAATCACCTCCCTTTTAGTTGATAAATGATTTTGATAGATAATGGATGAGTAATGGATTAAACCAAAAGAAAGGAAAAAAAAAAAAAGGAATTGCACTCTGAATGTCATTTCAGATTGCATGATAATGGTTTACCATACTAGTACGGACATTTTTAAAACTGAACTTATGGACCAATCATTTCAAAATTGTTTTGCCATGTGGACTACCTGTTCACTTTGTCAAATTTGTAGAATTTCTGCAATATGGTATGCCATTTTCTATAAGCCATAAAAGGAACTCCTTATGGGAAAAGATTGCTTGGAAAGATGGGAGGTTGTGAGCAGGGAACAAATGGAAAATATGCCGACACATATGGATAATGAACTGACTTGAAATTTTGCGTAGCTAAGAAAATGGCTTTAAATATTTAGAGAAAATTACACTTACCTTCCTTCTGGTTTCTGACAGCTGTAAATTCTCCCGTGAGGTTTCTGAAATGACACCAAATCTCCCTTCTGCCTTTTCTGTCTAGTACATGTCTGACTCTTCCTTACAAATGTTATTAAACTTTGAGCGTTCTTTGACAACTTACCCTTATTTAAGTACAAAAAGTTAAAGATTTTGAGATTTTTAATAATAAAAAGTCATTTTTTTAAAAAGTTTAAAGAAACTAATAATCAATTCAAGAACCATAAGTGATTTAATCATTTAAAATTTCAACTTTTATTGTTTTAAATAAAAATTAATTAGGGATAAAATCATCATATTACTTTTTTTACTTGAGGTTAGTAACACATAAGGTCAATCATAACTAGCAATTATTGCATTCACAATAATGGTTGAGAAATTAATACTCCAGCATAAGTGTGTGGTGAAAGCCCTTACACAGCAACCCCCCTCCCACTTCAGTTTTGTAGCCACATATTCATTTCAGTGTGGGATCTCAAACAAGGACCTCTTTTTGGAATGATCTTTGCCGAGGAGACACTATATTGTCCTTAAAATTCCCACAAATACTAAACTAGCCCGCATAAAGACTCTAAGAGTAGTGAATATTTTATCATGGTCCTCTTGGTGATTGTTGTGGTGGTTGAAGCATAATCCAAGAAAAACCAACCTTAACAAACTTGCAGCCTTACTTAACTTGCTAAAGTTTTTTTATTAGCCTAGCTAACTCAAAGTCTCATATGTAGATCCACGAACCAAGGTTTTGTTCTCTACCTGTTCTTTTTTCTACATTTATTCATAACAAAAAGAAAGGTTCCTCCAACTTGTTTTCAGTCCACTTGTCATGGAAAATGTCATGTTTCTCCTATGATCAAGGTTTCTATATGGACTATATAATCAACAGTTGAGAAAAGCTTGAAGGAAAAATCAAGTATTATCCTGTGCATGCACTATAGTGAGCCAGTACACCAATTGTTCATAGATTGTGATATGGACATAAGAGTTGTGGATCCACTTTCTCAGTTTGATTGGGCTAGACTGGGTTAATCTGGATACTATTTGTTAAATTCTCAATTAATAGAGACTTATTACTCGGAGAAAAAGATGAAGGCTCATGTATAATTTTTATTTATTTTTTTCATGCCACTCTTTGGGTCCTTCCTATGGGGAGAAAATAAATAGCAGGATATTTTAAGGATTTCCATATATGACTCGCTCTATCATGTACCTGGAGAGTTATTGATATAACATCAAGATGTAATTTACTAGAATTAGCAGTATTTCAATATCTAAGGTTATTATACAGTGGGAAGACGCTAATCTTTTCATCAATGATAAGAAAAACTTGATGGCTTGGAAGTTCCCGAAGGCTGATGGCTGTTCTATTGGGGATCCAAGTCCCACAAGTATATAGTTTTTTGAGGACAATTGAGCAACATCATTCATGCATCCTCAAAGTCTTTATTTATGGGGTTAAAAAAGGCAATGGCTCCAGGATTCCAGTACTAGACATAAAGGCTTCTCATTCACCGTAAGTTCATGGCCTTATGTTACAGACTGCCCCCCGGAGGCTTACGCACTTCAAAATGTTAGCTCACTATCTGACAAATGGATTGCATTTGTCAATTTCCCATGTACCAAGACCAGCTAATAACCTAGCACATAGGTTGACTAATAGGTGTAATGAGGAGGATCACAATACATATTTCTTTTATTTGTTTTACTTTAATCTCCATTAGAGTTAATTTTTTCCTACACATATGTTCATATCAAATCTCCATCTAACAAGAGGCAGTTTTCGAATCCTAGTTTGTATTTTTTCCTTTTAGAGGTCTTAGGATGTAGGAACCAGTATGAGAGCTGGTTCACAATTATACTAGAGTAACGTTCCCTCCATTTGTCTATTATGGACAAGAACAACCAAGATATATTGGGTGCAATCAGCACTACACCATAAAAATAACTTGGGACAGAAATAGAGGGAAGAAGTAGATACAAAAATTACCTGGTCAGGAGCACAAGCAAACACATCCAGCACATGCCCTTGATTCACAAGCTGCTTTGAAAGTCCTTCGTAGAACTTCACAGCTTTATGGTAGTGAGGAGCAGAATCCAGATCCTTGTGAGATCGAATTGGATCAGATAAATTCTTAGACACAATCTGCAAATGACGGAATATATAAGAATCAAATAAAGAAAACCTCAAAATCATCACCATAGCTCAATGCCTTTAAGAGCAAACAACTGCAAAAGACAAAGAATCTCTAGCTGATAGTGATTAAGCCCCAAGTATACCTCTTAACATTATAATCATAACAGACAAGTGTATCAAAATATAAAATTAGTAAATCTGAAGTAAATTTATTGTTCAAATGAAAATAAGGAGGAATAAACCAAACCTAAATACTAGTATGGAAAAAGTAAAAACAAAACTTCTGCCATATAATTAACACCTTGTACCTTCTAAATCATCCACTTGACAACCCACCTGATGGACCACAACCCAAATGCACCAAGGGCTGTATTAAGTCAATTTCAGTCTCTGTTCTCCACTTCAGTCTCTCCTCTCCACTTCACTCGAGTGCTTGGATAAAGGATCTGGTATCATGTTATTTATCCACTCACTGACATGGATGCTAGCTCTATGTTGATGTCGAGATCCCCCTTTTTTTATTATCAGTAAATAAGAGGTATTATTATAGCTATAATAGGGGAAAAAAGAGCTATAGGTACACAAACAGTGTACCAAGACGCACCCAGCCCACACTTAGGTGAAGCCCTTTGCAAATCAGCAAAACATAAACAGCCCGACATCCTCCTTTGATAAATAAATTTTCTTTAGCAAAGTCAACTTCCTCTGCACTCTTTCAAAAATAAGATCCCAGACTGAAGTATTCTTAGAACAAGGCTACCAATAAGTAGGTAAAAAACAAGGCTTCTAATATTGCATCCCAAGTTGATTGCAAGTTGTTCTAGGCTCAACATCCAAGTCCTTCCAAAAAGGGCTTTCCTCAATGTAATATCCTAAAAATTTAAACATAACTTAATTGGAGTAAATGTGCGGTTAAGTTTGCTGATTAAGTGTTAGTATAACTGATTAGCTGGAGTTAAAGGACTCTTAAAGAATAAATTAACAAAAGAACTAGTATAATCGCTTGAAACAACTTAATTCTATAAAATGAGAAAACATGGAATCATTCAAAAGTATTTATAAGGGAGGGTAGTTTGGTCATTTTATTTTTTATTTATAATAATTTATCATAATCATCATCAATGTAAGCTAGTTCCTGCCACAATGGGGTAGGCAACACAAATGTTATCTCTCCATCCTGCTCTATCAAAAATAATATTTCAGTTAAGTTATGTTTATATAAGTCTTGTTTTATTAACTCCAACTATGTCTTTTTATGTCTTACTCCTGATCTCTTCGACCCTTCAATATGCATCCCCTGGTAAGGCAACAAAATTTTTGGTTAAAATAGGTTTGTACCAAGGGTCAACTATTAGCCCTTGGTTATTTGCTATAGTTATGGATAAGTTGATGAGTTCCGTTCAAGATGAGTTGTCTTGGTTATGCCATTTGCAGATGATGTAATCTTGGTAGGTCACGTTAAATAATATGTAAATGTTAAGTAATAATTATGAAGTAATGCCTTAGAATCAAAGGGATTTAAAATAAGTTGTGCAAAAACCGAATATATGAAATGCCCCTTTTAATACAAATAATTATAAAAACTAATGGAACTATTAGAATCGACAATCAGGATATCCCTTTAAGCAATACATTCAAATATCTTGGATTAGCATAAAAAAATATGGAGAAATTGCTAAAGACGTAACAAAAAAGATTAGAGCTGGTTGGTTTACAAAACAATGATTAGACCAGCTATGTCGTATGGTACAAAATTTTATATCCTTAATTGCATTAATATATTTAATTGGTACACCTTAGAATTTTGTATATGTATGTATGTGCACTGAAAATTTTTAACATGCCAGTTGGAGCAAGTGACGACAGTGTATGGTAATTGGTGTGTGAGTGCACACAAGAACCAGGGAGACAAGCTGATCAAGATTTACAATTTCATGAAAAAATTTTGTATCAAAATGAACTCAATTTAGAATAGGTTGAGTTTCAATTCAAGGAAGAAAAAAATAATTTTAATTAAGACAAATCCAGTGGAACTCACAGCACCGAGACCTTCAGTTGATGGGCCACTGATAAATCCCATAATTCTAGCTCCAGAACCGGGGACACAGGCGCCTAACAAGCAAGCAGCCACACTCAAGGCTGTGCCAGTGCACCTAGTTGCTCGCTGATCAGTAGGCACAGCCCATGGATCTTTCTGAAGCTCCTCCAGAACCTAATTTAGACAAATATATAAATAAGTGATCTAAGAATCACATGACACGTAGCAAGTAGCAGTTCCAAAGATCCCAAACAAGACATAATCAGAAGGATAAAGAACATGAATAAGAAATAAGACTTATCCAGGTCTTTGGAAGCAAAAAGTTCTATATGTTGAGTAGAGCAAAATGGGCAGAAAAAAATTTTCAAGGGCACATTCATGTTTCTTTTCCTTTTCGTTCATTAAAAATTTTTTTTCCAGTCAAAGAGGCAAAAAAATTTCTAAGGGAGAAACTTACAGAATTCAACGCAAACTCACACTCAGACGCAGGCAAGAGGAAGCGAGCTATGCTTTCGGCCGAGAGCCCATCCCTCACGCCAGCAATAACGCCGGTGCTTGGCTTTGGCTTCTTCGCAAAGAAATTCATCTGCTCGAGAATTTGATCCTTTGTTATTTCCTTCGATCCCTTAAACACATAACTCTTGGGTATCTGACCGAATCCCAGCTCGTGAACATAAACAAAAGTTCCAAAAGTGATCAATCCGACAAGCGAATTGTCAGGCAACAGATCGATCGCCTGCGACAAAGCGGACTTCAAGAACCCAAGCTCCTCTTCAATCATACAGGTGTCGACAACAAACAGGAAAACAGGTGGGACGGAAGATTTCTCGGCAGGAGATTCGTATTCGATCGTCGTGTACTGCGGGAAGAGCTCTGCTGGAAGATTGTCTTCGGAGATAGATGCATAGTGAGGGGGAAAATGGCTCCGTTGGAAGCAGAAGGGACAGATCCAGATCTTCGCCACGAAATCGACGATCGAGAACGGATTTAGGACCGATCTACAGGTCCGACAACGGAGAGGAGAGTATGGAAGAACGGGCATGTTTGGGATGGGTTTTAACGGGGTGTAAATCGCAGAAACCGGAACGACGCAGTTGGTCGATTCTTGTTTGGTGCCAGGAAAAACGTTCCAGGGCATCCGCACACCATCCTGCAATTCAAGGTCGAGGAATTCCGCCATTACAGAATAATTTTTAGGTCTGCGGAAGAATTCTTTTGTTTCTTCTGACTTTATTTCCGACAATATATCCGATCTTTACAGACTTCAAGAAGGGATTCCCTTGATTCTTCTGGGATCAGGTTGCTTTCGTCGAGGGAGTGAAAGAACTCGAAGAAGCAAAGACACTGCCTACACGCCAAACTCTACTACGTCTTGATTGTATCGAACCCCTTCCCGGAAGGGAACTTGCGATTTGGCACGATGAGATGCGTTTCGTTGTTGGAGATTTAAATTCGCAGAACCGGAACTTCGAAGTTTGTTCTTGTTCATGTATTTAAGTCGGTTTTTTATTGTGGTCGAGAAAGCATTGGTCCAACCAAATCATGCAAACGCTTTAAAGACCGTAATCTTTAATCCAGAACCGGTGTAACCAAATTGAACCGAACAGCTTCTTCCCTGGTTCAGTGCACGGTCCGGTGAACCAACCCTTGATCCAGCCATTTTTATACACATCTTGACCTAGCTTCATAGATCCTTAAAAAGAGTCGTACGAAACACCATTTACGCAAATATATTTTTTATACTAATAATCTATAAAAGGAATAGTAAGAGTCTACTCTGATAATCTATATCCAAATTATCTTTTAACTTTTCTCTATTTTATAAATTTGTTATACTATATAAGCATAACTAATCAAATAGAACGACATGATAGGATGTTTTTCCAAATGGGTTCTACAAAATATTTGAAAATTAGATTTTGTTACAAGCTGCAATCCCCTATAATATATATATATATAAAAGTATATTTGTGCTCCTAACTCAAAATTTAACTAAAAATAATTTCAAATCATATAGCTTGGCGATTGGCCACAACTCAAAACCACTTGATTAGTTGTCAATTATTACAAAACTTGTCTAACTAAATTAAAAAAACTTCTCTCTACTCATCCTAAACCGTACAACTATTGCAAATCCTATATTCAATTTCACTGCTTTTTACCTTACCTAGAAAACTTCAAGTTTGGTTTCAATCTCTCCCTTCCCCTTTGATTTGTATGGAAAAGGGGGGAGGGGGTCGATGTGCTTTAGGTAGAAAGTGGGTATTAGTTATTAATTGGGATATAAAAATAATATATGAAAAAAGAGATGGAATCTCTAGATAGCAAATCTTAGTCGAGAATCCGTCATATTCCCTTTATAAATAGTATGTATGTATAAAATACTAATTTTCTCTTAGTGTAGGTTAAGCCTCCCATTTCCTTTTTTTCATATATTTATACCTTATACAAGCCTGTCTTTAACACTGCATTTGGCTACACCGTGACCCCGTTTGGATAGCGAGAGAATACAAGAAAGTGAATGAAAACATGTTTTTCTCGCTTCTTAAGTGCGTTTGGATGACTAAGAAATTGTAGGACCCACAGTTTCTCAAGAATGAAAAATGATAAAAAATTGTCCATTTTTGTTTCCTGCACCTAAGCATCGGATTTTGCGTCGTGAGAAGTGAGATTTAAAGATTTGCAAATAATGCCCTTCTCCTATTGACGATTATTATTGGGGAAATTGGTTTCAAGTCATAATTTTTTTAAATAATTTAGATTCAGTCGCACAATTCTTGATAATTGCAGAATAATAATATTTTTTTAACATAAATGAGAATAAGTGTCATTTCACTTATTCTAACCATCATGAAATATTGACCTAATGCAAAATGAGTGGATTCCTATTTTTATGGACAATAACATATATATGCATATACGCGCAATGTACAATCCCATATTTCTAATCCTAACGAACAAATCTCTATAACACAATTGTAATTACTAGAAACTTACGAAGCCAATTTAATGGTTTTAATTAAAACTATAAGAAACACAAAAAAACAAAAACAAAAACAAAAAAACTTAAAAATAAAAAAAAAACATAAATTAAGAAATGGACAAACATTAAATACAAGGATGACAATGGCGTTAGTCTCTTCAATTAACTATCCACCAACCAATAAGAAAAAGGAAAAAATATATTAAAAAAAAAAACACTATCAACAGATATAGGTTGACTACCCAAAGCCAAAGCCATGTGTAAGTACCTTATTTTTGCACCCCTGGAAGTGCTGAAAATAAAAACCCTAGCAGAAAAGTCAAACCCTGAGGGGTCGAAATTTGACCTTTTGATCAAGTGATAATTGGTCACCTTGCTTTATCTCAATGGATAGAGAATCTCAACACGGTTCCAACGCAACTGAGTTTGCTGGAATCGGAGTCCGGATGAAGGTTCTGTGGGCCGGTCAAACTTAAAAGGAGCCGAAAGTTGATTTTTTTTCAAACCCCGAACCAGGTGCTTAGCCCTATATCATTGGATAGAGGGCTCCGATACGAGTCCAACGCAATTGAGTTTGCTCAAATCGGAGTTTGGATGAAGGAGATATGAGTTGTCGAAGTTTCGGAGCAGCAAAACCGGAAACTGCACACGTGGCACAAGAACTGCACACGTGGCAGCCAACGCAGCAAAATATCTCAGGGACTAAATCTTAAATATCCAAAATTCACTAGAAATCTCAGGGACTAAACCAAAATTCGCAGGGACTAATCCGTAATTGCTCAAAAGTGTCAAATCGGTCGAATCGGTTAAGTCGAGGGGCAAATCCGTAATTTTTCGATTTGTATCCGACCAAATATGCCGGATACACTTGCCCCTCTTCATATCCGACATCAAATGTCGGATACAAAGATCTGCTCGGCGAGATTCGCGCCGATTGCCCGACAAATTCGCGGCGGCATTTAATTTTCGGATGATTATGTTTTGTATCCGGCATTCAATGCCGGATACAAAGAGGCACCTGTGTAACCGGCCATAATGGCCGGCTATGAAGAGGGCTCAGTGTATCCGGCCTGAGTTGCCGGATACATTAAGTTGGTCTATAAAAGGCCAACAGCAGCCCATTTCCGGGGTTGGCTGGATTTTGCTGGTTTCCACCCCCTCTCCCCTCGGCTACTACTCCGAAATCTCCTCTTCTTGCCCTCTTTGGCTCCCCAAACCCTTCAATATTATCTCAAGGCTCTTCTACTCCCTCCTCTCTTCTTCTTCTCCATCTTTACCCAACCAAGAGGAGGATAAGCTGCTGTTGGGCGACATTCAGAGGAGTTCCAGCATCTGTGTTGCCTCGAGGGAGTGGCTACACTCCACAAAAAGGCTGTAAAACCATCAGGTATCATTCCTTGCCATCTCCCATTGCACATATGTGAGATTGGAGCCATTTCATGAGGTTTAAGGTTATTTTGCCTATAACTGTTCAGATTTGCATTTTACCATAACCTTCACATGTTTGCTTACCATTTATGTCACCTAGAGGCTCCCAAAGGGTAATGAGAGATGTATGTCTAGTCTTTTCTGTGCATTTTGAGTCACTCATGTCACTGTTTTGGGGTTTGTGTTCATTATTTGTGGGGGAGCATGTTCCTCCTAACATGATCATCTGATGTATCCTTAACTCAACCCCCTCCTCCCTTCTCACGTATTTCGCTGTTTTCACGTCATTTTTGTGTCTATTTTGCCCTCCTTTTTTATGTGTGATCCATGCCAAGGTTGCATTTTTGTTGGTTTTCTCTTTGAATATGCATGTTTAGGTGATCCATGTCACTATCTTTAAGCATGTAAGTGAACCAACCTTCTTCTTTGATGTGGACCAACTCCAGCATGTTTAATCCCTTCCCCCTTTATTGTGTTACTGTTTTGAGGTTAATGGACAAGTCCCCTTACCCGTAGCCCACTATTGTGGCCCACAAGAGCTGCTGCTAGCAGCAGCAACACCACCATCTCCTCCCTTTAATTTTCAAAACATCAAGAAGAGAGCCAAGTGGCTCTCACTTGAACCAACGTGGGCTCACACAGGAGCCCACACAACCCCTGGAACACCTTAGGGGGCCTAGAAACCTCAATCCTATGCAAAAATCCGAAAAAGAGGCCTCTGTGTGTTGATCCGGCAACTCAGGCCGGATCAACAAAAACCCATTCGTAATCGGCCAAAGGTGCCGGATACACTGAGTCCTGTGTGTAACCGGCATCTTAGGCCGGCTACACTGTCTGAATGTTAATTTTGCGGTTTTTTTTTATCCTATGTCATTTTCTTAATTGTTTAAATCAAACCGGATGAACCAGAGGGTTTCCAGGTGACCCGGAAACCCAAGATGGGCCATGGACCGACCCGGTCCAAATTGATTCCCAGTGGGCCTTCCAACAGGGCCCACTAAGCCCGACAAACTTATTTTGTTAAAAAAAGATAAAATCAACCTGATTGAGTGGGCTAAACCCTGGGAGGCCCTCCAAAGCCCAAATTGGGAAGCATGTATGTTTAGATCTAGGCTTGGTTTGGCCGAGACCACAGGCAGGGCTTGTCGGGCCCATTAAGCCCATTGAACCTAACCAAGGTTAGGGTTTTCAAAACCCTAACTCAAGAAGTCTTGGGCTTTCAAACCCAAGCCCAGGTAAAGGGCCCTAAGCCCAAGGCCTGGCCCATTTTGGCATGGATAATCAAAGATAAATTAAATCACTTGGCAACCAATAGTGGGGCCCACCTACGGGCCCACAAAGCAATCCAGACTCATTCTTTGCATGGAAATCAAATTTAATCAAACTTGAATTTCAAAATAAAATCAAATCCATTTGAACCAAGCCCAAAGGGCCTCTCAGGCTAGACCGAAGCCCACCAAGGGACATGTGAGCTCAACCAAGCCCACCAAGGAATCCGCGGGCTGTAACGCCCCAGACCCATAACCAGCAAGATATTGTCCGCTCTAGGCCCACGGGCCCTCACGGATTTGTTCTTAAGGACAACACGAGAAAACTTCCCAGGGGTCACCCATCCTAGTAGTGCTCCCACCCGAGCACGCTTAACTTTAGGGTTCCCAAGGGATTTAGTCCCATGTTACTCCTTAAAAGGCCTCTTGCTTATTTGGGAGTCTTAAGACTGCTTATAGCATCCCCGAGCGTTGTGGGATCCCAATCATATGCACATCCTCGCCTGGTAGCTCGCCCAGTGAGATTACCCATTCACCCGCCCACACAGACAGCCTTTTAAGGAGCAACACGGGACTAAATCCCCTGGGAACCCTAAAGTTAAGCGTGCTCGGGTGGGAGCATTGCTAGGATGGGTGACCCCTGGGAAGTTTTCTCGTGTTATCCTTAAGAACAAATCCGTGAGGGCCCGTGGGCCCAGAGCGGACAATATCTTGCTGGTTATGGGTCTGGGGCGTTACACGGGCGTTCCAACGGGGCCCGCCTAATCCAACTCTCATCTCTAATTAAAAAGATAAAATCAAGTAAAGGGACCCACACCACTTTGGCGGTCCCGCCAGACTTAACCAAATTGAATGCTGGAATAGGAATCGGGTGAGTGAGAGACCAAAGTTGACTCAAACTAGGGAAACCTATGGGACCCGTCACTTGACGGGGTGGACTGGGGTGTCTACGGACTTCCCCAGACCGCAACCGAGAACCTACTTAGAATCTCAAGCCGCAGACCAAGCCTTAATAGAAGAACTTAGGCACCCAGGTGTCTGCCTGCACCCCATCAGGCAGTGGCAACTCCAAACAAATCCCGAGGCACGCATCATTCTTGCGTGCGCCTCGCGTGCGACCGAAATCAGGTGCGCACACCATGCATACGTGTGAGGGTAGAATTAGAAATTCATTCAGGATTTTAATAACTTTCTTGCTATCTAAACACAAAATTCTAGATTTTTAATTAAAACTATTAAATTTTCTTATAACATCCAAATAATATCGAGAAAATTACTTTTCAATTTCCTTTACTTTACTTTTCTTTTACATTTTTTTCTCACATCTATTTCTTATATTCTCTCGACGTCCAAGCGGAGTCCACGAGTCTAGAGTACAGCACAAGAAAGCGAACAGAAATGCAAGCAAACGGACGATTTCCCTCGACACAGGTACTAGCATTTGTTGAACTCAAGAGCGGGGCCTTGGATGCTCTCAAATGAGCTACATGTATATATTTCCTCTTACGATTGATCCAATGGTCATTTTCGTGCAATCTCCGATCCGGTGGAATCTCACGTAAGAGTGCCACTTTTAAGCCCACTTGCTAGGCTTGATGAACCCTTCTTACTTATATTAAACTCAGGCTCAATTTTTGAAGCCAGGAGACTTGTCCAAGTCAATTTTGTAAGATCCAAATAGTTACCATAGGCTTGAACTCAACCTGAAATGGCCCGATCTGCTAAGATTAATGATATTTTAAGATTATTATTTTGTATTTATAATTCTTTTTTGGTGTTTTTCTTAACTTTTTATAATCCAATTTTGGCGTTTTTTTCTACTTATTTTTAAAATAAGCAAAAAAAAAAAAATATTTTAAAATAAATGACTATAAATATTTGAAATGCTTTTATTACAACTCAAAAAAAAAAAAAAAAAAAAAACTAACCGTGGTCGGACTTCTAATATCTCTTTTTACAGCTACTTTATCATTAGGCCCAAGAACCAAGCAAGTCGAGTAAGCCCAGCCCAGCCCAGCTCCTCGTCACTGCTACTTCTTACCAATCCACTTGTTTGGAAAAAACACATTAACTGCCTAAGCAATGATTTAAAATCTACTAGAGCCCTTGGCTGGAAGATTTGCTGGTCCAACGGTGATATATGTGTCCATATAGGTGCATGAAGCCTGTGTGTACACACCTTTCACCGTTGGACCAGCAGATCTTTCAACATGAGGGACCAGTTGATATAGCCTCTCTAAGTAGTGATTGTCTGTCGGAATACTTGAATAACATGTGCAATGTGGTCCCATTCCAATATGAACACATTACTACTTAAAAATATAAGGGAGTTCTTCTAAATGCAGAACTTTCCATTCCTTTTTTCCTTTTCTCTTTTTTTTTTGTAACATGGGAACTTACCTCAATTGAACCCACCCTACTGAAGTAAACCCCTGGATGCATGAACTCACCCGTAAGGCTCATGTATTGCCAAAGGAGGTTCTGAACTTAGGACACCTAACAATTCATCTCATGGTTTTCCCCTTACCAAGTAGAGAGGTTTTCTACTAGAATTTCATTCCAAAATTCTAGTTGAAAGTAAGGGAGATTTGAAAATTTAACAAAATTATTTACGATGTCATATTAGACAAAAACATATGGGACAAGATAATTAAAAAACAAATTTTTTAGATTCTTAAAACAAATTTCAACACATATCATATAGATTCCAAAGTGGGTTTAATAAAAGCAAAAAGGCCAAATAAACAAATACGGCTACTATGGACCCAGACTTGATGCCAAATTGCCAATCAAAGCTGTCTATATTGACCACATAAAAAGTGTCATAGATGCTCCCAGATTGTAGAAACAACTGGCACGAGCCCGTCAGCCAGCGTTGGCGCCGTTGAGGTATCAACGTGTGCTCTGTCCAAAAGAAAAATTGACAGTTTTTAAGGTTTTTTTTTCCTGTTTCTACATGGCATTATAACAAATTTTACCTTCAAAATCAGGTGACAAACGTCTTGTCGGTGATAAAATTGAACTTTTTTTTTTATAAGAAAAATAAAAGAATTTTATTAGCTAGGAAGAGAATACCGAACAAACTTGCCCGAAGATCTCCCCAACAAGTCAATAACATAGGAGATCTCTAGCGGAACATTTCTAATCCAAAAGCAAGAGTAGGAGTCTAAGGCGAAATTTGCCAACTTATCTGGAACATTTCTAATATGGAAGAACTTATTTTTGAATAACATGTGATAAAATTGAACTTGTATCCAAAAGAAAGAGTCACAGAATCCTTGAACATTAGTTATCACTTTTACAACTGGGCACGTATAGAACACGATTTTAAGAAACTCTGGACGAATGGATTCCTTAAAAAGCGAACAAGAAAACGATTTTAAGCGACACTTCACGCATTGATTCCGTAAAAGCACGGTGAGAAATTGAAAGATAAACAAGATTGGTGGGTCCCACACTCTGAAAATAACATGTCACATTGTCACGTTATAGGTATTGGTTCAAATCTGATAAATTGATAATCCATCTCTATTATTTATTTGGGTGTTCTTATCGATTTAAATCTTTTACGTACGAGCTCATAAAGGTGTTCATATGCAGCCTTAAATGAACTAGTCAAATTATTCATTTATTACATGTTGGCAGGTGATTGCAAAGCGGCACTCAGGTGATTTAAATCGTCTTTAAATAGTTCAGCATATATACATAGCTAAATACAGTTACCAAAAAAAAAAAAAACCATAAAAGAAGAATAAGGTTACATAAAGCGAAAAGAGGGGAACAAATGATACAAGAAGAATAGATACAAATTGATAAGAGTATAAAAATTTTTGGAAAAATTGGATTTTAGTGTTACTTTTTTAAAATAATCTAGATTCACTTAGTCAATTCTTAAAAATTGAAAATCAACGTCACGAAGAATTTCTTCCAAAAATACTATCAGAAAGACTTGCAAAATTTCTTCCAAAAATACTATCAGAAAGACTTACAAACCTCACTTGTACAAATGAAAAGATGAAGAGATTTTCAAGGCCTTTTGAGGTCATTGTCAGGGCGTTTTCGGAATAAAGCTTTTATGAATAGTAAAATTGCATTGCTTCACAATTATTTTAAAAAGGTATTATTAATTTCTAATTTTTAAAAATTGAGCGACTGAATCTGAATTATTTTGAAAGATATCACTAAAAACCAATTTTACAAAAAATTTTGGGTGGACAACCGAATATGATTATCTCTATTAAATTATTAATCTAGATTTTCTGTCAACAGCTGTATTTTTTGGGTTGTTAATTAACTGAGATAGATGGATGAAAAAGTGGTTTTAAGTCAGACAAAATCCATTCAGGCGAGCGATCTGATCTTGCTGAAGATAAAGCTGTTCCGGAGTGAGCTGGGGCTTTTAATTGATTTTGATTTTGATCTCAGTTGAAAAGTAAAAAGTATACTTGCTTGACTTGTGCATTTGTTTTGCTCTAAATTTAGCCAACTATATTTGACCAAGCATTAAAATTTCATCTTTCTGCCCTCCGTCTCCGTGTAAAATTCAAGCCCTTTTGAGTTCATCGTTCTCCGAAAATTGCTCTCTCCCTCTCCTTTTTTTTTTCAACAAGAGCTCTGGAAAACCGCCAGTCAAAGCGCAACTTTTCGATCTTCCTCTGCCTCCTTCTCTCTTGTTTAATATATTCACAAAAAATATATATTAATTTATTACGCACAAAAACATTCAGACACCGCGTTGTATAACGTAAGCTGTTCTGCACTCTCTCTTTCTCACGCAGAGGAAAAGGGACACCCAAAAAGTAGAGGAAAAGGACAACCGGAAAATGGAAAGTGGAGTTCTTTGATGTATTTTTCAATTCAGAAGTGATCGTGGGACGGCAATGACAGAGACTCCATAATCTCCTTCTCGGTATCCAAGTTTCGACGCCCTTTTTCTTCATTTCAGATTGTACGATCACATATAGGTATCTATGGGTTGTCGGTCTGTTCGTTTTTTCATGGAGCTTTGATGCAATTTATGTTCCTTAATTCATTATATTTTGTATGGTTAAGCTTTCTGGAAGTGACCTTCCTCGAGGGTTTTTTTCTTTTATGGATTTGATGTTAGACTAGGGTTCCTTCTTAATATTGTTGATGCTTTTGTTCTGTTGGATACTTATGTTATATGGCTTTATTTTCAGATTAATTTACAAAGAAATCCGTTATTTTTTTTTTTGGTGGTTGAATTTGAGATTAGAACTTTTGTTTCTTGTCTGTTTTGTCAGTCTTTTTTGATGGAGCTTCTTTGAATGAGAAAGGGCTGTGACGTTCGGGGTTTCATTTTTGTTTCATGGGCAACACATGCCGTGGTTCTTTCGGAGGCAAATATTTTCAGGGCGACACCGAGCCCGTAGATCGCTCGATCTCTAAGCGGAACACATCCGACCATTCGAATTCTGATCACTCGCCAAATAGCTTAAACTCACAGCAGTTGATCGCTCAGGAATTCGCGAAAGAAGACCCAAAGAAGGGCCATAATTTTGCTCTTATCAGCCCCGCTGGAAAAGATCACATTATGAGGCGAGGGATTGACAACCAAGCTTACTTTGTATTGGGTCATAGGACTGCAAATGTTCGTGATCTTTACACTCTGGGACGGAAGCTAGGGCAAGGACAATTTGGAACGACTTATTTATGCACAGAGATTGCAACTGGTATTGAGTATGCCTGTAAATCTATCTCAAAGAGGAAGTTGATTTCCAAGGAAGACGTGGAGGATGTTAGGAGAGAGATTCAAATAATGCACCATCTTTCAGGTCACAAAAATATTGTTACAATCAAGGGTGCTTATGAAGATCCTTTGTATGTACATATCGTGATGGAACTGTGTGCTGGTGGTGAATTGTTTGACCGGATTATTCAGAGGGGCCATTACAGCGAGAGAAAGGCTGCTGAGCTGACAAGAATCGTTGTAGGCGTTGTTGAGGCATGTCATTCACTTGGGGTTATGCATAGGGATTTAAAGCCTGAGAACTTCTTGCTGGTTAATAAGGATGACGATTTCTCCCTCAAAGCAATTGATTTTGGGCTTTCGGTTTTCTTCAAACCAGGTGGGATCATCCACGATTCTCTTCCTCTTTTCCTCTAAGTTTTTTGAAGAATCTAGAGGCACATAGAAAGTAAATAATTTCTCCTAAGTTTTCCATAGTTATTGTGCCGTTTAATCAGGTAATGATTTCATGAGAACTAAACCATTTTATAAATTTTCTTGTCACACGATATATGTCTTGTTCGTATGGATGTACATAATAGCACCTTCTCCTTTCTCATACAGTAGTAAAAGGGATAGGTACCGTTGTGTTCCATAAACTGCTTTCTAGTCTTATGCACGGGTTTTCAGACACCAGAAATGGACGTGTATTTTAGGATTAGAACGCCTAGTCAATTGCTTCCTTTTTGGATTGCAGCCGGTCACATTAATTATTAACCGTCCAACTGATGGTTTTCGCAGGGATATCAGAAATCAAATGAACATTTATTTTGGGTTATGGTGTCTGACTAATTGCTTCCTGAATGAATTGCGGCCAGCCAATTAGCATGTGATTCTGAATCGTCATATAGAAATGCTGAAATTCATGTCTCCTCTGTGTTGTGTCTCCTCAGGTCAAGTTTTCACTGATGTGGTTGGGAGCCCATATTATGTTGCTCCTGAGGTACTTTGCAAGCACTATGGGCCCGAAGCAGATGTGTGGACGGCAGGAGTAATCCTATATATTTTGCTTAGTGGTGTACCTCCTTTTTGGGCAGGTATAAGAAATGTTTGATGTTAAGACTGCAGAGGTTTTGGTTTTATGTGACTTTTTATTCTAAAAAGTTGATTGTTTGGAGTTCAGAGACACAGCAAGGGATATTTGATGCTGTGTTGAAAGGAGTCATTGACTTTGAATCGGATCCATGGCCACTAATCTCTGACAGTGCTAAAGATCTTATCCAGAAGATGCTCTGTTCTCAGCCTTCAGAGCGCTTGACTGCACATGAAGTATTAAGTATGCTATTCCTAACCTGTCCTTCTAGCCACTTGCTTTTTCTTTGGTAGCTGTTAGTAAATCAGTAGGCCATGCCAATTTTGGATTCACAAATTGTAGGCACTTTCAGTTTCCAGATTCATTCCAAAACATTTTCCATATTTTCATCCAACATGCTGCTTATTTGGAACTAATATTGGATTACGAACTGAAACTTTCAGGCCTTGGCCTCATATCCCATTGTACGGTGCATCAATTTTCTCAATCTTTACAGATATTCAGAATGTACAGCGATAGGAGTTGTCTCACCTGTATTGTTTTTTCATGTCTCTAAACATCGGGCTTGCAATTCTTTGCATCTGAAACCTGTTGAAGTGCCTTTATTTAATAATATAAATCTTCTTAAATGTGTTGTCAAGGTCCTGGCTGAAGGGCAATTTGAGATTTGCCTTTTCTTAGTGGGAATTCACCATATATGGTTATATTGATTTGTCAATAAATGACAATATGTTGATGCACTTTGCTCACCTTGTTATTTTAGGTCATCCTTGGATATGTGAAAATGGGGTTGCTCCTGATAGATCCTTGGATCCAGCTGTTCTTTCTCGTCTCAAACAGTTCTCAGCGATGAATAAGCTGAAAAAGATGGCTTTAAGGGTAAGTAATAATCAGTTTCATCACAGATTAATTAGATTTTGATCTGCATAAAGGTAAATGATCAGAAAAATGATATCTTGAATGCATTTAGATAATGTTGTATATCCTATTCAATATAACCTTATATCATGTTTAAAAGAAGTTGATATTAAATGAAGGAAGGATCAGTGTACAGTTGAGAGTTTAGAATCTCTGCCCATTAGTAATAATCACGGTCCTAGTCCTAGTAAAGGTTATATCACTCCCTATCTAACATGTCAAGTGATGAAACACCCACATACGAATCTGTTCTTACAGCACTTGACTTGGCTAGATGATCAGCTGGAACATTGGATGATCTGGGCACCTTCTTGAACAAGATGCTCATGTCCTTTGTCAAAGCTCTAGCTTTAGAGATAAGATGTCTTAAACACCGGGAACCTGAATCCATCAACATCATCCACTCTACTATTGTTTCACAATCGGCTCCCTCAAGCAACCTATCCGTTGCAATCTCCAAACCCTTTGCACAAGCCATCAACTCCGCCTTGATTGAGTTTCCTTTACCCACCAGGCCACCTGTAAAATATTTCCACTAAATGTTACGGTCCTAGATGTTAAGTGCTTAACCAATGAAGTCTCCATAAGCCTTGGGGCTTTTGGAGCAACGGTTAGGCATGTAAAAAAATGGTATTAGAGCCAACCACCACGTCATAGGTTCGAGTCTCGTAGGGGGCGACCTATGGGTTTGGATTAAAAATGCTTGGTATTATGTATGGGCATAGTGGTAAGTCATTGAATACTGATAGGTGAGTGAAGCCGCTAAGAGGGAAAGGACTATCACCAGGTCAGTGTCGATAGGGTGGGCCACCGTGGACGTCGGTCATGGAAGCGTGGTAGAATGTTATGGTCCTAGATGTTAAGTGCTTAACCAACGAAGTCTCCATAAGCCTTGGGGCTTTTAGAGCAACGGTTAGGCACGTAACATTTCCGTAGCTGATGTCGACGGCGGCCCATTCTATTGACACTGACTTGATGGTAGTCTATTTGCTTTTGGCGGCTCCACTCACCTATTAGCATTCAATGACTTAGCTCCATGCCCATACATAATACTAATCCATTTTAATCCAGCATATAGGTTTCCCGCTCTGAGATTCGAACCCTGGACGTGGTACCTGGCTCTGATACCATTTGTTACGTGCCTAACCATTGCTCCTAAAGCCCCAAGGCTTAAGGAGACTTCGTTGATTAAGCACTTAACATCTAGGACCGGAACATTCCACCACGCTTCCGTATTAAAAGCTCCTTTTACACTCAAAAGACCATGATTTTCCAAGGAACACCCATCAAAATTGAGTTTCATGGGACCTTAAGGAGGTGGACTCCTTAAGGCGGTTGCTTCAATGCTGTTCTGGCCTCTATGAAATAGCAATTCTGGTACACACTTGGCCAAAATATATTCTATTGCTAATGATGTTGATTGTCTTTCCTCCCTTCGTATGACTACACAGGTTCGGAAGCACAGTATAATTTTCATACATAAATAGAACACTGTGATAGCAATATATTTACATTTTATTTACTTGTGTTGTGCCTGACTTCTTATGTGTCTTTTCTTTACTTATCTATGATCATGTGTTTCTGACAGCTCTGCCTTTTGTGGCACTATTTCAATCATTTTGGTGTTCTGTATTTATTCTGTTTTCCTTTTTCCTGAACAAACACTATGAAGTCTGTTAGATGAGCTTTCATCATTGATTTGTCTGATGTTTGTTCTTTTATATCAGGTGATAGCTGAAAGCTTATCAGAGGAGGAGATTGCTGGATTGAGGGAGATGTTTCAGGCGATGGACACTGACAACAGTGGTGCAATAACATTTGATGAACTAAAGGCTGGTTTGAGAAGATATGGATCAAACTTGAAGGAGTCAGAGATCCGTGATCTTATGGATGCGGTAAAATTAACACACTTCTATGCTTTGACTGCAATATTTCATGAAAAAGAAGAAATTATATTTGGTATTACTTGAGATTGGTGCATTACAGCATAGAAAGTTTTGCCAACTTATTACTCATTCATCTGAGAATCCAATTTAAAGCTATCTAGAATTTGAGTGAGAATTGTATCCCATGCTCTGATAAAGCTTGTGGAGAATGCCACTTATGATCCCCTTAAAACCTGGAAATCTCTATATAGAGTACTATCCCATGGTTTATAGCAAAGTTATATGTTGAGATATTGAGAAATCTCCCTCACTGCTTAGTTGAGCTTCAAGCAAGAGTCAAGCAGGCCTGTGGACATTCATAATCATCAAGTCTTTCTCAGTTGCCTTGTTTCTTTGTCTGTATTTCTATTGGAAAATTTGCTTTGAATATTACTGGTATTGGTTGATTAATTGTTAAAGCATTGTTTGAATTAAAGAACCAAAAGCTTGAACCTTGCAGTTATCAAACAAGAGATACGCTTCCATCTTCAACTGCATGTATGTGGGGTTATTGGGTTTCTAACCCAACAGAGAATCTCCTAATCTTCTTCTCTGCCTCTCTCTGTGCATATTTAGGTTTTTCAATATACATTTATCCGGGGTTTCTGAGGTCTTTCATGTCCTATTTAGCTTATCATGTTTAATCTATTACAGGCTGATGTGGACAACAGTGGAACCATTGACTATGGGGAATTTATTGCTGCAACTGTTCATCTTAACAAGCTAGAACGTGAGGAACATCTCATTGCAGCTTTCCAATATTTTGACAAAGACCGAAGTGGTTATATTACTGTTGATGAACTCCAGCAAGCTTGTTCAGAACATAACATGACTGATGTTTTTCTTGAGGATATTATCAAAGAAGTAGATCAAGATAATGTAAGTGATCGCTATTTTTGAGGATTTGAGCTTTAAAAGTATTAGTTTTGTGGACTTATTAACAATGATTTCCAATGGTACCTATTGCTTTTAAATTACGGATAAAATATCCTCAAGGAATAAAAATTTTTTAGCAGACCACTTACTGTAGGCCCCCTACCACTCCCTTCCCCCCGCCCTGGATACCCCAAATTATCTTAAATTAATGCCCCCAAACTTTCAAATAATTAAGGAATTTAATATAACAGAGTTTTCCTAAATTGTAGATCCACACCGTGAATTTGTAAGTGTTTAAAATAATTGCACCATATGCATATCTGTTGATACCATGTATCTCTTATGAAAGCAATTGAACTTGGGTGTGCTTTTGAAAGGAAACAACATGTGGGGGAATGTGTGGTACACTTGCAGGTTGCTACAGCCTAGTATATCTCCTGGGGGAATGGTTTGCAACATTTTTTTGTGTGCTTGCTTGCATGGAAGCATCAAATGATGACTTTGTTTACCATGCACATAACATAAATTGAACTAGGACTGAGGTTGGATGTGCAAGCTGCAATCCTCTCCTCAGCTAAACTGTGGCTGATTTTTCTTTTTCTCTTAGTTCTTTTCTCTTCTATTGAACCTTTCAGGATGGTAGAATCGACTATGGTGAGTTTGTTGCCATGATGCAAAAGGGCAATGCAGGGATTGGAAGGCGAACCATGCGGAACAGTCTCAATATTAGTATGAGAGATGCACCTGGTGCCCATTAACTTCTATTCTAGTTACACTTATCGTGTACAGGTATTACATAAATTTCTTAATCTCATGGATCCCTTTCTTCAGTTCTTATCCCTCTTAAATTTATGGGTGTGATAATTGTTTTTTCATTATACATATGATCATAAGGAGATACCCAAAACAACCACTTCATCATCTTAGGTCAATTATCCATAAGGAGAGAGATATTGAAATGCCAAGAGAATGATGCACATGGTTTTGATATCTCAAGAGGGAATGTGCCACCTGATTATTAGTAGACATGCCATGATGGAAAAGCTACACATTCATAGTATGACTAGTGAGGATGCAAATATAGGAATGTGGAAACCCTAAGAATATGGTGACGGACTTGTACATCAAAGAAATTCCACTCATCCATTGACCCACATAAAGAATAAAATAAAAGGAAGTTGGGTGAGTTGGTTTGGACATGTGGATAGAGGTCTTGGGTGATGCCTGTGAGGCATGTAGCAGCATTTCTTTCGAAAAGAAACCATGAATCCACAAGTGAAAAACAGAACAAATTCTGATAATAGTTTGATATAAATTTGTGTGGATCCATTAAATTTGACAATATATATAATATATTAAGTACATAGAGTCCCCAATATGTGTTGGCATATGTAACAAAATGTATAACAGATGATATGTAATATGGATTATATATTTGGTATATATGTGTATCTGGATTTTTGAATTTTAAGGCTAAGCACATTCATAGAATAATCTTGGAGAAGGATTTTGATTTTAGGTTAGATTCTAAAATTGGATTCAATCAGAATACAGATTCTGGAATTGCCCACAAAACCTAAGAAATATATGGCAAGGTATTTATATGTCAAAAGGGATTCTAGAGATTAAATCAAAATCTGTTGGGATGGTTTGGGCCACGTGTAATGCAGACCTGTGGTAGTGGGCGAGTAATAAAATAGATTTAATTAATGCTAGGTGGGCATTTATTAGTACAATAACATGGTGGATTAGAGATCACATAGTTGTGCTTTCGGGATGTGTTCTTTCATCATTAATAATGTAGTAGATTTGGCGAATTATATTAGACCTGGAAAGCAATCCCTATTTCATTGTTCAATTCCATCAAAATTAAAGTAGCCAATTGCCGTGATAATTCAAACCGTGAATCTGTGCTTAATATATTTTTAGCTTAATGATCTTTAATTTTAATTCCTGTACTAAATCATTGCCATGTTTTACAGCTAAAGCCAGAAGAAAAGACTTGCAGCAATGGACATGCAATTTTGGCCCTTCCAGCTCTAAAATTTTAGGCTTGTTATTAGAAATCCGAGGAAGGGAGAATCTGTGGTTGAGCCCTAACATGCCTGTTTCCCGGCAGAATATGTTCCAAGTCATGTACCAGGGTGTTTCTGCTATTTACAGTTTGATAGTTCTGTATCACACTTATTTTATTCTGTACTCTTTGATTTCTGTGATTATAATATACCATCTTTTAACACAAAACAGATTCAACCGGGACTTTGGGAAAGGCCAAGTTTGGCCAACTCTGGTTTTAGGTTGTTGAGTGACGATCAAAGTGAGGCAGAGAGCACGATCCAAATGGAGACTGGAAATGCTGTTGAACCATTTCAAAATAATACCAAAAGGTTTGTTGGTTCTCCCAAACGGCACCCGGCAAGTTTTATGATCACCTGTCAGGCACAAGAAAGATGAAAGCATCCAGAATACTTGTACCTAAACATTGTTTGGATCTTCATTAGGATACCTCAAGCTAAATATTACAGATATAACTAACAAATACACACTCCAAAAGTTTCTATAACATGTTAAGGCGAGTGTGGTTATCTTCCTCTTATCTTGGTAATATACAATAAATTGGACGGAAATAACATCAAGCTTTATAGTAGTACATGTCCCTTCGGGTTCTTAGGGTCAGCTGCGTTCTTCTTTTCACTCAAAAGCTTGTCAATGTAGAGCGGTTTCAGTGTCAACTTATGTTAATCGATCTTGATTGCTTGAATCAGAGTCCCATTCTAAATCTCCTCCGCAACTGCAGTTTCCTGTGAAATTGCTATTTCCTGCAAAAGGAACCACCCTCGTGTTAACAGAAGAAGCCAGAGATACCAGTATGCATTAAATTTCTATAAATCAACTTGCCTTCAATCTCCTGTCTTCCGAAAAGATGCATCTGGAAGTGATAGCCTGTCCACGACTTAATAGCCATCCAACTTCCCCACATCTTGCTCCATCTTCTGTTTCTTTTAATGAACACCACAAATTCTTTGGCAGCAATATGAGAGCATCGTCATCTCTTACTAAATTTCGCAGGTTGGCATCAATGAGTTCTTGCACAATGTTCTGTGAAAATTTATGTTCACGTATGTTAACATACTAAACAAAGCAACATGTTACAGCCTTTGCATCTAATCCAGCCCCATCAACTAATTTAAATGAGATACAGAGCTGCCTGTAAATGAGAATCTTAACTACAATAGTTGTTCCAAGTGGTCTTGGCATCTGGGCATACAAACTATAATTCAAGCAGACTTATGAGCATAATCAAAAGACTTTTCAAGCAGAATTATGAGCATAATCAAACTATAATTATGCGCATAATCAAACTATAATTAAAGATCACTCAGAACTATAAATATCTAACATTGATTAAAAGATGAAATTTTCTTTCCAGCCAAATAGACAACCCCCTCAACCTTCAGCAAGGATTCACAAAAATAATCCTTTATTAAGCTCCAGTGATAAATTCTATAATATGGCAAAATGCCTGCTATAGATACATTAACAAAATATTCCACGAGGTGTGTTAAATACTTCACAAGGTCCCAAATATAAAGGCCATGTGGATTATCATTTTCATCAATGAAATTCAGGAGCTTCTGATTGCAAGATAATGTCCACACTCGACAGAATGCTCATCAATGAAGAAAAAAATATCAAATTGAGAAATCAAGTGAGAGGCCAAGACTCACAGATTGAGGGCTCTGGAAATTGGCAACAGAATTGGAACTCTGCCATGTGCCCATAACTTCTGAACGTTTAGTGGCATCCGTAGAAGCGAAGGCAGCATCACGAATGGCACATCCACCCAATTGTTCCCCATTTCTGAATGGTCCGTACCACTGCTCACGAAAGACTTTGACACTCTGCAACGAAAACCCCGTCTCATCAACATTAACAACCTGAATTATTCTCACACGCGACTCTCGATTTTGAGGATCAACCAAACAATGTTCTAATTCCAGCAATCCCTGTCTCCCGCGATTCTCTTCGGGCCAGATTGCCACATAACATCCACTGGAGTGATATGCAAATGCTGAAGCTTTGTTGTCTACGCCACCTATGTTCCTCTCATCAACGTTGTATCGTGTTGCAGCGTCAGCTTCACATCCCACTGTTGGAAGAAGCTTTATTAACTTGTAAGCAAGAAGAGGCCGCTCGGGTTCTGCAAGCGTGGGGCACTGAGTCTGCCAATCAAACACCTGAACCTCCCACTCTCTAAAAGCTTCGGGAACTACCGACTCGGGGAGTTCAACTGGCTTTCCTTCACTAGTGAATTCTGCTCCATGCCCATCCCATTCGCCGGATACGTTCGAAGCAAATTCTTGCCATTCTGCCATAAATAAAAGAAAATAGGATAAAGCCGCAATTTATCGTTGCTAATACTTTAGAAGCCTGAAGAGTAAAGATAGTTCCCTTTTCAATAAGCAATGATCCATGAAGTCAGGTAAACTTTAATTCTGCCAAGTTACACGAATTCAGATACAATATCCAGCGAAAAGTTATGTTCAGACGAATCTCATGGAATTGGAATTGAAGAAAAATGAAAAGGAGAAATTCAGAAATGAAAAAGAGAAATAGAACTTACTAGTGACAGTCGAATTAAAGCTGTTGCCCTTAGTATCGACATCGGATTTGATGTTTAAAGCAGAAACGATGATGGAAATTTCCTTGTTGTATTGGAGGTTCAGATGCCGAGTAGGGGATTTGAGGATGAATTTAGGGTTTCGAAGCTTTAAAAGGGGCGAATCGACGTGAATTAGAGTTTTGCTTTGAGGGACTATGCTTGCATAAAATGACATGGTTCCCTGCTTCCTTTTCACGCTCTTTGGGAAAGAGAGAACAGAGAAGAAGAGACAGAGAGGAGTGGGGATGAAAAGTGGAAGAAGGGAAGGTTTTTGTGCCTTGATGGGGTATTTAGCATATACCCTGATACCAGTCATAAAACGACGTCTTAACTTGGTAGATGTGGGGCCCTTTCGTCTACGTGTCACTATGACGTGTTCTATAAAATTTATTTAAATACTTTGGAACGGAAAATCCCATCCGTTGGACCATGCTCGTCATGCTGGGCTCTAAGTGAAGCCCAAATTCTACCATTACGGCCCGGCTTGACAATTAACTAATAACACGTAATGTTATCCTTGATTACTCGTGATACAATGCGGGTGAACCGCTGTATCCAAAATCCACAGTGATGGAACATATGAAGCTATTCAAAATGCTAGCTCGGGGAACACTGAATTGCCATCACCTATAAATAACGATGATCTGCGTGCGCTTGTGCAAGGCGACGTCCATCGTTTCGCGTGGAGAAGAGGAAGTGTGTCTAAGCTTTGATGGCGTTAATGCGAGGAGAGCCGTTGGTGTCGAAGCTCGCCGTACTGGCGAAGTACTTTGTTTTTCCGGGAGGTATGATCGCTGCTTTTATCTACTCTCCTCCAGATTACGCAACCAAGAAAGAAGAAACCAAGTAGATGGATAATTTCGTTCCTGGTTCGTTCCTTCTTCGCTAATTTCTTGACTAAGGGTTTTCAGTTAGTGTTATGATCGCGGATTGATTTGTCTTTTGCTTTTCTAGGGTTTATTATTGGGAAAGTTATACGGTACCGAAAGAGGTTTTTTTTGGGTACCGTACCGAAATAACCTAAATCGCCTGCATGTAGGTGATTTAGGTAAAAATGCTGATTTTTTTTTCCCTTGAAAATTAGCAAATTGGCGATTTAGCTAAATCACTGTGCGTCATACACACAAATAACATGTAAATTGGTGAATCCAAAATCGCCTGTAACTGGGCGATTGACTTGTGAACTTTCAACAATGGTCTTTTTTAGTGCATATATAAATTAGTGCATCCAAATTTCTTAGATACCGTAAAACTCTATTATTTTCGTAGTTGGACTGTAAATAGAGAGGGAGGGAGGGAGGAAGGGAGGAAGAGAGAGTCATCTATGTATCTTAAAACTAGGTTTTGCGGGAATTCTTTTATGGATCTGCATCTTCAATTCAATCTTATGTTCACATGTTTTTTTTTTTTTCCGATTTGTGTCTGGAATTTGGTTTAAAATTTCATTTTTATTTGTCTTTGTTCTTTAATTATTGAATTAGCATTTTGAAATCAAAATTGTGTGAGAAGATCAACGATTGTTTTTGACTGAGTTACAAGTTGAACTCTAGATCTTCAGGAAGGCTACCAAGATTGAAATTTTGGTTTGTTAATGGGAGGAGGAATGTTGAGAGCTTTGTTACTACGAATAGGGCATTTTTCATGCTGAATGATAGTTTTATTAGGATGGAAATTTTAGACTTGCCAACTCATTTTTTCTACCACCACATGTTGTCATTGCTTGCAACTTATTCAACCTCTACTCATCAGAGACTCATTCATATCTTTTCTAACACATGAAACTTGTAACTGTTGATTATGTGGGTATCAAAATTCAAGAAATATTGACTGGGTCATAAAGTAACATTGAAATCAGATAGGCCCCGTTTAAATAGTAGGACATACAAGAATATGCAGGAAAATTAATTTTTCTATGAATAGGATGTTAATATATTTTGTAGGAAAGTGTGCTGTCTATTCCTATAACTCTAAAATGCATAGCCCAAAAATTCCCACAGAACACACAGTAATATGCATGGGTGTGCAGGAATATGTCTAGTAACCTCTCATTTTATACCAGAAATACTTTTGTACCTCTCCCTGTCCCTCTTCTCACTCTCAAACCAAAATACCCCTAAAGCATTTGGCATTTTTGTATGTTATCGCAACATCTAATACCATCCACTCAAGTTTCTTGTCTATAAATTTACTTCAGTATTCTTACATATCACTTTCCTTACTTTTTCTCATATTATTGGCATCCAAATGGAGCCAAAGTGTATTGCATGATGATAAGGTCAGGCAGCCAGAGTCTAATGAGACTTCATTTGGGATCAATAATCTGCACTGAAAACTTTGATCTAGCAGAACTCAGCAACAATCCCATCCATTGAGAGTGAATATGAGATGCAGTCTCATTGGCAGCTTTCATATGATCCAGAATGTGGTCAAAATAGATGATCATAATTGATCTACAAATTCCATATGGAGAATGACAACCAAAGATTTAAAATCTTACAGGCAAAGACTAACTGAGACAGAAGGTTGAGACCAAAATGAGCTATATAACCCTATGATAATGGGACTCTACCATTATGTCCACAAACTTAGACACACACCTTACTACAAATACACAATATGTTCTGACAAAAAAAAATTCTCTTAACAGTTTTCCTTTGGTGTCAGTTGTGTTCCACATATATCCATAATTGGGTCTTATTTGAAACATTTGTTTTTTGTTCTAGTCTAAGATCCATAGAACCAAAACCGACCTTATGAATACCTGATACATGTGGGATACCAATGGGGTATTGATAAGGGACAAGAATGTGGAAATTGATGGACCTTGTAGTTTTAATTTATATGTGACAAGAAAAAAGGGTATTCTGAAGATTTTGATTTCTCTAAGCTAGCAACCACCAGCATAGATTTCAGAGATAACATTAGGAGCAAAAAAGGTGAAGGATTTTGATTTCATGGTGCTTCCAGTTGCTCATGATAAGTACAATTTTATTTTATTTTGATATTTATGCATTACAAGTATAATTGGGATTTAGATTTAAAAGAACCCAAAGGACAGGTTTAGGGTCTTGGACTTTGAATTGTGAAATGGAACTCCCAGAAAATTTATGGAAGCTTTTGTTTGGAAGTAGAGTTAAGAGTCTTTTGCTTGTTGGTCTTGTGTTGCATCGTTGATTAAATATTTGATTGCTACTTTTTTTGGAGGCAGGTTAATATGAGAACATGCCTCGAGAACACTGGATTTGAGTCCCACCAAGAAATTTTGATGCATTTGGGCAACAATGCATGCCTGTGCACTGTCAATTTAGTACTAACCCCACTAACCTATTTTTGCTGATTATAGTCCATATTATTTTGTTAACTACCCCATTGATCAGTGAATTATTGAAGTGTTTTAACTATATAATTCACTTATGCTACTGGTTTGTTGTAAGTAAATGGTGAATAATTACATGTTTTAACTCATATAAGTACCCAATAGGTATGCATAGGGTATACGGGTTAACTCGTTGTGCTTCTCCCTGCTGTTCAGGTGTGTCTAGTAATCAAGGTGTGGACATGCATTTAATTGTATCTGGATTCAGGTGGCAATTAACAGGCTTGTATGCTAATATTGAGCTCTTATGTTTGATCTAGCTTTGCCTGACTTGCCTTTGGACTCAAAATTATAGGTCCTACCTGGGTTGCTTAAGCTTGGTACTAAAATTATTAATTGCTATCCCTCAGACACATCTCGTTAGAACTTATTGTTCTGATTATAAACTAGGGATGGTTAAAAACAAAAATAAAAAAAAAATTTGGGGCATGGTTCATGCATATGCAGACATGTAACTAAAATACAGAATGCGGGGTGAAATTTTGCAGTGGATGTTGTTGAAGTGCATATATTTAAGATTCTTGCACAAGAAGGTTAACAACCATTATTGTCACTTTGGTCCTACTCTGTGCTTTTTAATATGCATCCTTCTCTGTAAATGCTTGTGTGCAGCATCATTGTTTCAATGAGCTGCTTTTTGTCGAAAGTTGCCCCTGTTTAAAAGTTCTTAACTTGATCTTTGTTTTCCTTTTGTTTGGTTAATTACTCTATGAAAGAACCTTATTACTATGACATTCAATTTTTTATGCAGGAACTTCGGCTGGCTGGATGCATGATGAAGTGGGCGAAGCTTTATAGACGGAACTGCTTCTGTAATAATCTTCCTTGTGAACTAGTGTGATAATGTTGGTTGATGCAGGCCTCATGTAGTTTTGAATATTTAGCTATTCTCTCGGATTTGGAACTTGAGGATGGAAAAAAAATGATGGTTTAAACTTTTTCTTAGTTTACCTTGAAGGGTTTGAATTGCTGAGGCCTAATTTGCTTGACAAGAATAGAAGGAGCTTAGCTGGTAAGTTGATATCCCAGTATTGCAAGCTTGAAATCAGATTTAACTGTTCCTGTTTTTTTTTTTTTTTTTTTTTTTTTTTTTTTTTTTTTTTGTTGTGTTTAAAGTGCTGGTTACCACACCTTTGGAACCACTGGTCCACGTCGCCGCTTAATAGGGCACCCCTTGACTCAGAACTTGTTAAATACCCGTAGAGGTATTTGAGGATTGCAACAGCAGGTGTTTTCTTGGTGTTTATGAGTTCCAATGGTTTGCCCGTAGCCTTGGATATACCAAAAGAACACAGATTTCGATTCGATGGGTTCAGATCCTGTAGAGCCTCTATCTAGACCCTTCTTAGGGTAATGGGCATCTGCGGCTGTAGACAGCCCCTCACATTCATTGTGTGGGGCTCCCAAATGAATGGTGGGACCTAGATGAATGTTGGTCTCCCACTAAATGTGAGGGGATGTATACAGCCTAAGTTATAGGGGATGCCAATTGTTCTTAGGGGGACGAAGTCGTCTGCCGTAGCCTTTGGATGCTGTCACATGTAGCATCCAACGGCTGCTGTGTATCTTACCTTTTTTATTGGTAAATGTCATTTCAAATGACATTTACATGGGAGAATGTGAAATACACAGCAGCAATTGGATGCTACACGTGGCAGCATCCAAGGGCCATTGCAGGGTCTGTCGCATTTAAACTGCGGTAGACGATTTCAACCCCTTACGAGCTTTTCATAGAATTGTGCCAAGTGCAATTAAAAATTTATAATAATACCATTCATGTGATTTTTCCATATCCATGACATGACCTATGCTGATAGAGGCTTTATAGGATCTCAATTGCTTTTATTTGGAGCCTCCATAGGATCATGTCATACATTAGAAAATTGCTTGCATGGTCTAGTTATAAATTTTTATTTACACTTGACACAATCCTTTGTAAAGCTCCAAATAAGAGTACTGATAGAGACTCCACAAGATGTGAATCAAATAAAAGAAATAGAGGCAATAAAAGTGCAGATAGTGGTTTCACAGGATCTCAATTGAATTTCGGACTAGCTGATGTTATGTGAATCATAATAAAAGGGCTTATGAGTGGTTCATTTTCATTATATTTTAAAATTAAAATTAACCTATTTAAGATTATCATTTTCATTGCTGGTTGATCTCTTTACGTCCTTCTCACCATTATTGGACTTTTTGCCTGACAATTTGGGGGGATGAAAGTCCACTTTTGGCAGCCCCGAACGCGGGGACAGAGATCTTGAGCTGAAAGCCCGCTTGCGCTTTATTATCTTCATGAGCTCGACTCCTCGTACGTAGATCTCAATTGGTTTCGGGGAACATTATTAGCATTCAGCACCGTGAAGCTTGCGGGGCGACGTCATTATTAAAGCTTTCACACCGACACCGTTTCGAACCAAAACCAGTGCAACCATATTTGCAGGCGAAAGGCCTGAGAAACTATCTACGGCAACGGTGCCGAATACGAAAAATCAGCGTAAAATGTGCGTAATTTTACTGCGACCCAAAATTACGGATCATATGCATCATATCGATATCGACATCAATGATAGCAAATCCAGTGAGACTGTTTCTCATCAGGCACTCACCCATAGATGACATTCATGCACGTCAAGACAGCCCTACGAGGTAGGTCTTTTTTAAGTTTTAACACTAGACCTGTGCCATCTCGTTTGCATGCAGATGCAGGTGCAGGTGCCCATCATCCATCATAAATGAGGTGACGTCAGAAGCTAACAGCCCCAATCTCATCGTTCGTGTCACGTCAATAGATTCAAAACACGGTGTCCGTGTCTCGATCTGAATGAAATCTTACAACAGTAACCCAAAAACAGTAGCAAATCTACAACATAGATTCATTGCAAGGGAAGAAACTGTAACGGTAGATTAGATACATATCTAGAGATTCGCCAGAGTTATACATATATAGATTAGATTAGAGTAGAAAGTCAAACATCCAAAGGTCCAGATTCTCCAGGGCCTCTGATGGCGGGATCTAGCATCATCTGAAAGCCGGCCTGGTTAAAAGCAATTGAACTGGAAATCTCATGAACCCTGTCAGTTACCGCTGAGAACCCCATCATGTTCTCACCACCGCAATCCATCTCCCAAAACAAAGGGGCTTGAGCTTGACATGGGTTTTGGTGTATTTTATCCATCCAGTTCTGCGAGTTGGCATCAAATGGTTGAAAATGGGAAAAGTTGGCCACTGTCTTGCACTGTTTGGGAGCAGTTGATTCTATCAAAGTGTAGTCTTGATGTGAGAGGAGAGAGTTGTAAAGAATGGACGGGGATGGGTAGTTGGTGATTGTGTTTTTGTCTGTGCCTGTGGCGTTGGTGATTGTTGAAGAAAACGAGTGTTCGACACGGCTAAGAGGGAACGTGCGAGATTGAAGGCCAACTGGATTTATTAGGGTTTTAAGATTGCTTTCTTGGTTAATGAAGAAAGGGTTTTGGAGGGACTGGATTGGGGTTTGAGATTCTAACAATGCCGGTGATGTTTCAAGAACCCGATGCAAGGAAGTGGAGTTGGAGACAGAAGCTTCTAAAAGATAGCTGTGAGCTCGAAAAAATTGATTTTTGATCTTCTCTCCTGCTGCCTTGTGAAATATCCTGCAAATCACCCATTCCTCCTGCCAACACCCACCGATCTGTGTTAGTTAATTAATTCAAACCAGGAGGAGGAGGAGTGCACAGGTGATCATGGTGCATGTTTAGTGTGATCTCTACCTTACATGCATGACGACAGGAGAAGTTCCCGTCGAGACGATACTCGTGCATGACCCACTTGGTCTTCTCGCCTCGTGGAGCTCTGCCCCTGTAGAAAACTAGGGTTTTCTTCATACCTAGTAGGGCTCCAGTAGCAGCACTGAACACCTCTCTGTCTTTGCCGGTGGCTTTCCAGTACCCAGCTTCAGTTGCCCGGTTCGTTCTTAACCCAGTTGGGTATTTTCTGTCTCTCAAGTTAAAGAAATACCATTCTTTCTCCCCCATTTTTGCTGTATCTAATCAAATCAAAAGCAGAAAAAACCAATTACAAAGGCGAAAGTTATATTATCAAGTGAAATTTTTTTTTTTTCACTCTACTCTAGCCATAACTGTACTTCTAATCATATCTCAAGTGCATTTGTACCATTTATACAGAGGCAAAGTAAGATAACGCGCGACCTTTAAGCCGTTTTCATTTAGCTTGGCACTTGGCAGGTAAAGAAAATATGATGGAATGTATAAAGCAATCATTTATTTCTTGTTTTCTAACAGAAATATCCATGAGTGACTTGGATGAAAGATGTTTCTTGTTTTTCCAATACAACAAACAAGGCGCATGAAGAAGTGATTTACTATCAGCAAAATCCAATAAAGGAAAAGAAGAAAACTTTGGTTTCTCAATTTAACTCATCTTTTTCAAAAATTCCCCTGAAATCTTAGAAGTTGACATTAAGCAAGCAAACCTGGAAGCTCCCATGGCTCACATCTGTTAAGGTCAACCTCAGCAATCTCCACTCCACAAATGCCCCCATTCAACACCTTAGAAGCCAAGTAGAAAGTTATAAGCTCTTCATCAGTTGGGTGAAACCTAAAACCAGGAGGCAACCCTTGCTCATTGACTTCTTCTGCCAGCATCTCACAGAGGGCTTCTTCCATGGCCAACATCATTATCAAAATGAGCATGAGGGAGAGAGAGAGAGGTGCATTGAATCGTATATATAGTAACGGAAGCGCTGAAACCGAAGAGGGGGATCGAGCAGCTATTCCGTGGGCAGATTTGGTGTAATTAAAGGCTACAGCCCTACAAAGCCTCACCTGAAAGGGTTCTAAACCAGGAAAAGAGAGAGGGAGAGAGAGAGAGAGATATGTGTAAACTCCACGAAAGAAAAGATATTTGGAGGAGTTAATGGGAAGTTGGGTTGCAGGGATTATGCGTGCGCGTGTGAGCATGTTGATCGATACGAGTCAGGTTTCAGAGACAAAACACGAGGGGTAGCCCTGATGGTGAGGTCATCATCAGTCACCGCCTAATTTAATGGTGACAAATAAATAAATAGGGAAAGTTCTTTTCTTGGAGAGCTCCGCTTCTCCTCCCCCTCTCTGGGGAAGACACCTCAATTTTGCCACGTGGAAAAATTACGTGGTCTGAGCTGATTTACATGATCAAGTGGTCTTCTTGCATATGGTTTAGTCCACTAGAATCCTCTTCCATCGTCTCAACTTAGCCGCACTAACACGAACGCCCTTGAAATATTGGTGGGGTGGTAAATTAGTA
This sequence comes from Buxus sempervirens, assembly GCA_947561395.2. Taxonomy (NCBI): domain Eukaryota; kingdom Viridiplantae; phylum Streptophyta; class Magnoliopsida; order Buxales; family Buxaceae; genus Buxus; species Buxus sempervirens. The sequence continues at coordinate 732,461 of OX387184.1, read as the reverse complement.
ACCAGAAAAACCGCGAGATGCTTGCTTACTTGGAAGAGGTTGTGAAACTTTCAAAAATGTATCCGCTGACTTTGTCCAACAGTGGAAGGCTCTAATAATTTTTAGCCCTTTAACGACCAAATGTCTTCACTGATCTTGGCGTCAATTTACTTTCTATGGTGGTGGTTTTATCTGCAGCCCTTAAATGAAGTCTTTACAGGATGCAAACACGTAACAAACAGTTTTCAGACACAGAACATGTGTCTGCATCCTATAAAGACTTCATTTAAAGATTATAGATAAAACCATCAGATGAAGTGATTCGTCTTCACGCTATGTCATCTGTCACTTCATTTGCAGTCTATATATATAGCCGCAGTTCCATGATCTAGCTTCACCGACCAATTAAAATTAAGCCCAATCCACCATGGCCACATTGCAAGGGCGAAGAAATGGGCGAATGCCACTGAGCAACCCAGATGGGTCTTGTATTCAGGGGTTTGAGGGTGACATATGAGATATGGGAAGCACTCGTGTACACGGAATAGGCATACAGGCATAGGCCTCTTGAATGTCTTTTTGCCTCTTCTATTTGTGGCTAGTGTTTCAGCCTTGGAAAGGATCCCAAAGTTTAACCCCTCAAGGCAACTAACTCATTTATTACCCTACAGGTCAGATTTGCATAATGGGGCGGGCTCAAAAGTCCAAACCTCTTTCTTATCGTATGTATGTATGTATGTAACGAGCGAGCGGCATCGCATATATATAAGAACAGGATTCTCTTCAACCCACACGTGAACGTCAGGGCAGTTGGACTTTTGCATGCAACTCCACCCGGTCCATTTGAATGTCGGTGGATCATAACATGACAGTTGGCTGAGGGGGAGAAGAAGAACCGCTTCATGTGGGTGGCTGTTTTTTCATTCTCTTTTTCATTAGATCAAACGGTTGCGAGCCATCTGATCATGTCTTTTTGGTCAACATGATTGGATCTTATATATACAACCTTGAAAACTTATGCTTTAAAAAGAAGAAAAAAAAAAAAAAAGGAAAAAGGAAGATTCAGGAAAGAAGAACTGAACATTGCAGACAACTACAATCTTTATTACATTCAGAAGAAGAACATAAAATGGATTAAATGAAATAATACTCCAACCACATTTGAGTTACTAGCTAGACAATGCTATCTAATCTCGATGCACCCACGATTGATCTTCTTTCTAATATCATCGCTAATTAAACTCCACCACCATAAAATCTTCACATTGTGCTCTGTGCTCCAAGCTGAAATCTTATGGGGTCGTTTATTCCTGCAAATATCTCTGGAATTTAATACATCTTTCCACGACTGGGGTAGCTCCCGTCTATACGGTTCTTCAGACCAAGAGGAGTTCGATCACGTTGAGAAATTATAGAAACCCCCATCACTCACCATCGTTGCAAATTTGCAAGATCCCCTCACCACCCACCCAAAATCCGCATCAAATTATCTTTATACTAGTTACAATCCAATGCAAAACGAATACAATGAGACAGGATATTACAGCCCATTACAGAAAGACAAAACCCTAAGTCATGGATCCATTGCATCCATCGAAATTCTTGGCGTGGCCATTGGAGTCGTACCTTAAGGTCTGGGGCAGAATCGCGTGGTCGGAGCCCACGAGCTTCCTGAGCTCGGATCCCACTTTGTGGAAGACGTGTCTCCAACTGCCTTTGTTGTGGCATCCCAGCATTGCTGTTTCTTCCTCGTTCATCTCCAGATCTCTAGCGAATGTCGGTTTTCTTGACAAGATCCAACCCCAACCCCAGTCCCACCACTTTCTGATCGAACTCCCCGCGAATTCCCCGAGAGACGACATGGATTTGGATCGACGAAAGGGCCATGGAGATGCAGGGGAAGGGACGGGTGGGATTCTGAGGGAGAGAGCCGAGAGTCTTCGACGTAAATTTTGTTCTTTGGAGTTGGTTTGAGACACCGGGAGGGCGTCAATTAAGGGTTTGGAAGGGAAGAAGCTTCGCTTCTGAAAGCTCTCGAGGATGGAGCTCATGGCTTTGCGTCTAGAGAGTAGAGAGACTCTGGAGAGGAGAAGAAGAAGAAAAAGAAAAAACAAAGGGAAGGAGACGTTGCGTTCTCACTTCACAGCTCTGTCACAGGCTGTTTTATTTGTTGTTGTGGTTGATGATTGGGTGCGGTGGGGTGGGGACCCAAACGCGTTAAGAGCACTTTTTATATTCTCTTTAACCTTGGCAGCCAAAATCTCATCAAATCAAATCAAGTGAGTCCAATAACAGAGGAATCGAATAAAACTTTTAGTAACTCTGATTATCCTTAATTCCAGCGAGCCTGCAAATGATTTCTCTTGCCAAATCAACCTTTTTTTTCTTTTCTTTTTTCTGGGCTATAGCCATGTTATCAATTATCATTACACTGCATTAAGAAAAAACACATAGCATCTACATGCAACCAAGGCAGCCAAATCAATAACACTTTCAATTTTGGGACCGCCCAGGAAAAAACGTGGGAAACGACATGGGTTGAGTCTGGCGTGTAGACGAGGGTCCTCAGAGTATAGATAGCTGTGGCTGTGGGTTAGCAGGTCAGAATCCAAAGTCTTCTTCCATGGTTGGAAGCTTGCTTCAGTCTGCCGACACCTTAAAATTAATGTATAACACAAGTTAATTGCACCCAGTAACAAGAACTAGTCTCAGACATGGACAGCATCCAAGTCCGAATCAATTTTAAAAAGAAAAATAAAGACAGAAGAGGATTACAACTGCCGAGTAGATTGGTTAATATATAAAATCCATAGTTTGGCCTACAACGTGATCCATTGATGATGGTATCTAATAATATAATCATAAATTGATGAAGCAATCACATGAATAACACTAATGTGACGGTTACCAAACAGATGATTCCGATGGGCATTTGTCTATAACAATCCATATATACGGGTAGCTACTAGCTACCTTTGGACCACGATCGGCAAACGAAGCACTAGTCGGGGTTTAATTCAGAATTTTAAACATTAATTACATGATTATGATGCTTTAATCATCTACTCTTTAATTAAAAGAAAGGAAAATGGTAAGATATTTACAGGTCGATCTGCAATTTGTAATATCTAATCATCCAACTACTGCACAATGATCTTGCAGAAATTGAGGTTATCCCATATTTTTAGGGAAGCAAATTTCATAACGGATGCGTTAGCAAAGTTTGCAATTGAGGATTATCCATGTTTCTGGGTCATCCATCCACCTGCCTTCTTAACTCCTCTTTTAAGTTCTGATTTTTTGGGGGGTTCGCATGTAAGAATTATCAATAGTTAATATATTATATTCTGTGCTGTTATTACCACACAAAAAAAAAAAAGATGTTGCAGAAATTTGTCTCATGTTGTCATTGAAAGAGATCTCATGTTGTCCATGAAACATTCATTCACCTCCTGTTATTGTAACCTCTCTTCTGGACGATGCTAGAGGAAGGAATTTTGTTTGTTTGATTTCTTAATATCTATATTTTTTGTGTTTCCCATAAAAATAAAAGAATCCAACTAGTGCACAAGACTCAGCCTTGGGGTTCTGGTTGGAGTACAATTATGAAAATGGCGTTTGATTTGAAGTGTTTTAAACCTCTCGATTTGTCTCTTTTCTAAGAAAACTTTTCATTTCTTACAAAAAAATATTTGGCACAATCACTTTAAAAGTTCACAACATAATATAAGTACTCGTCTAGTGTGATTTCGAATACGTCTATCATCATCATCTTAAGCCAATTCCCACCAAAGTGCATACATGAATCCTGCAGTCTTTTTATCCCACTCTATTAAAAATTATATTTTTAATTAATCTATGTATATACAAATATTATTTTATTAACTTCATCCATGTGTCTTTTACTTTGTATTTGGAACCCTGGATTTGGGGAGAAAAGAAAAGAAAATGCAAAAATTTTCTTTTCTCTTGTTTGGTGTAGATTAGAGGTGGAAATGGGTCGGGTTCGAGCGGGTTCGGGTCGGGTTGATGTATGGGGTTAACAAGCCAAGGCTCAACCCGAACCCGCCCGTTTAATAAACGGGTTGGAATATCCCAACCCTAACCCAACCCGCTCTAACCCGTTTAAATAATTTAAATTACTATTAAAAATTAAAAAATTTAATTCATTCTAATATCAAAGTCTATACAAATTCTATTTTGTAATTCATTTTAATATTAAAGGACACTTAACAAGCATAATAACACAACAATCATTAAGATATAATTAAAATAACATGAAGAAAAGAACTAAAACATACTAATAAAGTTTTAAAAGACTTTACTTGTCATCAATGTGTCAATTTATATTAGTAGAGGCTAAGAAATTTGAAATATTTATTCGTAAAAAGTTTTTCTTCACTTTATCCTTTGTCATTATTTATATTAAAAGAAGAAAGATTGAATAGCCACAAGTATTGTTATTATAATTTTCCGAACTTTTATTACACAAAAATATAAACGGGTTGTAAGCGGGTCATTTTGGGTTGAGGGGTCAAACCCTATCCCAACCCGTTTATAATCGGGTTGAGAATTCATAACCCTAACTCAACCCGTTTGTTGAAACAGTCAACCCTAACCCGCCTAAGACTGGGCGGGTTCGGGCGGGTTAGTGGGTCACGGGTCACAATTGCCACCTCTAGTGTAGATGAAGGAAAATGAGATTTTCTCTCCATCTTTCTCTTCAATATAAAAAATTCTCTCAAAAAAGGTAGGAATTTTGAAAGAAAAGAAAATTCACCATCACTTATCACTATTCACACCACCCATCTACCCCAATACTAACAACATCCACCACCACCACCTACCATTGCCAACAACCACCCACTACCACCACCACTATCCGGCACCACCACCACCCACCACTACCGACCACCACCACCACTACCCGCCGCCACTATCGCCCACCAACACCACCACTCAGCACCACTGCCCACCACCCCAACCCATCATCTTACTAAAATATATTTCTTTTCTTCTCATTACTCATCTCATCCAAACATCAGAAAAGGAAAGAAAATCAGTATTCTTCTTTTCTTTTCCTTTTTAGCTTTCTTTTTTTTTCTCCCTAAATCCAAGGCTCCAAACACAACCTTAAGGTCTTTCTCTTGATCTCTCACATTCTTATATGCGCATCTATAGCTCTCCGCTTACATGTCAAATCACCTTAACCTCCTCTTTTCAATATTTTCCCCAATGCATGCATCTTCATCTCAACAATACTCAACTTCTGAACGTGTCTTTTATGTGTTGCCTAACATTCTATACTATATACTATAACTGGTTTAGTTGTCTTACAAAGCTTACGTTTCACCTCTTCTCTTAAGGCAATCCTCTATAATCTTATGTGTTCATTTTCCTCAAGTTCTTTAACTTTTTGTGGTATTGATTAAAGATTTCTAAATTTATTGGTTAAAGGAATATCGTGATTGTCAATTTACAAAGTTTCATTAATTATATTATTATTTCTATTAAAATAACATTTCATATATTCATTAGTAACATGATTCATTTTAGAACTCTTTAATTACACATATATCTCCAGAGGCAATCCCTTTCACCGTCTGCTTAAGGCAAACTCTCCATGTGCAAAGGTAACATGTCTAGTCAATATCCATTTGATTAAAAAATTGTGTCAAAAGAAAGTCCATCTATTGCCATCATTTCCAGCTTGGCTCTGGGACGTGTAAGTGTGCGGACGTGCCAACATCTGTACCAATGTAAGGAGTCAGAAACTTTTAACCCCGACGTCGTTCGTACGCAAAACCAGACGGGTTGCGGTTTAGATACGACTCGGCCGCCTGTAGATTGGAAGACTTCTGATTCGGCGATTGCTAAGAGGGTTGGGGTTTGTCCTCCAAGGTTCTTCCCCCAATTTTATGGCAATATTGACATTGACGATGACCATGTTGGTGGTGGTCATTTGATGTATAATCTGCAGAAATTGAGGACCGTGTGGGATGACGACCGTTTCAATATGGACCGTGTGGGGTGACAGCAGTTTCAAGGATAAATGGTGATGAGAATCAATAAAAAGGCGAAAAGAAAACCAACAAAATCTCGGTACCTGTCGCCTGTTTCCCTATAGCCGTGATCGGAGTATAGATAGAAGAGATCGGGGGCCGCCTTGAAGATTACTGGTTCCGGGGTGCACATAGTAACTGCCCTTAACCTTGTTTAAAGGGGTAAACGAGATCGTACCTAGTTGTGATCGGAGAAGGGTGTATCTTTTTAGCCTTGTCTAGGAGTAAGGGGGATCTCCATGTGTTGTTGCGACAGAAAGCAACAGGACGATAGACTACTTCATGCTATGAGGATAGCATGAGAGTAGGGTGGTCTGAGAAGAGCGAATAAAAGGTTTGATGAGACCGGAATAGCTAATGTAGTTGTGTGTTGCTCGAGGGATCTCTTTCCTTTGTTTGCAGGTCCCTATTTATAAGCTGTTTGGCTTGATCATAAGGTCTCCCAATGACTCACTCTTAGGAAATTGAACCCCACTTGACACAAACCACCCACATTTTTAGAAAGTGGGGGACGCCACTTCTCATGTTCTTTTAGAGAGTCTTATCTTGTGGCCAACCTCCTACGTAATGGTGGGTTTCTTATCGGACCCCACTTCCCTAAATTGAGGGATACTTGTAGTCACATAATATTCCATCATACCGCCAGGCTACGGCGGGTGTAAACATTGCCCCCTACTTTCTGATTACTTCGTTGTAGTAAGACGTGATGAGGAAGTGTAAGCATAAGAGTCGGTCAAAATTTGAGTATTTATTTTTGACTGCAGCAAAATGGTGAGTATAACCATTTTTAGGATTAGTTGTGGATTCGACATTCCAAATTACGGCCAAATAGACCCCTTTTGTACATTCGGTATGAAAAATCACGACTAAGATAATGCGACCGAATAATTCAATAACAAGGACGTTACCGGTATGATCATTTTGTATAAAAAAATGTGACAAGTGTCACCCTTTCTCACGAAAAATGAGGCCATGTGTCTATTTTTTTAATTATTTGACTATTCAGGGCCGAAAAGGCCTGTTTTTAATCAAACATGCAACTGATGACTATTTTTTAATTATTTGAATAATCATGACCAATTGCTTTTTCAACTTAGGCCGGATGCATCATCACTTTAATCAAACATGCGGCCGATGACTATTTTTTAATTATTCGAATAATCATGACCGAAGGCGACCGATGACTATTTTTTAATTATTTAAATAATCATGTAAATAATCATGACCGATTGCTTTTTCAGTTAGGCCTGATGCATCATCAGATATTCAACTTGCTTTTCACCAAGTTGGGTTTCAACTTGGGCCGGGTGCATCATCACATATTCAACTTGCTTTTTCACCAAGTTGGGAACAGTGCATCCTTAGAGATTCAACTTGCTTTTTCACCAAGTTGGGAATAACACGTGATCATCCGAAATTGGCCGATTGATGATTCTCAAGTAATGGACCATAATCCGATGGTAGTGTGTGATCCACCACGACTTCTAATTTCTAATTGGTGAGGATGGACAGTAAACCGTAGGTGTGACACGTGATTCCGGTCAAAAAGGTAAACCTATCTTCTTTCTTATTTTTTTCGTCTTTTTTTTTTTTGGTAGGATTATTTTTTCCGTTTATATCAATACCTCTCTACTTACCATCATTAGTGCAATCGTACCTGCGGCACTAAAATCCACTAACTTTCATAATTTATTTTTATTAAAATACCAAATTAATTTATGAAGTCTCCCAGTCACAATTGGCGAACATGAAGAATATGAATTACAATACAGAACAGTTCGGATGACATGGAAATAAAAGGGGTAAAACTAATAATTTCTGAAGAAGGTACTTGTCGTATATCTTTGAACCATTAAGGATGAAAGCCAGTCCTCAAAATTTCAAAATCCAAAAGTATGATTAGGGTATTGGACTACGAGTACTAATATGATTAGGGTATTGAACTACGAGTGCTTTTTCTTATTATCATTCTCCTTTGGATTAACCAGTAGTCCATCCAACATAACCCTTTCCAATCATTAAAATGAATTTCACTTCTTGGAACTCACTCTCAAAATGAACGCCAAAATGATCCATCAAGTTTATTTGACATTTAGCATTAATTTTTAGTAATTTAACTTAAACATATATGACATAATCATTAAAATTAACTTGTATTACAACTAGAGTTGCAATGACTCCAACCAACCCAACCTTCCCCTTCTTTCTGTAGATGCCAAGCATTTTTAACTACTTCTACATATCCAAATATTTAGTAATGCATCAATAATTTTCCTTCAATGAAGTGAAAAGCCCCCATTCTGCTTGTCTTCACAAGTTAGGGGAGCCCAACTGCAAAAGAGTTTACATAAGTAGAACTACCATATCCTTGACAACATTAGCATTTAACATCGTTTGTTCGGGGCAGGACCAGCCCACCCGGCAGTATAACAAATGGGTCCAGCACATAGTCAGGAGCCAGAGTCCAGAGACACTGACTGTTGCATGCCCACGAGTATCAAAGGATGGAAACGGAGTGGGGCACTTGGTACGTGGAAGGAAGATTAAAAAAAAGCTTCACTGCAACAAATAATATTTTCAAGTGGACTCTGATTAGCAAGTCCTGTGAACTCCCAAGAGAGTTTCAGCCTTCTGGGTTTGCCATTTAACCTAGTCATCGGGTATATAATTATAAGAGTGAAGAGAGCATTCATCTATTCTAACTAAGATTCCTAAAATAATACTTGTGATTGAGGAGATCCCCTGTAATCTAACCGAGCAAGGTCCTTTCAATTGGCTACCAACATCAGCAGGATTATCCTTCAAAGTTTCTGACTAAATATGCTAAGGAAAAATAAAATAAATCTGAATTCACAGAGAAAAGATACAGATTCTAATGATGGAAAAAACGGGTCAACTCCTGTCAAATAGTACTGAATGCACATCAGGAAGCAAATCTTCCTTCATTTTTTTTTCTTTCATATATATATTTTTTAATTTTCTGCCGATTGGATATAGTTCAAGAACCTTAGAATACAGCTGAAATAAACAAAAGAATCATGAAAAGAGAACTCTATACTACAAGAAGCAGAGATCAGAGCCGTATCTGCAGAGCATCTAAGCTGTTTGGTTTGTGATGTTGTAGATCCCGTATCAAATTTTCTGTCAAACTCCTCCAGCTGCCAGCCCCTCTGCAAGATGATAATTGTTTAAAAATAAGCAGTAAAAAGGCAGGTAAATAGCCCTAAATTCTTGCTTCAATTATAACCATCTTAAGTCATCGTCATATTTTTCTCTCTTTGTTGTTTTTAGTTTTGGATGCTCACAGAATTTCCACTCATTAAGAAGATTCAGAACTATTAAAAGTTTACAACTTACCAACAGAGGGAGTCATGTTGTTTCTCTTTCAAACTTCCAAAAATGAGGCCTACACTTCCTCCAAACGTTCATGCTTTCTTTTGTTAGACCTTGAAAAGAAGCACAAGTTTGACCAAGCACTCTTCTGTTTAACAGGTTGTGGCCTGCTGTCCCTCTTTGCAACAAATTCAGACATGTACTGAACAACAGCCTGAAGACCATCAAACAAATATAAGTCCTGAAAAAGAAGTGATGGGTTTTGCAGTATATCTAAAAACTTCAAGTATAAATAATCACCTGAGCACCCTTTTCAGCTATTTGTCTCGGTGGCATTTCCAGAGGATTTCCGTCCACACGAAGCACACGCAGCCTTGAGAGCATTCTAAAAGAATCCGGAAGGACCTTTATCTGATTATTGCTGATGTCCAATTCTTCTAGCATCTCCAGGTTTCCAATGGACCGAGGTAGTGAACGTAGATCAGAAAAATTATTTCCCACGTTCATCTTAACAAGCGTGGTGGCTAAGCATAAGCTCTCAGGTACTGCTTCAAGCTCGTTGAAACTAACATCAAGCTCCTTCAAATTTAACAGAGATGACATCGTTGTAGGTAACTGCTTAATATTGTTATACCGGACAGATATTATCTCGAGTGAGGCAATCCTCCCAACTGCTTCTGGAAGTGCTTTAAGCCGGTTGTAATCTGCACGGAAATCAACAAGGGAAGAACACTGGCCAATGGTATACGGAATTTCTTCGATGTTGTTTGTCTCTATATTTAGCTTCTTCAGGCTGATTAAGTTCCCAATTGACTCCGGGAGGAATGATAAATTGTTGGAGCTGACATCAAGCTCCTCAAGTCGAACTAATTTGGCAAAGGTATCTGGTAGAGAGGTTAATTGATTCCCCCTCAAGTCTAGATAGACAAGGTTAAGGAGGTCACCAAGTGATTCAGGGAGTTCAGCAATTCTGTTCGAGTGCAGATCTAACTTCTCTAAGGTTGAAAGGCCCCCAATTGTTGTTGGCAGAGCTACAATTCGGTTCTCAGACAAATCAAGAGTAGTCAAACCCGAAAGCTTCCCAATCGAGTCAGGTAACCATTCAATTTGATCCATCAACTTACTCTGGAGGTTAAGTGCTGTCGTCCCTTTTTTCGAAGATACCTCAATCAAACTAGCAAGTTTTATCAGACTCAACTTCTCCCCATCTTGACCTACAAAATCCATTGCCAGGAGACAATTAGGACACATTTTCTGCTAGTGAGCTGAATCCAGATTATAAAACATTTATTATTACAAAAATTTTCAAAGCTTGTTTTACAAATGTTGATCTACCAGATCAATCGAATCCTTTGCTATCATTCTAAATAATTCTTTTTGCACAAAAAAAGAAAGGGAAAAAGGACTGGCGAAGGAGAAGAATAAAGCATGGTGGCCCTACAATAACAGTAACTAAAATTTTTACTAAATAGTAAAGGCACGGTAGTAACCAATTCAGACAGAAATTCAAACTCACCAGAAGTGACTGCTGGTTTTAGAGTGGAATCAAGGATTTGGGGGCGAGAAGAAATGCCTCCTCCAACCCCAATTCCATCAACAGAGAAGGTAGACTTCGTCTTCTTCACATAACTATCATCTCTGGTAAACAGTTCAGAACTCCTTATAGGATCTTTCTCAGAGTAAAAAGCAGATGGAGCAATAGAAGAATCCACACCAGTAAGTGAAGGAGGCGCAGTAGTTGCAGACAAATGGCTTGAAATGGTCGAAGCTGTGCCATTGGAGTAGCCAGGCTGATTGGAATTGGATGTGGAAGGAAGGCATTTGGACGCTCTTTGGACAAATTCGTCAAACAGGGCATGTACGTTTTCCAGATCAAGCAACTTAAGAGCTTCCCTCCGCTGTTCCCTACTTTGGAAATAAACAAAACTCTTCTGCATCTCTTGTAACACGAAGAACAGCTCCTCGGGAACTTGGGGACTCTTTCTTTGTCTTGAAATTGAGTCTAACCTTAACTGGTCTTCCTTTTCAACATTTCGAATCAAAGTTTTTGCAGCTTCTACTTCCTCAATACCAGGTCTACTGGGCAGAGATCTATGAATCTTCATGATCTCTGCAACAGCTTCATCAACGGACTGTATTGAGGCACTCATCTCGCCCAATCGAAGATACCCAGATCCGTAGAAGCCCGGAGAAATCTATAAATCGAGAGTGTAGACTAGGAAACACTTCAAACAATAAACTCAAATCAGAGGAGAAAACGAGATAATTAAAACAAAACAGTAACACTTGTATCAATCCCCCCTTGTTTCAGTACAACACCTTTTCCCTAATTATAAGAGAAGAACAAGCCAACATAAAAACAAAAAACGCAGATCAGAGAAAAGATAAAACAGCGTATATTTAAATTTTTGCACGGGAAAGAGAAGAAGCGAAATGAATAGCTTTCCACTAGCTTTCTAGAATCTTCATGAAAATTATGCTGTAAAATGACAAAACGGAGAAAACGTAATCGTCTGTAACCACATCAATGAAGACAGTGGTATCCCAGCTCAGGTCGTGATAAACGAAAAACTGTTTTCATCATTATTTAAATTAAACACAAAAGAACAAAACAGAAGGAAACGCCAGCGAATGAAAAGAACCTTTTCTAAAATCTCTTCCGTGAATTCCTCTCACAATTTCGATACATGAGCACGGGCGATGATCAGGAGAATCTCATCTGAAGCAAACAGGGCAGAGAATTCAAAAAATGCATTTGCAGAGCAACCGAGAGATGCAATCTTATCCGTGACCCTCTCTTTTAAAATCCCGGGGTTTTCTTCTCTCCATAAAAAGAAACCGCAGCCATTTCCATGTTCCGCAACTTCTCTTCGCAGATTTCCGATTTTTAGGATCTCCTTCTCCTTGTCCGAAAACCACAGTTTAATTGATTTGATAAATCGAGGATCAAAAACCAAAACCCCGTGAAAACGAAAACGAAAACGATTAGATCAACAACATCCCGTTCTTCTTAACGTCTTTTGCCGTGCTGCTCCGTTTGTATTTCCCAAAATAGACCTTGATTTTCCCCCAAGAAAAACCTAATAATCAGTAATGACCACCGCGTCGAAGAGCAGCGTGGTATTCTTGTAGATCTCAAAGATCCTAGGGGCCTATATGTATGTCAAGGAATAGCGAAAAACGTCATTCTCATTCCCCATCTCGGCTTTCCCCAACTGACAACCTACACTCGCTCGCTGCCCTGCAGTAGATTCCACATTCTATGTCCACGTGTCATATCAAGTAGACGTGGCAGTCAAAAGCAGGGCTGATCCAGCCTCATACAGCTGGCGGTGCATCTCACTCAATCACAATAATTCTCTCTCCTCATTTATGGTTGGCTTTTTTCACGATCCCATTCCGATACAATACACCGGAGGTACAGCTAAGACAAAGAGCCGTTTGGACATCGTAATACCGAGACACTTGAGATTATGATATCCCTGTAATAATAACCACCAAAAGGAGAGAGAGTTGGGACCTGGTTGACATTTATTAAATGAGGCAGTTGAAGTTGAGGATGGGATGGAGATTTGTTGATCCGTGAGGGATTAACCGTTCTCAAGGAAAGATCAGGAAGGTTCCGGATGAACGTGAATATGCTGAATCAGAGATCAGGAGGAATAGGATAAAAAGTGTTGCGCCTTAAACAATCACATGAACTTAATAAAGGGACTACACTACAGGCAAATGTCTTCTTATGTACTCCTCTTTTATCTAATCGTTCGTGGCATCGTTCCTAAATTTTCCTTTACGTTTTTTTTTTTTGTGGTTAAAATTCATTCTCCAAACATGTTTGAATTTGTAATTTAAAAGGGAAATAAAAGGGGATGGAATCGTCTACTGCCATTGTTCGCAACTAACCCAGCTGCTTCATTCAGATCTTGACATATGTAATATCCAATGATTGCAGTTTTTTCTATTTTCAAACAAAGATTAAACAACTTTTTAATGAAAAAACCCAACTGTGAAATGCTACATAGGGCAGCATCTCACGGTCGCTACATGAATAGCAGCAGTCATGAGCGGTAGACGATATCATCCCAATAAAAGGGGTTCAATGCCTTCCTTTCATGTTTCCACCTCACCCGCACCGCAGTTCAATCTATTGAGAGGCCTAGTTTTGAGAGAGCGAAGCTCGATCATTTCACTCGACCCACAATTTGTTGTTTCCAAGCACATTAAACTGCAAGGCAGAGAGACCCCTCCAGCATTGTATGGATGCTCCATCCATGGTCCCATGACAACCCGCGTATTTGGTGAGCCAGATCATGCAGGGCAAAACTAATGGGCATAATGAAGGAGTCAGTACATCAAATATTTTATAATTAAATATTAAAGCCTTATCCGCCAAAAAGGGCCAAGAAAAGGTACACCTAATAGGCACAGAGGATTCCAGTAAAATTTACCATGGTGGGGCCCTTTAGTAGATATATGATGCACTGAATGGGATCATGCTAGGAGGCCAAAGAAAGGCATGATTAGCGCAAGACTGGAGATGTCTATGGAGCTAGGCGGCTCAAACGTGCAATATGGTTCAGCCTCCCTAGTGTTCCTTTACTACCCAACAGCAAATGCATTCTAGTATAGCCGCACCACACCCTAGGGCCATAAGGCCCATAACAAGAGGTATAAAACCCTTTTCATATAAAATTATGTTTACATAAGATTTGAACCCACAACTTTTATCAAGCAAATTATTTTATCATCTTTATAGATAATTATATCACTTTTATATTTATTGTATATATATATATATATATATACTACACACTTAACAAATCTATAGTTCTATACTATATATAGTGACAAGAGATCCCTTGGGAAGCGTGCTGAACAAAATACGTAGCTTTCCAAAATAGCCCTTACACACTACTGAAAAGATTTATTAATAAAAGGATATAACAATCAAAATTGCCTCAACTTTTCCAAAAACTAACAATCAGTTTTGTAAGTATTTCCTCCAACATGATTTTCTTCTTTCTCTTCCTATACACATGCAATATTGCACGTGCATCCCTTCTAATATGTATTAATTGAACCAACATGCACAGTCGACAGTCCAAGTGTAGCGCAAGAATGATACGGCATGTTAGCATAGCTGGCATGATTCAACCGACATGTGGCATGGCACGTGTGACATCCCCCCTACTCAAGATAATGCTTTCACATATTCCAAACAATTCATTGACCCACATTTTTACTCCCCTTCTGGGAGTAATAGAACGCATGGACAAAGATTCAATCGATTGGGTTCCTCACTTCTAATGTTAGTAACATTTTGGTCACACAAGCATGCCCCAGTTGAACTTTGACGCTAAGTCGTTCTTATTGAGAGGTTCATGTTCCCGTATCAGGAAACCTATACCACACAAGCATTAATACGTAAGCCTTTGAGTTTGAGTGGGACCCCAAATCACAACATAAGCACATGATACAAATCCGCAAACAATAAACGTAACACGTTATGGGAAGACAATCAAATAAACGTAACACGCAAGAAGACGAAAATAGGTGCTGAATTGGAACAAGTCCCCCCCATCGTTATTGAGTGAGTGATTTGGAGAATGGAAATGGCAAAAAGCTGAATGTTTGATAAGATAATTTGATACGGATGGTTTGCCCACAAATGAATAAAGCTAACACTTGTGTCAAAGTTAAAAGATTTCTAATTGCCAAACGACAAAAAGGAGATCGAGGTTTAAAGATTTTATTGCTCGCAGCAAATGGAATGAAAATACTACTGTATATAGTGGACGTACGTAAGGATTCAACTAAGTTCAGTTTGGTATGGGTTGACAGCCCAAGACCAAACCAATTTTTGTGACTATTAACCCAAAATTGAACCAAACCTAATTGAGGACCAATCACTCCAATCCAAAAACCAAACCCAATATATATATATATATCTATAGATATCGTTTGATTTTATTATTTTGTAAAGCATACTTTTAAATCAAGCTTCGGTTCAGTTCGACTCAGTTTAACCAAGAGGCTGTTTGGTAATAATTTTTTATAAAATCAATTTGAAAACAAAAAACTTTTCAAAACGTTTTTGTGTCTTTAGAAACAAGTGAAGAAAAAACCTATTTGGTAACATTTATTAATCATTTATGATTTTAAAAATCAGTAAAAATGCGTTTTGTAAAATTTTTACAAACATCTTATAATTATAATAGTTGTGTTTGTTATATTATAATAATAGTTAATATTAATGATAGTGGTGGTGATGTGTTTGTAGTAAGTATGGTGCTTGGCGGAGGAAGAAGAGTAGGAGGGGGTGGCGTTGGTGGTTGTTGTGGTAGTAGTGGTGGTAGTGGAGGTGGTGATGGAGGTAGCTGTGGTTGTCGAGAAGGTGGTGGTGAAATGATGTGAAATTTTAGGGGACGTAACAAGTTTTAATTACTTCTAAGTTAACTAATTGAATATCCTAACCATAGGTTATTTGGACCCTAAGCAGAGTTTGGGTATCGTGCAATAAGGCTTGTTCTGACACACCAAGACATGGGATCAGTTCCTAGCTTTCCTATCAAATCCTCAAAGAAATAATGCTTTTGATTGATGATCTTTTAGTCATAAGCCTAACTAATTTAAATTAAGCCAGTTTCGAGTCAAGAGGAGCCTGACCTATCAATCTTCAACAAACATGAGATGAGAGTAACCAAACTGAGGCAAGCTAGATTAAGCGGAGCTCAGCTCAACTTGTTTACAGATTATAGAGGGGGCAGGCAACGGCTTGCGAATATGAATCTCATTTGAGTTTTCTTGTGATTTTATTAGAGAGACATGGGCTCTGTATTAATTAACACAACTCATGCTTGGTTTGGAATGAAAGCGTTGGACAGAACCAAGCTTAAAGACTCGGTGTTCCAGAAGCACTGCGACAACTTTACTTGAAAGCAATACAAGAAACATTAAGCCTATAAATAACCACCTCTTTTCCACTCCCCTCTTCATCTATCCAATCTTCTTTCCGACCTCGTTTAAGTACAGACAGAAACCTCGACGAAATAATGGCTCTCTCCTCATTTTCTAAGATCCTTCTCGTCTCCCTCTCCCTGTCTCTCTTTGCCTGCTCTGGTCTTGCTCGGGATTTTTCCATTGTGGGATATTCCCCAGA
Organism: Buxus sempervirens; assembly: GCA_947561395.2. Classification (NCBI taxonomy): domain Eukaryota; kingdom Viridiplantae; phylum Streptophyta; class Magnoliopsida; order Buxales; family Buxaceae; genus Buxus; species Buxus sempervirens. The sequence continues at coordinate 715,928 of OX387184.1, read as the reverse complement.
GGACTTGACGTCCACGGACAAACTCATAGACCTCTTCGAATCCTGGATGGAGAAACACAGCAAAACGTACAGGAGCATAGAAGAGAAGTGGCACAGGTTTGAGATCTTCAAGGACAACTTGAAGCATATCGACGAGACCAATAAGAAGGTTACGAGCTACTGGCTTGGATTGAATGAGTTCGCAGACCTGAGCCATGAAGAGTTCAAAAACATGTATCTTGGACTTAAACCCGAGTTGCCCAGAACGAGAGATTTCTCTGACGACTTCACCTACAGAGATGTTATGGATGTCCCCAAGGCTGTCGACTGGAGAGAGAAAGGAGCTGTTACTCAGGTGAAGAATCAAGGTGCATGTGGTAAGTAATAAGAATTTCCTTTTCTCACATCTCTTTAAGACTCCTCTGTTTCGATTTTCTCTCTAACGATGGTAAAATATGCAGGTAGTTGCTGGGCATTTTCTACGGTGGCTGCCGTGGAAGGCATTAATCAGATAGTCACCGGAAACCTGACTTCATTATCTGAGCAAGAGCTGATTGATTGTGACAAATCTTTTAACCATGGCTGCAACGGCGGTCTGATGGATTATGCATTTGCCTTCATTGTATCTAATGGTGGACTTCATACAGAGCAAGATTATCCCTATGACATGAAGGAAGGCACATGCAAAGGAAAGAAGGTAACCCCATTGTCCAAATTTAGACAGGCTGCAAATGCAGTAATTACTTCTAGTTAAGATTCTTCTTCTCAACACAATTTCAGGACCCGGGAGTTGTTAGCATTAGCGGTTACAATGACGTACCTCAGAATGACGAAGGAAGCCTCTTGAAGGCACTCGCCCATCAGCCCCTGAGCGTAGCTATTGAGGCGTCCAGGTAGGGATTTCCAATTCTACAGTGGGGTAAGCTTCTTTTCTTTTATCTTCATCATCTTTCTGCTATTGAAGGACCTCGTTCCACAACCCAAGGTGCTGGTGTTGCAGGGAGTCTTCAATGGTAGATGTGGGAGTGCTCTAGATCATGGAGTGACTGCTGTTGGATATGGATCGTCTAAGGGATCTGATTATATAATTGTGAAGAATTCATGGGGACCAAAATGGGGAGAAAAAGGGTATATAAGGATGAAGAGGAACACAGGAAAGCCTAAGGGCCTCTGTGGAATCAACAAAATGGCTTCTTATCCTACCAAAAAGAAATGATACTAGATTTCCCTTCTCCCACTTGCTTACCTATTTGTTTTTGTTAAGTTTGCATGATGTAAGCTCAGATATTTCTATCATGTTCAGCTTTCAATAATATAACATGGCTCAAAAGTTCTAATATGAATCATTTTTCATCTCTTTTTTTTCCATTTTTACAAAAGGCAGTAGTGAAGAGCAATGAAATCCAGAGAAATAAAAAGGTGGAGTCCAGAAAGAGAAAAGGAAATCTAAAAAAAAAAGAATATCATGCAAGTTTACAGTATGCTAGAGCTTAACATAAAGAAAATTATAAAATTATAACGAAATACTTGGTTGCAATATAAATGACAATCGATGTTGCTTATTAATAACAGAAGGACCTAAAACTTTTCAACAGACGGTCAATAGTTTACAACAAATTCTTAGACACGCTTTCTGTGTCAGATATTATTCCAAAAACTAACACATCTTCCCTGCAAAATAAATTAGATTATGAAGATTGGTAGGACCGTAGGAGTATACTTACTGACTCAAAACTTCATTGTATTTGAACACACAATCATAAAGCCTCCCTCCAAGGAACTGGGCAACCTCTGCATGCTTCACCTATAAAGAGAAAAATGGAATTAGGGTATAAAAACAAAAGAGTTAATTAAACAACTTTAAGTGGAGCAGAAAATGAAAAAACAAACTCATATTCCTACAACAAAAGTTTCATTTAATTGACATTTGAGGAAAGCAACAACAAAGCAATTGAGTTGAAGAAGGCAACTACCATTCCAATCTTGAGGGAATCACACTTAAATTGAGCATAAAGGTTTGTCTCTATTCCACGACCCTGCAAGCAGAAGTTAATATTAGATTTATACAAAATGTTGGAAACTTCAGCTAGTTTAAAACATGATCAGCCAAGTCAACTTAGTTCAGCTATACTAAGTAACTTCCATCATTATACCTTTCTATTCCCAGTATGGGAATATCCAGATAGGTATTTCTATCATTTTATTAACTTCCTCTACATATACTTTAGTATTATATCAGTTATCTGCACAAGTAAAAAGGTAATTTGTACCTTAATAAAGCTAAGACCAAACTGTTATGAATGGTAAAACTATCTTCAAGTGTCTTTTTCAGCAAGAGGAAAAATAGTGGGGGTGGGGGGAAGGCTCTCATTGGGATTAAACAGGTAAGACATCCAAGCACAAATCACCTTTTTTGTCAGTTAAACTTTACCTTCCCTGTTGCCATTCAAGTCCATGTTAGTAATACTATTTTGTATAATATGTCAGAAGTGAATGTCAAGAGATCATATTTCCTTCAAAAACTGAATTTTACTTACAATATATGTTAAAGTTGGATTTGTCCTGCCCACCTTGTCCTGAATAGATTGGGGGCAGGTTTGTCAGCGGTAGACTCTTACAAGGTTTCTCAACCCAATGCTTCCTAACTTATCAACCTAGATTTTTATCATTAGAAACCATAAAATAAATTTACATTCCAATTTAACACGTTGTCAATCATATATAATCGAAACTAATCAAGACGCACACCTGCTTCATGGCTGATTCAGATTCTAGATCAAAATTTATCAAGGGAAACAAACTCAAATGAATCAAAGTTTGATCAATTTGATAATTCTATTGTCTAGCATACCATCCCTTCCAATATAACTAGGTCAGCATCACTTGACAGGTATGCAAGCTCCTGTGATACCCTTGTCAGATCAATAACCTGTAAATGAGATTAAAAGTAAGATAAACTGCTATAGTACATATTTAAGAACCACAATTTTCCTATAACTGTAAAGCCATGAGACCTTAACTTTTCTCTTTTCCCACTATAACCTGGATATTTGTCCACTTATCCAAACCCACTTTTGAATGGTCAAATCAAAAAAAAAAAATTGCCTAGAAATCATTTAATATGAAAAATACCTAGAAATCATTTAGGATGGTCAAATCAAAAAAAAAATTTTTTTTTTTGATGAATAATGATATATATTAATATGAAAAATAAACTACATCATAGATACAAGTATATATGATGATCATGCTCTCCCCTTCCCCCAAGAGGCACCAAAAGCCTCACAAAAACCCAAGATTACACAAACAGAAGCTGAGAAATTAAAACCCCAAACGCTCCCATATAGTTGTAGCAAAGTGTCACATTTTAAGTTCTGCATTATCATTTTAGGAATTTACATTTGCTTTGTTTTGAAGCTGAATGATAATTTCCTTCTCTTTTAAAGATATGCACAGATTATATGTTTGCTTTGTTTTGAAGCTGAATGATATTTTCCTTCTCTTTTTTAAATATATATACAGATTACAACTAATAAATGTTCTATAGCTTCTTCTTGTGGATATTGTATTCCTTTTTAATGAATAAAGTGTCCATTATTCATTCTATGTCAAGTCCTTATATGACACAACATGGAGAATAAGTGAATCCAACACCTAAACACATTCCAGCAACTAACATTTGTACCTACATCCAGTAGATTGACATAGATTTATGACAATAAAAACAAAATTTTTTTTGTCAGCTACTTCCTTTTTTCTCAAGACACCCACATGTGGATCTTAATATTCTCATCTAAGCTACACAATCAATGCATATGGTGCTTCCTTGCCCAACATTCCACTCCATAGTTGGTAATAATACTTCATTCTTACCGGCAAATCATTGCCAGAATTGGCTATAAGTAGATTGGAAATATCGACGCCCATGAGCTGCCCATTTTCATCCTTTAACTGGTAAAACACCACAAGTATGTCAGAGTCATTAAGATGCAGAAAATATGAAGAAGTTAAGAAATTCCATCACCTTTGAAATAATCTCAATCAGTTCGTGGTAAGTTACATCATTGATAGAAGGCAAGTCATTGGCTGCTAGGACAACCTACATCAAGAAAAACACATTTCACCACATAAGCAAGAATGGCTGCCGTATAAAGTTTGGGAATGAGCCCAAATTTGCCACACATAGAATATATCTTAAATTAAAAATTAAAAAAAAAAAGCCAATTTACTTTGTCACCCGTAATTTCTGATGTAGAAATAAAGATCAGAAAGAACAGCATTAAGTGTGGGACAATACTGGCTAATTGTCCACAAAGCAAAAGTACATCAAGTAGAAGCAGTTTTGGATACAAAATGAAAACTAACGGCCACCAGTTTCACCTGCTTTTAGAGAATTGCAACTAGGGGTACTAGTTTGGGCAAGCTGAGAAAATGTAAACTGCTTTTAGGATCAGTGCTCTCTTGATTTTCTCAGCAGAACAAAGACCACCACGAATAAAATCAGTCAAGTCCAAATTTTATGGCCAGGTTGGTCAGTATTCAGCAAGCACAACCAGTACTATCGCACATAACCTGGTGCTTCCTCTCCATAAAGTAATGGGAGATATTATCTCTTCCTCAATTTGGTTGCAGGTTCAAGTCTCTCACCTGTAACTTACCCTAAACTTTCTATAAATGAATTATGATAAGTAGGTCTTTGCAAAACAATGGGCCCAATGAAAAGAGGGGCATGATTATGTGAATTTCACATTGGTAATTTGAGAAATAACGTGTATTTCAAGAAATAAAGCTCTCAAATTCCAGACAATTATATATCCGACCAAATCATGCAATAAAATAACTCCCTGTGACCTTGGATGCTAACTTTCCCAAAACATATGATCAGATTAATTATCTGAATCTGAATGCAAGTCCACTACATATCTTCCATATTCTATTGTTGGATCATTCCACACGTGACCCCATCACACATCTAAGATAGTTTGACGAATTTGGTACCAAAGCATGGATATGAAGACCAAAGGGTCCAATCAATAACCTATCATCCATTGGATTAACTGAGAAGCACGTTCCCATTGTCAATAAGAAGAAAAGAGAAAATTGGAAAGAACAGAGAAGCAGTATTTGGGGGATCCTTTTCACTGCCAAAGCAACTTGTGGACCACATACTTTCAATGCCCAATTAAAAATTTCATGAATGGTGGAACGCTCAACTTTAAACTCCCAAACAAAATGAGGAACCTGCTGGTACTACTGAAATGATCAATGACATAATCAAGGAGATGACAAAGGTCCAGGTTGCTGTCTGTGCAATAAAACCTAACAGGAGTGTGATTGGTCCACTTTATGAAATGAAGCATCGTGCCATTCACAGATGATCCTGTTCGAGTTATGTGACAAAAACCTCAGTGATCCAGATCATAGGCAATAACATGATCAATCAGAAGCAACAAGTAACCTATCTGATTAGGCATACAAACTGACAAACCTACTAATGAGAGTTACTGCATGACTATAAAATAAAATGTTATATAAAGGTTGCAAGACCTAGTTTACACAATAAATTATTGTGCAACCATAAGGAAATATATATTCATGAATATTAGTGTAAATGAAATGATAATTTTTAGATGTATGAATGAAATTATTAAGAGATACGTATAAAAAACCTAGTCTGACATTGGAGTAGCCCCAGCTTGGGGGAAAATAAAAGATAACTGACTGAGTCAGTTCCAAGTTGATATCTATATAAAGGCGAAGGGAAGACAAAAGAGCACATGAATCTAAGAACATACAGTAATAATCAAAGAAATGGCATATGATCAGTTGCGACAACAGAAAAGGACTCATGCTGCCAGCTAAGCAGAAAAAGGCAATGTGTGACTAATCTATTTAGCTTTTTAACAATTTCAATTCATGAAACATCTGCATTTTCTCCCCTTTAATTTTTACGAGGACAGAATGCTTAATTCCAACATTATGTCATCAATGTGAATTTTGGAACGTCTTCATTGCATAAGCTAATTGAGAAGTTTCAAGAATTGAAATACAAACTTCAGCAGTCAGAAAAAAATAAGCTTTATTGATCACACTAGAATTGGAAAATTACCAACTTGTAAATATCAACACTAAAAAAGGAAAATCAAGGGCAAACCTGTGTACCACGTCTAAGCAACTCTCTCGCAAATGGCAAGATACCCAAAATGATATCAGCACCAGAATTGTCAACAAAAATGATAGCCTGTTCACAAAAACAGATGAGCTTGTAACCATAGGATAAAAAGGAAGCCACTATAGTAAGTTATTCAGAAAAACTTTCAACAAGAAAAGAAGAAAAAGAGGTCTAAGATTGAAAGTAAAAAAAATAGTACTAACCTTTTTCCATGACTTCTTACTCCATTTCAATATAAAAGCATCCAAATCATCAATTACCCAAGGTCGAGGCACAAGATTCTGACAACTTGCCAGAAAGGACATCCCGTCCCGTGCAAAAACCTCTGCAAGCTTCAAAATAAATAAAAATGTGAATATATGTAAAGAAGTTGATAAATACATCACTTTAATTTTAGAATTAAAAAAGTTGCTTAAATATAATTTAAACCTCCAGTACCCATTGAATTACTAAAATACTGAATCCTGAAAATTTTTTAAGTATATAGTTTATGAATTACATAGTAGCCTTTGAAAATTAGTCTGCACGTACAGATCTCACCAATATATTAAACGCTATTAAAAACAATCAATTCAAAGGAAAAAGAAAATATTAATGGAAGCTTTTGAAGAACATTACCAAAATGTTAAATGCATCTGAATTAATTGCAATAGTAAAGCAGTATATGATGTTGTTCATATATTAAAATCTTTTTGAAATTGTGAGGGCAATATAATGTAGAAGGCATCACAGACATTTCGATGTTTTTAGGCATTTCTGCATGGAATCATGAATCACTTTGGCCTGAGTAGCATCAAATCAGCAGTCATGATAGATGGCATAGGAATCTCATTTACACCTCGTGCAATTCAGAGATGATTTAAACAAGATATGGTTGATATATCTTGGTAAAGCCCACGAGGAAAAAAAAAAAAGAAAAAAGAGAGAGAGAGAGACTATTTTAGTAGTTTCATTTACTTTAGAAGTGCTTTGATATTCTTAGTAAAAGTACTGGATGAGACTTAATAGTAGCATCTCTATTAAAGATTTCTAAGTCAGGAAACTAATTGCTCAGTTAGTGTTTCTATTTGTGAAAGGATTGAAAGAACGAAAGCATTTTTGATACACACTCAGCTAGAGCTTTTTTCAGATCCTAGTAGTAGTTCTATTTCTGTTGAAATTGTTTTGAGTCTAGGAAATATGAGGCTCTTGATGGTGTATCTCCATTATTAATCTTAATTAGCTACTGTTTTATTTTCTAAATATTCATTTTCTACTATTTTATTATTTTTTGTTTCTGAGTGATGGTGGCTTGTGATTGAACTTTATTCCATCTTATGGTTCTCAATATTGCTTGCAAGTCTTTGAAATAAATTTTTCTTCCAAGAGTTTTGTCACTACTAGTAAGAAAATTGCTGATTTTTCTGATTCCAATACAAAATTCTGCTGACATATCTTGCTAGAAAATCCATTCTCATTTAACCACCAAATTGTCACTTCTAGTTTTCTGGAAATCACAGCTTCTGAACTCCGAAATTTTAAAAAAAAATTTGGTTTCATATGTTCTGATGGCATCAAAATAAAGAGAATTGAGTGTCATTGATCACAATGTCAGAAATAATTTCCTGGCCCTCATGAAGCCAATATCAGCCTTACTCCATGAGTTATATATTTATTGGCACAGAACCAAGAACAAGATCAAAAACAGACTTACCTGTGCAGAACCAAGATCAAATATGTTCCCTGCAAATATTCCCCTGACCAGGTTTTCTACACGCTTGGCAGCATCTTCAATGGCATCATTAAGCTGAACAACGTCTGCAAATAGGGATATAGCCTTAGCATTCTCTTCATCCTTGTGCATTTCAATGTCCAGAAAAAAAATTAATTAGATTAGATAGAAAGAAAGCCACGAGCTAGAAAATAGACTGACATAATAAATAAATTTAGGCACTGACCTTAACTTTCTTGAATATGTCTCTAAAGCCCAATTCCTTGAGGACTTGCTCACGAAGTCTACATAGAAGCTAGAATAACCCAATAAGCAAACATAAATTCAGCCTTCTGTGGTGATATCTCTAAACAAGATTCCATCATGTATTGAAACCATGAAAGAACATAAAGGAGTCTGAATGACATTTTTCAGCTTACAATGCAATCAGGAGGCCCACCATGACTTTCAGGATCCTTTTTTAAGTCCTCGAGTAGTCCTGCATACCTTTCAACAAATAAACACAAATCAGAAAGCCTGCCACCATAATACATGTTGTGCATGATGTCAATATCGATAAATCGGTGGCATGCTGTGTATGTGAGCTGTCAATAGAACTTGTGTAATGGAGATTATATAATCTACAAATGCTTTACATGTGCAAATAATCATGTATAAAACTACACAACTCCAGAGGTACCAAGTGCAACACTTACAGGAAGGGAAAATTTATGCATAATTGATTTTATGTTCTAAGTTGCATCCAATCTTTTTAACCTTACAAAATGTCCAGTTCCTCTAGAGAAATTAACGTTTGTACATTTTTGAGAAACATAGAAAGGAAGTATAACCCAATATAAGTCCTGCCAAAATATGGTCCTGGGAGGGGTAAACTGACAAAAAAATAACTTTTGGCATTTTTATCCATAGAAGCAAAGAAAGGCATTACAAAAGTTTTTTGCATTCATTAGATAGGTCATTTTAGTCAGCTCACGGACTTTTGGTCATAAGCAAATAAAACCACAAAGAGTCTTATCCAATTAATGGCAACATAATGCCTTATAACAGACTGGTTTAGACTTTGGAGTATGACTCGCGAAAATTCGAATTTCACAAATTCACAACTGTACATTGATTTCACAGCAACTTGGTGGATTGTGGTGGTGGTAGTGGTGGATGGTGATAGTAGTGGGGTGTGTGGGTGGTGTGAGTAGTAATAAGTGATGGTGAACTTTCTTTTCTTTCAAAATCTCTACCTTTTTTGAGAGAAAATTATTTATGTTGGAGAGAAAGAGGGAGAAAAAATTTGGAGAGAAAATCTAATTTTTCTACATTCAAAGCAAACGAGAGAAAAGAAAATTTTAGCATTTTCTTTTCTTTTCTCCCCAAATCCAGGGTTCCAAACACAGCCATAGGGATACATGTAATGGCAGGAGATAGATGCTGCTCAAATAAAAATAAGGGGTACCTTTGAGCAAAATTTTCAGCTTTGACGTGAGCATCAGCAACAGAGGTGTCACTTTCTGCTCGTTGCCTGCATCAAACCAAGACAACGACTAGCGTGAAATTAAATCATATAAGATAATCACCGATTTAGTTAACACCTCTGTGCCCAGCGTTCCCAACCCCAAGGAAATAAATAAATATATAAAACAAAAAAAAAGTGCCGATAGGTGAGCCTGGAAATCGAATTAAGAAGTCGATCTCTTCACATCAGAAGATCAATAAAAATCCTCGATAAATGACGCCATACAACGTATAGAAAAAATAAAATATGTCAGAAGATATTATTCAAGGTACAATTTGTTTTTTAAACCTAAAATCTCCAAATAATATCTACAAACTACCAGAGATCTCGATCAAATAAAGAAAAATAAGCGAAAGATTAATAACGAGAAAGAAATCATTAACCAGATGTAGAATTGCTGAGAAGATTAAAAAGCAAAAATAATAATAATAGTAGTAACCGCATACCTGAAAGAAGGAATTGAGTTTAAGAAGAGATTAATCCAAGCAAGTTCAGTAGGAGTAGGCTTTCGAGGATTATCGGAAGGAAATCTGTAAGGAATCGTGCAAGCTCTATAATTCGATTCAATCGGAGTGATCAGCAACGGAAATGGCACCAGTTCTGATGAGCTTTCCATTATGAGTTTGCAATTTCTTTCTTCTATTCGTTACTATCTCCTTTCTGGGCCCTCTAAACCTTTTTGAGAATTGAGAACGATGAGAAGTGAAGTCACAGACGGGCAAGAAAAACCGAGCAAAACAAGTCCCAAAAAGGGGCTGTAAACGATGCCCACTCCCCAAGAGCATGCATCCTCTACAGCGGGGGCTGTAAACAGCCCCTCACATTCCATGTGGGCCCCACCATTCATTTGGGGGCCCCACACCATTCATGTGAAGGGCTGTTTACGGCGGGGGCTGTAGACGGAAAAACGTACCAATAGTCAGTGCAAAAATAGCAGTAACGGAAAAACGAAAAAAAAAACCAAAAGAAAAGGTGCGTTCGTTCACAGGTTCACTCCCTGAAAAATGAATAGGACGACTGTTTATGTAAACCGTTGGATCAAAAAGACCTTTTTCCTAAAGCCACTTTTTTATCTGTCGTTAGTGCCCTAACTTAGTAACTTATTTAAATTTAGCCATAACGAGTGATCTTGTCTACGAGTTCAACCTCTTAGATAATTTATTTCCTTAGTTGGTTTTATCTGCAGCCTTTAAATGAAGCTTCCACAAGATACAAACACATGTCTTGTGGCCGAAAATTGTTAATTGCGTGTTTGCATCTAAAGGACACGTGTTTATATCTTATGGAGGCTTCACTTAAGGGTTGCAGGTAATACCACCACAAGAAGTGATTTGCTAAGATTGGCTTGGCTAAAATAAAAAAAATCTTCCATGACGAGTTTCCCTACATCAGTTTCATCTTAGTGACTCACTTCTTTTACCCCAATTTTTTTCTTTATTTTCCCTTTTTTCAAAAAATATACCATGACGAGTTTACCTAAATGGACATCGTCTACATGTCAACCTTTGATTTTATCTTCTGATTTTGAGGACTATTAACGTTCAATAGGAATAGACATGTTTACGAATATGGGGAAAAAGGTTAGTAAATCTGATTGTGCACCAAGTTACTTGTCCATACCCTATTTGGTGCATGAACCTCCAATGCTTGTATATCAGTTAGAGCAACTTCATGTTTTATTACCTGTTCCAATAATGAAACATGCGTCTATGTCTATATATGAAGTCGTAATGTACGTGTGCTTCACTATAAAACAGCTGATGAAACATGGAATACATTGGGCTGACATCTGCTGCAGTGGCCGTGAGATGCAACTATGTGGAGTATCTTACGACTTGTGTTTTTTCAAGTGAGCCCCACATAAAGCAATAAATAATACATGCCGTGAGATGCTTTACATAACAGCATCTCATTACCACTGCAGTGAAAGGCTGCAGACGATTTCATCTCAAATACATTCACCTATAACAAAAAAAACGAGAAAAATAAAATGAAAAAGAGAGGAGGAAAAGTTTGGCATGTACAAAACCAATCATGAAGTGATGTGGCTCCCATCAATAGAATCTGCCCCTAATGGTTATGGATTGGTATTTTATAAATCAGGTTAACTGACCTTAATCTATTATGAACTTTTATATATATCAAGCATAAAAATTCATATTTTTATAAGTACAGGTCAACAACCCGCTGGTCCAGCTCCTTTACCATCCTAGTACATCTGGGCACAAAATCTCTTATCTACATCCAGGGACACCCTTTTCATACATATCGTGGGACCAAAACGTATTTCTTCTCCGAGCAAAAAAAGAGGAACCAAGACGTTTAAGAGAGGGCTAGAGAACAGCACAATTAAGAGAGAGAATCTTAAACTTAAACAGCACGATTAAGAGAGACAATCTTAAACGGGATCACGTCCCTACAGAAAGTCATCAGATTCGAATATACTGCTACCGAGAAAAAGGAAAAAAACTCCTTTACCACTGGGTCCTTCCATGTCCCTGCAATGCACTGAGGCTACGAAAGGCTGCTTATCGGAACAGCAACCATCCCATCTTTTATTACAACAACTTCGAGAATGCCATCAGATCTCAATTTTGATTTAGCAAGTCTCGGGTCAACAGGACCAGGAAGCCAAAAGGAAACGGCGAACGGTCCTGGTGGGCAGAGATGCTGGGTCTTCATATGAAATTCTCGTAAATGCCTCTTCACAGACCTTTCACCCGTCACTGTCATCCCACGGACATTAACCTTTCCATCACATTCAATCTCGCAGTTTAGGTACCCTGTCAGGATATGATTATCACTTCGTTAAGACATGAAATGAAAATTTTTTAGTTTCAGTATGGCACTTGCATCCTCAATAATAAAAGAAAAACAAATAGAAAAGTTGTTCCAAATGTCAACAGGTTTACAGTTGATCGGGTCTAGTTCATCCAACTTAACATCACCCTTCAACATCCTAGAACTAATAGCTCAGGCAAGTCCAAGGGTTGCAAGTATAACAGAAAAAGAGAAAACAATCAAGTTTCAATATCCAAAAAACCCCCACTTGATGCTAAAGAACTACAAACTAATATAAGTGTGATATCATGAAAAGCATCTTGGTACCATACCATTATCATAATTCATTACAAAAGGCACAATGTGGTGTAATAAAGGAATCAAACTCATTGATTTACACTAACCAATCAGTCTCTCTCACCCTAGTAAATTTCTTGAGGAAAAATCTAATTATTTGCCATTTTATTTGGAGACATGGCACAGGAATTGTAGAAGGAAATAAATAAAACTCAATTATACCTTAAGAAGAAAAATTACTACGCTTTTTTTTTCCTCCTAAAAAAGGAACACAATCAAGCAAAATCCTACATTGTCTCCTCAATTATATTTCTTATTAAAGCTTATGTGCCATGTATCTACTTATATGATTTTTTCCTCAGTCTACTGAGGGAAACCACTTCCTCTGTTTGCATGTGTATATACACATATGAGAAAGAGACAGAGAGGGAGATAGTCATGTACCAGCAAACATAATGGATGGTAGCGAAACAAACTCACCATGATTTCTGTCGATACCAGGTAGAGCGACTTGAAAAAGATATGCCATCTTACTTATGCCTATGTCAACAAGACCAAGAGGTGGTCCAGCTCTCCCCACTCTGGCTGTCCCAGTTAAATTCATTGATGACATTAAGTTGCACCCTTCCACACTTGGGGTGGCAACAAGTGTCATCATGGCAGGCCCCTCCATATTGCAGGTAACCTTCTCTTCGACTAGACGGTGATTAGATATCCATTTAGGAGTGATATGAGATGGTACTTGCATTTGCATTGGATCACTGAGGCGCCTTTTCTTTACACCATCCACACAGGTTCTGATGGAGTACTGCTTGTTTTGATCCCCGTCTTTCTGGTATCCATGGTCATACTTGAAGACTTTGTTTAAGTCAATCTTCAAATCATACATACCAGTTAAACGCCCGAATCTTTCAATGTCCCCATTTTTTATGTATAATTTATCAGGGTCAACAATAAACACAATCCCTGTAATAATTTTTTTACCATCGAATTCTATCTGCTCATGAAGTTTCAAAGGGAAAAAGCTGGTAAACTGCCTCCTGTCTGACAAGTCTGAGCTGGGCAAAGGTAGGTTTCCTTTGAAATACATGTGCAACAAGCATGGTTTCAGGACCATACTGGGATCAGCATGTCTTGCATGATAGTAGTACAAGCTCTCAAGCTCAGGAAGGGTAACATATGAAAGATCCAAATCATTACAATTGTACGGAGGCAAACCCTCGGTTAACCTCTGCAATGCTGACCGCCTTGGGACATCAGCCCTGACATCTGGGCCCAAGTAAGTCCCCATAATAAAACTGAGCAAGAAATGTTTGTCATCTGTGGATGCTTCAGCTGAGAGATTAGGAGGGCTGTTATCCTGCTGCATGTTCATGCTCTCCACTTTGCTCATTCCAGATTTGATCAGGAAAATATCCACCTATTTTAGGACAGAAAATCTTGCATTACGTTTGGAAAATATTAAAATTTGATAAAAATATAATGAATCTTCATAATAAATGAATTGAGAAGTTGGAAATCTCTCAGAAGGCTGCCATCTAGCTGCAAGAAAATCATTTTTCAGAATAAGGAGTGCAGAATTTCTCAGTCAACTCCACACCTGATCAAGGCTAAGAGACCATGGCATGGATGTAAAAAGGGCTTGAACTTCGAAACTTGAATCAAGTCACATACAGCTGAACCTAACTCATCACGATGTACGCTAACCTACATTAGCAGATCACACAACAGGTGATTGTGTTGCATAGAAATGTTTCACAATTAGAAATATGTTTTTTTACTCTTTCATTTTCTTTTCTCCATGAGGAAAGACGAGTTCTTTTTTTTTTTTCAAGCAATCTGAGGACTCAAACCCAGGTCTCAAGTACAAGGCAGACATGAGATCTTAAAATCTTAAAGAAACCTAGCTACAGCCTAAGAGTACCCAACTTCATGGACAACTGACATGATGGGGATTCCCCCAATTGATAAAATTTTAAAGACATTCATGTAAATAAGAAATCTTCTGCTACTTTTACCTGAATTGAGCCTTGCGACCGTGAGATGCCGCTGTGTAGAGCATCTCAAGGTCAGAGTTTTTATGTGGGCCCCATTTGAAATCTATATACTACAATAAAAAGCACGAACTACCTTAAGTGTTTTTTATATTCACATACCCAAAATATCCTTCCCTAAATATTTAATTCTACATATTCCTCTATTTAAAAATGTTTTTAAGAAACAACATAAAAGTAAATTACGAAGAGAGATGTTAACTAACTAAACAAGAGAAAGATCAATTAAAATTATAAATTACTAATTAAAATCGGATTACATATATATCATTATATTTAGAGTCTCTACTTAGACAAACAATTCCTTCTTTTTAAAAAAATAAATAAACTAAAATCTTCCGTTCTAGGATTTGCAAGATGAAAGGAAACTTTTTTATTCATTAAATTAAAGATGTTTATCCTTTAGAGTCAAACCCTAATGAAAAATTTCCTTTCGTCCAAGGATGGAAATTTCACATTTTGCCGACATTTCGCTAGGGGAGCTTCAGGGAAATTTCGAGAAATTTCACCGAAATATCGCCGAAATCAAGGAATATTTCGCCACATTTCCCCAGTGAGGGGAAATGGGGGAAATATGTGTTTTATTGTTTTTTTTAACTTTTCTTGTATTTTTTTGGTTTAATACATTCATAATAAATGCATATATGGGGAAATCTAAGAAAATCTGGGGAAATTTAGCCAGATTTCGCCAAAATCAAGGAAATTGGGGAAATCTCGTTTTCCCCATACATTTCGTGTCGTTGACCTTGCAAAAACGAAATTTTGGTGAAATTTCGCCGAAATATCGCAAAATGGCAAACGCCACTTTCATCAAACCCCAAAGACATTATTAAATAGTTTAAGAAGAAAGGTATTTTCCTTTCGTATATATAATTAAATAGTTAGAATAGGAAACACTATTCAAATTTATATAGTTTTTTTTATTAATATATATTTAATGTTATATGGTTAATACTATAAATTTCCTATTTATAGTTTTATTTTAGGGTCTCTACTTAGACAAACAAGTCCTTTTTTTAAATAAATAAACTAAAATCTTTCGTTCTAGGATTTGACAAGATAAAAGAAAAATTATTTTTATTCAATAAATTAAAGATGCTTATCCTTTAGAGTCATATCATATTGATAATCCACATGATCAATTCCAAATCATTATCTAATAAAACCAAACTAATCAAATCCCAAAAAAAAGGAAAAAAGAAAATCCTACTAAACTTAGAAATATTTTTTTAACTAATAATAGATTATTTTGACTATTAATTAATAATGTATAAGGATAATTTTTTAATCTTAAATTTTATCAATATTAATAGCCTGTTATCCTTTTTCGAAATTCTATTTTATTTTTTAGTTTCCATTATTTTGTTAAAAATAATTTAGCTCTTTTAGAGTACTATTCATAAGAAACCTAGCATTCCCTTGTTCCCCTTCCCCTTATAGTCAAGGCATTGTGTGGATTATGGTCCTCAACAAAAATAAACAATGCACACAAAAATTTAATAAATTACTATTTTGTTGTTGCCTTTTAACTTTGTTTTTTAAAACAACAAAATATGTACAATTTGTAAACAATCAGGAAGGTTGCCTATTTCTAGAATGCCATCTTTTGTAATATTAGTACAGTGTTAATATTTGTGTTAACACAAGTAATTCATCTCTTTAACTATTCAATTTTGGGTGCAATTATTTCGCATAAAATTTTCACAAATCAGGTGTGTCTTCAATTTGTCCCTCTGGAACCCAGTTTTGGTAGGAGCTACACTTGGTTATGGACTCATTACGAAGACTTACGAGTTATTTCTTGATCTCCATGTGGTGAAAATCCTGTATGTCTCCGTATAGTGATTTGCTTAAGAACAAGCTCAATGCTAAGAAGAGGGAGGGCAGTTGCTTCTTCTAAATGTAAAATATCTTGAAATGACTCCACTTGCAACGCATGTGCCCTCTCACTAGTAGTTACAAAAATGAAAAAAAACAGACCATGAGATGCTCCACACGGTAGCATCACACGGCCACAGTAGGGCGCAATTCAGGGTAACAGAAGATTTCAATCCTGAAATAAATGCTGATGGCTCATGATCTATCACCAAAAAAAAAACACAGCCAAACAGAACAGTGGGTTTATGTAAAGATAAATGTGTGTAATCAGATATGGGATGGCCAGTGTATATCCATGTGCAGGTTCAAAAAGTTCAATGTTAAAGGACATAAAAAATATATGATATGTATACTTTTTTGTCTGTGTGTGTTGCTTCTAATCCCCAAATTTCTGACGTGCACCACCATATTTTATATCTTTTAATAAGCACTTCATCTTTTTAAGCATTTGATGGTGCTACAGATTTTATCGAATTTCAAATGGTAACAAAAAAAAGGGAAGAAAAACAGGTCCAATGTACCAATTGATTAATGCTTTCAAATATGACAAATGACCACAACAAGCTATGAAATAGATATGTCTTCAAGCCAACACAAAGGTGAAGGGAAAAAATTATTCCCTAATGACCAAGAGCAATAAAGTTCAAATAGGTGAGTGATACTAAAGAGTGTGGTTCCCAAAATCTTAATGTGAAAAACATGAAAAAACACAGATTATGCACTGTGGAAAAACAGGGAAAAAATCTCATCAAAACCAGCAAGTTATCAATTGGGTCATAAAGTTAGGATTACATCCATTGTTCAAAACAATTAAAGAGTTTTCCTATGTCTGAAGAGTACAAAGTATATAACATCATACTTTAATAATCCTCCTTAGCTTGGATTAATAAGACGATAATTATGTATGAATTGGCAAGATCCTTGAGTGGTTATATGAGATAGCGTCAAATGGTTCTGTGGTCTTACACTTTTGTATACTCTTCGATGAAGGGCTACAAATAAGTACAAAAGACAAAATCTCATCAAATAGGTATCCTGATGTAATTAGATATTTGTAGGGATAGAAAGGCATAGTCAGATTAACTTAATTTTAGGAAGCATGAGAAGTTTTGGCCTATCATTCTAAAGGAGGTTAAGGACAGATAGATTTACCAGACATAAAAAATTTCATGGTACCATAAACAGGAACAAGATGCACAGAGACTAGCTCTATATCCTGAAACACTTTTCCAAAGAGTTGTTTAAGTTTCAAATATTAATGACTGTACTGAAGCTACAAAACTGAACATACAGATGGATTTCTTATCACCTACTCCAGCACATCAATCAAATGGCAATAGTATGCGACATGATGTCCTCAGAATTTTACGTTTGATCCTGTGCCAATCATGACAGGAGTAACAAAGAAGTTAACATCAAATTTAGAAAACCACTCAAAAGATTTGATACCAAAAAGACCTCCAAGAAATCAATATGATTAGTTGAATCCTTTTTTAATTGGATATAATGATTTACAGCAAGGAAATGGTGAAGGAACCATCTCTTACATGGTGGTGGATGTTGCAAAAAGTTAACCAAAAAGCAGAATAATAAGAACTGGTATGATTGCACAAGCACAAAAGCTAGAAAAGAATTAACACAATGGCAAATTATCCATTACATTTATAGCTATCATCATCCACTAAGCAGTCAATTTTTTCCTAAGTAGGAGACATCCATTTCCAATATGCATAAGCTGAGTTCAGATCAAATAAAAGGGGTGATATAGAATGAGAAGCTGTAATTTGTAAAAGAAATACACATAGTGAGTGTTGTCATTTTCAAAGGTAATTCAAGCCAGAAACCAAGCAATGGAGAATACTTAAGATCAGAGCACGAGCAAGCAATTATCAGTTCAAAATACAAGTATCAGATCAAGCTCTCCTCTCGGCTACCAAACATCTTATTGCTCAACGGCTTCCAGCAACAAGAGTCCCCAGTGTTGATCGAGAACATTACAGAGAGCAATGCATGCGAATTAAACAAACATTCGAATAATAGGTCGAATATTGAAGGACCAAAGCGTTAGGATCACCTAAAAAGCAATGCAAACATGGGAAAACGAAAACCCCAAAGAGACAAACTTGATTCGACGTCTCATCAGTCCGATCCTACTGATGATCCAGGACAAGATACACATGATTGTCTCACGCCCGTGTAGTTCAAATTTGTGGATTCTTACCGAAATGTCTCGGCTCGTGTGGCCTCAAACCCTAAAATCAGCCATTTCAGCGATCATTTCAGAGGCCACACAAACTAAAGCAACCAAAAGCTCAAAGAAAAACTGATATGAAACTAAAATACGGGCCAAAAAAGATACCAGAGAACAAGAACAAGAGAACACCGCAATAATGACAGTTTCAATTCCGGAAAATGTCAAACAGCAGGAAAACGATGGTTTACTTCGAGTAACTCGTCGGACCTCCGGCGACCATTAGGCGTTTTGGCTTTCTTTTTTCTCCCAGAAACAGAACACTCTGTAACCGTGCAAACACACTGACTCCACGCCGGGCTCTGCTTTCAGAATTAGTGCACGTACCGTCTAAATACTGTGTATCGTGTCTTTGTCCAGATTACAGAATCACTCTCACTTGTCAAAAATAACAAAAATAGAGCAACTGCATTCAATTTCCCTTCTGGTATTTTTGGTAACTAAAAATTTCTGTTTCTGCGGCCTGAAAGAGAATTTTAGACGATGCCCACTCGAATTGAGCGACTCCAACAGCGCCAGCGGTATCCGAGATGGTGGCACCAAGCTTAATCCTTTTTCATGAGAACCCATGTAATGGACTGGACCCCCATTTCAAAGCGTGATATCCGTCAGCTGACATTGTATTTTGGGTTGTAGGTCCATGGGCATACGTCCGTCCGTTTCACGCTACAACCATGGTTCCAGTGAAACCGCTTGTTGTATTTGAAAAATTAATAACTTTAAACTATCCTTTTGAAGATTTAATAAACAGATGACAATGCCGTAATATGTCGTATGTACAATGATTGTGGAGGATTTCTACCTAATATCCATAGTTTCATCGTATATCAAGTGATGAGGTAAGATTCGAGCTTGAAATTCTGTGTCCAACATGGCTTTTAGCTTTTCCTCATTTTAAAATTCGTTATGTCACATCAGTATAATCTAAGTGGGCCCACATAAAACATTTACAAACTAGTGTTTTGTAATTTACTACGCGCAGTCCCCTAGTCTAACCATAGTGGAAGTAGGTGTATCCTACCCAAGTAACCCAATGTACCTAGTTTGGCTAGTTAATCAAGGCCCAAATTCACTGCAATTTTTCCATGCATTAGTTTATGCTGTCCTACTTACGACAACCCCTATTTTAACATCAATCCGCTGGCCCCTTCGAGGACTGGGTTGGTTCAAGCCCTGTATTGGATTGACAAGTTTACGATTCCTTTTCCGCTACAGACCAAACGCCGGGCAGTAATGAGGAATTCATACACGCTTTGCAATGGAAGGAGCAACTAGTCATTGCATGAGTACTTTCATGGCCGTTGCTCTTATTGGGTGCAAAGGGAAAGAAATTGATAAGAAAAAATTGCCAAATGTTATCTTGTAAATTGCAATGCTAACTATAGATTAATTTCTAATACAATCACGCAACCAGATTACACCTACGAAAACCTGACCAATGCTGATGCTTCCTTTAATTTGTACCGAACCATATCGCATGATCAACTGCATCGCCATGGCCGGTGCAACGAATCCCAGAGATTGATCACACCATATTCAGCCAACCAATGCCCTCACAATCATGAGCCTCCTTGAGCAATTAGCAACATCTTTCAGTTCATTAGGAAAAAAGAAAAATAGGATTCCGGGGTTGATCAGAAAGCTTGCCTTTCTTGCCTCTTTTTCTTTTACCCTTTAGCAACTGAGTCTCACTTTTTTGCCTTCGCAAACCTTAGGCACCGATACTTCTCACCACTTACAGTGATTTCAAGAGCTCCGTCTTGGTTATCTTGATTTGAAGCAGTTCCCATGAGAACACTTTTTTCTTTCTCAAGGTTTTCCCTCTCTATCTTTAGCCTTGCTTCTTGCCTAGCAATCTCAGCCTGAAAGAAACTTACATTTAAAGTTCAGCAATTGACACTACACTGTTTGGGGCTTCGAAATCAACATTGAGCTACAGGATAAAAAATTTCAAATGAATTCAAGTTGATTCTACTTTTTGCTCCTAATCTAAAGCTAGTTCTAATTTAATGCCTATTTTGGAAGTTTCCAGAAATCAAGCACATAATTAACTGCAGGCATACAAAAAATTACAATAAAAAAACGGTTAAATAACAACAATAATAAAGTAATAGTTATGATCTTAAACATCCGAATCAAGTGTTATATTCACCATTTAAAATCTCATTCGTAATTCAGAATGTTCGCCTGAGTTACTCAGATAGGATAAGTTGCAAGTTTCCTCGCCCTAAAAACTATTAACTAGGTAATTTAATAATGTAAATCCCAAAACTTGAATTGACTTTCAGGCTGATTAACCATGTTGTGGATTAAAAAAAAGCCTTTTAAATGACTCATAATCATCATTTATCACCAAAAATATTCATTTAATTTTATAATGACAAGGCTGGCAACTCGGCCAAGTTACCTGAGTTATTCGGACAGGTAAACTTCCCATGTACCACCCCTGTTTGGGTTTTTAGACACTAGTTAATATTGGAACAGGTAAACCTCAAAGACAGCAAAACACAGCGTAGTGAGCCTTCATAGATGATCCAAGAACCCAACATAACTATTTCTGATCTAAAATTCGTGCAAGAAACATGAATCCCATGAGATTACTGTTGATTCAAGGATTGATTATTGACAATAGTCATTCATCTGTCAAACAGTTCCAGGACAGAAGTTGTCCAAATAACGGAGTAATCATTGTCACATAGCAAATGGCAACTTATGGTATGGGACTGCAACAAACATGGAAGTAGATTTCCTCTAAAGAAAAATAAGAACCAACACACAACTTAACCCATTTCTTTTTACTGGAATTGAAAACTATATACAACTTTAATGAAAAACTAAAATGATGCATAGTGAAACATAACTTTTACAAAACAAGAAAGAGACAAGGACAGAACTAGGGGAGAGGAAGCTATCATGCATTACTATAAGTAAAATATTCTACTCCTTTAGGCAGGAATTGCAATCACCAATCTGCACCTCAGTACAGAGATACCTTGTTGGGCAGCTCGATAATAGTGGTATGATACAACTGTATCTCAGTCAAGAAAAAAGGCTATTATCTTGAAAATCATGATTTCAGCTTCATTTATACTGGCAGTATTACATGCATTTAAAAGAATCAAGATATGGTCCAATTCTGTGGAGAAGATGATCTGCTTGGCTTTGTGGAAATTTCCTGTTTGAAACAGCAATCATGCATCTAACCCTTGATGGCTGGGATAGGCTTGGATGAAGATGAAGATGATGAATAAACAATCCCTTTGCACCTACAGGATCATATTGAGTAAAAACAATCCTCCTCAACCTTGGATGAAGCTATACAACATTTAATTTGCATGTGTACAAACAGATGCTCCTAAAAGAAGAAGAAGGTGATATTGACCGTGGAATGGGGTTTCATTAGAAGTTCTGAACATGCAATCACAGAAGGAAAAGGAAAAGAGATGCAACAAAGCAGAAAAATCAAGAAAGATGGTAAATCATTCGCCTCCAAGATTTTATACTTGCTTCAAATGTGAAGCCGCTAATGGGTTCGAATCAGAGCAAAGGGAGAAAAAACCTTACAAAGAAACCTATTGTAATGGACAGGAACTATGGAAGTACATAACTTCTGCTTATACAGCAGCACATCATTCATAAGTTGCACACAATTCACCTTAAGAATCTCATGAATAAAGCTATTAATTGGGAAAAGAAGCAATCACACTCATGGAGTTAAAATGACAGGAATCATCGAGATTCATAACCACAACGATAGTATCCTTCTTTCTTTTCTTCCAAAGCTTTAAAGCGACATAGTGAATGCTAATCTACATGGATGGAGGAGACGTGCAGAGTAAAAAACAGTAACCAAAAGCAAGCCCTCTGTTGAGAATCTTCAGATCTTCAGGAAAGATAGCAAAGTTCAATAGATTTTTCATTTGGGATTTGGAATACCAGAAAAAGGGCATGGTGATCGATCAGTCTGAATGACAAAGGTGTGCCACTGTAGCTGGTAAGAAATATTGCTAAAACACTGGCGGAGCTATGCAATAAACATGCCTGTCACCCGAGCAATCAGGTGCTCCGCTAGACAATATACCTGATCATGAATTTTCTTTACACACACACATTGTGCCAAGACTTCTGTTCGAGTTTACACTATGCACATCAGCTACCTCCTACTTGGTGATACAAAATAACTTAATTAATTTAGAAACAAGTATTAATTACCTCATTTCCTTTTGGAAAGGCTATAAAAAAAATAAAAATTAAAAACAAAATCTTAGCACACATGTTCTGCTTTTCTGAGTTTCTGTAATCAAAACAATAAAAAATCGGCCAAAAAAAAACCAAATCAAGATTCCAACAAACATAAATAAGTTTCCGAAAACCTAATATAGAGATTATGAGAGGGCTAACATGGGGAAATTTATTATCGTATGATGAAACCCTAGACTTAATAACCACATAGAAAGTTCAGTATGTAATCTTACTGCTGCTCACACTACCTCGCGATGGGAAAGTTCAGCCTTCCAAGCCGCTTCTCTCTCGGCCACTTCCCTTTCTCTCTCCTGGATGTAACTCTGCATTTCTCTCTCCTTCATGATCCTATCTTGGATGTCTGCATCGAGGGCTTCCTTCAGTTCCTGCACGAACTTATCGACCACGGTCTTTATTCTCAAAGACATATTGAACCCGATAACCGCAATCAACGGAATAAACCACACAAAGATTGGCTTCTTGCCATTTTCATCCCTTCTTTTCTTTCAGAGAGTCGAGAAAATATCCTTCAGCAAACAAAATTTTCCCAGCTAGGGTTTCCTCTGCTATTGAACCCGTTTAAGAAAGGATCAGGGTAGGTAGCTCTGGGGAAGAAAACTTGCGTTAACAGAAACGAATCGATGCTTCTCTCTGAAAGGAAGCGTTAAACGGTAAACACTTCCAAAAACACAAAAACTTCACCTTTTCCGTTCGATATACTGATAAAAAAATGCTAGTTACACTCGCGCATTAGCCATACTCGCGCTCTCGTCCAGCGTGTCCCTACATTAAGTACATTCTAGGCGAATATGGGCGAGTATGAGCACAGCACTGCAGCGAACTTTTGTGGAACCGCTCTGGTTAAACTTTGGTCTGCGTTAACGCAACCCGGAAATCTGCTTAAACCATCTGTGAAATTTAAAAATTCGAACGTTGGCCATGAATTGTCTGTCAAAAACTATTTTGTCACCTTCCTTCCCGACGGTCCTCCTGCCTCGTTTGCATGCTCGTATCCATCTCAGAACCCGTAAAGATAACCATTTAGCCTCATCAACTCTAATTGATGATTTCGCCAGATTCTGTCATCAAAAAGACCTCCCCAAAGCCATGGAGGCCATGAATTCCATGCAGAAACATGGAATCTGGGCTGACTCAATTACCTATTCGGAGCTTATCAAATGTTGTGTTGCTCGCGGAGCCATTGAAGAAGGCAAGCTTGTCCACAAGCACGTTCATTCAAATGGGTACAAACCTAAAATGTTTGTAAATAATATCTTACTCAGTATGTATGTTAAATTCAATCTCCTCGACGATGCACGCCAGTTGTTCGATAAGATGTCCGATAGAAATGTTGTTTCATGGACCACGATGATATCAGCTTATTCTAACAGTAGGCTCAATAAAGAAGCCTTGAAATTTTTTATTCTGATGCACAGAGAAGGTGTGAGACCCAATATGTTCACTTTCTCCTCGGTCTTGAGAGCTTGTAATGGGTTGTCAAATCTTAGTGAGCTCCATTGTAGTATATTCAAGACAGGTTTGGAATCTGATGTCTTCGTTCGTAGCGCCCTTATTGACATTTACTCAAAATGGGGGGAGTTGCAGAATGCGTGTTGTATTTTTGATGAGATGATAACGGGGGACTTGGTAGTTTGGAACTCCATCATTGGGGGGTTTGCTCAGAATAGCAGTGGGGATGAAGCCTTGAATCTCTTTAAGAGAATGAAGAGAGCTGGTTTCATGGCTAATCAGGCTACATTAACGAGTGCTTTAAGAGCTTGTACAGCTTTAGCTTTGTTGGAAGTGGGGAGACAGGTCCACGTACACATGCTGAAGTTTGAGAGAGATTTAATCCTGAATAATGCACTTCTTGACATGTACTGCAAGTGTGGGAGCCTTGAAGATGCAAAATCTGCATTTAGTCGAATGCCTGAGAGAGATGTGATCTCTTGGAGCACAATGATAGCAGGGCTAGCACAAAATGGATACAGCAGAGAGGCTTTGGAGTTGTTCGAGTCAATGAAAATTTCAGGAACCCAACCCAATTACGTCACCATACTTGGGGTTCTGTTCGCTTGTAGCCATGCTGGGTTTGTGGAAGATGGGTGGTATTACTTCCGATCAATGAAGAGGCTTTTTGGAATTGATCCTGGAAGAGAACACTATGGTTCCATGATTGATCTTCTTGGAAGGGCAGGGAAGCTTGATGAAGCGGTCAAGTTCATCCATGAAATGGAATATGAACCAGACGCAGTGATCTGGAGGACCCTGCTTGGTGCATGTAGGGTCCATCGAAATGTTGATCTCGCGATCTATGTCGCAAAGCAAATTCTAAAACTGGAACCCCAGGATGCAGGGGCTTATATACTCCTATCTAACATCTATGCAAATTCTAACATGTGGAAAAATGTTACTGAAGTAAGGAAAAAAATGATAGACAGAGGATTGAAGAAAGAACCGGGATGCAGCTGGATTGAAGTCAATAAAGAGGTCCATGCTTTTGTTTTAGGGGATAAGTCGCACCCAAAGATGAGTGAGATAAACAAGGAGCTTAACCATTTGATCATGAGATTAACAGAAGTGGGTTATGTTCCAAACACAAATTTTGTTTTGCAAGACGTTGAAGGAGAACAAAAAGAAGACTCACTCCGTTATCATAGTGAGAAGTTGGCTATTACATTTGGTCTGATGAACTTGTCAAAGGAGAGGCCTATTAGGATCATGAAAAACCTCAGGATATGTGGTGACTGTCATGTCTTTGCAAAACTTGTGGCCAAGATTGAACATCGGCTTATTGCGATCAGAGATCCCATTCGATACCATCATTTCAAAGGTGGGAATTGCTCATGTGGGGATTATTGGTAGCAGAGATAAACAAGATCTTTTGTTGGTTCCCTCATCTTGTGCATGACCATGACCCATTTTGACCAGTAGCAGTCAAGCATTTTCTGAAGCCAGCAGCATTATTGGATATTTATAATTTATCTGATGAAGGCTTGAGATGATTTGGAAAGTAAATGAAACATGGAAAATTTTTTGGTTTACCTCTTCAAAGTGATATCTTGCTTCATCTATATACCGGGTTGGAAAGTAAGCTCTTGAGTTTTTTATGGTTTTGTTCCTTTAATGTTTGCTAAATGTCATTAGTTTTGTTTTTATACATACTATTTTTTTTAATTAAAAAGAGAGTAATATCTGTTAGTACTTGTATGCAATTGCATAAATTTGCTTGGGATTACTTTTACTTATACTATATAATATTGGGAGAAATAGTCAGGGCCATTGAAAACCAACAAGATGGAACTTAGGATGTGTGTTCTCTGGTCTATTATTATGGCATGAATCTATATGTTGGCATATAAAAATTTATATGTACGATAACAATTGGGCATGGAAACGATATTAGAATTGCTTCTTTTTATGGATTGACATCGCAAATTTTGTGAGCACTAGTAGGTTAGTTTCTTTCCACAGATACCTTGAAAGGCTAATAACATCAGCATGTTCCCTATATAATCACCTGGCTTTGCTTAGTCATCTTAACAATGTGGATCAGGAAATAACTTATTGTATCCTCAGAAAAAAACCATCAGAAATTTACCCATGTTTGTTGAAGAACAACATCCTTGCAACATGCAATTCTGTGCTTGTGAAATGATTTTCTCATGAGCTTTTTATTCAGTAAATTGCTTCTTAACTTGGTCTTATTTTGCTTCATTCCAGATAAGCTTTCTGGGTTCTTGTTTACATATCTGTGACTGGTGGATTCACTTCCTTGTCTTCTTTCTGTATATTATCTAAGGTACGAACTCATCCTTGGCTAAAAACTCTTCAATTTTCTTTAAATTTGTTCTTGTTATGCTGTAGTGCACTAACTTAGTTCGGTCAAGTGAGACTTACTTCTGAAATTCAAGTGTTGACTTTTCTTATGTTTAAGAAGCCATATCTGGGTATGACGTTAAGAACCTTGGGCTGCCAGCGAGAAAATTGGAATATTTTTGGCCAAGGATGAAATTATCAATATATCATCCCGAGCAAAACAATACAATTTGTTGATCTTTCCACATAAGAAAACATATAGTTGCATCACATATTATAAATGTCAAGTGCCTAGGTTCAAATCATTCAATCTGTCTAAGATTTCTGATGTGATAATGGGTACGCTGTTTAGCTTGATTAACTTTATGATCGATTTTACTTTTCTTGAATGGATTGTTGTCTGGAAACTGTAGCTTTTCAGTTACAAAATCAGATTTTTGGCTGCAATCCAATGGCATAATTAATTGCTCGATCGATAGCAGAATTACTGTCCATCAAACCAAGAAAACCACAAGGTTGCAGAAATGAGTCGCTTTTATTTCTAAATTTACAGGTTCATGAAAAAAGGCATGCATAAATATGTTGAAGCTCATGCACAGACAAAGCACCTTACCAATGCTAGTGTTTTTATTTTATTTATGATTGGAATTTATTTGTTCATATGTAATGCATAAAAGGCTAGTGCTCGAGGTCACATGATTGTGTTCTTGATTTGCTTTATTCATGAACAAACCAACAAGCAACAAATTTCAAAGTTTGCTTAGGCAAGAACCAGAGCTAATGACTGAAGATAACTTGCTCCAATATTGTGTTTGTGTGCGTGCATTCATGTTTTTGGTAACTTCAATTTGTTTTACAGGACAAAGAATCTTACAAGGGAACTAATGACTGAATATAACTTTTTTTTTCTTGGTTAGGACTGAAGATAACTTGCGCCAATTTCATGTTATTTACATTAGTTATATAACCTCATATATTAACAAATACTTATATCCTATTATTGAGCAAATTCTTCCATTCCAAGATTTTTTTTTTACCCATTGTTATAAATAATTATCAATGTGTACATACCGTAAAAATCTGCCACTGCCTCTGACAGTGTTTGAGAAAAACCACCTTGATCAATGGTGGAGACGATTGTGTTTATTATAGAAACAGAGTTTACAAAAATAACATGATACCGTATCTGTACAGGAATCAAGAATAGAAGGTGAATCAAGAATAGAAGGTGAATTACAAATGGTAACTATTACAAAGGGAAACAATATATTGTGTAATCAATGAGGATCATGCGAATCCTCAACACCCCCCCGCAAGCTTAGCGTAGGATTGGAGCAAACGCAAAGCTTGGATCGGAAAAAAGTGTACAAGGACCGAGATACACTTTTGGTGAAAATGTCAGCAATCTGCAGATTGGAAGGAACATGTTGAGTAGAGAGAGTGCCAGCAGCAACCTGTTCTCGAACAAAGTGATAATCCAGGTCAATGTGTTTGGATCGTTTGTGAGAAACAGGATTAGAGCTGAGAAAGATTGCACTCTTGTTATCACAAAGTAAGAGTGGTTGACGTGTAAGAGGAATCTGAAGATCATGTAAGAGATTTGATAACCAAATAACTTCAGCAGCAGTGAGAGCAAGGGCACGATACTCAGATTCACAACTGGAGCGTGAAACAGTAGGCTGCTTTTTGGCGCTCCAAGAAACAAGATTGTCACCAAGGTAAATGGAGTAACCGGAGGTGGATCGGCGTGTGTCGGGGCAACCTGCCCAATCAGCATCGGAGTAAGCAATAATGCCAGTGGAGGATGACCGGGAGAAAGAGAGACCATAGTTGATAGTGCCTTTGACATACCGAAGAATCCTCTTAACAGCTTGAAAGTGATCATCAGTTGGGGCATGTAAGAACTGACTGACTGAATTAACAGAATGAGCCAGATCTGGACGGGTGATGGTTAAATATTGAAGAGCCCCGACAAGAGAACGATAGAGTGTAGGATCAGAGAAAGGGGAGCCAGCGGAAGATAGCCTCTGTGAGACAACCATGGGGGTTGAAACAGGTTTGCTTTCAAGCAGCTGAGCCTTGGCAAGAATATCACGAGCATATTTGGTTTGACTAAGAAAGAGACCGTCAGCTGGATAAGTAACTTCAAGACCGAGGAAGTAACTCAAGTTACCCAAATCTTTAATAGCAAACTCTGAATGCAACTGATGAATGAAGCGGGTAAGTAGAGAAGAGCTGTTGCCTGTGAGAATAATATCATCAACATAGAGAAGAAGATAGATTAGATCACTTTTGCAACTGAAAACAAATAAGGAGGTGTCTGCCCGACTGCATTGAAAACCAAGTTTGAGAAGAAAACTGCTAAACCGTTGGAACCAGGCACGAGGTGCTTGTTTCAAGCCATAGAGTGCCTTCTTCAAGCGACAAACATGATGGGGAAACCGAGGATCAACATAACCAGGGGGTTGCTCCATGTAGACAGTTTCGTTAAGAAGACCATTCAAAAAAGCATTTTTAACATCGAGCTGATGTAAGGGCCATTGCTTGGAGACTGCAAGGGAGAGAACAACACGAACAGTGGAGGCTTTGACAACTGGACTGAAAGTGTCAGTGTAGTCAAAACCAGGCACTTGAGTGTATCCTTTAGCAACAAGACGAGCTTTAAATCGATCAATAGAGCCATTTGACAAGTACTTGGTACGGAAAACCCATTTGGAGCCGACAATATTGGCATTTGAAGGTCGGGGAACTAGATCCCATGTGCCATTAGAAATAAGAGCCTTAACTTCATCATCCATAGCAGCAAGCCATGCTGGATTTTTGGCAGCAGATTTAAATCCTCTTGGTTCAGCAGTAGAAAGTAAGGCATGAAGAAGACCATGGGAACCCGATGGATACAAGTAGCTGAGATGGGCCGGGTACCGTGGTTTGAAAATTCCAGCTTTAGCTCTAGTAATCATGGGGTGCTGCAATGAGGTGGACGTTCCAAGGGAGAGATCTGAACCATTAACTTGGAGAGTAGCAACATCATCATGGAGGACTTCACGAGTGTGATCTGAACCATTAACTTGGAGAGTAGCAACATCATCAGGAAGGTTGTCACGGGCTTGAGCTGCAGTAGAAGGTAGGGATACATCTTCATGATGGGCCGAAGTAACGGGCTGAAAATTCTGCACATGCTTAGATAATTCATTAGAGCAAATAGTGCATGGATTTGAAACCGATTGTGTAGGAGTGGGAAGATAGGAACTAGATAATGGGCTTGGAATGGAAACGGTCATAGTAGGTTCAAAAAAATTAGAAAAATCCAAGGTAGAGAGAGGTTGGGCGGTGGTATTGTGGGAAAAGGGAAAAAAAGATTCATCAAAAGTGGCATGCCTAGTGATATAGATACGAGAGGTGGTGGTGTCTAAGCAACGAAATCCTTTGTGAACAGTGCTATAGCCAATGAAAATACAGGCCATGCTACGTGGAGAAAGCTTATGAGGCATATAATCACGTAAGCAAGGGTAGACACGACAACCAAAGGGATGAAAATTGGTGTAGTTAGGTGATTTACCATACAATACCTCAAATGGTGAAATACCTCCAAGAAGAGATTTAGGCAGCCGATTGATGATGTAGGTTGCAGTGCTGAAAGCGTCAACCCAGTAACGTGTGGGAACATGAGAATGAAAAAGAAGAGCAAGCCCAGTTTCTGTAACATGACGGTGTTTCCTTTCGGCACGTCCATTTTGGGAAGGTGTATAGGGACAAGACATTTGATGGTGGATACCAAATGAACGAAGGTGAGATTGAAATCGATGACTGGTAAATTCAGCCCCACCATCACTTTGGAAAATTTTAATTTTTGTAGAAAGCTGATTTTCCACAAATTGTTGAAATTGAAGAAAAATAGCAAAGAAATCTGATTTCAATTTCATGGGGTAAAGCCAAGTAAATCGTGAGTGATCATCTATAAAAAGCACATAATAGAGAAAACCCATATTGGATTTAATTGGAGAGGGACCCCAGATATCACAGTGAATAAGACCTAAGATAGCAGGAGATCGGTGATTATTGGAAAAAGAAGGCAATCTATGACTTTTAGCAAGTTGACAAGTATGGCATAGAGATGGTTTTGGAAGCAAAGAGGTAAGATGCAACTGTCCTTTTTTATTCAAAAGAGAAATAATTGAATGATTAACATGACCAAGGCGAGAATGCCATAACTCATAAGAGCCTCGTAAGGACTTATTTTTAAGGACAGACAAGAAAGTAGAATGACCACGTTCCAGCACATACAGACCACCATCTCTTCTACCGGTTGCCATCACTCTTCCCGTCAGTTGATTCTGAACAGTAAAAGCAGTGTTAGTAAAAGTAACAGAAAGGGGAAAATCAGATGTTAATTTGCTAATGGACAAAAGATTTTTAGAGATATGGGGCACAACTAAGACATCTAAAAGTGTAACATTGGAAGATGGAGAAACCGAACCAGTGTGGGTGATGGGAAGAGACGCTCCATTTCCCACAACTACACAGTCCTTACCATCATATGGTCTAGCCTTGGCAAGTTGAGAGGGGCTAGACGTCATGTGTGCAGATGCACCCGTATCAACATACCAGTCCGATTCAGGTCCTTCAGACATAGAACAAGAGCCTTGAAAAGTCTCTGCCAAGTGAGCATAATGATCAGAACGTTCATAACGATTCCTACAGCGATCAGCAGTGTGCCCTTCGGTTTTGCAAATTTGACAACGAGGTGTGTAGGTCCGTCGACCACGATCATTGCGACCACCATTTCCACGACGACTGCCACGTTGATTACGAAAGTTCCAACCCCCACGAGAACGATTAGAGGAGGTATGTGTGGCAGTGAAAGCAGCAGCAGGGACTGGAGTATTCTCAAGAGATTTCTGAAAGATATCAAAACTCTCAGCCTTGGCAACAAGATCTCGAAATGGTGGTAGTGGAGTGAGGGCCATTTGAGTGGTGGAAAAACTGGAGAACTCTGGTCCTAAACCTCTTAAAAACCAATGAGACTTATCTGTAGCATCAACTGGACGGCCTATAGCAGAGAGTTGATCACACAACGCCTTGAAGGAGCGAGAGTAATCAGTGATACTTCTGCTACCTCGTTTGATTAATTGCAGATCGTCTTTAAGCCTAAGCTCTCTTGATTTAGAGCTATGGCTGAAAGATTGCTCTAGAGCGAGCCAAACCTCACGAGAGGTGTTACACCCAACAACCTCAGCTAACGCTTCTTCTGAGAGAGAAGAAAGAAGAAGGCTGAGAATGCGACGATCTTGAAGCTTCCATTCATGAAACTTCGGGTTGGGGTTAGAAGAAGATTCTGTAGAGACTGTAGGAGGAGGTGGGATGATTGAGCCATCAACGAAACCAATAAACTCTTGACATTCAAGAAGAGGAAGAAGTTGGCTTTTCCAAAGAAGAAAGTTAGAGGAAGACAACTTTACTGTGACCATGTGTACCATGGTGTTGAATGACAGCGATGAAGAATCAGAAGCCATAAGGATCGAGTGGGAATCAAACCTCTAGTGGCTTTGATACCATGACAGTGTTTGAGAAAAACCACCTTGATCAATGGTGGAGACGATTGTGTTTATTATAGAAACAGAGTTTACAAAAATAACATGATACCGTATCTGTACAGGAATCAAGAATAGAAGGTGAATCAAGAATAGAAGGTGAATTACAAATGGTAACTATTACAAAGGGAAACAATATATTGTGTAATCAATGAGGATCATGCGAATCCTCAACAGCCTCCCCCGGTAATTCTCATCACGGCAGCAAAGCTTCCCATAACGGAATCAGAGGGCGGCACGACACAGG
Organism: Buxus sempervirens; assembly: GCA_947561395.2. Classification (NCBI taxonomy): domain Eukaryota; kingdom Viridiplantae; phylum Streptophyta; class Magnoliopsida; order Buxales; family Buxaceae; genus Buxus; species Buxus sempervirens. Next base: position 683,399 of record OX387184.1, on the reverse strand, counting down.
TACGCCGCACCGCTCTCTCTCTCTCCCCTCTCTGTACGCTGCACCCCCTTTCTTCCTTCTTTCCCTTCTCTATCTCTCCTCTTCTCTTCCTTCCATCGTGGAGCAGCAGAAGAAGAGGGCGACACCGGTTGGCACCCACTCCCCTCTCCATACCTCTCTCTGTCTTCTCTTCTATTTATGTTTTGTTTTTTTGTCTCCTTTCCCTGTTGTAAAACAGCCCCCTCTCTAGTCTCCACGTTTCCTCCATAAGATTACATGTTAGTTTCGCACGGCACCTTACGCCAGGCCGTGTGTGCCGTGCGAAATCCAACGTTTCGACGTTACAAAGAGCATATTCAAGATATCGTTCGTATTTCCACCCGGCACGAGACGATATATCGCCTGTACCGGTCGAAATACGGAAGGTTTTAACCACAACCGGCGGCATGTAATACATCTATAATTATAAGGTCAAGAGCGTCTTCTTCGTTCCGGTCTATTTTGAAGTTTTGTGTAAGAAGTCACTTCAAAAACCCTAAAGCTTATATTTGCTAAGTCGCCAAGAAGACGCCAGCTAGTTTTGCTGTGCTCTCTCGCCTTGGACGCGGCTGTTGAGGCAGGAATCCGTGCGGGTTTCCTTTCCTTTTTTTCTAGTGTTTTAATTCAAGAATTTCAGAGCAAATTACCTTCCGTTTGCTTGTTGCGTTTGTTGGTATAAAGACTGCGTGACTGGCTTTGGGGTCCTCGGAGCTTCGTATTATCTTTGGGTAGTGTTAGGTTTTTATTTTTTTTATTTTTTTGTGATTACTTCGATGAATTCAACTTCTGAAAATATTAAAATCTGACTTTAGACTCCATACAATTGGATTTTCTTTATTGATTTTCCTGTCCATTACAGGTTCAATTGATCTTCTGGTTCTCCTTGCCAGCATAACTGAAGATCTTAAGAATTAGCAGATTCTGTATTCGTCTCGGGGACTATGGGAGTGGAGATAGCAAGCAGAATGGCAACAGTATATGAAATCACAGATATTGATTTCAGCGATTCTGAGGTAGTATACCACGTCCGGGACGCCCTTAAATCCGTGTCTCAGGTAATTATGCTTCCATGTCCAAACTCTTGTGCTTGCATTGCTTCAGTAGCTTTGATCACCATATTCAACATAGGATATCGTACAGAGGATACGTTTTCGGGGTTCTAAGTATGAGCTGGTTGGTTGGAACGTCTGACACCAGGGTTTAAAAGCTAAACCTCAGTGGTAGACACTGGTGCACAGGAGGATAGTAACTTTATGCTTTTCACTTTTTGGGAAGGCATGGTTCACACGGTTTGGATCTTTCATTGTTTGATGTTGAGAAAGTTGTGAAGGCGTTTGATTTGGAAGTTTGGGTTTCAAAGTTTGATTATTAATTTGTTACATGCTTTTACCCTTGTTACATATACATTTCAAAATTAAAACCACATGAGAAAGAATATTAATTAAGACATCTGATGCACTGCTTATGATATTATTATTAAAATTTCTAATAAAGAGACTCTAAATTAAACTTAAATTAAGTTTGGGACTCTATCAGCTGCTATATATATGCTAATTAACAAGTATGCGTGACTTTTAACTTTTATGATTTTCAGCATGTGTGACAATTTCTATCAGTTTGTTGTACCTTTTTTTTCTGTTGATTTGTAACGAGTCTAATACTTTATTCATGCTTATAAAAAATTTCGAAATTTCTTCTAAAATTCTGTAGTTCCTTATTTTTTTAATGAATATCTGCGATTGTAAATTTTCATTACTTGATGTGATGGTAAAATCCTTGGGTTGCCAGTGGGAAAACGTGGCTTTCTGTCTAAGTGTAGCCACTTTGAGTTTGAATTAACATGTCAAATGTTAGGTTTCTTGATAGTCCACCCTCTTGGAACCAGGTTATGACCCGCTTTATGATTAACACATTTTTCTTCTTCTTTTTTTCCCCCTCCTCTCATTTTATGATTAGCACATATTATTCCTACAAATTATTTTCATTTCCAAAGTCAATTATCAACCACACATTGACTAAATGTACCAAGCCATCATTTTTGTCTTGTTTATTAATAAATATTTGAATAAGCATTTCACATTTTCATTTGAAGTATATCATTGATCTTGGATAAATTACCTCAAAGCTTATCTTTAATCGTTCAGGGTGATATTGAACGTTATAACCAGCTGATCAGTGTCATGTACTATACTGAACGCCTTGCTCCTGATGAGGTGGCTATGCTTGTGGTAGGTTTCATTTTTGTATAAATCAAGTTGCAAAATGAGATATTGTTTGACTTAATTTCTCAGTTTTCTTTATATTCATTCTTGCAACTTTCTTTTGTTTTGAACATGGCATAGCAGACGGGTTTAAAGGCGCTGTCTGGGGCAGTCTCATATATTGACATTGTTCACCATGAGTCTCTTCTCTCTGCTGTAAGTTCACGGCAACACATGCATCTTTCTGTCTGTAATGTGGCTTTGAAGTTGATTTTCACTATAATTTTTCTGATTACTTGGCTTGTTCAGATTTTTCGCATGAGTATGTGGAACCATGGGCCCGATGTGATGGACGCTTTGGTAGAGCTAGTAATATCTCTAGTGAGTAGGTTGCAATGCAAGGACTTTTTTTATAGAACAGGTTTGTGGAGTCATTCTGATTGTAACTACTGAATTATATTGTAGGCTATTTCAAACGGAAAATTTGTTGATTCATGCTTGGACATGCTTGTGAGCAATTTTACACCGCCTCTATCTTTCCTGGACCTACTGAAACAGCCTCGAGGTCTAGTAAGGAAGGAACAAGTTCTTGAGCGGGTACATTCAGCCCTCAGATCTATCACTCATTTGGTGCCTCTTGCTCCCATGAGATTATTGCCGATAATTATACGGAGAATGCCAAACATGTTTGCAAAGGAAGCTGTAAGTCATGTAGTTTGAACTTCTTAATTTTGTATTTTTTTAGGATTACTATTTTGAGTAGAACTATATCGATGGAATGATCAATGCAGGTGCACTGCTGAATATTGAGTTTTGAAATAAAATATACTTCTTTTTTGTAGGTAACCATCATATATGTAGAAAGTATGCTAAGGTTGGAGAGCTGTGAAATTGGAGAATTTGTTGGTAACACAATTCTAATGGCAGTAGTTGATAGGCTTATAGATTTGGATGTGAGTGCTGGAAACAGCTTTTTGAATCTGTTAATAAAAAATTATTCTCTCACTTATTTATATAAATATATTTTTCTTTTTTGAACTTTTTAGGTGGAGATAGGATGGGATGACATTTTACAGGATGACTCCAGTAAAGGCATATTTGACATGGAGCTAGAAGATGTGGAAGAAACGGCAGTTGATGCTGAAAAGGATATCAGTGAGGTATGCTTCAAACTCGTCTCTCTTCGCTTCCTAAGATCTACTCAGGGAACTCACATAAAGGATTGGGGCAAAAAGTTATTTTAGAGTTCTATTGTTTAGGATCTTTCAATCAGGTTGAATATTGCTGTTGTTCATTCCCTTGGATTCATTGAGCATAAAGATGCTATGCACATGTTTAGGCATAGAGTTGAACCATGGTGGATAGCTTCCTTCTGTTTTGTTGTTTTGGCTGCAAATTTGCACTTTAAAATGTTGTCTGGTAATCGACATGGGATTATTTTCCCTGTGAGTTGAAACTTAGTTGCCATGCCAAGTCTTTGTTTTGGCATAGATGTGAGTCAGAGAGGATGTATTCATTCTGTCCTGTTCTGTTAGCCCATGTGATGTTGTGTTGCCTGCCAATTGGACTGCTACTAATTTTAAACTCTGTTGCTTAGTCTTCTTTTGAGCTTCCTGGAGGTAGCTTGAGTCGACAGTATTTAAGAGCCAACACCGTTGCTGACAAATTAGATAGCTTGATGGCGCTTATGTGTGAGCATCTTAAATCATGTGCTGATGGTGGCCGTTTAATCAAGGTACTTTTTTTTTCTATTCACTTTACACATCTCCAACATGTACACTTATATCCTGTTTCACCAACTCATTCATGTTTACAATTTTTAGGTGTTCGAAATTCTGCTTCAATCCTTTCAGATAACAGTTCTTAATGCCTACAAATCAAAGTTTGCACAGGTAGTACGCATAGTACCTTTTATCTACTTCTCTTCTATAGACTGCTTTCTCATTTTCTCATTTTTGTTTCAACTGTTATATTATTGTACAGTAGATGCTTCTTGAGATAATGACTTTTTATCTGAGCTTGCATTAAAACATGTGATACTTGGTTATTTTATTCATCTTCACATGAAATTTGTTGCCTTAAATTTTTCAGTTTGTGGTGTTCTATGCTTGTTCGCTGGACCCTGAAAACTGTGGCACGAGATTTTTGGTGATGCTGGCGGATATTTTTGTATGCAGAAGCTATCCTACACTCACTAGGTAACATGTTCTGAGTTGTTTCACTTCTTTCCCTTTTGTAGGATATGTATCTTTGTATGCGAAACATAATACTCTTGTTGTGAAGATTTTTCAAGAACCAGTCAACCGAGTCAACATAGCTATGACTTCAAGCTAACTCAAGTTTTGAAATTCGATCCTTTTTCCAATTTTTTGGCATGCCTAGCATTGCCTACTTGATATTAGTCTTTCTGATGTGAACTATAGGGAAATCTTAATCATAAAATGTTTAAGGAAGGAGGGGGCTACTTATGTTTCTGATGATTGGCTCCATTTTTCTTTCTTTCTTTTTTTTCCTCAGGATGAGTGCTGTTGCTTATCTTGCTAGCTATTTGTCACGTGGGAGGTTTTTGTCATCCTCTTTGGTCATGAGCACATTGAAAAGGTCATTGGCAAATGCTTATTAGTTTCTGAATATCAATTTATAAAACAATTAGAACTGTTTGCAAAATAATAGTTACTGATATTTTGGCTCTTTATGTATTTATGAGGTTTCAGATTGGTAGATTGGTGTTTTGAATACTGCCAAGTTCAGGATGGTGCCATAGATCCAAAAGCTCATAGAATTTTTTATTCTGGATGCCAGGTACATGATAATGTTTAAACATTTGTTAGGGTAATAAGGCTGAAGTATTTGTAATGTTTACTGAAAAATTGAGAACTATATAAGCATGTTAAGATGTGTATCCTTAAAAAATAAATCAATTAATTAATCAAGAAAAAGGTACATTAGGTTATGCATGTTTAATTTATGTCTTTGTTAATTTTATTTTAATCATTTCGGACCAACCTTTTTGGTCTTCCTCTAACCTCTCAAGGATTTTAACTTGCATCACCTTAGACATGAAATCCATGAACATAATTTGTCTTTCATGAGGAAGACATTCTACCATTTCCTTCAAAATAAAGGATTTAGTACAAGAGGTTGGATTTGCAGGTGAGATGCAGCTGAGTTAGAATGCTGTTTTGATATGGATTCGACACAAAGTATGTGATTATGGAAACCATACTTGCCCATGTATGCTATATTTTGGCTCCACTTCAAATTCCAAGTCTCAACCCGAAGTACATATATCCCATGGTAGATGTGCATAAGTTTTCCTTCACAATAACTCAAAGATAACAAGGATAATAGTTTTTAACAGCTGCTATAAAATGGGACAATGTCCAATTTACATGTACTGGAGAAGCCAACATGGGCATAAAAATTATCTACATGGCTTAACAAGAGTTTCATGCTTGTTAAACTATTTGGTTTAACCATTTCATCAATCCAAATGGCAGAAAAATTCACTAGGCAACCTCTTTGCCATCATTGTAAATTAGTTTTCCTATTCTATAAAATTTTCTTCATGGGGTGGCTATGGGAAGAATCTTTTGAATTCTTGAGTTGTGATTTTACTTCGGGGAAATGTGCTATATTTGTAAGGCAATCTTGATGAAGTAGAGTGACACCATAGTTATTAAAGGCGGCCTAGGCGACCAGGCGTTCCAACAAGGTCCAGGCGTGGTGTCGCCTAGGCGACCTGTGCCTAGGCTACCTAGGCGATAGCCTGGGCGAGAAGGCGACCGCCTGTTCGCCTAGGCGAGCAAACATGAAGATAAAAAAAAAGTGTTTCCCTCAACGCATGTCTTCATCAAGCTTCATCAACACGCAAGAAACAGGCTTCGTCGAGCTTCTACTCCATTGTCTTCGTCAAGCTTCATCAACGCAAACCGTAAGCAAGGTATGTCTTCCGACAACTTCTCTTCTTCTTCGTCGAGCTTCATCAGTGTCATTTTTTTTTCTCTTCTTCTTCTCCAACGAAACTTTCTCGCTCTCGCTCTCTATTTCTCTGTCACTCTCTCTTTCTCCTCTGTCTCTGTTTCTCGCTCTCTCTTTCTCCTTTGTCTCTTTTTCTCTTTTCTCCTCTCCTCTGTCTCTCTCTTTCTCTTCTTCTTCTCCAGTCGCTCACTCTCTTTTTTTCTCTTCTTTCTTTTTTTCTCTTCTTCATCGAGCTTCGGTCCAATCGCTTAGTTCTTATCCAACGAACTGAGCCCCTGGACTGACTCTCCTCTCTCACTCTCTCTCTCTCTCACTCTTTCTCTGTCCTAGCAAATTTGAGTGGTTACGTGAGAACAAGGAAACAGGGCCTATATTTTTATTAGTTGTTATTGTTCTTTTTTAAAATGCAAAATATTTAGGTCTTTTTGATACTTCCATCTACAATGGATGATGAACATATTTTGATTATTTTAAAATGAAAAAATTGTTGCCTAGGCGGTCGCCTAGGCTACAGGCAGGTCTATCGCCTGGCATCGCCTAGGCGTTTTCACAACTATGAGTGACACACATGTTTGTTGTGGTAGCAAATCATTGAATGGGCTCTATCTGTAATTTATTCCATTTCAGACTTCCACTTAAAAAATCTAACCCAAAATGCAATACACTCCATCCTGCCTTGCATTTGGGCATGTTAAGTTTCATGTTTTCAACCATCGGTGGGACAGGCTTGAGGTTTTTTTAAACCAGAAACACACAAGTCAGAACTTCAACCTGTTGTACTATTGCAACCCGGGTATGTTTAAATTTGTGTTTAATAGATTTATAATTATTTAATATCTTGGAAAATATGTGAAATAATTTTTATTACATTTCTTTTTAGATATCTGTTGTAAAAAAAAAAAAAAAGAAATTAAGAAAAAGGGTGCTAAATAGACTATAGATGGGCAAGTTAGGTTTTAGGTTATTTTGAATGGGTTGTATTGGAATGAATGTCTCCTATAAATGAGTAGGTTCGGGTTTGGGTTGAGATCTATTATTGTATGCTCCTAATCTTCCATGAGTTTAACCTATTGCCAATGTTAGGTACCCTTAATTTCCTCATGATATTAGTAATACTTGTATTATTTAGGATAATGCAGTCTTAAAAAGGACCACATTAAATAATCTTGCAGACGATTTTATTTATACTTGGTTTCTCATATCTTTTATGTATTAAAATTAATTTTAACCTGTAGCTTTTTATTTTTCTGTATTGCAGGCTATCATGTACGTGCTATGTTTTCGTATGAGGTCAATGATAGAATTTCCCCGTCTCAAGTCAGAACTTCTGCATATGCCTTTAGAACTTATCTTAAAGCACCCCCTGGATCCATTGAAGGTGAAATGCTGTTTAATAATATAGTCACAGTCAAAAAAAGTTTCTTCTAATTCAAGATTTTGTTACTCTGGGAATTTATATTATACTTGCTTTATTGTGTAAGCCTTAAAATTTGCAATATACTTAAATACTTCGGATGTTGGGTGGGTGGTCTTTTTTTTGTCTATTTCTTTAATTGTTATGGTGAATTGCTCTGTCCCTGTTCTGTTATACATTTTTAAATGGTTTTCGTAGTCAAGTTTTTTCCAATTTTCATTTATAATAGGTGTGTCTGCCATCCATAGTGGAAGAATTTCTCCGACAGGCAAAAGCAGCTCATATGTTCACCATATCTGAGACCTTTCTCTTCAGTGACTTGCTGGAATCAGAACTGTCCAGGGCTTTCGGTGGAATTGAGAGACTTGATATGTTTTTCCCTTTTGACCCGTGTTTATTGAAGAAATGTGACAGGTTTGTACTTTAAATCGTTGGCTTTAATATTTTATACTCTTGGTATCTTAAATTATGTCCTGCATGCATGGATCATTATCAGGATGCAAAGACTACATAAGAGTATCTTCCATGCCTTTTTTTTGTTTACAAGCCCTATTCGTAATGTCTCTGCATGATTAAGGTCTCATGGGTCAAAATTGATCTGTTTAGATGACCCCCGTCATTTCTCGGTGGATAAACAGTTAAAGAACAATAACAATACCAGAGAGGATGGTGCTTTCGGTTATATGGTTTTTTTCTCCCCTAGTTATTGTGCACATGTAGCATCATACATCCGTCTAAAATTTTAAACTAGTTGTGAGCATTTCACTTCTATTTAGTAAAAAGAAAAGTATCACTTATATGACAGCATACTACGATTATGTAAAGCTTTTAAAATGTTTCGACTATTTAATTGCGTGAAAAGAGTAAAGAAATAGAGACGGGAGGAGAGAGAGAGAGAGAGGAAAAAAATAATTTTTTGATATAAATTGAATGAAATATAAATTTTTTTTTTGATGATTAATGAATTTTTCATTAGATCAAGAGGAGAGGGAAGGGCACCCCACAAGGAGTGGGATCACCCCAAAATACATGATAGAACCACAAAAAACCAAAAAATACACTATGGGTCATCCACATATAATAAGCTACATCAATCAACCATCACCAAAACTAGACACTGCTAAAGCACCCCAAACTACATATAGGTGAATGTCGTCCAGTTCCTAATGAAATATAATGTTGACGTGCTTGATTGAGCTCTTTTTATATTATCAAATTTGAAGCAACTAATTAGAAATCAAATGGCAATCATGTATAATGAGAGTCAACAAGTTTGAATAATTTGCAAGCCTCATAAGTAGAAGCTACAATGACTATTTATTTATTGTTCACTGAATTATATTTAATTATATTGTAAACACCCAAATTTTTATGAGTTTTTGAGTCATGGAAAAAGTTATGGATTAGACTTGGATTGAATAATATCTTTATCACTACTGTTCCAAATAATGTCTAGTTATGTGAAACTGAAAACAATCAAGATCTCTAAGAACAAATTATTCAATGGTGGCATCCTTCACAATTTGTTGGGTTCCATTTAAAACTAAAATACTTAAAAGGCACTGTAAGTATAAATGAATCCAAGTTGTCTACCGAGACTAAGTATCATGCAAAACCAAAATTACCAAACCTAGTCGTATTAGTTTTGAGCTTAGTCTATTTTATACTTATTAATCTGGAGGCCATACTTTTGAGCCAAACGACCTTTCTGAACCATTAATCCGAGCCTGCATGTCCTCCTAAAGTTCCAAGACCTTTTTAATTATAAGGGTTATGGTCTGCATCGATATATCCACAAAACATTGGTAAAGATGGATTAAAATAGAATAAAAGTTATCAGCCAATATTTTTCAATTATATTGATGATTGCCTGATATGCATCATCCAATATGTGGTGATTTTTATTCATTTTGGGAAGGGCCAACACCCAATAGGATGCTAATACTTGACACCTTGGGTGAGCTGCTCTAGGCAAAGAAACATGAATCGCATGTTCAAGCTGAGAACTCCATCTCTTAAGCATGTAGTTTTGGTCAATACAAGCTACATGCCAAATTTTATCCTCGACATTTTCCACATTGCTGAGAGGGTTTTCTAAAACTTTATTTTTCCCTTGTGAAGAACTTAAGAACCATTAAGATATCAGATGAACATTACCATACAAGGCCAAACCTATTTTACATGCACTAACAGGGTTATATGGGTGAATACTAGCTGTCTGGCCCATCTAGAGATCCCCCCAGTAGAAGGATGATTAGTATTAGCCACACCATTCTAACATGCAAAAGGAAAAAAGTTCATCTCACTAACCAACTGAAACATACCAGAATACTTTATTATTATAGAAATTCTAATAATTTATTTCAATAATACCTAAATTCACGAGGTTATTTGTGTCAAAGAAAAAAGAGGATTTGGAAAAATCATTTATTTAAGTATTTGCTTAAATCACTTATTTAGTTCATTTTTATAAATCAAGAAAAAATGTTTACAAAGTAAGTAATGTTTATAAATTGAAGTATTTGCATGAAATTTTCAAATTAAGTCACCTCTTTCTTATTTCTTTTTCCTTTATAAGAGTCATTTGAAATAATTTGAGTTAAATAAATATTTCAGTGGAATCTAAGGGAGTTCTGGAGTTGGTATTATTTTGGTAAGTTGTTATATGTACTTTTAATGTTCTTATTATTGAAGGTAATTTGGTTGTATCTGCTTGATTTTATGACTTCTATGTATGATAAGTTGATTTTATTTGCTGACAATAAATAGTCTTTTCCATCTGAAGATTCATACGTCCCAACTTTGTATACTGGTCGATGGTTAGAACCACTTGTGATGATGACGAAGAAGGTAGCAGTGATGAAGATGATGAAGGAGATTTTGTGGACAGGTTTGAGGAAGGCATCACAGATGATCCCATGTCAAGAGGTTTTGAAGAGCCTGATCTTGATCTTGAATTTGCACATTCGTTAGATAAAATGTCTATCACACCCAGGAATTCTTTGAGTAAAGGGCTGGCTCATGATAAACAACTAACGAAGAAAATGCCAGCCAGAATTAGACCTTCCACGAGCCCAGAGTCATTGTGATTGATGATTATGATTTTTCCTTGTTGAGCATACAGAATTTTTTTTCGGGGCTTTGATAGATAGGAGGAATAGAAATGGGGGAAGAAAAAGGGAAAAAATGGATTAAACAATTTTGGTCAGTGATGGTCTTGTTTTAGTATCTTTGAGGAGGTCGTGATATTGCGCTGAAGTAGCGGATGTCATCTGTTCCATGGTTTCTGTATTACTATTGATTTTCTGCAAGTATTTGATCTTGTGATCATGTAGCCTCGTGAAGGTTGCTTCCTTGTATGACATCGTTGTAAATTTATAAATTAAATTTTGAATTAATGTTGCATGTTATTTTGTGACGTTTAATAAAATATTTATGAAGTAACTATCCAAATAACGACAATTGGTAGTTTAGTGTAAGTTGTATTCTTCTTTCTAAATCGTACTAATTTCACAGCTCGGAAATACCATATCTGAGCCCAAAGAACCTCTGATAAATGGCCAACAACGTGAACATGATAGAGAGATGTTTCCGGCAACCGGTCGTAAGAGAGAGAAGGGGTTTGACTGACATATTTTTGAACTGAGACTTGGGGTTTTAGAAATACAAGAATAAAGAACGTTGTTAATGGTAATTTTGAATGCACCACTATCGGGGGTGTCACACAAGTAAACGGAAAAGAGGCATTATATAACAAGCATTCTAATGTGGTTTTGTAAATACTAAGAAAATCCAATGATCAAAGGAAATTGAGCTCTCAGGTCTGTAGTGGTCAATATTCCAAAGGAAATTAAGCTCTCAGGTTGGTAAAGATTGGTCATTATTCCATATTTCCATAAGATTAGCGCGAGAGGCTCACCAAAATTTTCTTTTTCTTGGCATTAGCTAGGAAAAGAATATTATGTGATATTTTAACTCTTCTAGGACAACGAAGGTCATGACACAATTGTGAGCTCATGGTAGGATTGATCATACTAAATAAAAATACTAAAAAAATAAATAAATAGGAGCTTAGGCCTAGTTTAGCATTTATTCTAACAATGAAATGAGTGAAGCTAGGCTTTGAATGTTTGGGAAACCTATTTTCATTCATAGAGAGGTTATAAATTTGTCAATTTTCTAACTTCAAATAATTTTTTTATAAATAAAAAGTTCCAAAAAAATTTTTGTAACAAGTTTGAAGAGTGAATTTTTAAATATTACAAATTATTAGTGAACTTTTGCAAAATGAGTTTTCAAAATCCAAAAACTGGACTAGGGGTGATCTCTCTTTTCATTACATTTCTTAAAACTCATTTAAGGAAAACTTACTCCCATATAGCAACCAAATCATCCCTTTGTTGTAAGAACTCATTCCAATTCCCAAAAGAAATGCCAACGAAATCTTTCTAGCTAAAAGTTATACAAAATTGAACAAAGATGCGGGAATTTGTACCAGAAGTATTCAACTCTTCACTTCAAAAATTGATTGTAGCTCTAAATCTATTTGTTTAAAAAAATAAATAAATAAATTACCGTTTCGAGATAACCCAAAAAAAATTTTAAAAAAGGCAAGCACAATCCTATTATTCTATTAATGGGTTTGGTTTATCGTTTTTAATCACATTGTCTATCTAGAGAAAGAGTTCCACAAATAATAGAGATTTTCCGTATCATGCCAGGCCGTTTGGTTCTTTCCATTGGTTGGTCATGGAATTTCAATGACTTTCTATACAAGCTTTGCAGCAAAACTCCTTACTAAATCATTTCCTTCATCTGAAACGGCAGGACGACGAAAATCCGAAAGCATTGACACGAACAGCATGACTCTCCTAAACGAAACGTCCCGCCATGACTCACAAAAAATGCCTATATGCAGAAAATTACGAAAATACCATGAAGCTTGACCCACTTAAATTTATAGTATGTATAAAATATTTATAAGAATAAAATAATACTACTAATGTTCGTATTTCAATAGGTAATTTTAATTTCCTTTTAAAATTTATATTCCCTAAGCCTATTAATTTTGTGGATTAATGCTTAAAAAAAGAAGAAAAAGGAGAAAAATTCAAACAAACCTGTTCCCATCAAAACTTGGACTCCTGTTGTGTCTATCTTAGTTGTCGTCATCGATTATAAAGAGAAAGAAACCCGTCCAAACGCAAACTCTTCCCCTTCCCAAGTTTTAACAGATTAAATCGCATCCTCGGTTCCCATATTTGATCTCTCTTTCTCTCTCTCAAATTCTATTTACCTTCATCGTATCGTATATACGCACTTGACCAGAGCAGAAATGGAGGAGTGTTTCAAGAAGCTCGCACTGTGGCACACAAAGACGTTTAAGCCCATCATGAGCCATGAAGAACTCGAACCGATCATGGCCACACTCGGCTTTACCGCTCTTCCCCTGAGGCAGTCTAATGCATCCCCCGGAACCACCGCCGTCGCCTGGCAAGAGTACGCTTTTACGGCCGGAGGTTGCCGGAACGAATCGCCGACGGTGTCTCTCCCGAGACCGCGGCTTCCGTATCCGAAGATCGACGGCTTGCACATCTACGGCTATCGTGCCTTCCTAGACGCCGTTAACTTTTATCTCCAGATGGGCGACATTTCCGATCTCTTTCATATCAGGTATTATGTCTCCTTTTTCGTCTTATTACTGTTTTTCCTTCTTTTTTCTTTTTGGGGTTCGTTTTGTTCCTTCGTTTTCTGTTTCCACTTTGAAAACCGAATGGTTCTTCGTTTTGGAAAACCGAGTAGAGCAGGAAAAAAAGGGTTTATCGGAATTAGTTTGTTAAGATTCTTGAGACCCATTTATTATTTTATTATTATTTTTGTCATTTACTCTGTTTTTTTTTTCTTTTTTGAGAAGAACTGCAAAGGTACGCCTGATTTTACGGGATATTACAGAAATAGCAGTTAAAGTAAATTCTAGGGTTTTCGTGAGGAGGCTTGGATCAAGTGACAATGTGACCAAAAAAATTTAGGCGGGTTAGGATCGGGACCAAAACTGAATTTAGGAGAATGTTGGGTTTGAGTTAAAATTTGTGGGCTTCATTCGTTTGGAATCCAGCTTGACCTAAGACTTGGACAGCCTTCTATAACCAGGCCCAAAGCTTTTGACCTCCGTTTTTTTTTTTTTTTTTTTTAAGTCCGATGCCTTTGGTTAATTATACTAGTTGGGTGTATGTGCTACTACACGTATGAAGAAAGAGGTAGAAGAGGGGTATAATTTTGGTTGGCGTGATTCCTAGGGACGCATTGTTTTATATATACAGCGGTGTGCATCTACAATATTGCACGTATATTGATACAAATTTTAGGACATGTGAGGCATAAGGAATTGTTGAGAATCTCTTTTGGAAATTGAAAAAAAATAAGAAAGACAAAATTATCCATGTAAATATACAAGGCAAAATGTCTAATGAAATTTTTACTATTTTGACCCTACATTAATTATGCCTTAACAACAAACGAGAAGGGTTTTTTTTGGGAAGTCATGCAGAGTTGTTGGCACACTTCGCAAGGGGCTTATTCTCGTTATACTCCTATATCTATATTATTAATCTATTTATACTATCTATAAAGAGAAGAGGGGGAATATACCCTCCAGATTCTGGCTCTCCTTTTCTTTTTTCAAACATTGTCCTCCTCAAACAAAAGAATCCTCTACTATTTTAAATTAACTACCAAACACTTTATTTAAGTGGGCCCACGTTTTCTACGTGCGTAGCGCGTGCAGCCCCTAATTATTAATAAAGAGAAGAAGGGGGAATAGTCCCTCTTGATTCTGGTCCCATTTTTCTTTTTTTAAAATTGGCCTCCCCAAACAAAATAATCCCCTATTATTTTAAATATGTTGTAACTATCTCGGACTGTTTATCTAAGTGGGTCTACGTTTTCTACGCGCGTAGCACGTGCAGCCCCCTAATATGATATAATTATATATACTACTAGTTGTTGTTGTGTAAGTATTAAACCTCAAATCGTGAGCAAGGAATTTTTTTCTTTTTCTTCACAACAAAGTTTGTTGAATGTATGCTTCAGGGGGATGCCGATGCATCGAGTTAATGACCGGCATAGGAAGTTCCGTCGCATGGAAGAAGAGGATAACATCTTTGTGTTCAGAGAAGGGACGCTGGATCAAGCAACCTTCCTCTTCTATAACGGCAACAAGCAGAACAGCAGCACCAACAATCACTATGACAGCATCATTATACATGGCAAGACCAACAGCACCACGACAACGTGCATAGTTCCATTGAAAGATGTTATTACAGTATAACGCCTTCTTTTCTTTTTTTCCCAAATCTATTTTATTTTCTTTGTATCTAAACTTTGATTCTATACTCCATAGTTAATACAAATAGCTTGGTCTCAATCTTGAATTTTCTTTATTAAATCAAAAATTTATGGAGAGGTTTAAACTACCGTGCAGTTACATGAGGTAGATAGTAGATACCCTGCATATGCATCATGACCCATTGGTCATGCCTTTTCAATAAATGACCATCATCTGACTTATAATCCATCAACAGGATTAATTTGCCTATATTTTCTCATTTTCAAAGTCATTTGATCATTTGCTGAGAAGGTATGACCAATGGGTCATATGTTGTCCAAAAAATTAATTAAACAGTAATTTTCCTATTATTTTAGCTTTAATTGATACAACCTTTTCTTTACACTAGTGAAATGCACATGCGTTACACATGAAGGTCAAAAATATCATCATGCCAAATTTCAAATCTACAATCTATGATTTATCATGCGTATCAATGTCCAAATATATTGAATATGAGCAAATTTCACCACTAGGTATTTTCGTGTCGAGTATAGGAATTTCTAATATTAATTCCATCTAAGGCAATGTAATTCATTTCACAAAATAAGACATTAGGAATAATTCAAATCCTTAATTTATTATTTACTCTTTTGGACAACATTATCTTTATAAATTACGTATCCCATTTTTGGTATGATTTCCCGTTTAAATCCCATCACAGGTCATGTCTCCTCATGTCATCGTAGGGCATGTTTGACGCAGAGAATTGGGCTTGGAATTTGAGCTAAGAATTTGAATTGGGTTAGAGCGTCTGGTAGAAGGAATTGGGCTAGGAACTCACGCTAGGAATTTGAATTGGGCTGAAAATTTTTATATTGTATGTTTGGTGGAATATAAGGAATTGAAATTAAGAATCCCTATCCAATTTCTTAGAATTGGATTTTAAACTTATAATAAACAATTGCAATTCTTTATTACTTCCCCTGTTTTATAAAATTTCACTTGTAAAAATTATGAGAAGTCCATGATAGCTTCTAACAAAATCAAACAATCTACCATTAATCACTATCACCATCACTACCATCATCACCACCACCAGATCACTATCATCAACACCACCATTACCGTCATAACACCATGACATTACTGCTACCACCACTAATAGTGATACCACTACCCCATCACTACTACTACCACCACACCATCATTACCACCAACAATAATAAAACCACCATTGTTAAAAAACTACCTTTTATTTTATTCAATATTAATTTTTAATCAAATTTCTTTGCATTAGTCAAACACTAGAATTGGAATTATTTAAAAAAATAAAATTTTATAATATTAATTCTCTATTAGAACCAAACAAAATAATTTCAATTGAAAGAATGAGAGTCCGAGAATTCGTGTTTGATTCTAATTCTGTGTCGAACCTACCCAGGGTCTTATTCGCAATGCAAAGACAGGAGGGCGCTTCTTCTGGTCCTGCCTTTGGTCAGCGATTCAAAGTCGACACCGAATGATTACAAGGAATCTCTCTTGATGTGATGCAGTTCTGGTGGTTGGAAAAAGAGATAATAAACCAGCGACGGGATCCTGGATTCAGATTCTACGCCATCTGTTGTCCGCCTAGGCGCTCTCTGACTCATCCTAATCAGCCTATTTAAAGCCCACGAGCAAATTAGCTTTTAGTGATACTTTTCTAAAATAATTAAAATTCAGTCAAAAATGTCTTAAGTTTCAACTTGTAAGAAACTTTTATCAACAAAAGTAAATTTTAGTAACATTTTAACGAATTAAAATCTGCTAGAATATCTGTTGTTTCAACGAATTATAAGAAAGAACCGTTACGCTGAAATATCTGTTGGTTCAACAGTGAAATATGTGTCCACGTAGGTGTATGAAACCTATGTGTACACACCCTCCATCGTTAGACCAAAAGATCTTCCGGCGTAAGAGGCCAACTAATATGGCCTCCATTTTAACTATTACAAACCAACTCTTCTAAGAATGCTGTTATATCACTCACTGTAATGGCTTGTACAAATCATCATAATGTCATATTTCTCTTATTATTTTCAAAGTTATAAGTAGAGAAGAGGCAAATTTAAATGCGTTTTTGACTTCTTTAACCTAGGCAACCTTTTTTCTCGGTGTGATTTTATCTTGAAATGTGAGCATTCCTTGCAACACTCATCGCCCAAGGCATGTTGACGGTCTTAAAAAAAGTGATCCAGTGGATAAGATAAGCGTTCCTTATATATATTTAGAAAAAGAAAAATGAAACATATTATCTTCTCTTGAAAGTTGAAACCCAGAAACAAAAAGAAAATATTTCCTTTAAGGCAAGGGATATGCTATTGTCAGCACGTACCCAAAAATACCAAACTTGCTCTACGGTTTATTTCTTGAATCCAGAACTTGTGTGTTGTAGAAACTACTCCCTTTTTCTTTTTGAATCTTTTGCTTTTCTCCCCTGCAATTGGAATAAAGGACTCTATCAAGTGCCTATGATAGCCACGAAATGAATCAACGCAGTCAGGTCAGTCACACGTTAAGGCATTTCAACAGATCATCAACCACTACGAATCGAATTTGTAAAACAAAATCAATATGATCACCTGATCATCTTAAACTTTATGAGGTCAAATTTTGGATAGCTGGACGTGTACTGTGGATCTATGTATATCGTGGAGACACTCCCAACTCCAAGTGCTCTCTCTCTCTCTCTCTCTCTCCCTCTCTCTCTCTCTCTCCTCTTCCAAAGTTGTAAACTTCTCATTGCAGACAAGGAACTATGTGAAAGATTCAGGGACAAAAGCTAAGTTGGACCCGTCAAAGCCCATCATTTCTTTTACTTCGATGCTCAAAACTCAAAGCAATGCTTTCCTCGGATTGGAGAGTCTTGGTGCTTGAGCTCATTAAGTACTCCTCCCCCTCGGTACAACCGTTTTCTTGATTTTGAGTTTTCCAGTTTTGTCTGTCTTTGGAAAAGCAAAGAGACTGAAGCTGACAGAGTATTTGCCAGAACTCAATGACTCACCCTCCCTTTTCTCATCTATAAATACCCACATTCCCTCCTCTCATCATTCCCTCCTCATTCTGATTCTTCTAATCATTGCCTTCGTTTCTCTTTGTCCCAGCTGTTGTTCGTTATCTACTTCGTTCCCAATCTACAGGTTCATCCCTATCCAATGGAGGTACAGATATATATTCTCTCTGTCTCTCACTCTCATTTTTCGGGTGTATAAATTATGGTTTCACTGTGAAAATTCCCAAACGTTAATATATATGTTTCTGTATTTCATTAAAGAAATTCCTTCTTTTTCAGTTCCGGGGTTCATGTGGGTTTTTGTTAATTACTATTACCATACTTCCAAACTCATTCTGTAACTAATTTTTCAAGAAACATGCATTAATTGCAGGCGGTTGAGTTGAAAGTAGAGATGGTAGGCATCCATGAAAAGAGACTTAGGAAATGCCTCTCAAAGATAAAGGGTATGTCATACCGATTACCGATAACTTTGTCCATGCCCCCTTCAGCCTTTTCATTTCTAGGCTTATGTTTTGTGCTACCCATTGCTTAACAATTCATATATGTACAATTGTTACAGGGATTGAGAAGGTAGAAATTGAAGTTAACAGTCAGAAGGTTGTGGTCACTGGATACGTGCACCGGAATAAGATACTAAAGGCAGTGAGAAGAGCTGGCTTGAAAGCTGAGTTTTGGTCTGCACAGAATGAGCTCCTCAATGCTTATGCCAGTTCCAGCTATGGAAGCTTCGGATTCAACAACCTCTACTGATGTTTTTCTTTTTAAATGATATACTCGGGGTTTACGTTTGTTTTTTCAATTTTTTTTTTCCTTCCTTTGGGTTTTCTGGTATTTTCTTATTAAAGAAAGTGGTAAAATTTGTCACCAAGTCATAGTTTTAGAGTTATAGTCAGATGAGAAGAATACAAGTTTTGTACCTTGTTATGAACAACATTATGATTTATTAGTTTTGATTGACAAAACAGTGCTTCTAAGAACAGATTGAATATGTATTAGAACGCCAAGATCAGATTAATATTCTTAAATTTACATCAACGGAAGTGGTCCATAATGCCTATTCTAGACATGAATGAACTCAAGTAGGATTTCTTTTGTTGTGTACCGTGTACGTGCCTTGTATTCACCCAATAGAATTGAATATTCATTGTTACATACTTGAATTAGGGATTTTTAGCCGTATTGGAGGGATTGCAGTTTGTGACCAGGAAAGGGTTTTGTACTTTGTAACCCTATTTTCACAGATTTGATGAAGGCCTCCCACCATTCGTGGATATAGGCATCTTTGTCAAACCATGTAAATCGTGTCTCCGTTTACCTTGATTTTCAATTTATTTTTGTTGTTTGTTTTTTCAACATCTTTTCATCAGTTTCTAGAGCTAATTGAAGGGTGAGACTCTAAAATCAGCTCCTAATCAAAATCTATATCAAGCGTGAGTTGAGTATTCCGATCAAAATTCTTGGTTTAAGGGAAGAATCTTGTTATAGGACTACATTCACTTTTTGATGTGGGTTAATGAATTTGATCAAGATGCTTGAATCCTACATTGCTAAGAGGAGAAAGAAAAGGTTCATATATGTAGGCTTGTGTCTCCCTCAAGTAATGAGGCCTTTTGAGTAAAATTGAAGAATAAAACTGAGGCCGAATGAGATAAAAAGAACAATATCATTGTTGATGGGATCAGAGTACTATAAAATGGTATCAGAGTTGGACTTTAATCATAAGTTGTGGAATCCTAACATGTTGCATGTGGGGGGACACCAATGTAGGTAGGCTTTAGTCAATAGGGCCGGTAGGCTATTAGGGCTTGCACGCTATTGTATAGGAATGTGCAGCTCTTAAGGAATTCTATTGTGAGATCCTAGATTTCTGCATTGAATAGAGAAGAGAAAGTAAATGTCCATATATATATATGTTGACTTGCAAATCCCACAAGTAATGATGTGTTTTGAGGTAAAACATAGGAAGAAAACCTTCGGCTCAATAGACCAAAATAGGCAACATCATTGCTCACAGGGTCTCTCTAGTAGGGGTGGCTATTGGTCGAATATGGTACAGATCTGCTAAGATCCGAATCCAATCCGAAAAAAATTTACCGATATCCGAATTCAATCCGATTTCCGACGGATCTTTAATACTTAAATCCGAATTCGAAATTCAATGAATATCCGAAATCCAAATTTGATCCAATATCCGATCCTAAATCCGAATTCAAAACCGAAATCCGAATTCGATCAGAAATCCGAATTCGAGCCTGTTTGAACATGAAACTTTAAAAAACAATTTTAACAATTAAATTAAATATAACTATAAATTTTAACACAAATCCAAGTGTCTAATGATTAAATGATGATTTAACCCTTTTAACTTATGGTTGAACCATGATCTGGGTTAAGTTTATATATATTATAAGTATGTTTTCGGTTCGGATCTTTTTCGGATCGGATACATGTATATCCGAATCCAAATCCGAAAAAATTCGGATCCGAAATTCGAGATCCGTATCCGAACCGTGGATCTAAATCCTATATCCGAATTCGGTAATTTCAGATCGAATTCGGGTCGGATTCGAATATATATCTGACTCATTGCCAGCCCTACTCTCTAGAGGTTCTTGAGAGAAATATGATACCCCTATTGACAAGGAGAACTAAAATGAAAAGTACACACATATTATTTTAGGAGTATATCTCTTATAATGTTTAAAAATCTTATATGGCGGGTTGGCCTGGGGGTGTGCTCCCTCTAAAGTCTTAGGTTCAAAACCTCTCATATGCTAAGATTACACAAGCCCTTGGGGATTAGTTGTGGTGAGTGTAAACTGGTCAGGATACCCCAAGTTACAAAAAAAAAAATTATATACGGGTCACATGCGCGCAATATATCACCCAATAAACTCCATTGCTACTGTCGTTATGTCATCGAAATTTTTTCATATGTTGAATTTTTGACAATTGACTTATGAAAGAGCTTTTGCTACTGTTAGCTAAGGTTTAGCAAACTCTACTTAATTAAAAATCAGTTCACTTATATTCTATCATTGCGTTAAACTTATGTATTCCTGTTTTTTTGAAAATAAAAATATTTCAATAATTTTGAGTTGCTTTGAAAAATTTTGGATTTATCAAGATCTGTACCAATCGAGCTTTGAAACATGTAGCCGAACAGCAATATTCGATGAAACCACAGCTTCCATTGTGCCAAACCCAAACGACGCTAGTAACCAGGCCCAAAAGACTTAAATGAGTCTGACTCGTAACCAAGAGTCTCTTACTCGGGCGGTCGTGACTCGCAAAATATACGCTCACTGCTTTTAAGATGATCAGCTGAGGTGATCCCGGTTCTTCGCTCTGCGAGGAACTTTCTCATTTTTTGGCTGATCTGTAGAAGATCCCAGGGCACTGCATCCCAGGTTATTGATCAAAACCTTACTTTTCGGTTTCTCAACTCTTCCGTCTCTGTTTCTTTGAAATCGATTACTGAGCTCTTCACCTTGTTCTCTATGTACGGATCGAGGCCCTTTGAACGCCTAGGGTTTGATCGTTCTCATATTTCCCTTTTTTTCTTTTGATGAGTTTAATCTTTATAGGCTCATTTCGAATAAGTGAAACCCTGTGATGGATTAGGATGTTTGCGTGTTCGGTTCTTTCCTTGTTATTGGCTTTTCTTCATTGCTATCGATTGTAAAGAACCTGCAAATTCTGTAAGAACTGTAACTGTGGTTCTTCGAGGGAACCTTCCTCCTAACAAAAGATTTTGGGTAAATTTCTCGATGCCTTTCATTTAACAAAATAGCTATCTTTAAGAACATAATTTCCTAATCAACTTCTCTCCTATCATATCCTAACAACCCTACTTTCAAGGGAATAAGAACACCACCTACGATTCCCCTGTTTTACAAAAAATAACTAACAAGATAACCACATCGCAGATGTGTTTATCTTAGACTCTCTTAATAAGATAACAATTGACAACTAAGAATAACAAGAACTAATCAACTGGGAACCGATCATCATCAACTTCCAGATTCATCTCTCTGATTTGCTAAAAGATAAGCTTTGCTGTCTTGCTGTGGATAAAAAGATAAGCCCGTTACATTCCTCCCTTGTTGAAATTAGAGCTTGTCCTCAAGCTCAGTGGCTGAAAACTGTGGAAACTGTTGCCTGAACTTGTATAATGGTTCCCAAGTGGCATCATCCTTCTCCATACCTTGCCAATGAACCAGTACTTCCGTCATTGCTCTTCCGCGTCGATTCACCATCCGACGATCCAATATGACAAGTGGAAGTGGACATATGTTGCCCTCGTTGTCAGTAGCTGGAAGGTTAGTTTGTGGGGTCACCTTTGAACCCAACTTCTTCTTCAAACAAGAAACATGAACAACCGGATGGATCCTAGCACCTTCAGGTAGTTTAAGACGATAAGCCACTGTGCCTATTTTTTCACAGATTTGAAATGGTCCATAGAACCTGGGGGACAGCTTGTGGTAGGCCCTGAATGCAACAGTTTGTTGTCTATATGGAAGGAGTCGTAAGAAAACCCAGTCACCCACATTGAAGGATCTTTCGGTTCGACGTTTATCAGCTTGTGACTTCATCCGATGTTGAGCTACAGTCAAATTATCCTTAAGAAGTTGTAAAACTTGATCTCTATTCTTCAAGGTTTGCTCGACTGCTGCCACCTTTGTGGTCCCTTTGACATAAGATAAGAGTCGAGGTGGAGGCACCCCATACACAGCTTCATATGGAGAGAGGCCCGTAGCTGAATGAACATTGGTATTATACCAAAATTCTGCAAGAGACACCCATTTGCTCCATTCCTTTGGACGTTGGCTACAGAAACTTCGAAGATAATGCTCTAAAGATTTGTTGACAATCTCCGTTTGCCCATCAGATTGCGGGTGGTAGGCTGAACTAAGGTTCAATGCAGTTTCTTGCAACCTAAAAAATTCAGTCCAAAACTGGCTTGTAAAGGTTGGGTCACGATCACTGACAATTGAAGTAGGCATGCCATGCAACTTGAACACATTGTCAAGGAAGAGCCTTGCCACCATTGCTGCTGTATAAGGATGGGATAGAGTGATGAAGTGGGCATACTTGGTGAGTCGATCAACCACCACCATTATTGTATCCCGATTGAAGGAACATGGGAGGCCTTCCACAAAATCCACGGAAATGTCAGACCAAATCCTGTTAGGAATAGGGAGAGGATGAAGAAGTCCAGCTGGATAAGTATTTTCCAACTTATTTCTTTGGCATGAGTCGCACTCCCGGATGTGTTGCTGAACATCCTTCTTCATCCCCACCCAATAAAAATCTGCCTTCAATCGCTGGTAGGTTTTATGAAACCCGGAGTGTCCTCCCAACGCACTGTCATGATAATGGGATAAAACTTTAAGCTTAAAAGTAGATTGACTAGGCAAAAAAATTCTACCTTTGTAAAATAACAGCCCATCATGTGCAATGTATCTGGTAAGATCAAGCTCCCCAATCTTGAGTCGATGAAGTCTATCCAGAATTTCTGAGCTATGCTTTGATTCCTCCTTGACCTCATCTAGCCATGTGGCAATCGGCATTGTTATAGCATAACTTTCAACGTGCCCAGCCTTCCTAGAAAGGGCATCTGCTACTGTGTTCAGATGTCCACTCCGATACTCCACAGTAAAATCATACCCAAGTAGCTTGGATACCCACAACTGTTGAGAGGGAGTGCCAATTTTCTGTTCGAGCAAAAACTTCAGACTCCACTGATCGGTTTTTATTAAAAATTTCTGGCCAAACAGATATGGACGCCATTTACGGACCGATAAAACCAAGGCGAGCAACTCCTTTTCATAAGTGGAAAGAGATAACGATTTACCAGTCAAACTTTTGCTGAAGAAGGCGATTGGCCGATTATCTTGTGTTAAAACTGCTCCAATGCCGATTCCAGACGCATCGCATTCCACTGTAAATCTTTTATTAAAATCTGGTAAGGCCAGAACTGATGAGCTTCCGATAGCACTTTTTAAAAGATCGAATGCTTGAATAGCTTCTGGTGTCCACTCAAAGGAATCCTTCTTTAACATATTGGTGAGGGGCCTTGCGATCTTTCCATAATCCTTGACAAACTTGCGGTAATATCCGGTGAGACCAAGAAATCCCCTTAGAGACTTAAGAGTTTTAGGAAGAGGCCAATCAAGCATACACGAGACTTTATTAGGATCTGCAGCAACACCGTTTTCTGAGATGATATGGCCCAAATACTCGATTGTTGAGCAAGCAAAGCGGCATTTTGACTCTTTTGCAAATAACTTGTGAGTACGAAGAACATTCAATACTAACTTTAATTGATCCACATGCTCCTGCCAGGATGTACTGTAGATTAGAATATCGTCAAAGAAAATGAGAACGAACTTCCGTAAGTAGGGCCGAAAAATATTATTCATGAGGCTTTGGAACGTTGATGGTGCATTAGTTAACCCGAAGGGCATTACGAGGAATTCGTAATGACCATCATGCGTCCAGAAGGCAGTTTTCTCCACATCGGTTGGATTAATCCTGATCTGATGATAACCGGAACGGAGATCTAATTTGGAGAAGATGGTGGCTCCTTGTAATTCATCCAAGAGCTCGTCAATCACAGGAATGGGAAATTTATCTTTCACGGTTGCACGATTTACTGCTCGATAATCAACACATAGGCGCCATGACCTGTCACTTTTTCGCACCAATAGAACCGGTGAAGAGAACGGACTATGGCTGGGACGTATCACCCCCATTTGTAGAAGATCTTGAACTTGTTTTTCAATCTCACTTTTTTGAAAGTGAGGGTAACGGTAAGGACGAACACTGATTGGCTTGGATCCCGGTGTAAGAATGATTCGGTGATCAAGTTCCCGAGGTGGCGGTAGCCCTTTTAACTCTGCAAAGACGTCTTTAAATTCATCCAATATAGGACGAATCTTGGGATTGACAATGCCTGGCTGTTGATCAACATTCATGCTACAGATCTGCAAGAAGATGTAGCTGTTAGCAAGTACTTTACGAACATTTTTGTCGGTACACACGTCCACTTCTTGTGCTGCCTCCCCTTTGAATGAGTACTGTTTCCCACCGATATGAAAGGCCATAGTGAGATGCTTAAAATCCCAAGTTATAGGTCCCAACTCTTGTAACCATTGTGCTCCTAAAACTCCATCACACCCTCCTAATTCCAACAGAAAAAATTCAATTGAAATAGGAACGCCTTGCAACCATAATTTAACTCATTCACATCTCCCATGACAAGGAACGTTATCTCCATTTGCAACGATTACCATGAATCGTCCTTCCGTGATAATCTTGAGACCCGCCTTGTGAGCAACCTTTGGGTCTAAAAAATTATGTGTACTACCTGAGTCGACAAGTACTGTGGCCATTACCTTTCCTACTCTCCCTTTTATCCTCATAGTTTGAGGATTTTGACTTCCTGTGATAGCATGTAGGGATATTTCTGCAGAATGTAAGGTATTATCATCCACCAGCTCATCCTCCACGAACTCCTGCTCATTATCATCACCAGTCTCGTTATCCGGCCAACTACCCTCCATAAGAAAAAGTTTTTGTACCTTACACCGGTGGCCCGGAGCGAATTTCTCATCACAGTTGAAACACAACCCTTTGTCACGCCTTTCCTTCATTTCAATTGGGGTGAGCCGCTTGATGGGAAACGATGTGGTTCTTTGATTGCCTCCATATGACGACCATGCTTTAGGTTGATCTGGCCGAGTTTGTTTCCGGCGAGATAGAACCTTTTCTTCTTGCATTCCTGCAAGACCAATTGCGTCAGTTAAAGTTGTAGGTTTCATCATCTGAATGCTTAGCCGAATTTCCTCCTTTAAGCCTCCGACAAAACAGCTGACCATAAAGGCCTCATTGAGTCCTTCGGTTCGATTAGCCAATTCCTCAAACTGAGTTTGATAATTCTCAACTGAGGAAGTTTGTCTTAGTTTAGATAACAGCGCCGTTGGATCTTCATATTGTGACGGTCCGAACCGAGTTTGGAGAGATTTTGCAAACACTTCCCAACTGGTAATCGCCCCAGCTTTCTCCATCCATCTGAACCATTGTAGCGCCTTACCCTCCAAGTGAAAAGATGCTACGAGTAAGCGTTGTGTCTGGGGTGTCTGTTGATACAAAAAAAATTGCTCCGCGCGGT
Source organism: Buxus sempervirens (assembly GCA_947561395.2). Lineage (NCBI taxonomy): Eukaryota > Viridiplantae > Streptophyta > Magnoliopsida > Buxales > Buxaceae > Buxus > Buxus sempervirens. The sequence continues at coordinate 657,227 of OX387184.1, read as the reverse complement.
ACAAGCCATCCCGACGGATCGCTACCGTCAAACCTCGGAAAATCCAGTCTTGTGCTTCTAGTGTGGACTGGTCTTTCATCTCCTACCCTTGATTCTTCTGGGGTGTGGTTGCCGGGTCGTCCAACCGAGCTTTCTCCTTTATCTTTGCCGTTGCCTAATGACAAGCTCTCCATTTTCTCGTCAATGGCCGCCACTTTCTGTGATAACTCCCTTAAGAGTTTTCCTTGGGTTTCTGTCGTTTCCTTCAACAGCCCCATCAATTCATCAATCTTTGAATTTATTGTTCCTTCTGCCATTCCAAGATCGTGTGCTCTGATACCAATGTAAAGAACCTGCAAATTCTGTAAGAACTGTAACTGTGGTTCTTCGAGGGAACCTTCCTCCTAACAAAAGATTTTGGGTAAATTTCTCGATGCCTTTCATTTAGCAAAATAGCTATCTTTAAGAACATAATTTCCTAATCAACTTCTCTCCTATCATATCCTAACAACCCTACTTTCAAGGGAATAAGAACACCACCTACGATTCCCCTGTTTTACAAAAAATAACTAACAAGATAACCACATCGCAGATGTGTTTATCTTAGACTCTCTTAATAAGATAACAATTGACAACTAAGAATAACAAGAACTAATCAACTGGGAATTACCGATCATCATCAACTTCCAGATTCATCTCTCTGATTTGCTAAAAGATAAGCTTTGCTGTCTTGCTGTGGATAAAAATATAAGCCCGTTACATCGATGCTCTCCTTTGCTTTCATTATATGTTTCGCTCATGTAGATCTGTTAAATGAGTTCATAAAAAAGTTTTTTTCTTTTCAGTTATCGATTATTTCTCCATCGCCATTCGTATATCTCATTCCTCGTTATGTTGATAGAATATAGGAATGGAGGAGAATCTCAAAAGGAACCACTACAATATAATATAGGAGTTTGTTTGAGTTGTCATGAGTACTGCATGCAACTGTTCTTCGTTTCATTAGATCACAAAAAATCAATTGTGCATTCCATTTACTATGTTTTTATTAGGAGGCTAGGGAAAGTCAGCTGAAGTAGTTGGGCATGTAAAAGGAATGTCTACAAGTGAACAGATTTACAATAGTTGCAGAGGAAATCAAGAAGGAAATATCGACCGATTTATGAGAAGGTTTTGTAGGCACATGATTCAATTAAATATGTGAATGATTGATTGGTTTGCCTGTTGTTGCCGGGATGAAATTGTCTCCCGTAGACCCTATAGCATCCCACGGATGCTATCACATGTAGCATCCCACGAATGCTGTTCATTTTACATTTCATATGGGGCGACATTTTATATGGGGAAATGTGATTTAAATAGCATCCGTGGGATGCTACACGTGGCGGTCTGCCGCAGCTTAATTGGAGCAGGCGATTTGATCCCGTTGTTGCCGGCTCGGCTAGTCTGATAAACATTATTTTATTTTATTTATTTATCTATTTTTCTTAAGCATGCATGAGGTAACCACTACAATAGAATGTTACATGGTTTAACCAAGTAATCTTTACAAGTCATTCAACGTATTGATCACTTTTGTGAAATTTTGTAGGCCAAAAATCAATCCACTTAGATATCAATAGATACTTCCACATACTGATGGTTTTTGAATGATCACAAAAACAAGAGAAATAATGTTTAGAAGTGGTTTATTAGTTGATATTTCTGTGGTTGCTTGTATAAATGGTTAGCATTTATTACATCACTCAAAGTGAAATAATCATGCAAAAATTGTCTAGTTATCATGGTATATTGGTTTTTGTTGTTGTCATCATTTGACATTTAGGCCTTTGTTTTAGCAAGCATTTTCTAGCCTTTTCAATTAGCCTCTTTTTTACACCCGCCGTAACATAACCAACAAGATATTTCAATGTGGTAGTGTAAAGGCCGTATTCTATGAAATTGACACGTGTAATTACACATGGTTGCAAAAGAGCAAAGCGGTTCGATTCCTACAGGCGTAGGATCATTGGACAAAACAAACCCAACATCATAACTGTTACTAAGTTTGTGGGTGAGTTGGAAATTAGAACAAAAGAGATAAGTATAAATTCGATAGAAGACGTAGAGGTCAAGGAAAACTCTTTTATGCAACTCGTTTTGAAATCACAAGAAAGTAGTTTAGGACTCTTCATTCATTGTTTCATGTCACACTGATGTGTGAAGATACGACCTATCATAGTGACGTGTGAAGATACGACCTGTCTGAAATCACAAGAAAGTAGTTTAGGACTCTTCATTCATTGTTTCATGTCACACTGATGTGTGAAGAGACGACCTATCATAGTGACATGTAAAGATACGACCTGTCTAGACTAAGTAAAGATCCTGCTACAAACAAGCTTATTGAGGCCACCCCTAATCTCTTACCTCTATCGACCTCATGGTGAGAGGAGAGCAATCAATACCAAAGTAAGTATTGATCAAGCTAGGCAAGTAACCAATTTTATGACCAAATAGTACAGCTAGCTAGCGGAATTGATTTGGGAAATAAGGGATGAAATCGTCTACTGCCATTGTTTCCAGCTAACCCATTTGCTTCATTCAAATGTTGACATATTTAACATCCAATGGTTGCAGTTTTTTCTCATTTCAAACAAAGACAAAACAACTTTTTGATGAAAAATCCCAATGGTGAGATGCTACATATGACAGCATCTCAATGTCGCTGCATGAATAACGACACTAAGGGATAGTAGACGACCGGGAAATAAGCATTGCGCACCAAAAGTGAAAGAGAAGTGAACGTACGATATGAGAGGTTCTTTAAAATTGTATTGGTGTGGATCCCAAGTCTGGTCGACTACAGATTCATAGAAATGTGGCTTGTCCAGGTTAGACGAATTGACGAAACGTCGAAACTGTACGTCGTACTGGAACGAGATGTGTTTTTACTGTAACAATATCTTTTATTCTTTAGCAGAGAGTGGAATCATAATGTGGCTCAACAATCATGTGTAAATCATGTCTCTTTTTTGTTTGATTAAGAAAAATTAAAAACCAATCATATCCTGTTAGTAGCATAAATCCCATTCATCAATCCCAATCATTCGATACATATATATATACATATATATACATATATATATATATATATCAGGTATCGTTCATTAACCTATTTCTTTATATCTTTTTAAGAACGGATGCCTCGTAATTGAATACAGGTCTCGTTCCCTGTCACATTCTTTGTCACATTCTTTGATTGGTTAAAACAAAACAGACACATACTTAAGCACGAGGAAGATTCTTACCCACTCCAACAATCGAAAACGCTCTTAAAGCACATTCAACAAAATTATCCGTCCGAAAATCAATTCAAGTGATGATGAACAGGATGGAATATGGGTCATACTTAAACCTGATAAAGGCACCCCCAATTTGGCGACTTGAAATCTGCTGGAGCCCTAGGCTGGAAGATCTGCTGGTCCAATGATAATAAATGTGTCCACATAGGTGTGTAAAGCTGATGTGGACACATGCATTGCCGTTGGACCAACAGATCTTCCAGCAAGAGGAACAAAAGGGTCCAGGTGATATGCTCTCCAATTTGGCCGCTAGCCAGGATTAACGCAAATGAAATCTGGGTTACCCGCAAACCGGGCGCAGCTACAGCACCTTTCCCGCGCGTAGTGATCAAGTCCAGAGGACCAGAGTTAGAACGAGAAATCCGAAGGAGACGGTTTGCCTACTGTGAACGGAACCAAGCTTTTAATCTTTTCAACGTTCCTTCATTCCCCACCCTCCGCTTTGCCTTTGAACCTTTCTTCTTAAAAAGAAGAGCCAGAAAAAAACAAACCAGCCTATTCCTCTAACGAAAACATATAGAATTCTTTGGATTCTAATATTCACACAAGAATGTCTGCCACCAACAGAAAGGCCTTAACTCTTCCGCTCATTCATCGAGCCAAATGCAGGCGCCAGTCCTTTTTGACTCCCATCTTTCCAGACAAACCCTAATTTTTAACTTCTTTTACCCTCATAAAAATATTACTTCTATGCCACCTGAAGCCTGATTGCCATTTCGATACACCACATTAACCCAAACAAGAAGATTCACGAGTCACATATCTAAAAGTAGGCTCTCACTACTGTGATCCCCATAAAATGAGAGAGAAAACTGCAATAATATTGTACTTCAAGTCGAACTTCTAAGACCCTCGGTTGCTCACGGATGGGTATCCTCCAAAACACTGTGCTCTACATGCTCGTATTAACTATATGTGGTAGGACAGCCGCCATTGATGATGAATGGAAGTCTGCTACTGCAACATACTCCAAACAGACCGATGGATCCATCATCACAGGTAACTTTTCTTTCTTCCCCTCTCTCTCTTAACATCACTGAGCTCAAGTTGCGGTCTCTACCAAAACTGTTTAGGTTCTTTTTTTAGGGCTCAACTCTGCTACTAGGTTTTGAACACTCAATGTCTACCATTACAGAAGGTGCTTGTGGTTATGGGGACCTTCACAAGAAAACTTATGGGAAGTACAGCGCTGCACTAAGTAGTATGTTGTTTAATCGGGGTCGCACCTGCGGGGGATGCTTCGAGCTGAGATGCGTCGACCACATCCTGTGGTGCCTGCAAGGGAGTCCTCCTGTCATCGTCACTGCCACAGATTTTTGTCCTCCGAATTACGGGCTTCCATCCGATTATGGCGGCTGGTGCAACTTCCCCCGAGAGCATTTCGAGATGCCGGAGGCTGCATTTGCTGAAATCGCAGAAACAAGAGCTGATATTGTGCCCGTCCAGTACAGGAGGTTAGTGAAGAATTTTGAAATGATTCCTCCAATTTTTTTTTTTTTTTTTTGTAGAGGAAGAGGGTTTAGGTAACATTATAGACCATACAAGAGCCAGACCAAGTGAAGTAGGAATGAAACTGGAAACTTGTCCAGGTTCCAGTTTCATTCCCAGAAGGAAACAGAACATTGACCAGATTTTGTTTATGTTTTCTAAATCTTTGGTACCCTAAAGAACGAAATATTTCTGGTCTTGGATTTGTGTGATTTGTGTAGGGTGAAATGTGTGAGAAATGGAGGGCTGAGATTTACATTGACTGGAAGTTCTTATTTCAATCAAGTACTGATCACCAATGTAGGATTAGACGGTGAAGTGGTGGCTGTGAAGGTGAAAGGATCAAAGACAGGGTGGATGCCCATGGGAAGGAACTGGGGACAAAACTGGCAATGCAACATACACCTTGGAGGACAACCTCTCTCCTTTGAGGTGACAAGCAGTAGCGGAAAAACAATCACGTCCTACAACGTTGCTCCAGCAAATTGGCGATTTGGTCAGACATTTGAAGGTAAGCAGTTTTGAATAGAGTGAGAAAGTTTCATCAACACCAGATAGAGAAGGATAAAACCAAAACATGATTTCAAATCAAGGAAACATTTTTATGACACAGATCCTTATCACGAGTTCATCAGCCTGGGGATCCATGACAGATTCAAGTACTATCTGAGTAGTTCACAAAGTCCCTGCAGTATTCAAAGAAATTTTAGGCAACTGCAAAGAGGATGAGAGAAAGGGGAATCTATGGACCCCCCCCTTGGGTCCTTTTCTTATATCTACTGATTAGATAATATAATGACAATAGAGAAAGTGATATCAAAAAGATAAAGTTATGCATGACATTCTCTTGCTTTCTTCCATTCCATGTTGGCTTTAACCTAATTTCCTCACTCAATATGTTGACAAGAATTGGAGATCGTTTGTTTCATCATTATGTCTACGGAAAGGGTGCCTCTTATAAACCATTATAATACAACAATGACATGAATAGAGATTTATATATTCAACGAAAACTTAGAAATGATAAGTATTTCACCATGCCTGCACCTTCAAAGTTGCAGAACAACATGAGTAATTTCATCGGCCAAATAATCTCATGAATGATGATCCAAATAATGAAATATTACACACATGTAATATAATATAAACAATCTTAACAACATTAAGGCCAAATTAGTAATTATCCTAGTTTCCATGGAAACATCTTTGAATGTGTGCATATCCAAGTATGCATCTTTTCCTTTACTTACCATCAATAGAAAATGATTATGCATTTTTTCTATTTTCAAAAAAGTTGGTGAAATTATTATGCATACAATTGATGTAATCATAAGCTGCAACCATTTCAGCAGGTATTGGTGTTAGGAAACTGCATCCTCATTCTGCATCTTATGATTATGTATCATTTGTAATTCAATTTCACAACTTTCTTCCTCCAGGAAATCCAAAGACTCGCCAAAAATTTTCTTGGCTCCCTGTCTTAACTCTGTTGAAAGATCAGTTTCCCCCTTCAATTCTAAACCATTTATCATGATTCTAAAGGTTGATTTATCTGGTTCACATCCTACAGCTTTCATTATGTAAAAAGCCTCCACTGCAAGCCCAATAATGCTGAACTCCATCAACGCTGTCAGCAGTGCATTGAAGGCTTCTGTATTGGCTTCTAAGCTGTTCTCCATTTTTAGATACAGAAAAAGAAGTTCCGTCTTTTCAAACAACCCATTGCTTGCTAACACTGCAATCATATCAGCATATAATAAAACCTGTGGCTTATACCAATACTCCTTCCGAATCTCTTCAAAGACCTAAATCATGAAATGGCATTAATCATGCACAGTGCTCGGTCAGGTTTTCTTATTATGACATCTAAGAAACAGAGATCAAATTTAATTATAGAGTTTTACTGAAAAAACTACATGCGGGAAAAAAAACACTAAAATAGTAAAGACTTCATAAATTTATCAAGAACTTTGTGAACAATAACACTTAAAAGACATAAATAACTACCCCTATAGGAAAAACGACCAAAAAAAAAAAAGGATTGGAAGAAAAAATGTCATGATGAAATCACCATGCTTAATGAATACAAAAATGAAAACTAGCAATATTCATCAAAATGCTGCTGAGTTCATTATGCCCATGTTTTTGTCTTCTCCTCATACAATCATTTATCAAAAAGGATAAAATAGGGAATGAAATAAAAATGGACCTTTAGACTTGATCTCTACAGCCCTCATCTTTATTCTTCCATTTACCATGAGTTTCCACCATGGAAATCATAATATCATTTCAGCATCATCCACACAAAGACCATAAAAAATGACAACTTGAAATAAAGAGGGAAGCAGAGATGAAATTAATTATAAGATCCTACAAAAGAAATAAAAAAAAATTGCACAACAAGGCTATATTAAACTACTTCCCGCATTTGCCAATCAGAACTCAGACCAAAGATGTGCCATATAGTCATCAAATTCATAAGAAACAATTTGAAGCCACATTCAACTCAAGGAACAAAGACATATAATTCTATTCAGGAACAGGACTTTTGGCTGATGATATATGCCCAAGTTAAACTATAGAAGAACAATAATTTTCATAGGACCGTCAAGTAGCCCCAGGAGCCCCTCCTAGACTGCAAGAAGATTCGTGCAAATAATTTCTTTAACAGCACACACAGAACAGCCCGCTGAACAGAAATTTTATCCGACTAAAATATGAAATCCGAAATTGCATGTAAAACCAATCGAAAAAGAAGGGAAACACCGGGGAGGGGATTCAAGTCGTGAAAGCATTTTGAGAATCGGGAATATCTGATTGAATTAGAGAATTAGTCGAAGCTAACATCGAGATCCGAAACAAGGTAAACATACCTTTAGTGCCAAAACGCCCTCGTTCTGTCTTAAGAGTTCCCGAAGAACAGCGACGATATCCAGTTTTAGCAAGCGCTTCACATTCGACGCGAACACTCGCTCCAACTCATTACCATCTTTCTTCGCTCGCTTCAGCGCCTGAACAGTTTGAAGCGCTTCGATACTGAGATTCCTTCCTCGCTGCAAGGGTTTTCGATTCTTGCTCCTATCTCTCATAGTAACCCCCTTGTTGAAGCTCGCGAACCGCAGTGATGACAGTTTTCTGGAAACTGCAGCAGGCCGAATTTGCAGAAGACCACGAACGCCATATAAATCTAGGGTTTTATATTGAGTCGTACAAATCATAGAGAAAGGATTGCGAGTTCCAGATGTGTACATTTGCTGTTTATGAAGTCCGTTTATCTCATCGTTCAGATTCTTCAGAACAATTTAAAGAATGCGAGTGCTGCTTCACCGTTGGTTACAGCAGATCTTTCAGCCCATGCTCCAGCAGATTTCAAAGTCCTTCGCATCGGGTAGGAGAGCCGACTTAACGACCCACACTCGGGCAAGGTGTGGACCCTAACTGATTAATAGGTTTAGAACAGCAGCCCAGGCCCAACCATAATGAGAGAGACGGGAGGGAGGCACCTGTCCTCTCTCTCTTTCTTTCTTTCTTTTTTTTTTTTTCTTTTCTTCTTCTATAATTTAAGAACATACCCTCCATCCCTCCACTTTAGTAACCTTTTTAATGATGTGTCAAAATTTAATGAAACAATTTAAATCACATACTTCAATCTCCTGGAGTCAAGGACTACCTAAATCTTATACAATATATTGTTAAAAAATGCTTGATATATATTATAATCATTGATTGTATTTTTTTTATGACGAATTAATTTTAACAAATTTCGAAAGATGTTCAAATTTATAAAAATTAAAAATTTTAAGAAATGTAATTAATAGAATTAGATACTTATATAGGCTATTTCTTTCATAAAAGTGGTAAAAATAATCAATAATAGTACATTTAATAAAAATAAAAAATAAAAAATAAACACTAAACATTGTGAAAAAGATAATGAAAATATAGACATAGATGTTTACTTGTCCAATTAGATATCAGATATGTAATTCTTTAAATTACATTTTAAAGTTAAAAATAAAAAATAAAAAATAAAAAATCCAGAAAAATTAAGAGAAAGCCATGAAGACTTATGATGTCAATTTATTTGTTTAAATGTGATCTGAATAATTGAATATTTAGATAATAATTTATTATTAAGAAATTATGAAATTAAAAAATAAAAGAAATTTGAGAAATTCAAAAACTGCCATAGAAATTTGATGGTACATCAAAAAGAATCTCACCAAGCGGCTAAACATTATAAGACAAACTGAAAGTGAAATTGAAGAACTACAAAATTCAAATTTGATGGTAAACACTAGGTTAGTTATTGGTTTTAGAAAGAAAAAGCCTCCCAACCTCAAAATGTCCGAAAGATAGATGTCTGGATTAAAGAAGGCCACCATGACCTAGAGGGGAAAAGTAAGACAACCACACAGATTGAAGGCATAACTAAATCATCAGCACTGTCAACCATTAAGCCACCCAGAAAACATAAATGGAAAATTTTTGCAAGTCATTAAATCACAGCGCCCCAAGAAGGGCAGTTGGAACTACCTAAATTGCTCTTTCCAGCCGGTAGGAACGAGCTGTCACGTTAACTGTGGTCCTTTCCGCACATAAGATTACATTAAGTTACAATTAAATATTGAACAACAGATTGGTTCGTACAGAAATCGGGGATCTGCAAGACATTGTTACAGCCTCTTCCTGACAAACAAACACAGTTAGGAGCAGGTCAAGCCGCTTCAGCAGTCGCAGCCTATTTCCATGGCATGGTTGCCATGCCTTGTGGATTGTTATTATTGCAGGCTCCAGTGCTCTGGTTGAGAGGGCTCCCAGGTCCACCTGAGGATTCACTCAGAGTGCCCCGTGATGTTGGGCTGCCAGTGCCGGCTGCCCCACCACATGATGCAAGCTTCATTGGGGCAGATGAAGGTTCCGAATGGTTTGTTGGTTTGGACTCTTTACGAGCATCTGCGATGAAACTCCCCACAACAACCTGTGATAGAACATGATGTTTATAGGAAACTATAGAATAAATCCCTTATTTTGATTGAAAAGATGCAAGGAAATCTGATGGCTCTATGCATACCATTATGGTCTGTCAATTGAAAATTTTTCAAATATCAATGACAAGACATTAATCAAACTGCGCAAGTGAAATGTTAAGGGTTTCTTGTTTCAGGAGAAGATTTTCAAAACCGATACTAATGAAGTGAGAGGATTTCTCATAGGCCTCGGCACATAGAATTTGCTGGTGAAGGATGAATTTCATCCACCAAATGCTGATGCAAGTGAATTGTTAAGGGCTTCTTGTTTCAGGAGGATACTTTCAAAACAAATACTAATTAAGTGAAATAATTTCTGGTAGGCCACACAGACGCAGTACATTGAATTTGCAGGTGAAGGATGAAATTTCTGACACAAGAGAGATGAGGACACCATCAACTCTATTGTGTCTAGGCAAGAATAATACGAGGATGGAACTTTTCATCACACAATAGATATGTTTTTGGCTGAACCTTGAAACAGAAGGTACTTCACTAATTTTAATATCTTCGCTAGCCTGAGCTAATTCTTTGGTTCAAGGATAATGACTGCGTAATAAAATGTGTCATTACTGTCATATTATAGTTCTACAATGAAATTGGCATGGCAGCCACATGGCATTATACAATATAGGCAGTAAATATTTTGATACTCGATGCATTTTGATAAACTTCACAGACATATAAGCAGGAAGCTATCAGGTATGATCGGGTACAGTATAGACAAATCTTGGCTTCCAAACGGGCTTTTTTTTTTTTGAATGACATATTTTTACCACTTGTTTTTTTTTTTTTTTTTGATAGGTAAAAAGGATTTATATTAATTTATGGTAAAGTGTTATAGGGGTACACAGATTGTGTACCTAGAGATACAATGCTGAACAACCCTCTTAGATTAACATTAAGGTTCCCTTCCCCACTTCCCTCATTAATCTGAAAAATAATTCTTTTCCAAACGGGCTTATTAAAAGGCATGTATCATATAACAGAAGGAAGTACACAGTGATCATGGTCAGAACATCTACTTCAAAATCATAAATGTTTCTTTTAAGAGTTTCTAACAAAAGCGGAAAAATAAAGAACCAAACAAATAAATAAATAAATAAAACAAAAAATAAAGGAGAGGAAGAATAACTGAGAGACACAAAGGTAGACAAACCTGAACTGGGGATGCTGCAGTTAGAAGCCCTGCCACTCCACCACCTAAAACACGACCATCAGGACCAGCTAAAGACACACTTAATCCACCAGTTCTGCTGCGCTGACCACCACTTTCTGAGAGCAAAAACGATCCAGACAGTGATAGAATTTCAAATCGTCCCTGCAGAAACAATATGAAAAAAAACCTTTCCCCTTATATCAAGCAGTTTTCATCTTTAATATACAAAACATGTAGTGGCAATTTCAGAATCAATGCTATCTGAACAAAACCTACTTGACACACAATATATGTCACTATCTCTAGTTATTACAGCTCTAATCATTAAAAAAGTCAACTAAAAATGAGATCAACTGTCCCAAAAATAACAAGAATAATATTAAGCAATTCAATGTTGCTCGAACAGAAAGAAATAAAAGGAAAATGAAAAATCACTATATCTGAACTAGCAGTTACTCAGGAGAAATTTATATATTCTAAAAATTTCGCTATTGAAAAGATTGGAAATTAAGACCTCTCTTTTTCTGGAATTCACCAATGAATCATCAGGAATTAACAAATCTTAACGCCAAGTAGAACTGAGAGAATAATGTGACTGGTCTACCAATTTTGCAAGCATTGTATATATTCAGCGAAGTTGGTAAATCTAATATAGATTAAAATTTTCAAATTTGGCAACAAAAAAAAAGACATTAAATTTATGAACTACGTATTTTGCCATGTGTAAAATTCATCTAGAGTTGAAATTTGATATATGAAGTGGGTTGTCAAATTAAAGTACACACAGGAAGTAAATATTCTATTAAATTATAGGATGGGATGTCTTATGATGACATCTCCACAGTAAAGACCAGTATTAAATATTCTACTTCTATACTTCCCCCCAAGTGGCTTTCTAAAAGGAGATGATAGAAGAGTGTTACATTTACTCCAGTGCCCGGAAGATGCACCAGAATTCTGAAGTGCCAATAAATATACTCTGACATGGATACTGCAATCACACTAAAAGGGTCTATCCGGCAAAGCTTTGGCCCAATAATTAATACTCTTAAGGCATGTCCTTACATCTCAAACTTTGGATGTTCCATATCTATCCATCATAGTTCACTAAGTTAGTTCTGCAAAGGCAAACTGTAGAGATCGTGTCTCATGCATTCATTAGATAGGAAACGGCCTAGCTGCTATGTTCCATGTACTCTGGTACCAGTACCAGTGTTGAAAGTGACAAGGTGTTGAATCCGTCTAACACAAACGCTATTGAATACTGGAATTCAGTGAAGTAAGGGTAGTGGACAAATCATCAATAAAGCATAAAGAATGCATTCAATGAGAAAAAAAATGCTAAAAACGACTTTTTCGGATTATTAAACTCAATTATTAAACCATAAAGGTTTAGATATGAGAACATAGTAAACTTTTACAAAAGAAAACTGATATTTAATTATCTTAAAATGCCCCCAATGTCAGTTTCATCCTTATAACTGGGTGGCACCCAATTTAACAGAAAATAATGAAATAAGTAGTATATAAATATATATTGATGAAAGTCAATAGTAGATTAATAAGAACACAAAAGGGGGAGAATACAACAGTGGGTTATAAGAAAAGCCACCAATAAAAACAAGAGGTCAAAGCAAGTTACAACACATCAGGACTACCAGGAAAAAATGATGTTCTACCCTCACCATCCATAGCTAGCCGGTCTGCCACACCATTGGCTGATCTTGGCACGTATATACTAACAGCATCGGACATGTATTCTGACACCCATTAACATGTTGGAAAATATCATACTTACAGCATCAGACATGTATTCTGACACCCGTAAACATGTTGGACAATATCAACCATGGCCATGTACAACAGTGAAATATCTAAATAGGCATGTATGTCTAACTTCCGACACAGGTACAGCAATAAAACTGAACATTTCAGGTATCGTACCTGAACTGCATTGTGCCAAAAAGACTCAAATGCTTTTGTTTAGAACAGATAGAGTTTGTTTTGTCATTTTCAGACCCATTATTACCAAGATTCAAGATTATAGAGTCAAAAATAAAAAAAAACTTGAAGTACTAAGAAGAAAATATCAGCGAATGTTGCTGCTTAAAAATGCCTTGTTAATAGACAATAGTGTTACAAAGTTAAATAGGAACATCACAGACCTCATAAGTTACAGTGCCACCAGATGTTGCTGCTTGACGGAGAGTCACGTTAGATATTGCACCATTTGCAGACAGGATGCAAACAGCCCGGGGACCATGTTGAGAAAATGACATTATTTTTGACGACACATCCTGAAAGAAACAATTAAATAAAGGAATTGATTGTTAACAAGATAACTAATTATTATATATAATTTAAAAACTGTACCAATTCTATAAATATGGTCAAAAATTTACCACAATCATTTCAGACCACTGTATACAGAAATATCCCAGAACTATAAACGCTTCAAATTATGCAAAAGTTTTGAACATGGAAAAAGGAGCAAGGATCACAGTATAATGTACAGTGTATTTTCTGATCTAATCTTTATTTTTTTAAAACTATTTTCAGGAAAAAACTCTTGCTGCAATTTTTTATAGTTTCCAAAATTGCAACGCCTGGATATATTTAAGAAAGTCTACCAAATATGATTATCTTAAATTAATATCATAAGAGACACGGAAGATCTGTACTGGCTTCCCACCTATGCAACCCTCCTCTACCAGGCTCAAGACCACCAAATGCACAAGTTTTGTCAATATCTTAAACCTGTATCTTAATTTCATATCAGGTTTAGAATACCAAATATTATGGGGAACCTCAAACATAACAACAGTCATAGCAATCATTCCAAGGTAGCTTGCACCTCCTGCAGATACCAACAGCCCCACCAACAACAACAACAAACACCCCCCCTTCCTTCTTCTTCCTCTTTCCAGGAAAAAGAAAACAAAAAACCAAAAAAGGAAGGTCTATTATGAAAACATAACTTCTCAATACATAATTGGGAAAAAGTTACTATTAGTAAAAGTAATAATAATAATTGTTAAATGCTATGAAACACCCCAGTAAAATGAGGGTTTCAATCTGAGCACAGTGAGTTCACGCTGCAAGAAAGCCATATGTTATACCTGTTACTATTCTGCACTTCCCGGGTTGCAGTTCTTTTAATGGTACTTTTTACATGGCATCCATCCAGGTACAAGTAAAATTCAGACACATGCAGAGTTTGCTTATAAAGATCTGAAAATAATATTTCTGGATTTCATAATGCAGGAGAAAAAAATTTACTTCACACTACCGTAAAAATTATCATATGATGATATTTTGTTTAATTTCTTGTACACCTACAGATAAGGAACAACCACCCATAAATATCATATATAAGATAGAAGATAGATATGCTAATCAATATAATAGCGATGAGAATAAAAGTAGTACACATAATTACACCACTTAAAGAACAAGTAGGAAACTTCTTATCAATAAAAAAAGAATATCTACAAGACATGTTCGACTCATTACTATAATAATACTTTTTTGCCATCAGAAATGATTTGATGCTGAAAATTCTTGGTAATGAAAGTGAATCTCTGAAAAACTTCTGGAAACTTTATGGCTCATATACAATCACTTTTCTAATGTGAAATAATATAAAATTTAGTTTATGATTTTTCACCCCTAAATTGTACATATAAACTCTTTGATAATTGCATTATAAAATTTAGAAAATACTTTGTAAAATTAAGATAAGATTCTACTGTCAATTACTTTGTATAGAATAATTGAATTTTCATACCAAGTTTGATGAATTTATTAAAATAAAAATCCAATGCGTAAACAAATGGACCCCAAGCAGACCAAAAGAAAATCATACACAAATTATATATACAGATCAGTTAGTCCAAGTACTTATTCAAAAGCATACAAGAAGATGCGTGTTTATACATATGAAGAAATGAACATCTCCAAAAGTTTAAGTAGCATCCACTGCTTATTGCACATGGCATGTAAGCAGTATCATAAAAGATATGTCAAATCAGATCAATCATGCTTGGCCCTCAAACAAAAATGATTGGCTTCTTACCTTTAACAAAAATTATTATTGCCTATTGCATTTACAGCACCAAAGTCACCTTACACAGAACTAGCAATTAAATCATTGCAATGAGAGCCAAGGAAATTAAAATTTTTGAAATAATAGGTTAAAAAAGGTTCGAACGAGGGAAAAAGAGGGACACCTCTCCAGCTTTCACTGCAATAACATGTGGTGTAAATCCAATCCCTGCAGATCCTGCATACCAATGCCTCCATAAGAAAATTATAGTTATTACTACAAAGTAAATCTTTGAAAACATAAAAAAATATAAACTAAGAACCTGAAACAAAAAAGTCGAGGAAAAGAACCAGATTTTACACTTACGAACATAATTATATACAAAACCTAATTAAATCAAGTGAAAAAATAATTAGCCAATAAACATATTAGAACCTAAATGAAAAAGATATTTCTACTTCCAAAAGCAGTTTCTCTGTTTAACACTTTTTACCATGACTATTCATCAGAGTAAGAAACCAAGCAAATACCTACCAACTAAAAACTGACTTCCTCATGGTTCAGCGTTTTTTAACTCAGTCAATCCCTTGGGAGGAAAAAGGAATCCAGAAATCAGACATCATAACTAACAAGGGCATATAGGTAATTTTTTAACTGCTCTGGGTCAGACAGTTCAGATTTATCAGATCCCAAGTTCCCGGAGAAACAAATATCCTTCTTTCCCCTTTGACACAGCCAACTACTCATCTCCCCTATTTATCAAACATCAACCCGCCGTAAGAACCAAAAGTTACAATGAATCCGCTTGAGAAAACAAGGAAAACCAAGAACACCAGAATATTTAAGTGAGACATTACTTGCAACTGGAACCTACCAACATTACAGATACTGAATTCTTCAATTTTCTACACAGAGAATCCACCGCATGATCGACAAAAGTTAGAGAAAACATACCCAGAGCGTCCATTTGCTGCTTCTTTCCGGAGCCGGGCGGACGTCCCCTCGCCTTCTTCATCAAGGATGATGATGGTGAAGCAGCCGAAGGAGAAGAAAATCCACCAGACTGGACCGCAGCATGGGAAGAGGGTGTGGGTGTCAATGCTAGCGCCATTGTTCCATCAGGTCCGTACTTTCTTGGTCTCCCCCGCTTCCGCTTTACTGGTTCGCCCATGTTCATGTTAATCCCATGCTGGACGATCGGACTGGGAGAGCCATCACCACCAGCAGCACCTGCTCCACTTCCGGTCTGGTACGTCGGAGAGCTTCCGGTCACAGGTTTGTAAACTGCTGTTCCATCGGCACTGAAAGCCAATCTCATGTTCCCTATTCCTGGTTGGCTAGGGATAGCAGCTTTCTGGAGACTACTGAAAGTTTCTCTACCAGACATGTTTACCGGCTCAGATCCGGACATCGTTCATGAAGCCGAGAAAATCATAGTAAATTAAAAATCTGAAAATTTAAAAAAAACAATTGTTTGAAACATCAGGCGATCTAGGAGTGGAGACGCTTGATTCGAATCGGGGATTTAAAAGAGCGGAGATGCTTGATTCGAATCTGGAATTTAAAAGAAATATACAGCATAATAAAACTCCTTTAGCTAAGAAATTCCAGAATAAAAAATTAAGATCACGGTAAAAATAGATCTAAACCCTATAGTCACTGAGGAGAACCTTAAACCCTCGCTTGCAAACCCACCCCTCCTTGGAATTTCCGAGCTGATCAAGTTCTTCTTGACGATGTCCAAAAGAATCTAGTACGGTGGGAAGAAAATTAACTGAAACCTGAAGCAGAATACGAGTACAAACACCTAATTAGCAAGGAAGAAAATATAGATTTTTCCAAACAAATTCAAAAACTTCATCATGAGATCCGACCAAAAACGCAAAAATCTTAGGTCATATTTTTCTCCTTTTCCGATTTTTACCATATTAATAAAGAAAATAATCAAGATAAAAAAGGAAAATCAGAAATTCATAAAAAGATGAAGAAAAAAATTTCTTTATTTTCTTACCTGTCAAAGGAAGAAAGCCCCCAAACAGTCAAGTGGTGAAAAATAGAGATCAAAGTAGAGAAGCCAAGAATTTTTAGGGTTTCCAAAGGAAAAAGCAAATAACGAGCTTCCCCAGCTCCCTGCAACGAAATGTGAAATCGAAGTATTTCGACATATTTCGTTTTTTTATTTTGTTTCTTCAGCCCTTTTTCATACCTTCTCTCACTTTGGGGCTTTCTATTTAAATTAAAAAAAAAAGCAGGTAAAGCAGGCGGAAATTGCTTTCGTACAAAAAAGAAAACAACAGGCAACAATATTTTTTATTTTTTTGGGTAAAAACAGACAGACAACAATATTTAATGATAAACAAAACAAATAAATGCATTAACTCAAGTGACTTTTGCTCTCTCTCTCTCTCTTCTCTCTTTTCTTATTTTCTACGCATTTCGATGAGGCGGGTTTCCGACTTCAGTTGAATCGGCGATCTGATAAGTAAGCAAGTGGGACAACTCCGATCGTTGTCACTTGTCACTTCATCTGGCACTTTGATCGCCGATTAATCGGCTTATTTGAAATAAATAGAAACTTTTGCTTGGGCTGGTGATTTGGACAGCACGTATTTTGATATCCGGACACCTTACAGATTTTGAAGTCAGGTATAAAAGAGAAATTGGTTTTTAGTGATATTTTTAAAAATAATTTGGATTCAGTCATCATATCTTGGTAATTGATTTTTAATGATACTTTTTAAAATAATTGATAATCAGTGTTGATTAAGAATTTCTTCCCAAAATGCCCTCGAAAAACCTTTTCACTCATTTTTGTTATAAGTGAGGTTTGCAAGTCTTTTGAGAGTATTTTTGAAGAAACTTTAATTAACATTAAAATGATATCGATTCTCAATTATTTTAAAAAAATATCATTAAAAACTAATTACCAAGATTTAGCCGATTGAATCTGAATTATTTTGAAAAAGTATCATTAAAAACCAATTTCCCTATATAAAACTTTTGCTTGGGATGGTTATTATAAAGTTTCAAATATATAAATACCTCAAGCAAATTGACCGAAAAATAAGATATTACCTTGTAAGCATATGGGATCATCGATGAAGCAAGAACTCTGAGAATTACTAGCAAAAGATAATAACCATAGGATATTAGAGATCAGAGTATATCTGATTCAAGACAAAAAGGAATTGGACAAGGGAAGCATTCTTTATGAATAAAACTCCTTTATCCGATGTTTGGAATGTTAGATTTTAGGAGTGTACACACAAATTTCGTGTATGTTCCTTCAACACAAAATACTGTGATTACAAATAATATGAATTTGATAAAAAGAGGGATTTTACTCTCGCTCGATCACATGAGTGTCCTCTAATTAACGAGCGGTTTGGTGTAAACGAATGCCAGGTGACGTTTTTAATTTTGGAGTGGTTGTATGTATTCTGCACTTTGAGATTTGCACTTGCTTTTGCTTGTTTGCTGACTTGAAAGAGAATTTTCTCTTTATAGAGAAGTGCCCCTTTCTTCTTTGGGAGGAGGTTTTCTCTTCAAGAGAAGTGCTCTTTTCTTCTTTAGATGGAGGATTTGCTCCTGCCTTTGGGTTGTTTCTGCCTTTGGTGGAGGGTTTTCTCTTCAAGAGAATTTCTCCAAGACTTCTTTGATCTACTTCTCTTCAAATGGAGGGTTTTCTCTTCAAGAGAATTTCTCCAAAGCTTCAGCCTTTCAATTCTCCTTGATTTGATATGTGTCCTCCCCTTGTAACCAAGCCCCCTATTTATAGAGTTAAAATTACAAGGAATTAACAAATTTACCCCTCAAGGGATAAATAACAAAATTTTAAATTAAAATATCCCATATTTATCATGTGGGATATGGGCTCACAATTTGGGCTTAATGAGCTATTCTTTTACAAGCCCATTTACAAATTTGGGTTGGGCCTTGCACAATTTTGATGCCTACAAGGAGAAAAGAAAAGAAAATGGTACTCCAGGTTGGTTAAAATGAAAGAAGGTAAATTGGAGAGAATTTGTCAAAAAAATTTCTCATTCTTTGAAAGTAAAAATTCTACCCAAAAGGATAGGGATTTTTAAAGAAAAGAAAGTCTATTCTCATCAACCACTACTAACACCACCCATCCTAACATATCACCACCTACGACCACCACTATTCCTACCACCACAATCACCATGCACCCACCACCATCATCGCCCACCATCACCACCCGCCGCCACCATCCACCACTCACTACAATCGTACCACTCATACCGCCGCTCATCATCCCCCACCTCCTACTAGGGTTGCAACTTAGTCCGGGTAAACCCGAACCCAACCGATTTCGGTTCGGTTTTGGTCCATAAAAAACTAACCCAAATTAAGTCGGTTCGGTTTTGGGTTAGGTGGTCAGTTAAACCGAACCGAATTAGAATATTTATCTAAATTGAACCGAACCGACACTGAACCGAATTATTATATATAATATTACAGTTTATATGTTTACCTTTAAAATTTAATAAAATTACAAACCCACCACTCCCTTAAGTCGATCTCATTCACACCATTAATTCAATCTTCCAAACCCTAGAACCCCATTACCCCAACTGATGTGTCGGCTGCTGAGTGCCGACCGTCGATTCCCATCCACTCGTTCATCAGCTGTTCGTCTGCTTCAAGTAATCCCCCTCCTTTCCCTCTCTCTCTCTCGCCTCTTTCCCTCCTTCCCTCCTTCTCGTCTCTCCCTCCTTCCCTCACTCTCATCTCGCTCTCTCCCTCTCTCCCGTTTGGGATCGGTGAATGTGTGTTTCTTCAAGGTTTCCTCTGCAGATCTTTGGAGGTTTAATGGCGTCTCTGATTTCTTCCTAGCTGATTCCCGCCTACGATTCTGGAAATCGGTGAGGGTTTCTATCTCTTTCTTCTTCCTTTTTTATTTTTTGTAGCAGATATTCTATCTTGTATTCTTTATTTTATGGAGAGACCATTAATAAGTGTACCATCCAATCATCGTCCTCAAGTTACTGCAGTGGTTGCTTCGTCTGATGTGCTTGTAAAGATCGAAAGCCACTAGACACCATCTACAGCCACTAGACACCATCTACAGCCAAACCTACGCTTGGAATGAACAAACAATTCAAAACCCCCTTACTCTTATCTTCTGCCATTTTCTGTTTTAAATAAATTATGCTTTGAAGTTGGAAAAAGACCTTTCTGTTTCCTCTATGGAATTGAACTAGGAAATGTCTAAATAAATTTGGTTGGGAAGTTTGGGAATGTGTCTTTTGGTTTTCTACTTTTTATGGGTTTGCGAACTGAAAAGTGTTAGACGAAACCAAGGTGTCGTCATTATTGTGTGAAGGACTTGTTGGAACGGAATTGGTGGGATGGTGTTCTGATTCACCGTACTCCGGTAATGCTTCGTCGGAAAACGTTACCCAAATCATGTATTACCCTAAGAGCCTGGCGTTCCATACTTCTCCATCACAAGTCCCTCCATCTTCAAGCCTTTATTTCCAAACCAGAACCTCACAACACGATGAGTAAAACTTATTTTGAATCTCCGATACCCTTTTGGTATTCTTTCTGGGTTGAGCTTTTCCTTGAACTTTATCTTTGCTACAGAGCATCACGAGTTACGATCACAGAGACAACAACTTGAAAAACCTCTTGAAAGCGCTTCAATGGAGAACAAGACTGATAATCTGTAACGCCCCGGATCCAGGTTTATTTACACACATAAACCCAAATCTGGTTCGTTAGGGAAACTGGCCCAAAACAACTATTCCAGACTTAAATAAATTCATTTATTACATCAGAGTGCAGAAATAAAACATCTTTCAGAAAACGCGGAATTAAACTACCAAAATCATCCTTTCATATTTCATCTATGAAGTCTGGAATGGGTTCAACTAAATAACATAAATAACATCAACCAAGGTATGGATTAAAGATACCAATCATCTTTAAAATAACATCAAACTCCTCAATCAAAATACTAAAATAATCCCTATGAAAAATAAATCTAAATGTCTCTCCATGTCCTTCTGGACCTACATAGGAATGAAATAGTCTTCTTCCTGGTAATCACAGTAATCTCCTGGAGTCTCTACCCCTGCAACGTCCTCTCCATGAATATCTAAAAACAAAACCGATAAAACAATAATGTGAGAAACAACATCTCGGTAAGCAGTCATGTAAATAGTTGACCACAGTAAAATATGCATCGTATAATCCGAATAATCACAATAAGAATCAAAACAACAATAAAATACAATTTGTCCACCTCATAGGACTCATGAAATAGTATACCAGATAAAGAGAATAGACATGTGTCAGTATGCTACCTAACCGATTTACGATGGACCAGCCACCCTGCAGTCTGGCTATTCAACACCAACGGAAAAACCCAACCATGAGTTAGCATGTACGGCTCAACCAATCCAGGAGTGGGTAACGTAGCGACCGACCAATCCAGGAGCGGTACCATCCTTGAGATGATGGAATGCCTCAGACACAGAATTCAAACCCCTCTAATACACATTTCACTTACTAGTTATTCTATGAATCCATATAACTGTTAAGCTCACTCAACAGTGAGAAAAACCAACCAGGGTAATGGACATACTTCTCAATAACACCCACCAAATACATAACTATATCTGTATCACCAAATCTGCCCATGCGGGAAACAATAAATCAGGCACCAGCCTTGTCACACCAGTGACCCAAAACCAAAACAGAATGCACCAAGTCATATGTCCAAAACTCCAGGTTTCAACGAGCCAATATGTCCTGAATGTTAATCGACTCCATCGATGCACACAATACCTTTATATCACCCAAGTACAAGTGTATGAATTCACAAAACCAACCTTGGTTAAAAGTAAAATCTTTTGGAACAATAGAATCAAGTAAAAGTGTCTCTTTAGAAACATCTACCCAAAATCTTTATAAAATTGTATTTTAAACATCTGCCAGTGCAAACACTTCCCAAATACCCCAATCTTGATGGTACATAGGTTAAAATTGGATAGAAACACTTCTGTAGTGAAAACTAGGTTGAAAAGACAAGTTTTTCAAAATCTGACAGACTGGTCACTCGAGCGGCCAAGGGCGCTCGATCTGCCTTACAGAATAGGTTAATTCAGGGTAGGTCGCTCGTGCAACTATTCTAGCGGCAGTCCAATCTGTGTAAAATTGCTCTCAAGTTTTGAATATATACATAGAGCGCTCGAGTGACTGTTCAGGCAGTCCGATACGTGAAAAATCCGTAACTTTGCGAAATTCCATAAAAATTCCACAACTCAATAATCAATGCATCAAAACCATTCTAAATCATTTTAAAATACTTTATAAACATGCTAGAATAATTCTTAACAATTAAAACATCATAAATAACAAAATCAATGCATTAAAACACCAAATAACCACGAATATTGTATAAACATGAATTCAAATTTTATGCAAGCATCAAGGGACTACTTACCTGGTTTTAGGAACTTAATCTTCTCTAAAAGCCACGAAATATCACCCCAATGTTTGCCAAACAATCCCAACAAAACCTCGATCACATCTGGGTTAAAAATCACACTTTTAAGACTCTTTAACATACGAAAATCTCCAGAACATAACTTATATCTATATGGCTCTTATCTGAGTTATCTATGTACGAAAATACTCCTCCTTCTCTAAGACGGTTCCAACAATTGTTTAGGGTTTAGTTTTGATCACAAAGAAACTAAGAAAAGGAAATAGGAAACAAGAAGGAAACGAGCGACTTTTTCTATTTGAGTCTTTAAACTCTACGTGCATTACCACTCCATGCACAACTAGGTTAATTTATTAATTAAAGTCTTTTACTTAACTGCCCCTCCTTCATTAAACCAATTTACAACTAAACCTTTAAACCCACTACTCTTTAAACCAAATAATCATTGGGCCAACCCACTCTCCTTGGGTTCGACCAACTCTTATTTATTCTCCTTGGTTATAATACCATTAATTCTTACTAATAATATAATAGCACAATAATTAATATATTAAAATTACATTTGGTCAATAATTAGGAGCTCACCTTATATAGGCTCTCCTATCATCTCCGGTTCATCTTGAACTCCTCCGAGTTGAACCAAAATCTCATCTCCTGCATATTATTAATCAATTAGTTTAATTACTAAAATTTGGGATTTTACATAATCGCTTTGGTGAACAAAGCTTACGTTAATTACCTTCTGATCGTTGCCGCTAACCTCTTGGCTATCGCAGTTTGGAGTTCAAAAGCTTAAGGAGCTTACAAGATGTATGCCTTTTTCTTTAAAACTTTTATTTTTATCATAACTTATTGTTTATTTGGGGAATCTATTGCAATGATACTTTTTAAAGCATTAGTTGTATTATATGTTTTTAGTGCTTGATATAAGAGGTTGCATGATGTTTTCCATTTTACATATTGCTCAATTTTTTTTTCTTTTAATGTCCTAGTAATTTTTGGAAACTTTGATACATTTGTTAGTTTTATTTCTTTTCTTTTTTTTCTGGTTAGTTGAAGGTTTTGATTGTTGGGTCTCTGAATTGCCTTTTTGTGTTGTTATTGTTTTTCTTCATTTGAAATGTTTGTTTGTTTGATATATATTTTATTTTTAACTTGATTAGATCATAGATGTCAAGCATGAGTGAGAGTATGGCTAATGATGAAAGTATTGAAGCTACTATAGAAGCATCAAAGATAGAAACAAATGCAAAAAGATCATATAAAGGATAGTCAGTAGTTTGGGAACATTTCACCAAGTTGAAAAAGGAAGATGGGGGGAAATCTGAAAGGGCAAAGTATAATTATTGTTTTAATGATTATGCATGCTCTAGTGTTAATGGAACTAGCACTCTCTGCAAGCATCTAGAAAAGTGTCCAAAATACCCGTATAACGTGAAAGAGAAAAGTCAAAGGCTTTTGACATTTGCATCATTAGGACAAGAAGGAGAGAGTGTTATTATCACTTGGAAATTTGATCAAGATTTGTGTCGAAAAGCTCTTGTGAGGATGGTGATTGTTGATGAATTGCCTTTTAGGTTTGTAGAGCGTGAAAGTTTCCGTGATTTTTGTAATGTCATGCAACCTAAATTTAATCTAATGTCACGTACTACTGTGACAAAAGATTGTTTGGAGTTACACATGACAAAAAAACGGAGGTTGAAAGACTCTTTAGTAAAGGGTAATCATAGAGTGTGCTTGACCACAGATTTGTGGACGTTAATACAAAATCTTTCATATATGTGTCTCACGGCACACTTTATTGACAATGATTGGAAGCTACAAAAAAGAATAATCAACTTTTGTATAGTTGCAAGCCACAGTGGAGAAGACATTGGGAAAGCTGTTGAGTTGTGTCTGATAGGGTGGGACATAGAAAAATTATGCACTCTTACTGTTGACAATGCGTCATCTAATGATGTAGCTGTTCGAAGTTTAAAAAGAAGGTTTTCTAAGAAGAATTGTCTAATTTTGGATGGTGAATACTTTCATATGAGGTGTTGTGTGCACATATTGAACTTGATTGTAAAAGATGGGATAAATGAGGTGAAAACCTCTGTATCTCGAATTCGTGGGGCTGTGAGATATGTAAGGAGTTCACCGGGAAGACAACAACAATTCAAAAGGTGTGTTGAAAATGAAAAGATTGCATCTAAGAGTCTTTTGTGTTTGGATGTTCCAACAAGATGGAATTCAACATTCTTTATGTTGGAAGCAGCATTAAAATTTCAAAAGGCTTTTGAGCGTCTTGAAGAGGATGATGTACATTTTTTGGTAGAGTTGAAGAATGGGCCCCCAAGTGAATTAGATTGGGAAAAGGCAAAGGTTTTATGCAAATTTCTTAAAAATTTTATGAGGTTACAAAGTGTTTGTCGGGATCTTTGTATGTAACTTTTAATGTTTATTTTCATGAAGTTTGTGGAATGGAAAGTCTTTTAATTCAATGGTCGACCAGTGATGATCCTTGTTTGTGTGATATGGCAAAGAAGATGAAAGAAAATTTTGATAAGTATTGGGGAAACATTGATAAAGTGAATATGATGCTATTGATTGTAGTGATTTTGGACCTCATATATAAGTTGAAGTATGTGAAGTTTTGTTATTCAAGAGTTTACCCAGTTGAGAAGGCAATGGAATTTACTACAAAATGAGGAAAGCAATGGACCGTCTATTCAGGCATTATCAAGTACTTCATTCTACATCAAATGTTTCGTCAAGCAATGTAAGCCAAAATGTTAATGAAATGGAAGTTGAGTAGCCTTCCCTCGATGCATGTCCAAATTAAGAGTATTCAAGATGAGTTTTGAAAACATTTGGAAGAAGAAGAGACCATTTAGTCCAAATCTGAATTGGATAGATATTTGGAGGAGAGTGTTGAAAAATATGACTCTAATTTTGATATTTTGTGTTGGTGGAAGTTGAACAGTTCCAAATTTCAAGTGCTTTCTCACATAGCACATGATGTTCTGGACATTCCTGCATCGACAGTAGCTTCAGAGTCAACATTCAGTACAGGAGGCCGCGTACTTGATCAGTTTCGTAGCTCATTGACACCGAAACTTGTGGAGTGCTTGATTTGTGCACAGGATTGGTTACGGGCTTCTCCTACCCCGATTGAGATCGAGGAAAACCTAGCAGAGCTTGAGGAAGCTGAATCAAGTAACTTAAATGTTTTCTTATTATCTAATATCTATTATATGCTTGTTGAATTATTATTATTTTTGAATATGATGCTAATTAAATTTTTTTAAAATTTGCAGTCATAACCGACGAACCTAGCATTGCTGTTGGATCTCTTTACGATACTGTTATGCGATGCGTGGTTGTGACACTGTGTATTTGAGGTAAATAGATTTTTAAGATTCTAGTCTGTTTTAGGTATTTGTTTATTACTATTTACGTTAATAATTTTAATTTTGTATCTCTTATAATATTTCAGGTGTAGAAAATATTCTTCAAATTTAATTATTTTGCTTTCCTTCTCTTTGGGTTTTGCATTATGTTTTCTAATTCCTTCCTTGTTCTGCTTGCATTTGTTTTGGATTTGCAAGGGATTTCTCCTGGCTTTGTGATGGAAAATCTGATTCGGGGTCTCTATGCATTCAAAGAACTTTAATAGATGGTTTAAATCTGGTGCTTATCTTTCTTTTCATTCTGTTTCTTCTGGTAGGGAAACATTAAATAGGTGGTGACTCAACAAGGGATTGGGTTTTTTTGGTTGTTTCATTCTGTTGTGCTACTGTTAGCACTTAGCATTACATACTTTGGTGCTGGTTTATGGAATTTTTTGGGCAGAACTGATGGACTTAAAGATTTGAGTTGGGTGATTTACTTTGTTAGGGGTCTGGTTTGGATCTCCTTAGCAGTTGCCTTCTTTGTTCTGAGAATCAAATGGTTGAGAACTCTCATCATTTTTTTGGTGGGTCTCCTTTTCTTTATTGGCTTGTGCATTGAATGTGGAAATTTTTGTGAAAACAAAAACCATTCCAATTCTTTATTGGCTTGTGCATTGAATGCATGGGAGCTTCTTTGCAAATGGAAGAGAGTCATGAGACCAAACAATTATATGTTGTTCCAAATGTCTCTGTTGTTCTAGATTCATATTGTTTCCATTTCTTGTAATGGTTTTCTACTTATTTTGATTGATTAAATGCTTTAATTGTTGTTGATTGATTAAATGCTTTAAGGGCATTCTTATGCAAACTTGAACACAGATCAGTTCCTCTAAAAAATCCGATCTCAATTGCTTTTCAAATTGCTTGGGGAATGGAGTATATTCACTCACAAGGTGTCATACATCGTGACACTGCAGGAAATGAAAAAATTTGATTAAACATGCCTTAGCTAAATCGTCCATTGACACTGCAGGAGATAATTATATGTTGGTTTAACTTGATCCGAACCAACCTCATGTAATTCAGTTCGATTCGGTTTGGGTTTCAGTTATTTTATTTAACTTCGGTTCGATTTTCGGTTTTAGGTTTTCGGTTTATAATTTGGTTCGGTTCGGTTTTGGGTTGAATATATATAGTTTCGGTTTGGTCTTGGGTTGACATCAATCTAAACCGAATTGAACCGAGTTGCACCCCTACCTCCTACCACCCACCACCACCACTCCCCACTTAGGGTTGCTTATCGGGCATGGGCTGTAAAACCCCTACCTAGATTATATCTTAATTATTTAGTTTAATTATTTAAAGTAGGATTATTAGACTAATTAAGTACTTGTGTTATGAAGATGAGGTAAATGTGGATTATTATTGAGGATTGAGAGAAATCAAATTGAACTTTATGAAGGTTATTAAGATAAGCTTAGTTACTGTTATTTCTTAATTTCAATTATCTAAGATACTCTCCAATTAGCTTTAGTGAATTGGAAATCATATTTTGAAAAATTAGAATTAAGTGTACCTAAAATACCCCATAAGAATACCGAAAGTAACCACCTAAGTGTAACCAAGGTACCTCTCAAGTATACCTAAAATATCTCCTAAGAATACTCAAAGAACCTCTCAAGAATACCCAAGGTACCTCTCAAGTATACCTAAAATACACACAAGTATTACCCAAGGTACCACCAAAGTATACCTAAAGTACACCCATGTATTACCTAAAGTACCACCTAAGTGTTACTTAAAGTATCCCCAATTATACCTAAGGTACTCCACTTGTATACCTAAGGTACCCACTTGTATTGCCTAAAGTACCCCACTTGTATACCTAATGTATCCACTTGTATTGCCTAAGGTACCCCACTTGTATCCCTAAGATACCCCCATGTGTTTGCCTAAAGTACCATTTGTTTTACCTAAAGTACCCCCTTGATTTATCTAAGGTACCCACATGTGTTTGCGTAAGGTACCCCTTGTTTTGCCTAAGGTACACCCCCTTATATAGCTAAGATACCCCCCTTTGTATAACTAAAGTACCCATTTATATAAGTAAGGTCCCTCTTGTATAATTAAGATACCACTAAGCATCCCTAAAGTATACCCCTTGAAATAGCCAAGGAAAACCCCTTGAAACACCAAGGTACCCCCTCAAACAACACTAAGGTACCCCTCTCATATAAATAAGGTACACCCTTCTATAACTAAGGTACACCCCCAAGTTTACCTAAAGTATACCCCTTTGAGTAACTAAGGCAAACCCCCTCGAAACACTAAGGTATCCCCTCAAATAACACTGGGGTACCCTCTACTTAACACTAAGATACCCTCTAACATGCCTTAGGTACACCCTAAGGGTTTTAGTTAAATAAAAGCTCTATTTAGGAGTAGATTTGGAAGACCAAAAGTCAAGCATATAAAAGGATGCCCTAATTTCTATTCTAAATGTTTTGAGAACCATTTATCTTGCCTTTGACATATAGAACAAGAGAGGAAGTTGTGGAAGCTTGCTAGAAAGCTTCAAGAGGAAGGAGAAGAAGGAGAAGGAGAGGAGAGCTTGAAGAGGAGTTGTGCATCCCATTAAGAGGTAGGTAGCAAACCCTTCAAAAAAATGTATTACAAACTTCGTATTCTCTCTCTAAGGTTTGATTTATTTTGAAGGAATGATCTTACATGTTGGTTTCCTTCAAATATCTATAGGGTTTTGGTTGTATGACAACTTTGCTTAGTTTTCTATTGATTTGCCATGGATTTTCGTATTTCTCTCTCCTAAGGTTTAGATAAATTAGAAAATTACTTGCAGGTTGGTTTTTGCTTATAAAATTCGTAGGGTTTTGGTTGTATGATAATTTTGCTTAATTTTCTATTGATTTGCCATGGATTTGCAATCTCTATTGATTATATTTCAGATTAGGGTTTGAGTTTGGTATTTTAAATGAAGTTTCATGTGTTGGATTTGTATTCATGAGGATTTGAGATGGATTCCTGTTTTGGAAAGTGTTTTTAAGTAAATTGGAAGGTTTTATGATCATCCCATTTGATGTTGTGAAAGTTTGGAAATGATTTATATGAGTTTTGTGTTGAAAGTAGCCAAAATATTTTAAAACCCTGACTTAGCGATTAATCTTGGAAATTGGCGATTAATCCTGAGCCAAAACCCCCCAAAAACAAGTTTATGATAAGGACAAGATTAGTCTCACAATTAATCGCGAGCCTCAACGCATGAACCTCTGACCTTAACACCCGAACGTCCCTCCTATTTAACTTCAATACCCAAATGTTAGGACAAATCGCCCCTGGGAGATTAATCCAAGATCTAATTGTGGACCCTGTTTTTGACTGTTTTTCACCCTTTTCTTCTCCAACCCTATCCTAAAGAACCTAAGCCTCCTTACACAGCACCTTTATTAAATGTCCTATATATTTATTGTTCCATTTACTTAAGTCTTTACATGTAAATAAGGTTTTACCCCCCATTTGGAACCTATAAAAATACTTCCAAGGCCCAATTCCCAACCAATAAAAAGTCAACTTTCCAGTTCATGCCTAAATTTCCAGTTTTCCCGATTTTCAACAAAAGCCATTTTTTGAGTTTGATACCCCAAATGAGTGATTCAGAAGCCCATAAAATTCTAGAAGATTTGTTTACCCTCCATTAGACTACAACCAAAATTTGAGCCCGAAACTCCTCGTGGATTTGTCTAGAAAAATTATATACCCAAAAGTCAACATTTTTAACCAAACTTGGAATATTTTTTAGGTCCAAAACTTTTTGTCTCCAAATCCATTGATTTTTTGTATGGTGACTTATTTGGGATTCCTAAGATCATCCCATTAATCGAAAATGTGTTTTGAGGATTTTATGACATTCGATTTTGGTTGATTTGGATTTATGAAAGCGAGTTGAAAAAACTCTTATATGATTTGACAAAGCTCATGGCCTATGGTTTTATTGGCGGTGGATGAGGAATTCTACTTGTCATGTGTTATGAACAAGCAATGTAGAGGTTACTCCGCTTGACCTTGATTCATCGGGCAATGTAGAGACACTCCGCTTGGCCTTGGTTTGATCAGGTAGTGTAGAGGCACTCCGCTTGGCCTTCGTTTGAACGCTGGTTTTACTCACTGATTTGATTGGTTTGGTTTGATTTGTGAGTCGTCTAATTGGATGTTGTTCTTAGTGTAGATCCACAGCGAGTCTAGTCCATGTGTTGGTATTGGCTTATTAGCCTTAATGTCCTTGTCCATCTATTGTGATTCATCGGGCAGTTTAGAGGTTACTCTGCTTGGCCTTGATTCATCGGGCAGTGTAGAGGTACTCCATTTGGCCTTGATCCTTGGTTTGGTTGTTCTTGGACAGTGGACATTAACCTAGTTTAGAGACATGCCAACCCACGAGTCCTACCAAGACATGCTTGCAGTATTTGATTGTATTTATTGATTTGATTTCATGCGTTACCCGATTGAAATATTTGACTTGGAATTACACTTTATATCTGATTGAGATGTTTTAGTTTATATTTGGTACTTCATATTTTGAATATTATCATGATGTTATAAAACTGCATAAACTATTTCTCTACATGCATGTTTGCTACTTACTGGGACTTTAAGTCTCACGCATGTTTTGTTTTACCGGATTTGTTTTCAGATTCCCTTGGTGAGCCACATACTGGGGCAGATATTAAGGGTGAGCTTAAGTACAGACCAGAGGACTATTCCCACCCATAGTAGGGTTATCTTTATGATGTAGTATTTTGTTTTGGGAAATTGTATATGGGATGTAAATATTATTTTTAGGCTTATAAACTTATGAGCATTTAGTTGCCTTAGTTGAATTTTGTTCACACAGATACCATGTTTTGGAGATTATAATACAGGTGAACATTTTGTTGGATGGAAATATTATTCCATGATTCTTTAACTTATGCACTCTGATGATTACTTTGTAATTGCCCAGGATTAATTGTATTAATCAAGTTCTATTGGGCCCATAAGTAGGTCTCGGGGACGGGTTGGTGCTGTGATAAGGCAGACCCGGATCTGGGATGCTACATGGGTGGCATGGGCACGGCTTAGCTTAGCACCTATTAACAGGTCGTGCCATGCCTATGGTATTGGGCACTAGGCCCGTCAAGGCATGGCCTGCCAGGCACGATGGTCTTATGGGCTGCGAAGCACAAGGGTGGCACAACACGCTTTAAACATGCCAGCTCGCGGGCCTGCATTAAAAATAAGGGGGCCTTTTGTGGGGTTTTTTTGCAATTTTGGAGAAAATTGTATCCTAATATATGTAAGAAATGTGTGAATAATAAATATATATATTTTAAATTTTATGCATTTTTATTTATTTTTTTCCTTTTTCTATTTTTTTGAATTTTTTAATAAATTTATCATGTGGCCTGTTAATCCACATGCCCTGGCCCGGCACAGCCCATCTCCCAGGTGGGCCGTGCCATGCCCGGCCCGTGGCCCACCATGCACGGGCAAAACGTGCCTGTGCCGTGTCAGGCCTGCCCGATAAGCGATCCTATCCCCACCTATCATCTTATTAAATATATGTTTTTCTTTTTTTCCTATTTCCCATCTCATCCAAATCCTACAAAAAAAAAAAAAAGAAAACCATAATTTCCT
Source organism: Buxus sempervirens (assembly GCA_947561395.2). NCBI lineage: Eukaryota > Viridiplantae > Streptophyta > Magnoliopsida > Buxales > Buxaceae > Buxus > Buxus sempervirens. Next base: position 625,643 of record OX387184.1, on the reverse strand, counting down.
CTTCTTTTCCTTTTTTTAAGGCTTATTTTCTTGTCTCCCAAAATCCAAGATTCCAAACACAGCCTTAACTAAAGAAATTTGACTTTGGAACCATGAATTCCTTGTGCTATTCAAGTTACAATTCATTCCTTTTTCTTCTGATTATTAAATGTTAATATCTCTACTTTTTCTTCTCAGAGAAGATGATTTGATAGTTCGGCACAACATAGATCCGATTTAAATCAAGAGTCACCAAATCATACTGAACAAACACTACTACGACTTAGTAGTATTAGTATTATTACTGTTAACAGTTAAACTGATCTAATTGTTAACGGTTGAGCAAGTACATAAACGGGCTTTGAAAGAATTAAATTCTTGTAACCTTCCAAACCAAAATATCTATCAGTGTCATCTTTGTTGATTAACTTCTAATAAGTAATAATATTATCTCGGTTCTCTTTTCAAGAAGAACCATGCCAAGAATTACTAATAACTTAGCTTTGTTTTATCTCGTCTATAATTTATACCAATCGCGTTTCCTATCTTTTTATTGTTGTAAATGTTTCGAGTGCGGTACACATGAAAGGCACTGACCGTTCTACACGTGGCAGCATCTCATTTTTTTTATTGTTATAAATGTTTCGAGTGCAGTACACATGTATTTTTTTATTGTTATAAATGTTTCGAGTGCGGTACACATGAAAGGTAATGACCGTTCTACACATGACAGCATCTCATGACCAAAGCATGAACGATTCAAGTAAACGTAGCAGATGATTTCATTTCAAATAGGAGTACCCTCTAGCATATAAATTAAAAATGATTTAAATATCAATTAGGTGCGCCGACAGTTAAAATAGGGTTGGCATTCCCTTAACCTCTCACATTTATGCAGAATCTTTTCTGTATCTTTATTGGAGAAAAAGACGAAAAAATTGGACACCGTCTTTTTACGCAGTTTTTAGTTTCCTTTCTTCATTTGCATTTTTTTCCGTCCACTTCAATAAAATTTTCATAACTGCAAGTAAATTATTGTGAGAACAATTTAATTATATTGTAAGAAGAATTTTTTTTTTTTTTTTGAGATTAAAAGAATGTTAAAACATGAATGTCTTTTAAGAAACCCTAACCCGCTCCTACATTGTTGTAAAGGCTGTACTCTAAAATGTTAAAATATAAATTTGTTTTAAATAATTAATATTATATTTTAATTATAAAATACATATTTTTTCATATGAAATGTATGTGAAAATATAAACATGTTTTAATGGATAAAAGGCCACGTCTTAGGTAATGTAGTATTAGGTTGGATTAGACCTTAGCTGGGTTATGACTCATCCATTTTTCATCAAGCTGGAAAACAAGTAATTACAAAAGCTCCCTTCTAATATGAATATATTCATATTTCTAATTGTGATTTAAAGTGTAATTTCAAAATTTTCCTCTAAGAGAGTGCTTTGTCAGCATGGATGATCTTGAACAAGAAACGAACGCCCTTCGCTTAGGGTTGCTAATCGGGCCGTGCTAGCATGACCTAGCACGCGAGTGGCCCGTCTGGCACGTGGGTAGCATGGCCCACGTCAAGCAGGGCCCGACTAGGTCGGCCCGGTGTGCCGTCTGCCAGGCACGAAACGGCTAGCCGTTTTTTACCCCAATAAAGTGGTTTTTACCACTATTTTTGACTGTTTTACCCCCTAACAGCTATATAACAGCCATATTAGGCGGTATGCTTGTAATTGATTGTAAATGATCATTTTCACCCTTCCAACTACCAAATAACAGCCATATTTGAGGATATAGGTGATAAAAAGCCATTTTTGGTTTTCTATAAATAAACTTAACCCTTTCCACTCCAAACTAGGGGCGCAACTTGGTGCGGTTTGATACTAGTTGGCCTCGACCCAAGACGAAACCGAAGTTATTTGACAACTAACCCAAACCGAACCAAATCGATTTCAGAACTAAAGTCCTCAAACCGAAACCGAACCAATCAAAAATAGGAAAACCCAAAACCCAACCCAAACCGAATTCCCATGATAGTGAAATCCGAATAGAAAAAACCTATCCTTTCCACAAAAACCATCAATGAAAGAAGCATTACAGCCCTCCAGAGTAGATTGAAGTTCTAATAAACTGCGAGAAACCTCTGTTGCCCTACTTTACAAGACGAAAGAGCTCTCAAAGTCGACAACAGAAATCTTGATCTTCTAATTCTGACAATGCAACTTGTGTTCTGGTAAATCAAAAGGATCAAGGAAGAAATCACCTATTTGAACGATGATCACCGAAAAATAATTACCAAGAGTAGTTGCCTGAGGGAGGGACTCAGCCACTGGTTTGTTGTTGTGGACCAGGACGAGAATCTTCTTGTGAACGGGGTTAAGCTGCAAAAGCAGGGGAATTTTTTTGGAGAGGTCCTCCTCTATGTACTCGTACCGGATTCCCTTCAGTTCCAGAGCCCACTTAACTCTCAGACTATATGGGCTCGATCAGTAACCCAAGAACTTCACCGCATCACCCACCATTTGTTTGCTTCTTTCCCAAAGATTGTTTGGCCTCCGTATGAAGGCGGACCGGATGATTTTAAAAACAAAGGAACTCCGGCCGCCTATCTTGACTTCAATGGTGGTATATTTTATATTCATTCTAGTACATTCTTAGCCATCACTGGTCGATGGATGGAACAGATAACATATCCATGTCGTCTAATGGATTGTTTGCTGCCGCCTTAGATGCTGCCATGTGCAGCATCTAAGGGCAGCTGCTTTTCACATTTTTCAGCATCTAAGCAACTGCTCTTAGAGTCGATTTTCGGTTTGGTTCAATTTAACCAAGCCTTCAATCCAAAACCGAACCAAACATAAATCGATCTATATTTTTAAAACCAAAACCTACCCAAAGACTTAATAACCCAAATCAAACTGACCCAAAGTCGGTTTGAATGGGTTCAGTTTCGGTTTTAACCGATCCAAGTTCCAGCCCTACTCCAAACCACACCTTTTCTCCAATCTTTCTTCTACAATCTCCCTTACTCACTTCATCTCTGTAGTTATCAAGTAATAGTTAATTTTTTTAAATTGCTCAAGCATCAAAGGTGGGAAGTTGGACTCTGGAGATTGAAGGCTTCAATTGCAAAGTTCAAGCTTCATTCTAAAGAGGTATTTTTCTATTTAATTTTTTGATTTTAAAATCAATATAAATATTATATATTTAAGTAAGTCTCTCCTTCTACGTTTATTATTATTTTAAAGCCTAGTACAGTGAGTAACTACTGTGCAACCAAGTGCATCTCTAGGAAAGTTCTGTCACAAAGTACGAGATAATTACCTAAGGAAACTGGGTTTTAAACGGGACCATTTGTGACCTTTCTAGTTACCTGAGAATTTTCCTAGTGCATTTTTACGTACATTATTCCTCACTTTACTATAAGTAATGTATCACCAAAAATTTATTATTATATTATTTATTAAAAAAAATTTTCAAAATTTTATAATGGACCCTAGACAGTTTATGTACTTTTAACACTAAGGAAAACAAGTTTCTTAGACCCTATTCTGACTCACATTTTTTTTTGAGGCTTTTAATGAGACGCAACCCCTATATTGTGATCCTCCCATCTAAGATCATGAACCTGAGTTGCCTTCCTAAGAGATGGGATCATCTTCCCTACCACCTAGGAGCACCAAGAGGAGTAGAACCTCCGGTGTGTGGCTAAATTTTGGAATTGAAACTATAGGGAGTGAAGAGAGGGGAGTTTGTAATCACTAGAAAAAAAATTTTAGTTGCAAAGGGAAAAGTGGTATAGGCTACTTGCAACAGCATTTGCAAAAATGTCTTCTAAAACATGACCAAATAGATCCTAAGCAAACCCAAAATTCCAACAGTAATATTAATTTGGGTAATTTTGATTTTAATCAAGAAGAAATTAAGCTTGAAATTGTAAAGTCGATAAAATAAGAATTACCTTTTAGACGAATAGAATCTAAAAGATTTAAGTATCTAAAACCAAATATCTAGCACTAGGATATAAACCATTTTCACACCACACTTTAAGAAGTGATGCTATAACATTATATCAAAAAATGAAAACATCATTAATAAAAAAATTTTCAAACAGTAGCTTTAATGTGGCTTTAACCTCAAATATCTGGACAAATAGACAAAACATAAGTTATTTAGTTATAACTGCACATCATATAAATGAGAATTAGAGTATGGAAAAAATAACACTAACTTTTGTGTCACTAGATGCTAGACACTCTAGACCAATTCTATCAAACGCTATAACACATAATATAAAAAAGTATAAAATACAAAATAAAATAATGGCTCTAACACTTGATAATGCAAGTGCTAATAATGTTGGAATAGACATATTAAAATAACACTTAAATGTAAATGGATATTTATTTCATGTAGATATGCTTGTCACATCCTAAATTTAGTTGTACAAGATAGCTTAAAAATTGTGCAATATCATTTAACGAATATTAGAGATCCAGTAAGATTTTTAAAACAATCTATCACAACTGTTAGAGAATTTAAAAATTATTGTGTAAGTTTGGAAAAGTAACCTAAAAAAATAACCCTAGATGTTAAACATAGGTGGAATTCAACATATTTAATGCTAAATGCTACACTAGAATTGAAACAAGAAGTTACATTATTTTATAAACCAAAAGTGCCTGCAAGTGAACTAGAAGAACTTGACTGGCAAATAACAGAAATTTTAAGAGATTTTTTAAAAGTTTTTTTGATGCAACAAGATTCTTATCAGGAGTTTATTACCCAACATCCCCGAATATTTTAAATATACTATATCAAATAAGTATTTGCTTTAAATAATATAAAGATACGCCCGTTGCTAAGGATATTTGCCCTGCAATGGAATTTAAAATTTTAAAATATTGACAAGAAATGCTTCATTTATATTGTTTAGCTAGTACAATAGACCCTCAAATTAAATTAGGCGTGGAAGATTTAATAGAAGGAATAAATGAAAATATGAGATCTTCTTTTCAAATAGATATACATCAAATAAGAAACCTATTAGAAAGAGTTTTTTTTTTTCTAAATATGATACTAGTAGTAGCAGACATGGTCAAATTCAGACCCAAGAAACATTGCCAGATAATTCCCCATAGAATTTTTTAAGTGGGAGAAGAAAGGGAAAACAACCATCATCTGATAGTGGGGGATCATCTGAATTAAGGATTTATTTAGAAAACCCTCCATTACTTTTTCATAATATGGGTGAGCATAGTTCTTTCAATATTTTGACATGGTGAAAACAAAATCAGGTTAGTTATCCTGTGATTTCCACAATGGCACGTGATCTACTAATGGCTCCGGTGTCCGCAGTTGCATCAAAATCAGTTTTTAGTGCAGGTAGACAACTATTAGAACAGATTAACGCCGGAGATGGTGCAAGTATGTGTCTATCTGACAGATTGGCTAAGGGCAGAACTGAGAGATCAGGAATATGCGGATGGTCAACTTGCTAGAGACTTCAATGATTTGAATTTTGATGAATTTGATCTTCCAAATTAGTCTAAGTTTTATTATATTTTATGTAATCAACGTTTAGGAACTTTACTTTCTCTTTTTTTTTTTTTAAATTGCAAATGAAAGGTAGATGAGTGAGTACCAACCTAGTTAGGATGCACTCATACTATAATGATGCAGTATTATTTGTGCAAGTGTATTATGTATTGTTGTATTTGAAAAGTTGTACTTGTAATAATTAATTTATTTAAATTTTTTTGAGCAAAATCTATCACAGTATGTGTAAGACAATTTTGTGAAGAATAAACATATTTTTCAGAATTTTTTATTGTTTTTTACTATTTTCCCCATTTGTTTTTTTGCAAAAAAAATACCCAGGCCCGACACAACCTAGCCCTGGGCTTGCCACGGGCTGGGCCGTGCCGGAGGTTTTGGTTAATGGGCCGGCATGGCACGGCCCACTTTCCAGGTAGGCGGTGTCGGGCTGGCCCGATTAGCAACCCTACCTCCGTTGCAAGTGCTCTCTAAACATATATTAACACGGAAGGGATTAGCAGCCTGTCGTTTGCCAAGTACCAACCTGAAACGCACACGAGCACAGAACTCATTCTCAACATTGACATTAGTCAAAGTTCGAATGGCATTGGGCATGCATATTCTATATAAAAACATACTCAAAAATAAATAAATAAAACACACTGAACCAAAATATACACATGGTTAATGCAATTGTAGTGTAGCACTGACCTTCCAAGTTTATTTACAAAGGAGACCTGTACAATAAAGGAAAACACAGATCATGTTCCACCCTAGGGGCACTTCTTACGTCTTGCAGGGCCCCTTCTTAGCCTTTTCAAAACAGGCCGATCAAGATCATCTTCTACCGTTTGACTTGAATCACCTTCACTGTCTCCTATAAATCACATGCAATGCAACAATTATTATTGAATAGGATGAAAACATGGAAAGAAATATAGAAGAGCAGGCCAAATTTGTTAGTATTAGATGCTTCCACAAAAATTTAAATATACATATCTCAGTCAAAATCTACTCCTCATTTACGCAACAACTTGAACATACATTAATGAGTATTAAGATGGGATGATGGATCTAAGGTTTGTATAAATGCTCATGGAAGACAGAAAATATTATGTTCATGCCTGTTATTTCTATGCATCATCTGACGGCCAAGGAATTACAATGCTTGCTAATTACGACATGAGAATTCTTGTGGGATTCTACCCATGTTTTCTGTCAAGGAAAACCTAGACTGTCATGTGCTCAGATAACTACAAACACTAGAAGTGTTTACAAGTCTTGCTGATATTTGGTTCAGGTAGGAAAACATGGAGGCTATTAGCAGGGAAGAGATAAGAAATGTAAGCTTATTCATAAACCACTATTAGTCCCAATAGATAGTGTTTCATTCTTGGTTCGATCGTGAAATAAACTATAAAGTGAATGTATTATACATCATAGAGTTGACAAGCTAAGAGCCATATTTGATTCAACTATAAATTTAGAAATGACAAGCTTATGCTGACTAGCAAGAACAAGGCACTCAATGGATGACGATGATGATGATGCTGAGAATGATGCAACAGTTTCTCAAATTTTTTTTTATATAGTTAATGATTAATGATTTTGTGTATAGCATTATTAAAAAAGGGAAGAAAGTATTACAACAGTACCATGAGGAATGGGTGAGAAGAGAAAACAGAAAAAAAACCAACGATCCTAGCAAACTGTAGTTGCAAAAGCAATATATAGCACCAGTACCATAAAGATACAACTGTAGCCCAATCCTCTCATCAGATCATTAACCAAGAGCAACCTGAATTCTTCCTGAGCAGAAACCCATGAGAACATGGTGGCCATTGTTTCCTCTTAAGGACTCCTTTCCTTGCTTTCACACCTTCAAACAGGCACCTATTTAACACATTCCATAGGGATCATATGGAAGCATAAAGATACCGCATAATACATTATTTTACCCTTCTTTACAAGACAATGGAATCTCCACTGCAATGATAACTCTAAAGGGTACCCCAGAACGCCCCAGCTCTATCCAAGGACCCTTAACATAGGGGACACACATTGCAGACAAGTTCATGATGGACAAACTAAGTGATCTACAAACTCCAAAATGCACATTAGGTGATATGGCTGTAAAGCACTTGGCTTTTGGTATTGAGAGTTTTGATGCCTTTAAGGAATGTTGTCCAAGCAAAGCCATTGACTTTTGGTGGAGCTGGGGGTTTTCATAGATAGAAGGAGAGAATGAAGGATCTGGGGACCAATAAAGTGGGATCGAGTAGGAAAAGGACCTAGAAGTATAACAACCTTTAGAAGCTAAGGACCAAATCAAGTTCTACAAATCTGAGATCCCTGCAAAAAAAATAGTTTCTATAAGTCTTGTGGAGGACCAGGAGAGGAAATCTGAAACCAGAGGATCCTACAAACGACAAAAAGCGAAATAGATGAGGGAAACAAGAAGCTAAAAATGCATCACCACACCAACCATCAGACCAAAAACCAAATGGAGTTATCGGATCAAATTTTGTTTTTACCAAGAATCATACTACATGCCCAAGCAAAATGATCACATTCCAGGGATTGGTAAAATAGATTCTGCCTTCTCGTTTGTATCTCATCAGTTCCTATGCAATACAAACTTGCTTGAAAAAATTCTATGCCACAAAATTGTTTGCTCCTCACTGAAACATGGTTTACCAGACCGGATGGTACCGGTCCGAGCCCCTCCTTTGCAAAGGAGGAACTGAGCTTGGGCAGTCTCTACTTGGGACCGCCCGAACCCATTCAGACTCGGGTGGTCCCAACTCGGGACCGTCTAAGAAATGAGCAGCTTAAGGCTTTGTCAAAAGATTAAAATAAAATAAAATAAAATAAAATAATTATAGGGAGAGAATGAAGAAATCAGGGGTCCCGTTCCCTGTTTATCTTCTATTCTCTTGCGATAACCAGCCAAAAACTGATTGTCCATCGCACAAATTGTGGAGGTTTGCCGGTGATCATCCACACCTCCGGCTATCGTTTGTTTCTTGGAACCCCATTCATTACAAATTGACTACCTTTCACCTCACCTGTTCTTCTTCTTCTCTTTATCCCTCTGTTCAATAATCCAGATCAGTCACCAATATCTTCAAAACTTGAAAGCATCTCAAAATACCTTAGAATGCAATGGATCCAGAAAACTTGTTCCCTAGACACCTAAAGGAAAAGAATTGTGCATAAAAAAATGCCGATGTGAGATATGTACATTCTCTCAACTGACCAAAAAGCCCTTAACTATGTATTCCCTTTCACCTAGGGATAAGAGGTGACTAAGAATGTCAATAACCCAAAGTGAAAAGGAACAGGGAGAATGGAATCTGCTTGTCTAAGGCCCCCATAATGAGGGAAAGAAGCTCACCACACTTCCATTGATGACGAGAGAAGGATACATTGTGTAAACATCCTTTCATCCACAAGTGCTATCAATTCCCAAACCCTTTCCATCTGAACACAATCTCCACAAAACCATTCCATCCTATCATAGGGCTTTTCTAGATCCAGTTTTCACACCAATCCAAGCCTTCCTAACCAAAGCTTTCCTCCATGCATTCGTTGGCGGTTTTAAGTACCGTCTAGGATCTACCTATACTCAATGAAAGCACTCTGATTTTCTAAAATAATGAGTCCAATACTTGGTTCATAGTGATAGTTCTTTCGCTATTATTTTGTATAGGCTAGTAGTCAGACTAATTGAGCGAATATCCTTAATTTCCACCATTCTTAGATTTTTAGGAGCAAGCCTAAAAAAAAGTAGCATTTGTAGCCCTGTTCACAATGCCATGGATATAGAATTATTTAAAAACAGCTACCAAGTCAACCAAAATATCCTTGACTTTTGCCTCCAATGTATCTCCTCTAGACATAGAACCTCCACCAATTTCCCTTTGTCATTTTTTCCTAGATCTAATTTGAAGTTGGACAGTTCACTTTATTCTCAAGACTGATCGATCATCTCTATAGGTGCCATGAAGCAGTGAAAGTTACGAAAACAAAGATTAATCTCCGTTAATCCTATAAAACTGGAATCCACCAGCAAATAACCTTGAATTCACAAGGAAGATGAAAGAGAAACTTTGTAGTTCTTTTTAAAAAATAATGTCTAAATTTCGTATACAACCTTTACCCCTTATTTATAAACCTCTAAAGATCCCAAAATAAGATAGAAACCTACCAAAATTAGGACTCCTACTCATAGTAAAAAACTTAAGAGTTAAAATCTAACTCTAAAACCTCTTAAAGACTCCTAATATAACTCAAATACCTCATACAGTAAGAAGCAATAAGAAATTAAAAAACTAACCCCAACTTAAATAAGAAAACAACTAAAAACAAACTCTAACAACTCCTAAAAGACTTAAAAAAAACAGCAACAGCACTCCAACTCGTCAAGCTTTGTTCATTTTCTTCATGTCTTGTTTCTCCAAATATTTTACGCCCATTCTCCGAAAAATGTTGTCATTCCAGGTCTTTATTTTTTCCCTCAATCCTTTTAGTGCTCTCATGAAAGAAAACCCTGCCCACTCCTTTTTATTGTTTGACAATTTCTTCCATCTCTCCTGAACCATACTCCTGAAAGACCAATCTTGCAGCCACATATTGGAAAAGCAAAAAGAACTCTGACATATCTCGAGGCTTTTTCTGATTAAGAGAATAATGGGATGATTATCCAACACTGTCCTAGTCAACCTTGCTAGAAATTGACCTTTCTTGCATATTAGACGATGTGAATCTCATAACAACTAAAAGAATTTCCACTAGCTCTCGCCTATCTATGAAACTTGAGACATCCTTCATTCTTCTTGTGACTTGACTACCACCAGTCCTTTCCCTCAGTGATTTGATGACACTGAAGTCCCCAATTACACACCAAGGAAGTTTATACTTTCTCCTAATTGAATATAACTCTGCCCAAAGTCCCCACGTCTACTCAATCTCGTGGGCCCCTAAACCCTAGTAAGCATGCTGTCAAAATAGCTTTCCAAACGTATTAACTGGATGGGGATCGAAAATTGCAAGGTTTTGACCTCCCTTCAAATGCACTATCTGGATCCCAAATAGCCACTGTACAATCTACACTTACACATTGATGGCAGAGAAGTCCACCCTCTACTCTGACTACCCCCCACAAAAATGATCAGTGTTGCCAATATTTCATCCTCCTAACACCCTCCAACCAAACCCCCAAGGTCCCTAATATTCTAACTAATATTATCACGAAATGCTAACTGTATGCCCTTTTCTCCCTAAAACCCTCCAACCACTGGTTTTATACTGCAAATTACATTCTAGGTTCTTTATCTCCCTTCATTCGGGTTTTTGAAACTAATTTTCTGATGCTCTTTCTGCTTTCTTAAGCTTTCCACTGCTTAAGACAAAATTATTATCCCATAATCCTATGGAAAGCATTGTTAGCAAATTCCTCCATGCCTTGACACTCCGAACACTCCCCCAGTGTGCCACTAAAATCCTGGTACAAATCAAATCCCCCAAAACTTTTCACTTCTATATTTCAGGTGCCATCCACTTCTAAAATCTCAGCTTCATGATCAGGTGTATGTTCTGGCCAAACAAATTCTGAAGAAAGGGGTGTTATGGCATTCACTTAGCAATCTGAAAAAAAAAAGTTCAGAAAGATTTCATTTTAACCAAAACAATACGTCATGCCCGGGAAAGTAACCAAGCTAGATGCTGTGAAGTGGGAATAATCAGGAGCGTTGCATAGGTCTCAGATTTGCTCCTCTAGCATCGTCAGTCTCCTTCCTCTTTCTGGTGACTGGTGAGCTTATACATCACCCTCCATGCTATGATCTCGTACTACAAGCCTGTGCAGAATTTCCTGTCTAGCGAATAGATTCATTAATCTCTCTACAATGATTTTTGGCCTTTAATGGTTCTTGTCACTGCTCGCTGCCGTAGATCCTTGTTATCCAAGTTCTCTTTAATTCTTGTGTTGTGTCACTCCATTAATAAGAACTTTAAACCTTACCGAAACTTTCCACCCCATTAAAGGTGCTAGAGATCTCTTCTTCTTCCACTGTCATCCTCCTGTTGCTAGAAAATCCCATAGTTAACAGTTTTCCTTGATCTTTCAGTGGTACTTATTAATGGGAAATCTGAATCGCACAAATCACACAAAATTTCGGTGGTATGCTGCTACATGCCTCAGAAATTTCGATCAAAAACTTCTTTTAGGTTTTTTCTTTGCAAAAAAATGTTTCTAAAATAAATAACAATCATTCATAAGCATAATAATTCATACAACTGAATATATAACAAGAATATAATCATCCGAAACCCATCAAAAGAAAGGTAAGAATATGCGTGTCACTGAGATGTAGCAAAGTTTCACTGTGGCTCCATTTGTTTTGATGTAAAATCTAACCCGGAATATGTTTTCGGAGTAAAATGGGGTTTTCCTAGTGTTTGTTTCAATGTAAAATACAATATCATGTAAAACTGTTTTCCTAGAAAGTAGCTATTTTCTGGAAAACGACTTACCATCGAAAATCCCGTATGTCATTTTCCGGAAAACAGACTGCAATCAATATGAACCATATTTGTTTAACGACTCTCATTTTCAACTTTTTTTCCAATGTCCATCCAAATAGTTGAAAAACTTTAATTTTCCTGAAAGCATTTTCCAAAAAAAAAAAACATTTTACATCAAAAAAAAGGAGCCGGTGTTTCGGTAGCATGCCCACAAGATGGCAGTCGATTGTTCTAGTCTCCACCGCACCACCCCCACCCAAAAAAAAAAAAAAAACCAAAAAGGAGAAAAAAAAAACCCCCCATTCCCCATGCAAAAAGGTCTAGCCAAGTGGGATGTTTCATGGCAATGCTGTCCTATGTGCTTTGTTTTTCGAGTTAGCCAAAAAGATTGCTTTACAATTCAATATGACATGGAGTCGCACGTTATAAACGTTGCAATTTCCAAAGATATTGGGTGTTAGCTCATTTCAATCTCTAACACAATAAGGCCATTGACAGAGAATTGCAAGACTTCATTTTGTTTTGTTGAGGGCAAGCAGCAATCAACAGTTTCCACCCATAGTTTTGAATTGACACCACCATTTCATTTGCTAGAAAAAGCTTCACTTTTCCCTCCAGTACTCTCCATCATACCTAATTTCTTAGTAGATTTGTCAACTTTTTTCAGTATATGGGTTCCAAGTCCAACGCCATTGGAGATGTAGGGCCCTCTCTCCTCCCCATTCTGCAAAGGTAAGATTACCATTCTCTATCTTTAGTCCTTAGCATAAGCGGAGACAGTGAAAATCTCCCAAACATTCCTCCTTTCTTCAATGATCACCATTCTCCCACTAACTCTGAAAGAACCCAAAGTAACCAATTCTCAGTTTCCATCTTGTTTCTCTAGTATTCTTAACAGAAATTCCACCTCTTTGTTGGATACCAGCCAACAGGATCTTTTTCCATGAAACTTTGTAATACACAGATTTGTTGATATTTTATCCACACATCCTTCAAAAGTGATAATTTTTTGTTGTATCCTTAAGATAATGTTGCATTATGGAACCTTCATACTCCCACCACTTTCCAAAACCAAATTCTCATAGCTTGCAGCACTAGGGACTTTCCAAATATATCAAATACTAGTTAGCGACTCCCACCTGGGCCTTGATATCTGTAATCCTTGGCAAATAACCACATTGAATACAAGATGCTTGTTTTTCAATTGCATCATGATCAAAATTTAATATATGCCAGCTTCAACAAACTCTACGAGTGACTGTATGGTTAGTATCTAGACAAAATGAACATGTTTGTTTTCTGAAGAATAAAAAGGATAATGTGGTTTCACTTTCTGCACCCCAAGGCTAGAAAACAAGCTTTCAAAATACTAAAAACATTATTACAATGATAACTTTTAAACACAGAGCAAGATTTGGCTTCATTTTTTATTTAAAACTACGCACACAATAACCTTTACATATCTAAAACAATAGAGTAACCCAATCCAAAACTATTAACACGAACTACCACATCACAATTAGAATTCGAAGAAGTGAAATATCATCAACATTTTCAACAAATTGTTAACACTATAGTTTGTTTATGAAATCCATGGCAAAAATAAAACCAAAAGATTACCCTCAGACATTCTTTTCGTACTGGCTTTTCTCACTCCTTGAGAGTGAACAAATTTTTTACTGGGATCACATCCAGATCGCTTTGTGCCCACTGTTATTACTCCACGTTCAACATGTTGTTCAGGAATATCACAACTTCCATAGTAAGGTTCATTTTGGCAGAACCTACAAAACAAACCAATCCAATCAATTCTCAAGGACTCTAACAACAGAAAGCAACCAACTGATTATGAATTATGTGGTAACATAGATGAATTCTTTCTTGTAAGATGTAACTTTTACATCTTTTCGTGGAACTCATTATAAGCATGTGGAAGAATTGTGCCATACTATTGGGTAAATCTTACTCCAACATCGGAAGAATTGTGCTACACTTTCTTAGAGACAAAAGACTTGAGCACATTTCAATTTCAAAGGCATTATGTTATACTTCAAGAAGTATCCGGAGGCATTTTGTAGGAATTGAAGCCTATTACAGTTTCAAAATAAAATAGCACAGGAAAAAAATTCAGTGATGACATCCAATGAAAAAACATAAAGAGGGAATATAAAAATACCGGTAAATAAAATTTCAAGCTATTCATGATAATCCAAAAATAGAAAACAAAAACAGGGGGGGGGGGGGGGGGGGGGGGGGGAAGAGTTCCCAACATAAAATTGGACAATAAAACATCCTAGACATTTATTATAGGTTCTTAAATAACTAGGCATCAGGTACATGCTGAAACAGAAACCACACATGAAAGGGCCCATTCACAAGAACCAACAAAAAACTTATCAGAAATACGGGTTTTTAACCATATGAATCTCAGCACCTCTTTCTGAAAAATCACAAAGTATGAAGAGGGTTTTATCCACAATCCAAAAAGATGTGAAAAAAACAAACTGCTATATTAGATGAAGCTGGTTAACTTGGTATTTGTTTCGCACACCATCACTTTTTCAAGTCCCAACACTCAAAAACAAGAACTCAAGAAGGGATGTCATACAAGCATTTAAGCCCAAGATCCTCAATTTTCCCTTGGGTATTCACATAAAAATGGAAACAAACATACGGATACATACCACTGTTGAGGTAACTTCCTGCTGTCAAAGCCAGGGCTCAGTACCCTCCATTTTCTGCATTTGTCACACTGCACCCACTCATGGTCAGGTTTGTAGGATGCATTACCCTTTTTCTGCATCACAAAAAAAGAGTAACATAAAATAGACTTAAAAGACAGAAATATCAAACAATAAGAGCTTTGTGTCAAATGAAAATCACATCAAAATGAAGAAAAGGAGAAAAAGAAAGGAAATAAAACATAGTAATAGCCCAATAAATTAGGGTATATTTCCTAGACATTTCATTACAACCCCAAATGGAGTGAGAAAAAAAATTGCACTTGATATCTATGGACTATTATTTTGGAAGTACATATCCTAGACCCACTAGACGGATCAGAATGTCCAAAAAAAAGAAGCAATTTGGGCAGAAAACAACATTTCTGAGATGACAATGTTGATACATACGCAACAGAAGACTAAGAAAAATAAAGAAAGACAATAGAATATTGTCTTAAGTGTTGAAAAATAGGAGATAAAATGAAATAATGTATGTTGAGAAATTCTAGTCATGGTATGTTGAGAAGGTTTAGTCATGTAAGCAAAAACCTAACAAGGAATATGCAAGAAGGTATGGAGGCTACTCATTGAAGAATCCAATTGAAAGGAAGATCAAAATAGAACTTGAATGGAATCAGTAAAAATAAACATTTTATTGTTGCTGCTATCCAATATGTATACAAATTCTGTGTAGAGAATAGATAGAGTAACTGGAGTTCATTGAAATTAAAGGAATAACTGTTATGTGATGAAAACTGGCTTACCATCACACAACAAAGGCCAGAGTCAACATGGATTAGCAAGAACGCTATGTGAAGCAGTGTAGGCCATGATGATAACGAAGATTTTTTTATGTTATATTGCGAACATCAACATAAGTAGATATCTTTTTACATTTACAAATAAATAGCCCCGAGACAGAATATTTGAAGAGTATTGATATGTAGTCTGTCAATTTTTCCTGATGCACCACCTTAAAATTGAAAAAAAAAATACATAAAAGGTCATGACAATGACAAGTATTACACATTAGACAATCCTGAAGCAAAAATAAACTAAGACAAAATAGATTACACATAAATTAAAGTGCCAAACACACCAGATTAAGTGTATCAAAATTGTTGTCCCAATATTCATCTGCTCTGTTACCCAACCATTCCTCCAGTATAGCATATGCTTCACAGTCTTGAAACCTTTGCTTGCTGTTGTGTACCCAAACACGGCCATTCCCGTCATACTACGCAAAAATAAAAGCATAAAAAACATTATGATGGAATATGAATGAATTATCTCAATATAAGGAAACCCACGCATGTTGTAACTTTAACTTAACATCCTGCTCAAGGTTTAAGAACTTGGCATAAGGTTGGGTATTGGCCCATCCCGATACCAAGTCATATCAGCCGATACTTCAAAAAAAGGCTCTCATATTGAGCCGATACTTGGTATTGCCTTGAGCCGATACCGAGTTGTATCAGCCGTTACTTCTCGGTATCAGCTGGCACTTAAAACCATGCTCCTGCCACTTTTCATCAAGCCTGTTACACTGAAATCATTATGTGCACCTAGCATCTGGAGGGCTACACTAGAATAAATTAACTCCACCAACCTTATGCATACATATGCAAATGTTTTTACTGTAAAAACTCATTATCATCACTAGCACACTGTCAACACTGTTAAGTCTTTTTTCCCTTTTTATTTCCCGGTTGTGATTTGGAGGAATTACCCACTTCCAAATATAGATATTCTCATGATGACTATGGCATATTTTCTTACCCTTTTCCCCAAGGATATAATAGAGATATAAATAGGCCCATTATTTGCCAAAAGATTAAAAAAATTGACCAACAAACACTATTAGGAACTTCCATTTCATAGCCAAGTAAATTAGAATTTTAAGAAAAAAGTCCCTACATTTCCAAAATTTGATTAATGTGCCTCCAGATCGTTATTTCAGACAAATATGTAAGACAATCATGACCAATTTCTTTCCCAACATGCTGCAGATGTAGGACACTTGGACACGAGAATTACTGGTCTAACCCAAACCCAAAGAGATCTACATAATTATCCGGCAAAATTGAAGACTGACATTCAATGCAACTATTTGAATTGTAGAAAAGTTCAGGAAAACAATGATTATCATGAGTTTTCATGAGTTTTGACCAGAAAGTTACAGGGCTAACAGAGTCACCAGGCTGGACTTCACCCCCTCCCTAAGCATGCTTTTAAGTTTGCAAATTCATTGACCTAAACTGAAATTTTTGTAAAACTTAGCACAAAATAAATTGCCTGAATCGCTTACAAACCATTAAATTTGTAACATCAATAACTCCAATAATGCCCCGACCCATGTCCGCATTATGAATCATGCCGCCAACTCTCTTGTAAGCCTATAACAGAAATCAAATGTGAAGTCAAAGACACTAGGAACATGTCAATATCAACAAAAATTTATGTACAGAAGAAGACAAGTTACTGGAAAGAACATTCAGATGTTAATCATAAAATTAATAAAGTAAAATAACCAATATAATGACTCTCCAGTGAAAACCTTGACATGTTAAGGACAATTAATAAAATAAAATAACCAACAACAAATATATTAAGTCTCCAGTAAGACTCTTGACATGTTAAAGAACTCTCAGTTTTACAATCCACATTCCAGGAATACCCTAGCTAACAGAGGACCTGGAAATAACCCACGTTGACAACGTTAATCCTCAAGGGTATGATATTTGGCAAGGATATGAGATATTAATTATTAGAACACAAAGAGCAAAAAAATAAAGAAATAAAAAGGAACCTTCACATGGTAAGTGAATTGGGATTTCTTAACAAGTCTCCCATCAGAGAGACGTCAGTTAGAAAAACATCCAAACAGCATTCATAGAAACCATATGGGTTTTCTTTGGAGGCATCTCGAGTAAACCTGGTTAACCAGTGAAATGGTTCAAGGAACAAAAGACAAGAACCGAATTTATCTCTCTCTCCCCCGACCACCATCAAGCCAAAACACTATCCCACTCCCTTCCCTCCTTTCTCTCTTCTGCCCTGAGGGCAACTTGAAGGGGATTGCCCAAGATGGATCTTTCTCTTCTAAACTGAAGGCTCTCTTTGTTCAGAGTCTTATACCACAAAGCAACGTCTGCGTCATACTTGAGATGAGTGAACATATTTCACAGATAACCAGAAGAAGCCCAATGGCAAATGCTGTCAGCCCATGACACTGTGTTTAAACTCTAAACAAGAAGGAAGATCTGTACCACAACTCATGGTCGATCTCCTTCGGCTCACTTAGTTTCTATTTACCATTTTACAAGTCTTTAATTAAGCTTATGAATGGTAATTTATACCTTTCAATGGTAATAGCTTACTTGTAGTAAGAGTATCAATGTTGATTGTTTGGGTTTGCTAGGTTTGCTAGGTTTACAAGGTCTCAATTTAGAGAGCTGCAATGCTTAGACTATAATTAATTTTTAACTTTAAATAAAGATTTGCTTCCCTGAGGAGATTATCCATTCTGGTTTTGCCCATTTTTACATAAGTTGTTAATAATCTTCCAAATGTGGCAGTTCAATTCCATTGGACTAGCCTGGAAACAATTTTAGTGTAAGAGCTTAATGTACTAATCAAAACTGTTAGAGACAGTTGCTCAGACAACCAGACGTTTTTCAGGGACGAAGGCAATAAAAGCCAGGAAAATTAAGATTAGACAACCACCAAAAATTGAACACAACCTGCTGTGCATGAATTTGGATGGATAATTGCATAATCAAGATCTAAGCTTCCCCTATAGGACCAAAATTAATTTTAATGAGGAGAAGATATGAGAAAAGCCATGTATATTATCCACGATGTAGGTATTGGTGATCTCTGAATTGAAACTATATCAAAATTTGATCTCTTAAACCATGTAAAAAGAGCATTCCAGGCTGGAAGTTAACAATGAATGTTACCGTCACAGAAGATAAAGCTCACCTCAATTAAGCGGCCATGCCAATACAAAAATATTCCACAATTACTCTGCTCCCATTCTAATTGACTACGACCAAGAGTTAGCTGAACAGGCTTTCCCATGATATGATCTTTAATAACAAGAGTCCTGTTCAAAGTTTTGGCCAACGGCCGACTTTTTACCTGTTAAAATGACAAATAAAAGATATGATCCAGAAATAAGAAAATCCACATAAAGCGAAAGTATTTATGCACAAAGGGAGATAAAGAAACATCAAATTACCAATGAACCTTGAACAAATATCCTCATCCGTGGATCTAAGAAGATAACTTCCAAATAAGCTCGAAGTGAAAAGTCTAAAGGCACCTGTGAACCCAAAAAAGGAATGAATACAAGTCCATGATAAATATAAATAATAAAAAAACATACCAACTACCTTATATTTTTAAAAATAACAGGAACCAACCTTTCGACTAATCTGACCAGGACGAGTCCTAATTCTTCTAGAACGAATTTGTATGTCACCTTGGAGGAAAGTGCTGCTGCCACTCTCCCCAGTGTGCCACTCCAAAGAATATCCTGACCCCCATTCATCCAAATTCCATATGTATATTTGTGTGCCAGTAAATTTGCTGCAAAATAAACCTATCTTTTCACCAATAAGATACTCATTAAATGGTGAAAATTCTTTTATTGCTAATAAATTTTTTTCTGCCAAAGCTTCGGATTGGATGCTAGTATCTACTTCCATGAACTGTCCCCGTCTGCAATAGCTGACAATAGGAATTTCCAGATTCTGCAGCAATTAAAAAAAATGATTGTCTACGTAAAAAGAATACAACCTTTCAAAATAAATAATAAGGTATAACGCATTGGAAGAAAAATGAAAGGAAAACAAAAGGTAGTGGTTAATGGAGGTTTACATTGTTCCCTTCATTCAAAGACTGAGACAGGAAAGCTATGGATCTGGAGTTGGCAGTTTGGGTAAGGACAAATGCATCCTTGCCAAGTCGCATCGCTCCAGTCTGAGGAAAAATGTAGTCCAAATTCGTAACAGTTAAAATCAAAACTCATACCAGATTGTTCAAAGTCAAAGTCACTTCAGTTAAGCATTTAAGAAACACAATATTAATGATGGTGAAAACAGCAACATTAAAATGCCTGAAATTGTTCAAAATCTAATTATCTACAGATTGTTGAGAATAAAAAATAAAAAAATTAATTCACTGCATTAAAGTACAGATGGATTTCCTGTTGCACTATTAAGCCAAGAGTTCTGAACAAACAGATGTCTGAAATGCAACAACTGAAGCCCAATCCCAAAAAATAAAACCCAATTCATTTGCCTGTTTTCACATTTTATTACCATTGCATTCTTAAAATGGCAAATTTGATCAAATATACCATTAACACAGCAAAAAGGGACCACAAGTCCACAGGTGGTGATGAAATTGAGTGCACAGAAGTGCACTCTGAACATCACTTCTCCAGGTTTATTTACTAATGTATAAGTATAATTTGGATATTTTAATGATAGTTTTCTAACCTGATCATTATTTTATAAAGCGTCCAATTCTATTTCATTTTCAACGATTTTTATTGCAGGAATGAAGTTCAAGTGAAAGCGGTCATCAACATCATCCAATCAATAATTAACCAAATAAACAAGAAAACATACAAGGATACCTTAAATCCCACACCAAATCTTCCAATATGATCTGGGTCATCACTATTAGGTTGTCCATGTCCAAGAGATAGCATTCTAACAATATCTTGATGCGACATGCCATGGCCATCGTCAATAACCGATAGCATAGGGATATTTTTCCCCAATTTCTTCAAAAATAAATTCTCAATCGAGATCTCCAGTCTGCCAAAAGTGACACAATTTTAACTAATCACTTGTCAGTTTCTGCAGAAAATTGACTACCATATATACAACATTTAATTAACTTTTGCATTATTTAGCATAAAATCAGAATACATGGTGACAAAAAGAAAAGAGGAAAATATTAACTTACTTTGATGCTTTGGCATCCCTGGAGTTGTCAACAAGCTCAGCTATCGCACCAAATATCCATTCAGAATGAACCTGACCAAGGGTTACTAGATAACTTGGGTGTGTTTGTACAAAATTCTTTTCCACATCATGCTTCGGTAAAATTTGTTGTGACCCACAAATGGTATCCTCTCTAGATTCACAAGCATAGCCATCTACAATTGTCTGTTGAAACTTGTGACGAGGAAGAAGCTTCTCTACATACGCATTAGAGCTTCCTTCCATAACATTGCCATCAAATTTATCACTGAATTCCTCCGATCTAAGATAACTAGGTGTCACGACCTCCCTTGGATGTGCCAAGAGACTTGAGTTCATATAAGAATTTGTTGAAACCATATTTGCATGCGGAGAACATACTCCACTCTTATGCATCAAAGTATCAGAGCAGTTCAGCTTCCTCGACACAATAAGGGTCTCATCCAGAACTAAGATGAAGATAACAAAGACATTAAAATGGCTGTTGCTACCACTGGTAGTCTCCAATATGCTTGTCAATAGCAGCACATAAAATCAGCTTGTATACGCATATGTAATACAAAAACATAGGACTTCAAAAGGGTTTTAAGAATGTAAGGAACCCTAGGAAATTGTTTTTATATGTCATAAATATTGTTAGCGAGGCAGACAATGGTGATATTGCAGAACAAAGTTTAAAAAAAAAAAAGCAGAACATGCAGAAATTGTAGAGAATGGGAGCTCAAAATGAATCAAGATTTGAATCATAAAAGCTAAGAACCAAAGCATGGAGCCAGAGGAGAAGTATGAGCATCATTATTTATAACACTCATAAATGAGAGCACCTCCAACCTGTGTGTCAATTTATGCAATTTTCATTTGAGTCTTGATAAGCATCATCAGCCATAAGAATTATAGTGGAATGCTTTGACAAATCCTCATTTATAATGATATAAGTGTTCAGTAACATCCCAAATGTGTATACCCTTAGGTTTTCCAATTTATAAGCTAGTAATTTTAGTTTTTGAACCATGTATTTTCACAATTGAGACAATCAAGTAGCATATTGCACAAGAAATTGAAACTGCTTTTCATGTCCACATTTCAAGTCCAATCAAAAGGAAACAAAATTCACAAAAGCAACAAAAAACCCAAACAAGTATGCAGATTTGTTCTTGAGTTCACATATAACCTGGAATTTAGACAAATAATGGATAAGGCCGCAAATGGGAACAAAATAATCAAACATTCACCTGAAATATCTTGCTTTTGAACATCTAATGTATTATGCGGTCTCTGAATTCGATAAGCAACAACCGCATGGCTAAAACTTTTTCCCGCAGCAGGAGGAAGTACGTAAAACTCAGATGACTTAAATCTCACAATAGCAATCTTCAAAAAAGCTGTGAGTCAGTAACTTGCCAATCAATAGAATATAAAAACAAAGATAGGAATAAGCAAAACATTATCTTTGATATTTCCTAATAGTCCAGATTCATCTTTCTAAAGAAGTTATCAATAATATCTTAGTGACTCATATGATAAGTACAGCCAAATAGACACATTCAGAATAAATCAATTTATATGCAGAAATCCTCACAAAATCATCAACAGGACTATTGAGGCTAATAGAAACTTTGCTAAGGAAATGTACAGAAAGTGTGATCTTGTTAAAGTAAATAGGGTACAGCAATAGAAGCACCAAGTGGGTAAAATACCACCACAACAGGAGGACTATTATACAGAAATTTGGAAGGTAGAGTGTGGAAAATGCATTCAGCAAAAAATACAAATCATGCTGCAAGACATTACATCCAATCTTTACCCTTTCATTCTTCTGAAGGAAACCCATAAACTCCCCCCACTCCTTCTTTTGATAAATATTTTCCCAGGCAGGACGTAGAAAACAACGAGGAAGTCCAGAGACAAAAGGCGCTTTGTTTGTTCTCGCTATTTCTGATATATTCCAACTAGAAGACCTGCAAAACATGTTACAGATCAATGACACTTAATATTGCATAGTTTTTTTTTCACTATTGCTAATATAGTCTGGATATAAGACCTGCAATGCATGTTACAGACCAAAGAAGTTTTTATATTGCAAGCACAGAGAATAAAGGTTTGAGACAATTAACTTGAAAAAAATACATACAAAAAAATTAAGATGCATTAAATAGTTGGGATCAGAATTGTTCCACCATCCAATCCATCAAAAATGATATCCTTGATAGCATTATGTGCCTATAAATCCTTTCTAGCTAACTTAATCAAAGTCTTTTTTGCTATCCTCTTGCCCTCCAAGATTCTTCCATGCATGCACCCTCAAGCCTCTCATAGCCACCTCTTTAGGCTTTCATTTCACTTGGCCAAATCATCTTAACCAACTCTCCTTTTTTTTATCCTGAATTCAGGCAAGAAATAGAAAGAATTGAATACATCCATCACTAATATTATGTTTCCTAGTATTCCCAAAACGGTAAAACTCCATCTCATCGTTTTTTATCTCAATAAATACTCATTCTGTGAATGTCTTGGGTTTTTATTGCCTAACATTCAGATCCATTCATCATACCAAGCCTAATTATATAATACTCAAAAAAAACCCAGCAATCATGTCATCCAGCTGTAATTGTTTATTACCAATTTACCATATTGATCTTAACCTCCTAATTCATAATTGATCCACAATAATGAAAGTATAAGCATTTTAGAAACTTCTTGGATTCTTGGCTCTCAAGTATAACATTGTTTCATCTCTGCTTTTTTTTTTCTTTTGATTAAATTAAGTTCCATAAAATAACTTATTTCAAAATCCTCCCTTAACAACTCTAGTTTCTTACAGACATGCTTTGTATTTTGGTCCACTGAAAGCACATTATCTACAGATAAAATATGGCATCTTCTCCTGAATAAAAGCGGTCAATTAATCCATTATTAAAGCAAGAAAGACTCATGGCTAACACTTAATGTAACCTTATAGTTACTGAAAGCTTATTTAACTTGCCGCCCGCCACTCACACCCAAATTTGCATTTCCTCATGCATGAACTTGATGGCCTTAGTGCAAATGATTGGTACTCCTTTTAATTCAAAATCTTCCATTTAGAGCCAGAAGGCTCAAATGAATGGGTATCTCTAGATTATTAAACAACCAACATACACCATACAAGTACAACAGCTATTAGTCCTGTCAAGGTTTGTCATGACAATTTCATCAACATGCCAGCCAGGAACCTAGCATGTGTCTTCTGCTTTGTTGTATTTCTCATTCCGCCATTCCCAAAAATTTTGAAAAATACAAAAAGCTTTTAGAAAGTTAGAAATTGATACAAAAAGGTCTGGAAAATTAGAAAAATTAGTATTTTTTAAATTTTTGCATTTTTATTTATTTTTAATGATTTTTAGAAATATATCTACTTAGACTGATGCTTACAGTTTTAGCGGAATTAAAATAAAGTAGAATGTCAATAAGAAATTAGGATTATATAAAATTAGAAGACATTCATTAATTACTCTTTTATATAATTGTCCAAAATAATGCTCAAAGTTTGAATTCAATTATGAGACAAATAGGAGATAATAAAAAAGTTAATATATATATATAAGGCTTTTTACAGGCTTTCTCAGAAGAAATTATTCTTTTTTCCTTTTTCATTTTATATAAAAGTAAACTATGTGATTGAAAGAATAATTAGAGTTCCAATAAAAAATTAGGATTATTCTTCATACATTCAATAAAGAATATTTAGGACGCGAGTTTAAGAAATTACAATTATATGTATTCAAAAAAAAAAATTGTTCTTATAACAAGTATTATTCTTCATTTTTACATCAGTAAAATATTGTTTAAAGTTTAACTTAAATTCAGCTACTAATAAGAGGTCAGGAAAAAATTTATAAATATATACACTTAGGAGACCTTTTTCTTAAAGAATTATCTTTTTCCTCTTTTATTTTAATTAGAAGAATAATGTGTTTTAAGGTTAAGTTGAATTGGAAGACTTAAAGGTCATTATTAGGATAATGTTCTCGTTAGAAGAATTATTTTGTTGGAGAAGCCAAAATCTGTTTCCATTTATGCCATTCTAAAAGCAAAAAAATTTGACCAAATCTATAAATTTAAGTCAAAATTTTCATCTGTGCCAACAAATTGGTGCCAGAACCCATGAAAAGCAACAAAATTTCGCCAGCACGGCGATCATTGAGGCCCTACTATTAGCAATTAAGAAGCCCATATTTGAAGGGCAAGCGTGGCCTCGATGAGAAAATTAAGATGGATTTGTAAAAACAATAAAAAAACACAAGTTAATGAACAAGTAACAAACTTATCCAATAGGTTTTGTACAAATATTGCTTTTATTTCCACATGAAGCTATAATGTAAACAATTCACTTGACAAAGGCCTGCTAAATAGGCCACATTAATTTGAACCAACAAGCCCCATAAATACTTTTTTAATATTGTCTAGTGTGCAGAAGCCATAATATTGTTTTTTAATGATTTATAAGCTCTACATGAATTTACAAAGATAAAAACTTTTATAAAAACCTTTCTTTTATTTAAGGTTAAAACTTAATATCTATGATGGAGCCAACAGACATGTGAAATTCATCAAAGAACTGCAACATGAAATCCATGTCCCACCATGTTCCAATGTTTGGAGTATTTGACTAGAAAATCCTAACTGTCGCACACAAAGATATGAAGAGTAGGCAGGGCAAATATACATAAGGACTAAAATTTTAAAGTAGGACAAAATAATCATTTGAACTAATATTATAAAAGTTCTAGTCCACACTTCATGCAAAGCGGAATTGTTGATTCAGACATACAAAAGGAGAGGAAGGTAGCTTGGCTTTTATGTAAGAAATAGCTTCAAAGATCCAATATAACTATTAAAGTAATCTACGGCTGAATTCATACAAGATTTCAGTAAGACTGTGAGAACATATGAATGTAATGACATGGTATGTGGTGTGTGAAATAAACATGCCATAAAGTACAATGTCAGCCAAAGAAAATAAAATGTAAAAAAATACAAGGTTGTGAAAAAGGTACAATGCTCATGTTATACATGAGTTAGTGGGGCCCAACTCAATCTGCAAAGAATTTAGTACATTGCAATTTAAAAAATCAGATCTAGTTAGAGTTGAGATCCATCCTGAATCCTTAAACTAATATTCACTACTATTAATTAGGACTTGGTATTGAATAATGTAAAAAATCAAACGGAACATCCAAGCAAATATAATCGCATAAAGAGAATAAAACATATAAACAAGTTACAAACTATAACAAAAACTGTGAACAAAATATCACTTTACAAACAAGCTACAACAAGAAGTGGGAAAATAAGGACTTGGGGGAAGTTGACATACATTTCAACTGGTGGATAATTAATGCATTCTGTGCGGCAAATAGGTTTGCAATCTTTTGTCAGCATGACAAAACATTCATAACCATCTACAAAAAAATAAAAATAATTTGAATATTTAGCACAATCAATCAAGTTTTTTCTTTTTCCATTTTTTTTTTTGGCACAACTACAAATAAATGAGATGGAAACAAGGAAATTATGCCTTATTTCCTATTAGAAGCACAAGGAGAAAACTGTTTTTTCTTACCCGGATTTGGTGGCTCGTTTAAATTCAGAGGCAAAGGTCTCATTTTCTTTCCTGTGATAATAAGAAAATGAACTATGTAAGAGGGAAACAGACAAGAAAACAATGTTCAAAATGGGAAAAAAAAATTGAAAAAAACTAAAGCCCATTTTATAAACAAAATAGCTTAAAAATAAAAATGAATAGCTAAATATCTTTCTAAATTAGGCAAAAAGATCAATGGGTCCAACTAGAAGCAATCCCTCAAACACAAATTGTAGCTAAGAGGACTTCACTGAAAATGAGGTCAGTGACTGGTTGCCTCCATCCTACTCAAAGTCACTTCCCATGACATTAAAAACCTCTAAATTTCAAAAAGCTTTTTGTGGATCATAATGAGGAGCTTCTAAGCTAATGTCCAGCATAAGTACCAACTTGCAAGAAGGCAATGCATATTACCTTTAGTGGATTAGTGAAGCACTGACTATACACAGTGAGTCTTTTGCGGCAGCATGTAAAGATATTCAGGAACAAAGCATACAGCTGTTGGTATCCAATACCTTTAAAGAATGGAACAAAGCATACAGAGGTCGTTACCTAATACCTTAAAGGAATTTGCAATCTGTTACATGATGCAGATGCCTTTAAGGTGATAATGGGTTTGGTCTGAGTCTGAGCTGATATGATTGTATTGGGAGAGGTGGAGAAATATGCACTGAAGGTGTTGATTATGGGATACAGGTTCGATTTTCAAATTTGGGTTCTAGAAAATTATTGACTTTGTGGCTTGATGGATTTGAGAAGATTTTAGGCCCTTTCAATTGCCATTAAGAAGTATCATCAAACCATAAATGATGGGAAAAGTAATATGATTGGAGACCCAAAGAAAAGCTTGGTTTGTGAATATTAGGCAGAAGATAAAGGTAATATACTAAATGGCAAAGAAAGTTTAAATGGATTACTTTCTCCTAATTCATGAAGCTCAAAATTTCATCATGGAATGTGAAGGGCCTCCTGTATATGGAGAATTGATTCTCAAGCAAGATTTCTAGCTAAGCAAAAGCTGGATGTGGATCTCCCACACTCAAGAATAAAGCTTCTTAACGACTAATTCTTATTTGAAATATTGGATATTAAGGATACCGCCTACCTTAACATGCTGACATTAGGATCAATAGGCGGCATGGTGGACACTAATACTAGAGCAAAGGGACAAGCAATGTTTTTTCCTATACTGAAGCCAGTTAAGGGTTTCAAGGACAGAAAAAATTAATTGTTCCAAGTGTGCATGGCCTTTCAGATTAACATGCTCTTCAAGAAAAATGGGGCAAGCTAGACTCTAGGACTTCAATGAGGTCAAATTCTAACAGAGAAGAAAAGGTGTAAGGGAATATATTTTAAGATGGAGCTTGGTCTAACTTTAATTTCTTCAAACATCAAAAAGCTTATCTCTATTTGAGTTTCCCAAGTTCTTGAATTTTACAGCCTAAGAAAAGAAATTCTTGCCTGTTTGACAATTTTCCATTTTGAAACCAGCCATGGACCATGATCCAATCATTCCAATGCTAAAGTGCATAAACATTTACGACAATGCAATCCAATTTTCAAAATTGAGAATATGTGATTGGATCAGACAAAAAATGCAACTATGAGAATCTAGTAGAGTCGATTTTGGGCAAAATGAGGACTTTTGAGAAATAAAAGACCTTGGTGAGAGAAAAGGCAGGAAATAACAGACCAACTACTTATCAACAATCCATTCACCATAGAGAGATTTGGGTTTCATCCTGGGAAGCATCATAATTCATTTTGTACATTAAGTTTTGCAATACGATATAACAATGAACTCAATAAAGGACTAAATTAGGTGTAAATCCTGCCTAAGCAAGGCTTCGAGAGGGACTCACTACCAACCATGGTATAAGCACCCAGCTAATACTGAATTATGTCATCCAAGTTGACTCGGTATCACCATGACTGAGCCAAGATACCAGGTATAGACGATACTCAGTAGTATTGGCCGGTATTTGTTGATCACTTTCTTAGGTCAACCTAGTACACTCACTGATAATGTTGCTATCAGCCAAGTCAGCACAATATCGGCCCAGACGCTACTCAAGTTAATAACAAGTTTTAAAACCTTATTGTCCATAGAACTAAACTTTGGATTTTTTTTGTTTTTTTTTTAATGCTAAGTGACAACACTCTTGTACTCGAATCATGTTTTCACGCCAACAACATGGGCCATTTTGCATAACACTCAGTGATGGTCCCCAATGAAACTCATTATGAAAAGCAAAAAGGCCATATCTTTTTCTAGATCAGAAATATGGCCAAAGGAACCATGTTCTCACACAATAGCTTTAGTTTGCTATTTTCATTAGAGTGTTTTTGCCATGTGGGCAAAAAGAGTCTAATTTGACAAAAGACCCTCTTGATTAGCCACATATAATATATTGTAACCAACATAAGCACCAATAATGCATATATATATTAGATTTTCTCACTTGTATGATGGTAGTCCAATTTTTTAGTGTTTCTCAAGTTCTCACAAAGAAGAATATTACTTTCAAGTGAGAGCTTTATGCTAAATTGAAAATTCAATAAGATTTAAAACTTGGTGTGTAACTTTAGGATAGGCTTATAGTACATTTAGAGAAGTGGGGTAATCCAACTAAGCTTCCTAGTGCTTCTTGCCTTCTACAACAAGTAACTAAGCTAGACTGAAGCCTAGCTCTAGGCAATTAAGGAAAAACAGAGTTTACATATAAAGATAGGTTCACTAAAGATGATGTCTTATTGGGTTTCATTTACAAAGGATGCTATGACGTGAACCTTGAATTTTCTACAGATGACAAAGGAGAAAGTACACTTCTATATTTGGTTACTATTTTTTACTACGCTGCATTTGTCAAAGCTACTGTAGTCAAATGTTTTACATGCTTAATATAATCAGTATTTTCCCCTCCCAATTTTGATAAAATTTACTTTGTACGGTTTTATGATTTAACAAGGCTTAAGAAAGGTATAAGCCTTGAGGGTTGGAGCAAGGTGCTAAAAACTAGCAGATCCTTTCTTAGATTGCAAATCAAAGGAATATTATTAATACCATTCACAAGCCAGAAGTTGATCATAATCAAGGGGCTTTCCATTTCAATGCCACCAGGTGTGCTTCCCAGGGCATGAAACAAAATTTTGCCAAATCGTTGGAAAAATCAAGAAACATAGAAATTGAGGTTTTTTCTTTTTTTTTGGGATTTTGGAGAAATTTTGCCGAAATCGAGAGAAATTTCACCCAAATTGAGCAAAATTTTGATTTGTGCTACCTAAGTTTCCCCTGTTTTGCCCTGTTTCACTTGGTATGCTGCTAAAAATCGCAAGAGATGCAATATGACGATTTTTCCCTGCAAAACGTGCTATTAGGGGGCAAAAGGCAAAATCCATCGAAAAGGGAAACCGTGATCATAATTACCACGCTAAAAGACACGACAAGAATTGTACATTGCATTTAATTATTCATATTTTTCTTTTATGTTCATTGAAGCTGCATCTGGATATCAGGAGAATATGAGGAACATATGTGGCAAAAGAACAAGAATAAAAATAAAGCAAGCAATTGGCACCAACCTTTCTCACAATTCAAAATCACGCATCCTGAACAAGAAACAAATACTTAAGTTTTTGTTCTTTAATTTTCTCATGAAAAGGGTTAGCCCCACCCTTTCCTTTGTTATCCAAGAAACCAAACACATTCCAAATACTAGAAAAGTTACTAGCCCATCATTCTCACACATTCTATCGGGAACCAATGTAAACTAAGAGAAGTTCACAAGTTACAACCAACCTCACATTTGTTGATTGTGTATTTAAGCAATTCAATTCAACAAAAAAATATGCCTTATCAAAGTAGTTTAGCTTGACAACATGAATCGTATTCCACAATACAAAGTTACATTATTTTAACCATAGCAATAGCAAGTTCTAGTTTCTACAAATCCCCAAACTTCCAAAACCCAGCTTGATTCTCAATTAAAAATCATGAAATATATCTAGATTATAGAAAACATTAGATTCTAGAATTGTACTTGTAAACAATATGATACTACGATAAAGCATAAAAGCAAGTACTCACAAACACTAAAATTGTACTGGTAAACATTTGATTCTAGAATTGTACTTGTAAACACCGTGATATATTAAACATACTACAATAAAGCACAAAGCAAGAGAACATTGAGAAGTGGAGAGCAAAGAGGAGTTCAATTGCTCTAAGTAATTAAACTATTATGAACACACCAATAAAAGGATTACCACACGTATGTCCAAAAAAGTTCATTGCCATTAAAAGAAAAAAAAAATTCTACTAATAGAAGACAAATAAAAATAACAAGCCTAAATATCTTCCAATATCAAATATCATCCTAATAAAAAATGCAAAATAATTAAAATAAAGGCAATAGCCCAATAAAACCCACATGAATCCGATCACATAAAAAAGGACCTCTCATTCAATACTTCAATGCCATTCTACAACACAAAGAAATTGACTCTATCGAGTGAAAATGGCATAAGTAGAAATCTTCCAACCTAGTAATTTCTGTTAGAATCTCTTTTATTGCACAAGCATTGATTAGCCTCATATTATACCACAATATTTGTGCAAAAACTACAAAGCAATTAGTTCTTTCGACCTATTCATCATTCCTAAGCTTTGTTACAATTTCATCCGTGCCAGCATGCATTGTATAACCATCCAAGCATCATAGTGCTTGAATAGTCCACCGTATGACCAGAAGAGTGCACAAACTGTTCACTAGCATAATGTTTCTCTAATATTTTTTTTTTTTGATTGGTAATATAGTTGCATTCATACATTAATTGGTGAGAACAGAAAATAGGTACACGGAAAGTGAACCTAAGATACAACACTCAATTTCATATCCCACTTGAGCCCAAAGATGGGGATGCTGAAACCTTCAAGACCCGAAACATAACAAGGACAGACTAGACACTAACAACCCTTCCTAATCAGGAAACATTTCACATTGGAGCAAATCTTGAAGTTGTATGTTGATCATCAAGTTATGAGCTGATAACCAATTAAACAGCAACCTCAAAACTTTCCTCGCTAGGTAATCGAAATTCCTCTCACGTCCTCTAAAAATCCTGTTGTTCCATTCACCCCAAATGGCCCAAGCAATAGCAGCAGGTACTAGGTTCCATATCAAGCTTTTACGTGAAGTCCCTTTGCACACTCCCCACGACTGTAACACTTTACCAAAGTTCCTTTCTTGGACCCAAGATAGTCCAAATCTTCCAAGAATGTTGCTCCATACATTATATGCTACCTTACAGTGAATGAGTAAGTGTTCTGCAGATTCTTCTTCTTCCTTGCACATTATACACCTGTTTGGTAACTGCCACCCCCTGCTTTTCAAATGATTTAAAGTTAGTATCTTGTCCAAAGTTGATGCCCGCATAAAGAAAGTCACCTTGCTTGGAGCGTGTTTTGCCCAAATCAACTTGCATTCCGACTCCCACAAACCTGAGGAATGTAATGCTAGAAAGGCTTCCTTTACAGTAAAGAAACCAGACTTTCCTCTTATCCACTGACATCTGTCCTCATTTAGCACCTGCTGAAAACCATACTGCAGTAAATCTTCGAAGACCTCTAGCTCCTCATCACCCAAATTCCTCCTTAGCTTGATGTTCCACACCCGCCCAGCCATGGTGTTTTCCAAGTAATCACTAACAGCAGCTCCTTTGTCCCTACAAACAAAATAAGATTTTGATATTTGTCTTTAAATCTCTCATTTCCGCACCATAAGTCCTCCCAGAATCTCACTTTAGTTCCTTTTCCCACCTAAAATCTGCACTCCTTAACCACTGAGTGAGCTAACTTTACTATTGGTTTCCAAAGGCTTACCCCATATTACTTCTTAGAACTACACGGAAACCATCCTCCAAAAGTAGATCCGTATTTTTGGTTTATCACTTTCCTCCAAAGGTTGTCATTCTCGATACTATATCTCCATATACATTTCTGGAGTAGAGCCTTATTAAATTCCTTGAGAAGTTTCAACCCGAGCCCTCCTCCTCCTTCAATTTGCATACATTCTTCCATTTTACCAAATGATACTTATGCTCACCTTGTGGCCCCTCCCAGAGAAACTGCCTTTGGATTTGTTCCAGCTTCATAGCTATAGATGCAGGGATTTTTAGAATAGACATATAAAGTGTGGGTAAAGTTGCTAACACACTTGCTACTAGTGTTAACTTGCCTCCTTTAGACAAGATGCTTCCCTTCCATGAAGATAGCCTTTTCTCCATTCTTTCCATTGTCGAATTCCACACGGATGTCCTTTTAAAACCTACTCCTAAAGGTATCCCAAGATATGTCGTTGGCAACTCTTTAACATTACAACCCAATGAGTGACTTAAGCTGAATATATTCTCCACTTCTCCGATTCCAAATAAAGCACTATTGGCCAAATTCGCTTTCAGTCCCGAGCACGCTTGGAAGCAAAGGAGAATACCTTTCAGCCATGTGATGCTTTGATATGAAGGTTCACAAAACACTAGAATATCATCAGCAAATAACAAATGATTAATCTCCACTCCTCCAAAATTAACCCTCTTTACGGTACCCAACTCTGAGGATCTAGCCATCATTTTGCTAAATGCCTCCATTACCACCGTGAATAGAAATGGGGACAACGGGTCACCTTACCGGAGACCTTTTTGAGTATTAAAAAAACCAGATGCAAACCCATTGATCAACATAGAAATGCGAGTCGAAGAAATACAAAACCAAATCCACTTCCTCCATTTTTTTCCAAACCCTATTCTCTTAAGTATATAAAGCAAGAATTCCCAGTTCACGATATCATACGCTTTTTGGAGATCTAACTTGCACATAATCTTCTTAGATTTTGCCGCGAGGCGAGGCATGAGTCGATGCACTCACTAGCTACAAGAATCCCATCTTGCAATTGTCTTCCCCCACAAACACTCCTTGAACTTGAGAAATCAAGGGACTAAGAGCCTCCCTCAATCTATTAGCAAATAGCTTAGCTAATATCTTGTACACACTCCCAACAAGGGTTATGGGTCTGAACTGTTCCAACTTGAACAAGTCTTCCTTCTTAGGCATTAATACCATAAAAGTAGCATTCATGCTCTTTTCAAACCTCCCTATTTTGTGAAATTCCTCAATCGATGCCATTAGATCCTTTTTAATGATGTTCCAACTAGCTTTGAAGAATGCTAACGTGAAACCATCGGGGCCCGAGGCTTTGTCTCTGTTTAGATGGTCAATTACCCCCTTCACCTCCTCCTCCTGAAAGGGTCTTTTAATATCATTTCTGACTTCAGGGGAAATCTTTTCGAAAACCAATCCATCCACCTTCGGCCTGTAATGATTTCCCTCATTAAACTGCTTCGAATAATGCTCAGATATCTTATCTTTTAAAATCTCCTCACCCTCGTATTCCTTCCCTTCTATCTCCACCTTACTGATAAAGTTAGAATGCCATCTTGCACTTGCCATTTTTTGAAAGAATTTTGTGTTCTTGTCTCCTACTTTTAACCAAAGAACTCTTGCTTTTTTACGCTAGTTAACTTCCTCCAAATAGGAATTTTCCTATTCTTATCTCCTGAATTTTGTGTTCTTCTCTAATATTATTTTATCAAACTTATAATTTATTTTGTGACTTTTTCTAATGTAGTTTTGCTTAAGTTGTTAGAAATAGTAACAAATCTTTAAATATTGAAGAATATGGATATTATACGAATATTTTAATAAAATTAATATACATGCCTTGCCATTAATGATTAAAAAAAGAATATTAAAATAAATGTAAGATAAAAATTATTTGAAAATTGGACCTGATCAGATCAGGCTCAGGCTTGGCCTTTTAACATTATTTTTTTGGCCAACCTTTGAGTTGAGTCTTAGTCCCAGAAATCAGGCTGTGGTTGGGTATGAATAAGGGCTCTCATATCCTATCCTAAGCCGTACCTAGCCCTACCACGCCATTTTCAAAACATGCTATGAATGAAGGTGACTTTCTGTTTCAGGGTTCAACCTATTGATAGCAGAAGTAGGATAATGTTAATCTCACTACCACCGTCAATAACTCCAGTAGCCAACTTTCCATTAAATATAAATATTGGTTAAAATTTTTTGTCTCTCTTTTTGAGAATCTTAAGTAGTGATGGCAATAGGGTGGGTTTTAGAGAACCCGAACCCGCCCCTCAAGGAGTTCATCCAATACGAAACCCTAACCCGCCCCTATCAGGTTGCTAACAGGGCGAGGCTGGCCTGGTTAGAGTATGAAATGCAAAAGAAGTGTTTGTTTGAATAGAATATATGAATTAATAACATATTTATTAATAAAATATGTAATTTTTTATATATATGATATATATAAAAATAATATTTCAAACGTATAAAAATAATAGTTTAATATATGAAGGCCGGGTTAGGGGCAGGATCGGGATGGGATGGGCTAAAACCGACCCGCCCTAACCTGATATTAGGCATACCAAAGCCTAACCATCAGGGCCGGTTACCCGTTTAACCTAACCGGCCCCATTGCCATCCCTAATCATGAGAACCACTCTCCACTCTCCTAAAGATAAAAGCCACAACCCAATGCATGTGGCCAACGGGAATATCAATGTTCAAAAAGAAAAGAGAAATTGCTGCTTTAAAGATGATGTGCTACCTTGGGATGGTGTACCAACTTCTTTATCCATATCTCGTGTTCTTGAAGAAAAGAATAATTCTGCAAGTATGTCCCATGCCTCCTTTGGAGTCTTGGCATATCGAATGCTCTCCAAATATTCTGAGCAAACAGAATTCCTTAGTGCATGAAGTGCTCTTTGAGCCCTAAAGTTCCACTCCTCCAAATCTTTTCCATTCACTGTTTCAAGGACATCACTGCTTGTTACTGTGTCCCAAATATTTTTCATCCGGAAGTATGACTCCAAACATGATTTCCAGGTTAAGTAATTATTGGCATTGAGCTTTTCAATTCCTAACCGTGAATCCTCATCCTCCATCTCGATAAAAACTTATATAATATAATAATATCCCTATAAAAGGGGGAAGGGGGAGTTAGTGGATGGAACCCTAAGATACCCCAAAACTTCTTGCCAGCTTGGAATCTCTCGTAAAAGGGAGACTGGGTAGAAGAAGGAAAAATAAGAAATAAATAACGAAACAACTAAGAAAACCTAACCCCCTATAGAATCAAAACTTCTAAAAATGATGAGCAGGTTGTTGCAGGTCGCCATAATCCAAATAATCTTTCTGAGAAAAGGAAGTAAGCGACCAAGAGCGAACGTAAAAACTTACCGGTAGCAGATTAACGCACTTCTTCCTGTTTATAAAAGTATTTTCGCGTTAGAGACCAACTGGAACACGAAGATTTCCAAAATATAATAGACCTAACTCGCGTAATTGGTGAAAGAGTAATTAGAAAGCCGCGGGAAAGAAATTTTAAAAAAGGAAAACTACAAAAAGCAAACAATGTATGAGGGAAACGAAATAAAACGTCAATAACAACTAATCTAAAAGGCCTAAGAGTCAAGCTACAGCCACCAACCAAAGGTAACATGCGAGGATAAAACTCCAGCAGCATTCAAACAAAGTGTTTCGCTGCGAATACAACACTCGAAATCCCAAACAGATAGAGAAAACCCTAACTGAAAATGTAGGAGGACCAGCTTCAAAGTTCAAGCAGAAACTCGCATTACTAAAGTGTGAACCAGGAAACATTCGTTAAAACACAAACCCTAAAGAAAACAAAAGGGCAAAAACCACACTAGGTAACAAAAGCATTACCAAAGCAAACGACAGTTCGGATGAACTCCGAAGTAGATTCTGCAGTCGAATAAGTTCGAATGTAACGCAACGGGTGGCAAGGAAGAATTGAAACGACGTGAGCGCATGCTAAATTGCTGCAGATGTGACGGCGACTATGACTGAAGGGAAAATCAAAATAATTATCGGCGGGGAAAAGGAATAGCCGAAGGTGGGGGGGGATGTGACTTATTACCCGAAAAAAAAAACTAGGGGATGCGACTTGAAACAAATGCCTTGCTAAACAAAAATTTTACATGATAATTTACACTTGCCTCCTTAAGATATGCTATAATTACACTTATCTCCTTTAAGGTTTCTAAATTAATACTTTTCTCTTAAAAATTTGTGTTGGGGTCAAAATAACACTATTTCATTGAAGTTTCTGTGAAAACAATAATGATAATTAGCAAAATAATTTGAACTAGACAAGATTACCCCATCATAAATATGAAAACAAAAATTTAATAGCCTAAAGCATAACTATCATTTAACTTAAATAGGGATAATCTTGTCCAGTTTAAATTATTTTACTAACTATCACAATTGGTTTGACGGAAACTTTAATGAAATAGTGTTATTCTGATTCGTACACAAATCTCAAAGGAAGAAAGTGTTATTTCAGAAACCTCAAGGGAGGTAAGTGTAATTATAGTATACCTTAAGGGAGGTGAGTGTGATTTACCCTAAAGTAAGCGATTTTACGTGGTTGGGCCCTTTAGGAGTATTTGGAATACAAAAAAAGTACTTTTAACATAAAACAAATGAGTTTTGCTTTAACAAAAGATATTTTGAAAAGCAGAAAAGTATTTTTTTGCTTTTGAAAGCAAGAAAGCAAAAACTTGATCAAACGAAGCCTTTGTTTCACACGCTTGCTCCTATTTCGCATGGATCCCGACTTTGATTTTGTGCCTGAACATTGGCTAGATTGAGCTTTGTCGCTTTGATATACTTGATGATCCTACCTGGTCCCACCACTTGCCACATCTACTTTGGCATAGATACGCTGGGAAGACGAATCAAGTTCACTCGCCACGAGCAACATCCAATGGTTATGATTTGATGTTTTTCAAATTGGGTTAGGGTTTCAAATTCAAACCCACCTGACAATTATATCATCTGAACATAAACATATATTTTTCACACACACACACATATATATATATCCCATCCGAAGGTCTGGATTTTATATTTGGATTCAAATCATCTGCTGGAGGCCCAGCAGTGCTGGACACCCAGCAGCCAATGATTTGAAGCCACATCACCTGCAGCATGACATAAGCCACATTATTTTTAATGTTGCAGGTGATGTGGTTACAAATCATTGGCTGCTGTGTGCCCAGAACTGCTGGGCATCCAGCAGATGATTTGAATTCTTATATTTATACTAATTAGTATATATTTTATTAAAAAGTGTTATTATTTTAGTATTTTGCTGTATAGTAGGCCCGGCTTAATACCTAGGGGAGTGAGCGAGGTTTCTACCAAAACAAATGGGAGTGGGCTGGGGTTTGTCAAAACCCATTCATGGCTCCGGTCGTTCTGCCCGTGGGGACGAACTGAAGTTTGTTAATTAATTGAGCGTAAAAAAACCACAAGGGAGGTACCCGTAATTTCATCACGCGTCTCGATAAGTGCAAAGTTTGTGAGGATCCCGGGAAGATGCCAATCTCAAATGCATGGCGTCCCTTTGGTCTCTGTATGTACACCCAGTACAGTCTCACATCTTCGATTTCACGATTTTCGATCATGCGAAAGGTTTGCCGAACCTCAGCTCTAAATTATGCTTCGCAAATCGTAATCTCCATGATAGATTTCTTGAATTTTCTTTCTGCATCTCTGCAGCGAACAACAAACGCCGAAAGCCATCCATCCTCTGCTCCAAGAAAAGCGAAGCGAATGAAAGACAATGGTATCTCCGATACATCTTTCTCGCTTCTTGGTTTTGTTTTCTATTCGTTGTTTAGGTGTCGATATCCTTTATTGTAGTCCTCGAATGAAGGACCAGGTGTATAGAACCGAGAGGAGAGAAATATTGCTTCAGATGGTCTTTACCGCATCTTCATTTCCATCGATATTTTCAGATGCATTGGCAGAGAACGGTATTGCTTCTCACCCCATCGCTCTCTACTTCTTTTTTCCTATAGAAAAATCATCGAAGCGATGTTCGAGTGGTTCTTCCTCTAACGGTTTTAATCTTCCCTTTTCTCCAGACATACAAGAGGATTTCCGTGTTTATGTGGACGACGCAAACAAATTCAATATAATGATTCCTCAAGGCAAGTCACGTTTTAGAATTTCAAAATTTAATCCGTTATGGTTTTTAGTGGATATCTTGCACACCGATCGTGAAATTATAGATTCCGGGCCAAGTACAAGGCCGTGTTTGGCGACGGATAATTGATTACTTGTTTTACCTTTAATAACACATTAACGCACTTTTCTAAGACAGAAGAGCAAGTCCTTGCAGATGGAATAAACCAAACCGTAAAAAAAATAAAAAAAAACTGCTCGATTTAATTAGGGATTTAAAAAAACAAAATAAATTTGAAGTAGTTTGGTTTGGTTTTTGGTATAGTCTTTCTTTAGACTGAACCAAACTGAAAATAATTTAACTTGTATAAATCAAATAATAAACCGAACAAACATATGTATATATCTGAACTTTAAAATTCTGTTTTTGGTGTCGATGATTTAGAAAATATAATTGGAGGACATGTATCCTTATCATCTGGGAAAGACGAGAAAATTTCAGGGTAGCAAACATTACCTAGAATTTCTCTTAGATTTGAACCCATAGTTGATGATAGAACCAGAATAGGCATGGTAAGCAATGAAATGCTCCAGGATTTGTCATTTAGGGGCCTTAGCTGGTGATCAGGGGGTTTGGCTTTTGGTTTAATAAGTTGGTTTCTAATTTGGTTTGGCTCTCATAATCTGGTTTGGTTTTGATTTTACTATAAAACCGAACCAAACTTATCAAATTAGCCCTCATCTACAAGGAGAAAGAGTGTTCCTGACAGCTTCCTCTTCTTCTTCTTTTTTATTATTATTTGGATGAAATCACTCCTATAATAAGGAAATACATAAAAGTGATTACAATGCCACTGCTAGTTGCGAATAAGTCAAACTGATCAAATTCTCGGATCTTACATCTCCTTCCATGGACAAGTCCTTCCTTAGAATACCCAAAATGAGATAATGTCTATGGATGCCACTCCTAGCCAGTGAATCTGCTAGTTAATTGGTATATTGAGGGACGTGGTTGAATGACATGCTCAAACTATCACTTTAACCAATCAAACCAGACGGGTGAATCTCCATGCACAATCATGACTACACATTCAAGATATAGAAGTGTATGATCACCTTCTTCTCGTAAGATGCAAAAACCATTTGAAACTCCCTCCTTTAATAACTTTGTAATAAGAGATAATATTTCTGCTCTAGTTGAGTTTTCCCTGCCAACGGGTCGTAAAAAGCCATATACAACTGCCCCCTTGTCATCTCTGAAAACACCTCCAATCCCAGATGGGCTCTCAGGTTCCCCAAGTTGACATTATCAAAATTGGGTATGATAGCTCTGACTTCTCCTTAGATGGGAATTTGCTTTTTAGACATAAACAGAACTCTGAAAATGTATTCAAAATTAAACACAGAGTGATTTGGTGAACAACATGTGGGCGTGATGGCCAAATGGACGATGGTACTTATGCTGTTGATTTTTAATGCACATAATTGAACTGATGTAATTGTTTTCAACCAATGCTAAATCCTGTAGTTATGGTCCTACCAGGTTAATGATTTAATATTTACTATACCTACCGCATGCTACATCAATAATGTGAAACTATTCTTATTTATTCATTCAGACTGGCAAGTAGGTGCAGGAGGAGCTACTGGAATCAGATCAATCACCGCGTTTTACCCAGAAGATGCTTCTAATTCTAATGGTATTCATGTGTTTTCTGGCGGATCCAACTTCTGTTTAAATATTCCTGTATTTTGAAATTGCTATATGGACTTCAGTTAGCGTTGTAATCACGGGGCTTGGTGCGGATTTTACCAGATTGGAATCTTTTGGCAAAGTTGATGCTTTTGCAGAGAATCTTGTGGGTTTAACACTATCTTAATCTTCTGGTCTTCAAATCATGATGCACGGTTTGTACGCTTAGTGATGCTTTTCAAGTGCCTTCAACAGGTTAATGGATTGGACAGAAGCTGGCAGAGGCCTCCTGGTTTGGCTGCAAAACTAATAAACTGCAAAGCTGCTAATGGTAATTTTCTCAGATTTCAGTCCTTGCCTGAGTTTGAAGAACTTGTACAATTGTCATACTCATACACTTGGTATGAATGCTGGCTAATGTTGAAGATTTGACTATGTATGTACAATAAATAAACAAAATCGTTCAGTCCTCTAGTTATTTACACCATTCTTTAGTCAACGGGGAAAAGTGCATGGTTGAGTTCAGTGTAAAAAAAAATTTTTTTGAATAGCTCATTTGCTCGTTGGTTGTTTAGCACAAACCAACTTTTGGGGTCCAGCACTGAACTTATTATTACCTTTACTACCATGCTGTCTGTGAACTTATTTTCCTTTATTCTAGTGATTAACATTTGTATTTGTCACATGTGTGTATATTTATGTGTATATGTATAAACCAATCAGGTCTGTATTATATTGAATATTCGCTGCAAAACCCTGGTGAAAGCTGCCGGCACATATTTTCTGCCATTGGGATGGCTTCCAATGGATGGTACAACAGATTGTATACTGTAACAGGGCAGGTAGCTATGAGCTCACCAAATATCATGAAGCTCTTATATTTTATATTTTCAATCCAAATTAGTCTAAAATTTCATTATTTTGCTGCAGTTTTTGGAAGAAGAATCCGAGAAATACAGGTCCAGAATTGAGAAGGTAACCCTGATACTGAACCAAGACCTCGCAGGCTGTCGGTATATCCGTCTAGAATCTAGATCTGTTTCAGTATTTTCATACACGGATATGAACGAAACAAACCACCCCCTCCCTCAAAGAGGAAAAAAATGAATTTATTTGTTCCCAGACCTGGGCCTGTCCGTGGGTAGGTCCATGGACTAAAATACCTAAATTAGTTTTTACTTCTGGTGCAGTCTGTGGCGTCCTTCAGGCTGATATGATGAGGTGATTTGATTCTATGGAATAGTGAAGCTGCAGAGCACTAATCTGCAGGGAAGAAAGGTTCTTTTCTGATGGGTTTAATGCGTATTGGTTCGCTGAAATTCAATTTATTTCGCAAGAAGTTGTAAGCTCTCGTGCTTTCCTATTTTATATAAGGATGTCTTAATAACTAAAAACTGTGAGGCACTCAATTGATCAACTGTTGATTTATTGGGACAAGAAGGTGATGTGCGCAAATGAACTTAAAAAATTCGCATCTTTCCAAATATTTGTGCTAAACTGTTGACGAAAGGTCCAATGTATGAAAAGCTTTCGTAATTGGTGTGAATAGGGAAGTTGCCAAGAATCTTCCCTTTTCGAACTCACAGAACATAGCGTGTGTCATAATAAAACAACTGATGTTTTTCGTCACCTTAAGGTTTATCTTCGAATACCCTTTTTTTAATTTGTAATCACCTAATGGAACAAATCTCTTTATTAAAATGGACACTATTTTTATTTTTTGGTTGGACAAGAATTCGGATGCCTATTGAGTGCCTTGCGTAAAGCATGGCCATTTGGCCATCCGAGGAAGTTATCACTAGAATACTTCATGGTATAATTATTTAATAGAAGTTATTCCGAAATTGTGTGGCTCTGCTACAGTTTTTCAAATTTCGCCAAAAAACACGATTTCCGTGTAGTCATCGTTCAATTGCGTGATTTAAGGATTTTATAATTTTAGAAACATACGTCACAGCTTTTTTTTTTTTTTTTGAGTTCCGTTTTTGAAACGTTGGCAAGGTCTATATCCATAACAAGAGGAATTAGAAGTTAACCTGTCCTTTCATGGTTTCAGATTCCAAGCAAATATATAATCCGTCGTGGGGAAACGACTTGGAAAACCCAAACACGGTCCCAACTTCCTCCGTTGCCTGTTGCAACTCAGAGGCGTACCCGTCGTCAAATTAAGAATCTTCGTGTCTCCGCTCAGCCACAAAGGCTCCGGTACCGAAGACGACAGAGTCAGATCTCTCTTTCAATTTTCATCTGCTTTTATCCCTTTTACGCAATGAAGTGGAAAGCTCTGAGGTCGTAAATTCCCAAATTCTCGATCTACACATGCCCATGGCTGCCGTCGATTATTCGCGCCACAGGAGTTTCATTATGGAAACCCTAACAAATCACTGATCCATTTATTTGATCATGTCCGCTTCTCAAAACCTAGGCGGTTCTTCACGCGCCGGTCGCATTCTTGGCCCCTCACTCGACAAGATCATCAAGAATGTGGCGTGGCGAAAGCACTCCCACCTCGTCGCTGCCTGCAAATCCACCCTTGACAAGCTTGAAACGCTCAC
This sequence comes from Buxus sempervirens, assembly GCA_947561395.2. Classification (NCBI taxonomy): domain Eukaryota; kingdom Viridiplantae; phylum Streptophyta; class Magnoliopsida; order Buxales; family Buxaceae; genus Buxus; species Buxus sempervirens. Next base: position 582,923 of record OX387184.1, on the reverse strand, counting down.
CGATTCATCAGATTCTAACCCCAGCTCCCCTCTCCCTGGACTTGCCCTTATAGATGCGGAATCTATCCTCCAGCCGCTAATTCTCGCCCTCGACTCCGGCTCTGTTAAGGTTGTGGAGGCCGCTCTGGAATGCGTCTTCAAATTGTTTGCGCAAGGCCTGATCCACGGTGAGATTAATCGTGCCGACGCCAACGACAATCATTCCGTTTTATCCCGGCTAACCGAAGCTCTCTGCAAGTGTGGCGGACCTGGGGACGAAGGGATCGAGCTTGGTGTGCTAAAGGTCTTGCTTTCTGCTGTTCGATCTCCATACGTGTTATTTAGGGGGGATTGTTTGGTTCATATTGTTAAGACCTGCTACAATGTGTATCTTGGCAGCTTGAGTGGCACCAATCAGATATGTGCAAAATCAGTTCTTGCGCAGATTTTGATGATCGTTTATGCGAGGGTCGAGGGGGACTCCACGGAGGTTAATGCTCGCACTGTTTCTGTTATTGAATTGTTGGAGCTGTCCGACAAAAGCTTGAGTGATGGAAATTCGGTTCATTTTGTTCAGAACTTTATTAACGAGGTAATGGAAGGAGCTGAAGGAATTCCAGATCTGAAGCAGCCAGTTGAATTGCAAAATGGCAAAGTTTCAGGGTCTGCAAAGGACGCAAAAAGTGATTTGGGTGATGTAGAGTCGAATGATGAGGTCAAGTCTAGTTGTGGCAGTAAGATCAGGGAGGATGGATTTCTCCTGTTCAAGAACTTGTGCAAACTCTCTTTGAAGTTCTCAGGGCAGGATAATCCAGAAGACCAAATTCTCTTGAGGGGGAAAATTTTATCTTTGGAGCTGCTAAAGGTCGTGATGGAGAATGGTGGCCCAATTTGGCGAACAAATGAAAGGCAAGTATTGATATGCTTGTTATGAATTTTAGGACCTTTTCAGTGGCAATCTATTTCATTTTTACTCAAATTGATGTTGTTTTGATGTTTCTTTTTGATAGTTATACTTTGTAATTTGATCTAGTTTGAATTGGTTGAGAAAGCCATTCGACAAAATAGTAGCTGAGAGTAACACAATGCTATGTAGATAAAGTCCTTTCACAACTACATGACAAAGTATATTTTAGCTTTGAATCTTAGTTATACCAACGGATTGGTGGTGATAGGTAGGGCTGGCAATGGGTCGGATATATATCTGAATTCGATCCGAATCCGATTCGAAATTGACGAATCCAATCCGAAATCTAAGATCCGTGGTTCGAATACGGATCTGAAATCTAAGATCCGAAAAAATTCGGATTCAAATACGGATATACATGTATCCGATCCGAATAGAATCCGACCGAAATCATATATATCATATACATAAACCCAGAGCAGACATTGGTTAGATTGTAGATCATTTATAAACTATGGTTGAACCATCATAACTAAAACCAAAAACCTTTAGAAAACGATTTGCCCTAAATCTAAACTTTCTCTCATCTTTGTCACTGCCACCCTCCGGCGACTGGTACCTACAAACCCACTCAAAGAACCAATTCCAAAACCCCCTATTTTGCTCTGAAATTCCATTGTCCAGAACAGACAGGTCGTTCTAAGTTCTGGGGTATGATTTTTTTGCCAGTCGCTCAATATCCACTGTTGCATGGTGCTTCAAATTTGAAGTTCAAACCCATTTCTCATTTAAATCCCTCTCTAAGTGGGGTTGGTAATGAGTGGGATATATATCCGAATTCGATCCGAAACCGAAATTGCCGGATTCAAATATAGGATTTAGATCCGTGGTTCGAATACGGATCTAAAATCTAAGATCCGAAAAAATTCGGATTCAAATACGAATATACATATATCCCATCCGTATTCGACCGATTGCCACCCCTAGTGATAGGGATGTTTAACGGGTTGGCCCGACACGGCACGGGCATGATTAGCCCGTGCTTGGTGGGTCGAGAACCAAAGCACGGCCCAACCCGTGGCACGGCTAGGGCTGGGTCGTGCTTGGCAGGCCGCCCGCGGGCTTAGGGTATTTTCTGCAAAAAAAAATAGAGAAAATGGAAAAAAATAGTAAAAAAAGGATACTTGCCTCTTGAACCGTGTCGAGACGAGGAGTTGCAAAAGTGTTACTTACGTCTATTACCGCTTGATTGTCCAAGTAATAATCGACGCAAATAACATTTTTGCAACTCCTATGTAGATGTGTGAAGGCAGAAATAAAGAAAGAAAAAAAATTGATAACTTTATAAGAGCCTTGTTCAATGATTTGCTAACGGTTGGGCTCAAGGAGCACTGTAACTCTGCTGGTCATTAGCAAAATCATTAAACATGACTCTAAGAAGAAAATGAAGAAAGCAAAAAAAAAAATTATAACTTTCTTAGAGTCCTATTAAGAGATTTGCAAATGGTCGGCCTAGGGACGCCCCCATGTGAGCACTTTGCTGAGTCTACCAGTCATTGACCAAATCTCTAAATATGACCCTAAGAAAGTAAGAAGAGAAGAGATGAGAAAAGGTGTGGTTTGGAGTGGTAAGGGTTAAGCCTATTTATAGAAAATCAAAAGTGGTTTTTTACCACCACTACCCTCAAATATGACTGTTATTTGGTTGTTGGAAGGGTAGAAATGGTCATTTATAGTCAATTACAAGTATACCCCCTCATATGGCTGTTGCGGGGTAAAATTGTAAAAAATTACTTTTAGCACTTTTGGGGAGGGAACGACTAGCCGTTTTTGCGTGCCAAGCGGGCTGGCTGCCATTGGGCCAACATGCTACGTGGCATGGCCCAACTAGCCTGCATGCCGACGTGCCTTAACGAGCCATGGGCCCAAGAACGACACGGCCCGCCAGGCTCCATGGGTCAGCCAGGCACGGGCACGCTTAAAGCGTGCTGGGCCGTGCTGGCCCGGCCCAATAATCAACCCTAGGTGGTGACAGAAAAATAAAATTTTCAAGAATCTCAAACTGTTTGAAGTCAGCATTATCAAATACAGGGTGCTTTGGAAGGTTAAAATGTTTGGATAATAAACCTGGAAACAATAATTAATTGTTTTTTCAGTTTATATATGCAACAATCACACTCATAATTCTTTTGTTTCTGTTTTATTTAGTATATTATCTTTTACCATTTTTTAGAAACTCGATGTTGTGTTCCTAGATTTAGCTTTTGCTGTTCTGAAAGGTAGTTATATAGTCACGGTTTTAAGGGGCTGCTGTTGCAGATCCAGTTCTTCAATTTCCCGTTCGAGGAGTGGTAAAAATTACTAATTGGAAGTGAAATGAGATGTAGAGTTGCATTAGAATTGAAATTGTTGGCACAAAGAGCAAATTTAAGACTGAGGCACCAATCAAGAGGTTGCAAGGGCTTAAATATTGAGCCATAGGCTAATATAAAATATAAGCGCTGTTGTTTCGTCTTTCATGAGTTCATAATGTTTAATCTTGAGAGCATAAAAGTTAAATTAGATGCTCCATAGTTGATGTTTGAACTTTCATTTTCAAAATACCAAGCTTCAAGATTCAAGAATTTGTCCTCAAGGTTCATAAGAATAAGGTCTGTTTAACAACTGCAATGATATTGCATTTGTGCCAGCTACCTGGAGTCCCTATGGGAAGGAAAATGGAACAGATGAAAAACATTTATCCTCTTCATATGGGAAGGAAACAGAACAAACAACTTTATTCAAGGACAAGTGAAAATGGAAATATTGAAACTAATTGAATAATTAGTTTTGAAACCCAGGCTACCATCATTAGTGTAAAATTTCCTTTTTGTCCTAATAGGTGAAGAGTATGTTCTATATGACCTCTTATTTTGCTTGCTCTTTAAATTCTTTTGAGATGTTTTGTCTGAAGGAGTGAGTCTCAAATATGTTTAAGAGCACTCTATAGCTCTATAGCCCCTTTTTTGTTTTAAACTTTTCCTTGAGGGATAATTTTGTATTTGTATATATCTATGATAAAATTGTGCAAAAAACACTAGGTTTTTGTCTAAAGTGGATTTTAATTTTAACATCTCAAGTATAACACAAGGCAAGGACAAACAGGAAATGTGATGCACACTATGTGTACTATAAGCTATTCAAACTAATACACTTCACCTTCCCCTACAGCTCCTCTTCTCAATCTTCCAGGTAGTACATTAGCACTACATGGCATATGAGTGAATGACTTGTTAAATCTATCTGCTAAATGATGAGGTAACAAGCTAAATGTGTGACGAGCTGTGAACTTTTTTCTGTGAACTAATCCATGATATCATTAAGAATGAGTCTCTTTCAATATCCAGAGCCCCACATTGACTAGTAGCTGCCTCTGTCATCTATATGTCAATGCAAGAAGCTCAGCACATGATGAATCTCCCCTTCCATACAGGACCTGAGAAAGTATTTACAAAATGTCCATTATGATTTCTAAATAGTCCTCCAACCAGATGTCTTTGGATCCTTAATGAGGATCCATCAAATTTTAGCTTTATGGGTGCAATATGTTGGGGAATCCATTTCCTACAAATACTAAAAGACCATGGTGATACAAAGGCAATAAAATGTGATCTCCTCATTTTCTCATTTTGTTACTGTATCGATTGTAGGTTGTGAGGTGCTGGTAGGATTGATACTTCTACATGCCGTCATATGAACTTTTGTCTCTAGACAGTTCACCAACCAATTTACTAGTCCATCATCAACTCAAGTGTTCTTCTATTCATTAGCAGCGGTAGTGATATTTTGTGAAGTTTTGAAAAAAGATTTTAATGACAGATAATTGTTCAGTTAGCGCCAATTAATGGTGACCCGGGGTTCTCTATTAATAGATTATCATTGTTGTTGTGGGGCATTCCAAATAAGTTTAGATTACAAGATATCTATAAAAAGTGTGCACACACAAATATCTACATACATAAGAATATACATATACATATACATATATACATAAATACATTCAATACACATACACACACGCATGAATACATTATGTATGTATGTATTTATGTATGTATATTGAGTGACGATCTTCTTAAGATTGATCTGTTTTGAAGTGGTCGAGGGAGTATATACCATAGCAATGGCACTTGGAGTATAAATGAAAGAAGGGGATTGTTTGGCTTTAAATTGCCCAGAATCATGCAGTCTTGAGGATCAGAGGTTAATTCCACAATAACTATGACTTAATAAATAACTGAAAAAAATGGGGAACAAGTATCAAAACAAAGACTATAAGTGGACCCTAGGATTTAGGTCTTCATGTCTTCATTTTGGTTTTGCCTGTTTTGGGCTGCTGTTGTTGTTGTTACTGTACTTTTTACTATTATTATTACTAAAATTCTACTGCTAATATTGTTTCCACTAATATTAGTATTATTATTTTAATCACATGTTTTTCCCTGTTTTGTTTATTCTTTTCATTGGAAGAAACTGATCTTTCCTTTCCTGGCCCAGGTTTCTTAATGCTATCAAGCAGTATCTCTGCTTATCATTGTTGAAGAATAGTGCATTGTCAGTGATGAGTATTTTCCAGCTTCTGTGTTACATTTTTGTGAGCTTGTTATCGAAATTTAGATCAGGATTGAAGGGTGAGATCGGAATTTTCTATCAGATGCTTATCCTCCGGGTTCTTGAGAATGTCCTTCAACCTAGTTTTTTGCAGAAGATGACCGTTCTCAACTTGCTGGAGAAAATCTCTCAGGATCCACAGATTGTCATTGACATTTTTGTCAACTATGATTGTGACTTGGATGCACCAAATATTTTTGAAAGGTACTAGCACACCTATATTGTCATTGTCCAATTTTCTTTACAATCTAAGACTTCTCTGACAAGCATAAGGAATACAATAATTGCAATTTTTTACCCAAATAAGCACCACTGAATTCCAGCACCCTTATTATGTTTCGTAGTTAACTATAGCATTCAATTTTTAACAATGTATGTCAAACCTGAATCTTGACCATCTGATTGTTAGGCCAACAATGGATTACACTGTGGTAACCATATTAACTGTATTAACTTGACTGTTTTTTTTTCCTTGAATGCTTGCTTTTTGGTACGTTAGCCATGGGCCATTCTTCATAAAAAAAACTTACAGTGTTCAAATGGTGGTGATCATCAATATGGGCAAGCACTGTGGACAATAACAAGTCCAGCACCATTAGTATATTTCATAGTTAATTAGAGTATCCATTTTTTAACAAGTTATGTCAAGCCTGAACGTTGACTATCTGATTATTGGGCCAAATTTTGATGATCATGTTAATTATGTCAATTTTGACTGTTTGGTCGGTTGTTAAAATCTACAGTTTTCGGATGATAAAGATCATCGATTCATGCAAGCACTGTGATCAATAACAATAAAATTCTTTATCCCAATTTGCTAGGTTGGCAACACAAATGCTGTTGTCTGTCTGTTTCCAGTCTTCCACTTGCGCTTATACATTTTTCCTTTGCACCTTTATGCAGGTGCTAAACTGTTTTAGCTTATGTTTAATCTTATCTAATATTAGTTTTACTAGTCTCTTTGGATATGCTAATTCCTAAGCCTGATGTTTGGATACCTAGAATCTGCATTGTGAAACAGGTTTCTTGCGATGCAATTTCTCGCATTTTCTTATTTCTGGAGCAGGATAAAAAAATAATCCTGTTTTTGTTCTTCATCCCTCGCATTTCTCACATGTTGGGTTCCACATATTTTTTTTGTTCTTTTCTCTTTCCCAGTATCCAAACGCTCACAGAAAATGGTAATTTTGCATTTCCCTGCAGTTAATTGGTATCCAAATGCAACCTGGTTTATTTGTCCTGGTCATTTCACACATATATTGTAAGAATATGCCATTCTTGTGTTCATAGAGTTCTGTTCTAAATACCATGGCTGACTTGATAGCGGTCATACATACATACATTGATTGCATGTACATGTTTGTGTCTGTTTATGCCTGTATGTATTTATTTATATATTTAGATGTCTATTTATAGTGATAAATATATAAAAATCATTTGCACACACATTCGCTTTTAGTCATGCCTTTTTTTGTTGGCATTTCCATTAGGCACTGTTGTTTTAGTGACATTTTAGTGAAATTTATTAAAACCCTTTTAATTCCATCAGATATTTGCAGGACTGTGAATGGCCTTTTGAAGACTGCTTTAGGTCCCCCTCCTGGTTCTACTACAACATTATCTCCAGTTCAGGATATTGTGTTCCGGCTTGAGTCTGTTAAGTGCTTGGTTGGCATCATTAAGTCAATGGGAATATGGATGGACCAACAGCTGAGAATTGCTGGTTTGTCTTTGTCAAAGAATCCTGAGAGTTATACAGCAACTGAGAATCATACATATAATGGAGAAGAAGGAATCATTGACAATGACCTGCATTCAGAGTTTCATTCAGAAGCAAATTCTGAATTATCTGATGCTGCCACACTTGAGCAACGGCGGGCCTATAAAATAGAATTTCAGGTGAGTTATTGTTTTACGTAAGACTGATAGGCATGATATCATTATGTTGTAAGGACCTTTCATATACACTTAATGTGCACATTTTTGGCTGGTTCTCCATTGAATTTGTCTGATATAATACTCTGTTTACTTAAGGCTCAAGATTTATTATTATTTTTACTTCTACACCTACTATAATTTTTTATTGTTTTATATTTGATTAATTGCTCTGGGAAAAGCTTAGTTCCATTTGTGATGCCAACTTCATTTGATTTACTGCAGAAAGGTGTTTCACTATTCAATCGGAAGCCTTCCAAGGGAATCGAGTTTCTGATAAACAACAAGAAAATTGGTGGATCTCCAGAAGACGTGGCTTCTTTTCTTAAAAATACTACTGGTCTGAATGAGACCATGGTTGGAGACTACCTGGGTGAAAGGGATGAATTCCATTTGAAAGTTATGCATGCATATGTGGATTCATTCAATTTTGCAGCAATGAATTTTGGTGAAGCGATTAGGTTTTTCCTACGGGGGTTCAGGTTACCTGGAGAGGCACAGAAGATTGACCGAATTATGGAAAAGTTTGCTGAACGATATTGTAAATGCAGTCCAAATTCTTTCACTAGTGCAGATACTGCTTATGTTCTTGCTTATTCTGTGATACTGCTCAATACTGATGCTCATAATGGCATGGTTAAAGAGAAGGTGAGCTCACTGAGACTGTTCTATTCAGCTACTGGACATACATGAACTTTTTCCTTTTGGAAATTCATTAGTGTTATTGATTGGGTCTTTTTTTTTTGGGGACAAAATTTTTTTATTTTTTTTCCATTCGAAAACAAAAGAGTTAAGATTTTTAATTAAATAATGGAAAGGAATAACTATTATTTATTACATAAGTATATTGAAACATAAATGTTTTCAGGGGATATCTAATATCATAAACAATGTTAGATGTTCTTTTCTTAAATTGTAGTTAATTATTATACATGTTCCGCAATACCAAGAAAGATTGTGATTTGCTTTTTCTGGATGTTCTTACTTCCAAAAATAATTTCAAAATCCATTTAGAAGAGAGGATTTTTCTTTTTCCTTTTTTTTTTCCCTCTTTTTTCTTTCGTAGTGAGAAGAATATGACATATTCTCGCATATTAGAAAACTTGAAAAGAGAAACGGTATATGGTATACGTACTCATTGATGTGCACATGCCAGTTATGACTTTTTCTCTGACTTGCATTATGTGATTTGTCTACTAAGATGTCCAAGGCTGATTTCATTCGGAACAACCGTGGGATAGATGATGGGAAGGATTTACCGGAAGAGTATTTGGGAGCCCTCTATGACCAAATTGTGAAAAATGAAATAAAGATGAATGCTGATTCTTCTGCTCCACAAGGCAAGCAGGCAAACAGTTTCAATAAGTTATTGGGCCTGGATGGTATACTCAATCTGGTCATTTGGAGGCAGTCAGAAGAAAAGCCTTTAGGTGCAAATGGGGTTCTAATAAGGCACATCCAGGAGCAATTTAAAGCAAATACAGGAAAATCAGAGTAAGCTTACATATCATAGTTTCAACCTTTGTTTTGCTTTTTCCCTTTATTTTTTTTTTTGAACTTGGCTACTCTGCCAGCGGGTGATGTGCGGCCTGGGGATGTCAGCCATGATTCTTCACCTCGGATTTCTTGATTGAAGTTTTCTCAAACTGGGTTATCTTAACCACCCATAATAAGTTATTATTATAAGATTTTTCACTCTCAACTGGCTTTTGACAAAGTGGTAATTGTTGCAAAACTGTGGCTGTTGGGAGGAGGGTACTGCCCCTTTTATTGCCCGCATCACATGTCACTATGTAATGGTGGATCTTCCCTGTGGTCTATTAAATGGATGCTTTTATACTGGGTAAAGTGTGTTTTAGTAGCAGGAGTACTCCTATTCCTAGATTAATTTGTTGTTGGATTAAGTATTCAGAATGGATAATTTTGAAGGATAATACAAAAATAAGTGGAATTTTTCCCTGATAGTTTTATGAAAATTTTCAAGCCGTTGTTTTGAAGATTTGACTTTTATATTTTACTAAAAGTTATCAAGCAGTGTTGTGCTTTTCTGCCCACTGTCGGTGTCATTGACATTACATGTCAGAGTAGTGAGCTCCATAATTTCAGAAAACTCAGGAGGGTTTCTCTCTATCTGCATACTTTACCCTTCTTTTCATTTTATACTTTTTAGGGAAATCTGTTGTTTTTTGATATTGCAGGTCTGTCTATTATGCCGTGACAGATGTAGCAATATTAAGGTTTATGGTGGAAGTCTGCTGGGCTCCAATGCTGGCTGCATTTAGTGTCACTCTTGACCAGAGTGAGGACAAGGTAGCAACGTTTCAGTGCTTACAGGGCTTTCGATATGCTGTGCATGTCACTGCAGTGATGGGTATGCAGACACAGAGAGATGCTTTTGTTACATCTGTGGCCAAGTTTACATACCTTCATTGTGCTGCAGATATGAAGCAAAAGAATGTTGATACTGTGAAGGTTAGTATGAAGTGGCTTCATCTCCATAAAGAGATCCTTTTTATTATTTTTTTGGATATGGATGCTCCAGTAGGAGCTGGACCTATTGGTTTAGGATTACTTGCATCTGTATAGTTGCTTTTTGAGGCCTACAGTGGAATTAACTGTACCTTATCAGGCCATTTCCTTGTTTGCAACTGCACAAAACACTGGTGATACCTCTGCTTGTATGATTATTTGATCAGGCAAATTTATGACGTGTAGTAGTATGTGGGGTGTCCGTGCACTCCATCTTTGAAGAATGTAGTGACACTGTGACAGTAGGTTCATGTAACATGCTTAATTTACTTTTACTTTTTCTCATTTCATTGCATTTTTTTTTGACAGGCAATAATATCAATTGCCATTGAAGATGGTAATTATCTTCAGGAAGCCTGGGAGCACATATTAACTTGCCTATCTCGATTTGAGCATCTACAGTTATTGGGAGAGGGTGCACCTCCTGATGCATCATTTTTCACTGCCCCTCTCTCTGAAACAGAAGAAAAGACACTGAAGTCCACAGGTTTTCCTTCCTTGAAGAAAAAAGGAAATGCTCTCCAGAACCCAGCTGTAATGGCTGTTGTTAGAGGGGGTTCATACGACAGCATTACTCCTGGACTTAATACACCAGGGCTGGTCACTCCAGAACAGATTAATAATTTTATTTCCAACTTGAATTTGCTTGACCAGATTGGGAGCTTTGAGCTCAATCACATTTTTGCTCATAGCCAAAGGCTGAACAGCGAGGCAATAGTTGCTTTTGTAAAAGCTCTCTGCAAAGTCTCAATGACAGAACTGCAGTCTCCAACAGATCCTCGAGTTTTCAGCCTCACAAAAATAGTTGAAATTGCGTGAGTACATACATACATATTTATATAGTTGAAAATTTATATCTTTATTTTTGGGGGGGGGGGGGGGGGGGGGGGGGGGGGGGGGGGAATCACATTTGCTTGTCAAGTTCCATGTTAATGTTATTTTCAAGGAACTGAATTCAAATTTTCTTAGAGAGCACGTCGGCAACAATCACCAGATGATTTGGGGTTTCTGAAATTATCTGGAAGCTAAGGAAATTAGAATTAACATGAAAAACTAGATTTTTAGAGTTGTTTACAGACCGAGGGTTGGAATTTTGATCATTTTAAATTGAGATGCTCGGAACTTAAGAGAATTTAATGGATGAAATTGGGGCTCAAATAATGACCAACCATGAGGTTGAAATACTCAGGTTCAAAAAATGAGTTGAAGTTGTGGTTGATATTGTTGCAATATATTGCTTGATGCATGTAAGCATTAGGGGATAAAAGTCTGATAGAGGTGCAAATGGGCCGTGCAGCTCATGTGTTGGCCTGACCCGACTCAAAGCACGGCCTGCGTAAGGTTTGACACAGCAAGGCTCAATCATTGTAGCAGTGTGGTGTTGGGCTGGCCACCTTGAGCCGTTGGCATGCTCACACATGACTCGTTCTGGCTTGCTTGTTAGAGCTGAATTCAACTTATCCTGAAATGATGATCAACCTGTATGGTTCAGTGCATCAGGTTTTTTGATAAATTGTTTGCAATATTAATATCGGCTTTGCTATCATAAGAGAGGGTTATTGGACCGTAAGTGCTGAATCTTAACTCTAGCAACAAGAGCTCAGAGGCACCATGTTGCCATTGATCTATTTTCTTCCATGGCACTCAATCTGGCTATGAATGTTTTTTTCTCGCTTCTATGGATCACTAGACTTTGACCAATTGAAATATAATTGCCTGAAAATCTTGGGTCTTTTTGTTTTTTTGAAATTTGCTCAGTTAATATTTCCAAATGAAACGCTTTCATCATTATGTGTTTTAGGCTTTTAGCTTGGAAAAAATTTACTTCTTTTCTCAAAGATGGCTACAATTTAGTTCCTTTCTCAAATATGGCTAAAGATAATCTGTAACACTTTAAAACTGTCTGGATATCAGTCATGCTTGGCATGGTTAACCAAACATGAACCGAATCTAAAATCGTCAAGTTATATTGAATCATAATTTTGAATCATAAACTGTAAGATTCATAATAATTTCAATAGTAGTTTTTGGGATCTCTATTGTTAAAATAAGTAAACTATGTTTTTTTTTTTCTTTTTTTTTTTGGTGTTTTTGAATATATAATTGTTTTATAGTACTATATTTTATATAAATAAGAATCAAATAAAAAGGAAAATTTTTAGTTATGACAAACAATAAAACTGACATTTTTAGAAGTAAAAAATTTGATATAGGGATTCAAAATTATCTGATGGAAAAAATTTGTGGAAAATGTCAAATACAGGATTCTGTATAAGAGGTGCGGAGGAATAAAAGGAACAAAATGGTTTCATAGATCTATTTTATTTTGTTAAAAATTTAACCTGGAGCTGAGGAGATAGTTTCCAAAATTTTGAATGCTTACTTGAGTCACTAATGATGTGAGTTCTAATTGTTTTTATTTTGTATTTGTGACAATGATGAATGCAAGATGAATGTTATAAACTTCAATAATGCCAAAACTTTTTGTTTCTTCTGTAGGCATTACAACATGAGTCGGATCAGATTGGTCTGGTTTCGCATATGGAATGTTCTTTCTGATTTCTTTGTCTCAGTAGGATTATCAGAAAATCTCTCTGTTGCCATATTTGTCATGGATTCATTGCGGCAGCTGGCCATGAAATTCTTAGAGCGCGAAGAGCTGGCAAATTACAACTTCCAGAATGAATTTTTGAGACCTTTTGTGATTGTTATGCAGAAAAGCAGCTCTGCAGAAATTAGGGAATTGATTGTTCGTTGTATATCCCAAATGGTCCTCAGCCGTGTCAATAATGTGAAATCCGGCTGGAAGAGTGTTTTTATGGTAAGATAATGTATGGGCAATCATTTATTTTTATTTTTCTTCCCTAATGTTTTTGATCCAAGTCCTAATGGGGCATATCTTGAATTGATATAAAAGAAAAAAAATGGGTTTATGAATAACAGTTGTTGGTGTGTAAAATTAAGACCATCTCTGATGCGTTTGGACTTTGGGAGGTCCTGGGGAAGATTGTATTTAAGCCTTTTTTGTTAATTTTTTTACCTCTTTTGTCAATCATTCTACGTGTATGCATGCACTTATGTATTTAGAGTGCTACTATTCTTTTAAATGTTAATGATAAGTTGGAATATTCATGCCACTATCGGCTTATACAATTTTGGCCTTAATCCCAGGTTTTTACAATAGCTGCAGCTGATGAACGCAAGAATATAGTCTTGTTGGCTTTTGAGACCATGGAGAAGATAGTTCGAGATTATTTCCCATATATAACTGAGACAGAAACAATGACTTTTACTGATTGCGTTAGATGTCTCATTACCTTCACAAATAGCAGATTTAACAGTGACGTCAGCCTTAATGCCATTGCATTCCTTCGATTCTGTGCTGTCAAACTTGCGGATGGTGGGCTTGTTTGTCATGATAAGAGCAATATTGAAGATTCATCCAATTCAGTCATGAATGAAGGCGCTTCAGAGGGACATGGGTTCACAAACAAAGATGATCATGTGCCTTCTTGGGTTCCTTTACTGACAGGTATTTTAATTTTAAAAATTTATCCAAGAAATCATTAGATGGGCTGGCAGAAGTAAATCAGAACTGATGCTTGGTGGCATCTGCTAATTGATTTGTACATACTGAATGTTAGTTTGAATGTCATGGATGGACAATTATTCTTTCCAAAATTATGACCTACAAGGAATAGGTTTTCAAAATTCCAGGATTTCTAGAATCATGGTTATTTTATTGTTTTAAGTCTTGGCAAAAGTAACTACTGACTGTAAGAGAGAAAATTGATAAAAAGAAATGGGAGTGTTGGTTGGAGATCTAAACGAGTTGACTTTGGAGGAAGAAGCATGAGAGAATTTAAGGTGAAGCAACCAGAGAAATCATGGTTTTAGGAGTTTCTGTTCTCAATAAACAATTCCATTGTCACCATGCTGGAATAAATTGTGAGTTTCTAAAAGCATGATCTATTGTCCAGATGTTGTCTTTTACATAGTTTTTTTACTACTGATTTCATTAGAAATTTGCCATCAGATTTCAGGATAAAGTTCATCAAAACTTTAGGAGATACTACAATTTTGGCAAAATAATGTGCCAGATAGAAAAATTGGGGAAACTTTAGGGATTAGTAAAACATATATGAATACACATATTACATAAGATGTGCTTTCAATATGGATTGATATATGAAATGTGTATACCATCAATTTGAGGTTGAAACTCATTCAAAATAATATTGAAACAATTAAAAATGTGATATAAAAATACATTGTCAACATGATGATGGCATATCACATTTGCATGCAGTGTCGACCAGGCATGAAGTCTCTATTCATAACCTGAGGGCAACCATAGTTTGTCCACTTCACATGATTATAATATTAACCCCAAGTCATGGCGTGACATTACCTATTTCATGTGCCTTTGGTACTCATCCTCATGGATGTCTATTAATATACTTACAGTTGGTTATTGTGGATAATTAATGGCCATGATAACTTTAATATTTTTTCAAAATTTCAAGGATTAAAATAAAATTTCATGTTACTTGTAACTTGTAAGTACGCTATTATTTTTAATGACTAAAAGGTAATTATATAATTAATTAAATCACTTGGATGAATGATTTCACTTAGTTATTTTTATTAATGCGCAAGATCACCTATCTCTTAATTAGATGGGCTATACTGTATTTGTGCGTACGTGGGTGGGTGTGTACATATGTATATATGTATGTACATACACACATTAACACACACACACACACACATATATATATAGTATTGATTTGCGAATGAAAATTTATGTATGCACATATGTATAAAATTATGGGCTATAGCGTGTTTGTGCGTATGTGGGTGGGTGTGTACATATGTTGATGTAGCTTAAGAATATAGGATGGAATTCTCAAGATAGGATACTCAGCAATTTAGAACAGAAAACTTAAGAGGAAAAAGAATCAAGGGAAGGCATCTCACCCCCAAACTCTTGGCTTCTCACCTTGAGCTTAGACTAAGGAATCTCTCCTTGAACAATTGATTTGCTGTATAATTCTTTCATAATCCATTATGAAACTATTCCCCTTTTTATAAGGTTACAAAACTTCTTATAAAAGAATAATAGAAACTTTCTAAAGTTGAAATAGAAATATTCCAACTCTCTTAATACTAAAATAGAAGATATAAACTTCCCTAAAACTGAAATAGGAAACTATCAAAATAAGAAACTACAGCTACTTCCTAAATAGAAAATAGAAAGTCTTTCCTAATATTAAATAGGAAACTATTGGAATAGGAAACTTTCTAGAAACAAAATTTCTAAAACAGCTTGTAGCTTTATTTGTTAGTTTCTAAATATCTCCTGCATCAATTTCCTCTCCCCTTCACGAGACTCGGCTTCGACAAGTATAAGGAAATATACCACTTATAAAGATCATGAGCTTGATTCTGCAATTCCATTGTAGTAATCCAGGAACAATCAGACATTGGACGCCCTTTCCACTTTATTAGAAACTTCTGATAACCACCTTTACAAGTGGCAACAATTTGATCATCCAAAATATCTTCAATTTCTTCTTTTTGTTGCCGAACAATTGGAACTCGTGGATGTGTTGTGCTTGTTGAACTTCCATCATCTCCATAGTAATGTGTAAGGTCAGTCACATTAAATATTGGACTAATCTGCATATCATCTGGTAGCTCCAACAAGTAGGCATTTGTACCTAGCTTCTTTAGTATTTTATAAGGCCCTGCACGCTTAGAGTGCAACTTGTGCAAGGTTCCCCTTAGAAATCTTTCTGGCTTCAAGTGGATCATCACTATGTCTCCAACCTTGAAGTCTGCCTCCCGCCTATGAACATCCACGTTCTGTTTGTAGGCTTCATTACTCAACGAAATCTTCTTCCTTACATCATCATGTATGGACTGCATGTGTCGTAAGAAGTCCTCCGCACTCTCACCAACTCTTGTGTGAATTGGCAAAGGTACCAAATCAATCGGTGCCCGTGGTTTGATACTTGTAACAATTTCAAATGGTGTCATACCGGTGCTTCAATTAACAGAGTTGTTGTAAGCGAACTCTGCTTGTGGTAGCAATAAATCCCATGCAAGCTTATGATCTATCACAAGGCAACGCAACAAGGTGCCAAGACTTCGATTCACTACCTCCGTTTGACCATCACTCTGTGGATGAAAAGTACTAGAAAATTGTAGCTTTGTTCTAGTCTTTGCCCATAAGGTTTTCCAAAAATAGCTCACAAACTTCATGTCTCGATCTGAAACTATAGTCTTTGGAAGCCCATATAATCTTGCTACCTCCTTAAAGAAAAGTACCGCAATGTTATAGGCATCATTTGTACGTGAACATGGTATGAAATGCGCCATTTTCGAAAATCGATCCACCACTACATAAATGGAATCATGCCCTCGCACTGTCTTTGGTAGACCTAGCACAAAGTCCATACTAAGGTCTTTCCAAGGTCGTTCTGGAATTGGCAATGGTGTGTAAAGGCCTGTATTTTGCCGCTGTCCTTTAGCAAATTGGCATGTTTGGCAATGCTTCACGACGTTAAACACATCTCTCTTCAAACTTGGGCAATAAAAGCGATCTTTTACAAGGCTAGTAGACTTATCTCTACCAAAATGTCTTGCTAATCCCCCTGAATGAAGTTCCGTGATAACATGTTGCCGTAGGGATGAATCTGGTAGAAACAATCTATTTTGGAAGAATAAGTAATCATCCACAATAGTATAAAATGATGGTTGCACTGCTGTACCACTCTTCAAACCCCTATAAATGCCTCCAAAATCCTTGTCTATATGGTACAAGGACTTGACAATATCAAAACCTGTGACACTAGCAGCTAAGGTAGTGAGCAAATGACTTCTTCAGCTTAAGGCGTCAGCGACCTTGTTCTCCTCCCCTGATTTGTGTTTAATCACAAACGTGAACTGCTGCAAATAAGTCATCCATCTAACATGCTTGGCACTCAACTTTGGTTGGCTTTGAAGATGCTTCAATACATCATGATCGGAATAGGGAACAAATTCCTTATGCACCAAATAGTGTCTCCAATGCTTCAAAGTTTGGATTAGTGTATAAAATTCTAAGTCATAGGCTGAATACTTACACCTTGTTTCATTTAGTTTCTCACTAAAATAGGCGATAGGATGGCCCTCTTGGCTTAGTACACCACCTATGCCAACTTGTGAGGCATCACAAGCAACTTCAAACATCTTGGAAAAGTCTAGTAAGCGCAAGATGGGTGCTTCTGTCATCTTCTTCTTGACCACCTCAAAAGCCTTCTGTGCTTCTGCACTCCACAAAAAAATTCCTTTCTTTGTGCAATCTGTGATAGGGCCATGATACTACTGAAGTTGCGGATGAATCACCTGTAAAATGTTGCTAGGCCATGGAAACTTTGTGCTTCAATGAATGTTGGTAGGAGTTGGCCAATCCAAGATGGCTTGCACTTTTGAGGGATCAGCTTCAACTCCCCTTTCAGATAGAATGAACCCCAAGAATACGACTCTTGACTGCACAAAAGTACACTTTTTCAGATTTATAAAGAAACTTTCAAATTTAAGTACTTGAAAGACTTGACGGATATGGTCCACATGCGGCTCAAAAGAAGCACTATAGATGAGGATATCATCGAAGTACACAGCCATGAACTTTCCCAAGAATGGCTTCAAAATCTGGGTCATCACTCTCATGAATGTTGCTGGTGCATTAGTGAGGCCAAAAGGCATCACTAACCACTCGTATAGACCTTCCTTAGTCTTAAATGCCGTCTTCCATTCATCTCCTGGACGAATCTTAATTTGATGATATTCGCTTCTTAGGTCAATCTTTGAAAAGATTGAAGCGCCATGCAATATGTCCAACATGTCATCCAAACGTGGTATTGGAAAGTGGTATTTAATTGTGATCATGTTTATTGCTCGGCTATCAACACACATACGCCAACTCCCATCTTTCTTTGGCGTGAGAAATGCTAGTACTGCACATGGGCTCATGCTCTCCTTCAAAAAGCCACGTTTCAACAAGTCTTGGACTTGTTTCTGCAACTTTGCATGCTCGGTTGGGCTCATTCTATATGTTGGTAGATTAGCCAAAGTTACCCCAGGGATTGGGTCAATCATGTGTTGGATGTCCCTCATAGGTGGAAGAGTCTGTGGCAACTCATCTGGCATGATATCTTCAAACTCTTTAAGCAATTTTTGAATGATTGGGTGCTGTGTCAGTTCAGGTGCTTGCCCTACAGCCTTAACAAAGAGCATAAACATCAATCCACGCTCCTTTCCTTCAGCCTCAAATTTTCGCATGGTTAATGCCTTGCTGGATGCTTCCACTTTCGATTAAAATCCTGCAACTTCAGTGGCTTCAACGCGATCCTCTTCTTGTTGAACATAAATGTGTAAGTATTGTTCTTCCCATCATGTTGAGCATCTCTATCGAACTGCCATGGCCATCTAAGAAGCATGTGACAAGCCTTCATAAGAATCACATCGCACCAAACTGAATCGGTGTATCTTCCAAGTTGGAATGATATGAGGCATCGATGCGTAACTGGAATAGAAGTGTCATCTACCCAGCTAATCTTATATGGCTTGGCTATTTGTTATGCAGGGAGCTTCAATTTCTCTACTAATTCCTTTGAGATGACATTCATGCCACTACCTCCATCAATGATTACATTCAAACCCTTGTCCATAAATTTGACTCGGGTATGAAATATGTTGGACCTTCGCCAGTCCTCCTTTGTTTGCTAATATTGATACTGTTAAATATGAACTTGTCGTCCATATCAGTGATATTTTTGAGATATTGGATGTATTTTCGCTGAAATATTACCAATATCATGAAGAAAGAAGAATTGTTTAGATCTGCATTTCATTTCTATTCTAATGTATATATCATTTGCAAATATTGTTTCAGGTTTGTCAAAATTAACTTCTGACCCTAGACCAGCTATCCGCAAGAGTGCTCTGGAAATGCTCTTTAATATTCTGAAGGATCATGGGCATCTTTTTTCACGTCCCTTTTGGGCAGGTGTTTTCAAATCTGTGATTTTCCCCATATTCGGTAATGCTCTGGACAGGAAAGACACAGAACAATTGGAGGATGGCCAGCTTTCTTCAAGTTCCAAGTCTCCACAACCAGAGGGAAGTGTGTGGAATTTTGAAACTTGTGCAGCAGCTTCACAGTTCTTAGTGGACCTATTTGTCAATTTCTTTGATGAGGTGAGACCACAACTGCCAAGTGTTGTATTCATCCTGACAGGTCTTATAGGCAATTCTGGCCCAAATTATGCTAGCACTGGGGTGGCTGCATTTCTGCGTTTGGCAGGTGAAGTGGGCGGCAGGCTTTCAGAAGAGGAATGGGAAGATGTTTTTCTGGCTTTAAAAAGCACAGCTGCTTCAAACCTGCCTGGATTTCTAAAAGTTGTAAAAATCATGGACAACATTGAGGTTCCTGAAGTTGCTCAAGGCAATCTAGATTCTGAATTGTTTTCAGACCATGGGTTCATGAATGATGATGTTGAGGATGATAGTTTGCAAACTTCAGCTTATGTGGTTTCCAGGATGAAGGGTCATATAGCTGTGCAGCTCCTCATTGTACAGGTAGTTTACATGTCACAGACGTACACCACACATACACACACACATACGATCTGATGAGTCCCACGTGAACCTTATTTGATGGACATGAACCTTCTTTTTGAAATAGATTATTCTGATTAGGTGATCCCATGTACCCAAACTGAGATTAATTTTGAATTGTCCAATATGACTTGCATTTGAACTTCAGGAAAGTTAATTCTAAAAATTATGCGGATATAGGGGTAAGTCTGATTGAAGATGTGGTTTTTGATTGATTGAAACATAGAACTGGACTTTTGTTCCTGACCCCAACAAAGTGGTATCAGTTGTTTGGTCTAGTGTTGTTATTCTACTTGTAGACGTCATTTTTTTCCCTCTGAAGAACTTAGTTGCTGTGGAATCATAAAAATCTATGCATTTTAACCATTCAATTTTTTTTATTTTTTTTTGAACAGGTGATAACTGAGCTGTATAGCACACACCAACAATTCTTATCGACCACCAACATGATGATCGTTGCAGAAGTATTTTCATCTGTTTCATCTCATGCCCATGAACTTAACTCTGATTCTATCCTACGGCATAAGTTGCGGAAAGTGTGCTCAATTTTGGAAACCTCAGAACCACCTTTGGTTCATTTTGAAAATGAGTCTTTTCAGAATTACCTTAACTTTTTGCAAGCTTTACTTATGGATAACCCGTCCATGTCAGAGGAGATGAACATAGAACCTCAACTAGTGGCAGTATGTGAAAAAATATTGCACATGTACCTCAACTGTTCAGGGTGTCGATCTACCAACAGGACAGACAATCCGAGCGTTCCACACTGGATCCTGCCTTTGGGTTCAGCCAAAAAGGAGGAATTGGCTGCTAGAACTTCCTTAGTTTTGTCAGCTTTGCGGGCGTTAAGTGGGTTGGAAAGGGATTCATTCAGAAGGTATGTATCGCAATTCTTCCCCTTGTTGGTAGACCTCGTGAGAAGTGAACACAGCTCTGGAGAAGTGCAACGTGTCTTGAGTTACATGTTCCTTTCTTGTATAGGCCCGATCATAATGGAATTTCGATAAACAATTAAATTATTAGATTGCACCACCACCCCGTTAGTCATCTCCTTGCTGGTTTGGTCATTTTGTCGGTGCGAGCATGAGTTATAACTTCCTCCATTATATATATTTTTTTCCTGGAGAAGATTGTGTAGGCCGGCGAATTGTTAATGGAGTGTACAGCAATTGAACTAACATATATTTGATTACTATTACGTTTTGGATTTTGGGCCTCCCGTGTCGTCCGTCATAAACTGTGGTGCAAGTTATATTTACGATCATCTGACCGACCATAGCAAATGGTAGCATGCAAATCTTGGAAGGTAACCTAAAACTATTCGTCAGAAGAGATAAAAAAAGAGTACCTAAAATTACCATGCCCGTGCTTGTAGTAGACATTAAATGGCTAAATTTTTTTTAAAATCACGCTAAACATTAAATTATGGGCCCGGTCTAGCGCCCTAGAGTGAGGCCTCTTGTTTAGGGCATCACTAAAATCGAAGAAGCCTAACATGGATGATTATAATCTTTCTGCAATTTATTTTATTTGCTTATGCTTTGCTTTCAAATCCTCTCCTCAAAAATTGAAAAGGAATTAGGACAGAAGATGAAACCCAACTAAAATCTTTGAGGACAGGACCAGCATTTCTCCCACTTAATCTTTGCTGACGATTTATTCTGATTTGCAAAAGCATCCTTACCTAATTGCTAATTTTTAGAATGCGTGTGTTATGTTTTTTCAGGGTTCAAAGTAAAATTTGTATGCAAAATTCTATTTTATCTTTCTTCTGCTTTCAAGCATTAATCGGTTTAAATAATCAACACCAGTTCATTGCAAGGGAACTTTGAGGATTTCTTTTTTGAGTCAGATCAATAATTAGATCCTATATTCGAAGAGTTTCACCCACTTTGATATATCCCATGCAAACGCCAGAAAATTGTACTTCATTGAGGGGTTAGCTTATGGTTCCTTTCAGCTAACATCTCTGTAGGCAACACTATGGTTTCATGGTTGACAAGACAGTTCTAAGCAAAAGCAGAATCAAATGCGAAGCCGAGATTTCAATGACGACGTCTGTAACGCAGGAAACACATTAAAACCACCACACATACAATGGTCAATACCGGATAAGTACAAGGTTGGTGCCATGATGCGAACTGATTTAAGCTTTGCATATGACCTGTGCTGATATTATAATTCTTCTTTCACAGCTAGGTAAGTTGGATATTTACTAACCAAACATCCCGTTTTCTTGGTGGTTCTTAATAGTGTCAGCAAGTGTCTCTTCTAATAATCTGTACTTCCATCCCAATTTCTGTAACTTCTCTGAACTTGTCTTCACATCATCCTCCACCTCAGTAAAGCTGTCAGAAAGAAACATACGTTTATAAT
The DNA here is from genome assembly GCA_947561395.2 of Buxus sempervirens. NCBI lineage: Eukaryota > Viridiplantae > Streptophyta > Magnoliopsida > Buxales > Buxaceae > Buxus > Buxus sempervirens. Next base: position 560,881 of record OX387184.1, on the reverse strand, counting down.
GGACTGGTACAATAACGGATACTTTAATTGGTAGGGTCCTGAATCCATGATGGATTTCTTATTTTGACAAAGCGAGTTGGAATAATGGAACTTACTTCTTAGGGTAATTGTAGTTTGGGTACATGCTCTTCATCATGTTGACAACATCCCGAGTTTTGGAGGAATGTGCCACACATATGTATCTTCCCTCCGCTTCGGGCTTCTCGTACATTAGTAACAGTGCTTCAGCCACATCACGCACATCTACAATTAGTCGGTCTTTGTTTACCAGTGATTCAATCCCATCTAAACGGTCATATTGAGTAGAACCGTAAATTAGAAAACAAGAATAAAGATGATGTTAACACTGAATGGAAAATCAAGTATCATATATGCGTTTTGTAGATTCAATCTCCTTGCAACAATTTGTGGGCATTTGAAAACAAAACCCCATAAACACAAATTGCCACATGCATGTCCTTGAACATTAACATACATAAGCATGCATAAAACTATGTGCATTCATACTTGCAGAAGCGGGATGCCAAAGTATAAGGGGAAACCTGTCAAAAGCTTGAGGACAAATAAGCTACTAAAATTCACAGTGGGTTGCAGCAGTGGCCCGACTAAGAGCCCGGGACAAACAGTTAAAACATTGAGTCCACTTGTCTTTGCATACTCAAGAGCCTCACTTTCTGCTTCCGTTTTGGACAGGGAGTACCAGTTCTGTATTTGATATTAAATTCAAAGCTTAGCACGAATAGCAAAATTCTTTCAACACAGCCTGTAAATTAAGACTATAAGTAGAAATAAACAGATTAGTCCATGGGTCTCTAAGAGAAACCAGAGTATTTTAGAAAAATCAAAAGCATTATTCCTTGCTTGGAAGAACTCCGACTGTTATAATTATAATTAATAGTAAAAGAATTTTCTTGTGCCTTGCAATCTTGCAAAGTGGACGTTAGAAGAATTTGAGACAACAGGCAAATTATTTCCCAAAAGTATGATCAAGTAAATTTTTTTCCCTTGCCATCGTAAAATTAAGAACTTATATCATGTCATGCCATATCATACTTCTTATAAAAGTTGAGTTGAAATTTTGAGCTTCTTAAATTTTTATTTATCTTGAGAATCAATTATCACATAATTGTCCTCAATTATAACAATATCAAAAAGTAAACAGTGCCCTTTTATATGATGTATATTAGTTGATGGTTCTGTTTCTTGCACAGCTATTTTTATTTCAATTATTGATTCTTCGATACATTATTTGCTTCACTAAAATACTGGTTAGTAGCAATAGCCAGATAAATATACTTATCAGATCATTAAGGTAAATGCATGTCCCCAACACTCCAAAGGAAAGTAAGCAGATTCGTCCACTAGTCTCTACTGCTACTTAAGCTACAAAGGAAAGTATTTCAGAAAGAAAAATAAGAAACACCTATCATTATAAATGGTAAATGCATGTCCCCAACACTCCAAAGCCGCTCCATGTGGCATTAGAAGAAGTTGAAATAAACAGGGTAATTATTTCTCAAAAGCCAGAGAAATGAATTCTTGAACAGGAAAAAAAATACTGGAAATATTCAGCTTTCTAACAACCTGAAGCAGCTGTAAAAGAAAGTCTGAATAGACTTGATCCATACAATTCAATGAAAATGATTTGATTTAGAGAAAAAAGAATCATAGATTGACTCAGATCGATGTCAAGAAATTTAGATCCTAAATAGTAACCAAATGACTTAATGAGCTGCAATTCATTCATGAGGTAAATTTAAAAACTCAAGACTATAAGCTACCAAAATTTTTCATTTGGTAGTATGAATCTGTGATTCAACATATGGTGAATTTACCCAAAGCTTCCATTAAATGTTAAAGTTTTCTGACAGGTTACCTCAGTAGCCTTGCAATATTCCTTGTTGGACCAACACTCTTCATCCATGACTTGATCTTTTGGCCAGTTTAAATTCATAGTAACAGCAAGAATGGATGAAACAACCACAACCCTCTTTACTTTTGCCTCGGAACATGCTTTTAGTACATGGCGTGTACCCAATACAGCCGGCTCAATAACTTCTACCTACAAAGACTTTATACGAAAGTAAGCGTGCATGCATCATAAACCTATGCATTCAAGTTAGACAGGATCTGCCAATGGCATTAAGTGTATACTTAGAGCACCTGGAAATTAGCATGGTGCCACAATTTGACAGGCCCACCTATAAAATTTCCATGGTCAATGCTGATCTTAACATAAGATCTTTGCCACGAGATAGTTGACTCATCTACAGAGACCTCTTCATACTAATTGACCCTTTTTTTCTTACTTGCAAGATAAAGTTCTAGTAACAGTCATTCAAGCTCGTATTTAAAATTCTTCTCCATCGGATCTACTGGACAGTTAATCCTATTTTCCAGTATGTGCATCATTTGTATTCCTATTCTGTTAGCAGACTGTCCTTTATTCTCTACCAAATCATTACTACTATTCCTATGAACTGTGTATGGTATGACTAAAGAGGGATCAAATGCTCAATGTCAAAATGAAAAATCATTACTTTCAACTTGACTCATTACTTAAACCCAAAACATCGAATCATATATGAAAGATCCAAATGCAAGGTTTTCTCACCTGGGGATTTGGTACACTGCCCACAATAACAGGACTGGCAACATGGAAGACTCCACTGCATCCTGCAATGGCAGCACAGAGACCATTATAATCCAGCAAGTCCGTCTTGAAAAGTTGTAGGTTCTCCAAGCCCTTATCCAACTTCTTCAAATGAGCATTCTTTTCATCACCTGGATGATGTCTCGATCAAATTCAAATGAAATAGTGCACAAAATATATGATAAACTTTCAATCCTTCAATATTAAAAAGATGGAAATTAAATAGAACATCCCAAACTCGTAGCAACACATCAGCAGAAACTTTCAATCCTTCAAACTTAAAAAATCTATATTAATAGTTGTAAAGTCCACGTACTAAATAATTTTTATGAGAAGATGCTAGACTGTACTCATTGAAGGATCTAAGTGGATGAGGAAGGCTAAAAAGAACCTGAGTAGAGCCAACAAGAAAGGATTCAAATGCTCATAATCTAACTGCAAGTATGGTTTTTAACAGTTTGGGTAGATGAATAGGCTCATTTCCCAACCCCACCTAGTTAGAATAAGGCCTTTTTTTTAATTATATTATCGTTGATATTGTGATACTGTTGTTTTTATCATATACATTTTCAGAAACATTCTTTGAGAGGATGACCCTACTGACATATAGCATGAACACAAAATTCCTGTTCCGAGCATAAGACGTAATGAAAACAAACAACAGCAAGCATAAATGAAATGAAAAAAACAAGGGTGCAGACAGAACTTATGCAGCATTAAGTTCGTCGATCAAAATCGAGTATTAGGAAGTTGGGCAATCAAGTAAGTAATGACATAGTATCCAACAAAACACACAGGTATAGCAACTAAATTGCACCCAGATGCACATATCCATTTAATTGATCAAATTAGTTGTAGAATCAAGAATTCCATGACATAGAATTGATAGCATCCAATAAATATAGAAAATTAATCGACTCAGATAACTCATCGTTTAGTTAAGCAATATGATCTCAGGAACCATAAGCATAACAATAACAACGCAAACTTTCAGCTACTTGGTCCCGAAGGAAGCAAGAGAAGCAAGGATATAAATACTTGGTTCTCTAACGGTTCCATGGACCATGTAACCCCTGGAGAGTAGAAGGTTGACGAGCCACGATCCCAAGAATCCTCCTGCTCCTGTAACGCACACCCTCTCAAGCTCCCCCATCTGTTTCTTCCCTCTCCGATCTGTCCCTGCACCAGTCTCTCTGAAAGTTCATTTATATTTTCATAAATGTTGTGACGTCTGCCATGTGGGAAAACAGAGATGTCGATTTTGACCAAATAAACGGAACCCTACAGGGATTTAAAATCGAATAAAAGACCTCTGATCACCAAAACAGACAAAATTTAATATATATAGGTCTCTGTCAAATTTTTTCAGGTACAGGAATAAATCACAACACGGCCTGCGGAATTTTATTTACAGAAAGTATTTTTGATCATTTGCTAATTGCTATTGCAAGCCCCATGCCCTACGATGAAGAGATGGAAGACCGTGTATCTCACCGTAACCGTATTGCCTCTCGTCCCTTGGTCGTAGGAATCGTGTTAGGAACTGTAGCAGAGAGGATTTCTTTTGAACTGGAAATAATTTGCACTCAAAAATCACCGAAGCAAGCACCATGCACGATTTTCTTTGCAAACATTTGTCTTCGACAACAGTTTCCTGCAGGCTGCAAGAAGATACACTGGGTGTCGTCCTAAGTGCCCCTGCTTCATTGTGTTTTCTTCCCTGTTTCACCAATTATCACTCTTTTCATTGTGTCTGGATATCTTATTTTTAACGAGGTAAGCGTGCCAGATCCTTCCTCAAGTTTACGAAGTCAAGCTGGGCTTTACAGATTTCCTAACTATTTCATGTTGAATTGCGCGTTGAGGCCAGTACTAGGCGTGGTTTCCCAATACTAGCAAAGCAATACATCATGCAGAGGTCTAAGAGCTTGAGCCCTCAACAGTAGATCCAGATTCTCAACCGCTCTGATTTTTAGGCTTGATAGAACTCTTCGTGCAAGAAGCAGGAGACAATAAGGACCCCGGGTCCCTGGGCAAACTACCCTCATACATTAGTATTTTAAGATACACAGTCAATTGTATCACAGCAGCACAATTTTTGTTTTTATTAACATCCAACTTTATAATGCAAGAGTGATCCAAGATGTGCTGATTATTGATGCATTTGAATAACCAGAATCTAATCCAGAAGCCCAGCCTCTTGATAGCTTCTAACGGAATCAGCAAGGGTTTCCTCTAAAGGCCTGTATTTCCAACCAAACTTCTGCAATTTCTCTGAAGTCAGCTTTCCGTCTTCCACCTCAGTGAAACTGTTCACAACAAATAAACAGCTAAATGAACTAGAACAAGTGATAAACCACATAAGAAGAGGAAAATAATGACAATGTTATGAAGGATAAATTTTATCGGTAGTACATGTCAGGCTTAAGTACATCATGCATGATTAGAAAACCGGATATCCTCTTGAGATCGAGTGGGAAAGGAACAGGGAAGTGGGGGCGAGGTGTGGCGGTTTTTGGGCAAACAAAAAACCATAGGCAGAAAAAATAAAATTCTGGAGGTACACTAAAGTTGAATCAATCAATGGTGCATTTTCAACTACCCAATGCACAAAAACGAAAGCTCAGAATGAAGAGAAAAATAACACAAAAAAGGAAAATAGATTGTCGTTGAAATATGATGACCGTAAAAAGAAACTAATGGAAGTAAAACTGATTTAAGTACTGGAAATTTTGTCCATGGATAGAAGATTTAGTTTCATATTTAAAACTCTATAGTGGGAAGTTTTTTACACTGGGATTTATATCAAATATACACTCTCTAATAAAAAGAAGGCCAATGGATAAAATTATTTAGGCAACAATATACTACATGCTCTCTTTTCTGACTCCGAATCCTATTGGACCATGTTACATAGCACATAAAATCAATTTGCATAGGCTATTATACACACGTGAAGCCAACTATTTTTAATGTGTATGTCATATGTTACATGAACTACTCTTACTTACCACAAACTATGTTGACACAACATGACATTTGCATACCACGAGATATATAGACTAGAGTTATTTTTCAACCAATGTTTTTTCTATCATGAACTGACATGTCTCTTCATTCTATATTTAATTTGCCACGGTATATGAATGGAGCATACAGAATTTTATTTTGACCATCAGAGATCTATTTCAATAAAACAATTAGCTCTATGGCCCTCTAAATGTGCACCAGATTTGACTTACAAGTATGTCACTTTTTTCCATGGTAGTTGTAAAAACATTTACCAGTATGATTCATTCAACAGATTCAGATTATTTTCTTAGCAGCAAACTCACCTTTTGGGATAGTTGTAGTTAGGGTACATGCTCCTCAGCTTGTTGACCACATCTTGTTTCTTGATTATATGTGCTGTGCATATGTATCTTCTTTCAGCTTCAGGCTTTTCATAAACCAACAGCAGTGCTTCAGCCACATCACGTACATCTACAATTTCCCAGAGTCTGTCTTCGGTTGATTCATACCCCTCTATTTCATTTTGCAAACAGTATAACTTACAAATGAGAAACTTACCACCTTCAAAATTCCATATTTTTTTTATGGGAAACATGCATCAGAAAAATGGTAAACATCACATGGCTTTGACAATATTTTGATGAGTAATGAAAGGATATATCAGAAGCTACGGAAAAGGCATAAATTTACTAGAATCCCATGAGATATGGGTAAAATGAATGAGAAAGCTGCCACCTACAGAAACTATCTAGCTAAGATACATCAACATAAAAGACAAGAAGATAACAAAATCTTGCAGAAACTAATCCAATAGTGTAACTGTAACCCAATCCCGTAAGATCTCGCATGTAGATACAATTCTGAATTCCTCCCTGGTACTAACCCAATCTGCTACCAAAACAACGATGTCCTCAAAAGGGAAGACACATGACTTTGAAAAGATTGAAAGTGCATTATGATTAATCAATAGAAAGTGGCCTAAAAATAGAATCACATATGGACATGAGGCATGCTACTCTCAGAGAGATCCACCCTAGATATTCAGAAATCAGAAGACATGTTAAAGTGTGCATGTATAAGCATACACACACAAATGCATATTTGTATAAGAAGAATATTCTCCTGGCTTAGAGGAATTCAATAAAACTCGTTCACCCTTAAAAGGAAAAAGGATTGGGTCTTGGCCGGTAGATCCCAAACACCAAAACCCAACGTCCCATATGATTAAACATCTGATATCTGGCTTGGAGATTTCTGAAAATTTTCCATTTATTTCTTGGTGTTCAATAAGTACTAGATAATGGTAAAAATCTTCCAACTGTCAAACAGAAAATCCATTTTAGAATGAGAATGTGAATGCATGTGCATTATGCACGTGGTATGCCACTTATGGGATACAAAGCGAAGTCCAGATGATCCAAAGTTAAGACTTCCATGATAAAGCCACAATGGATGCCCACAAGCTGACATGCAAGGGGTTCCAGTGATGTTCTGCCATGAGAATGTCCAAAAATTGGTGTACTCATTACATCAGTAGAACCAATTTCATTCTATCAGTAGACATTAAAGACATTCTAATTCTATAATGCAATCAATTTGTAGACAGATAAGCCCGTCCAGACCCAAGTAAAAATACCATAAACCCACTTTTGCAAACAACATCTGAAATACTTGTGCACAAATATATATATATATATAGAAATATGGCAAGTATGGTGCAAGGAAAAACCTTTCAAAAGCTTGAGGAGAATCAAGCTGCTTGCATTCACCGAGGACTGCAGCATTGGCCCCATGACAATAGTTGGACAAACGGTTACCATGTCAAGCCCACTTCTCCTTGCATATTCCAAAGCCTCACTTTCTGCCAACGTTTTGGAAAGGCAATAGAAGTTCTGGAGTCAAATGAAACACTTCGTATTTAGTTTGCATATGTAAAGCATTTTTATATTGCTTCCATGTTAAGAAATAGTATAGATGTAAACCTTTACTTTTATATTGCTTCTATGTTAAGAAATAGTATAGATGTAAACCAACACTTCGTATTTAGTTTGCGTATGTAAAGCATTTTTATATTGCTTCTATGTTAAGAAATAGTATAGATGTAAACCTTTACTTTTATATTGCTTCTATGTTAAGAAATAATAGAGATGTAAACCTTTACTGTAGGTCAGTGAAAAACAAAGACACCCTACAAGATAGGAGTAGGAATAGGATACACCAAAATTCTGCATACTTATCAACATAGAATACCAAGAGGAACTTTTGGGTCAAATCTGTTCTTGACAACAAGCTCGATTTGCAACAATAGAGCTCAATCAATATTCTGAAAGCACATAACAATTAATTGAGTTAATGAGGAATGTAAAAACAAGATCATAGCTTAGACCAAAAACTAGATCGATTATTCAACTAAACTCCATCTTTGGCTTAAAGCTCAAATAAGTAATCAATCAGGTGCTGAGTCCAATTGAATGGGATACTTACGAAATAAAATTTCAAATCCAAGTTATTCAACAGTTGATCCTAAATGTATTCTTGAGCATATACTTAGTTGGCAGTCATGACGGAATTGGCTTCAATAAACCACAAATTTGCTCCTGTGAGAGCTCAACAACTTGAAAACGGAAATGTAACTGGAATTGCATATTTGGGTAGAGTTGCCACTCTAGAAGTATATGGAGCTTGGAGTAAACAAGTTTTTATAGGAAGTAACTTAATGCAACACAGACCTCGCAAGGATTATTTATCCTATCATCCAATTTTCACCCAAGATCATAGCCAAGATACTCAAGGCATTCATTTCAACAAGAGGGTGACATTATATCCCACTACTTGGTTGGCACATTCAAAGGTACTTGAGAGAGTCATTTCTACTTTGAAGCATGGAAAATGAGATGCATCAGTTTGTTCTTAATTTGGACGAAACATAAGAAGTTAAAAACCAGAGAACCCAAGCATTTCTTTTCTTTTTTGCACGAACCATTTTTTTAAGGTCCCATGCAGACCTGTTACAGCAACATCATTTTTTCTGAATATAGCTGGCAATGAAATGGCTATGGATTAAAAAGTTAAAAAATCATTTTTTAAGGTCCCATGTAGACATGAGCATTAACCCTTTAATTTGGTATTAAAGGGTTAAAGCTCAGCTGAAGCCCACATGTCTAATAAATGGGTCAAAAAATTGTAAAAAGAGAGGGAAGGGGGGGGGGAGAGGAACAAAATCAACACAACCCATATATCCATCCAACCCTGTTAATTTTATGCTTAATAGAATAAAATAAGAATAACAAAAATGTAACTACATATTATTGTTCATAAATAACATATTATAATTTTATTAAACTGCCAAAGTTGCCCAGTCAGTAAACAGGGGAACTTGGGATGCGCCGTAAACTCAGACATCCAGGGTCCAAAACTCTTCCTGGTGTTGCATTCTAGGTTGTCTGATACATGGGCCTTGTGGGTGGGTTCATGTATCTGGGGTTTACTCCCCTAGTGTGTGTCCAAAAGGGCCTAGGCCAGGTTACATGTCACCAAAAAAAAATTATAACTTTAAATATAATATAAAAGCATATATTCCATAAATAACTAGGGTACAACCCAATGGGCCAAGAAGCCAACTAGAAACATACCTCATTACTTACATATTTTCAGTTACAAACAATCTGATTGGAAAAGCAAGCTAAATCTGTCAGAGTGCGGGGTGCTCTGATGGGTAGACCACAAATTTCCATCTATATAGTTCTAAGAAAACTTCTTGCTATGCATCAAATGGGTGGTTAAGGAGTCACATTATTTGATAATTGCAATCACCCAACTTCACCTTCACTTCAGGCGCACTCATCCAACTTAACTTGTCAATAGAGTTTAGAATCCCTTTATTTATTTATTTTAGCTACAGCAACCCTGATAGTTACCTTAGTTTCCCTGCAGTAATCTTTATCAGACCAACATGTCTCATCCTGCACCTTATCCTTTGGCCAGTTAGGGTTCATTGTAACAGCTGCTGCAGATGACACAAACACAACACGCTTTACTTTTGCATCAGAACACACCTTAAGCACATTAAGTGTGCCCTTTACAGCAGGCTCTATCAGTTCAACCTGCACAACAATTTAGTAGAGTCCTCATGAGAAGTAATATTTGTATTCAAAATATGTCAAAGTTACATGGAAATTGGAATTTCTACATATTTTTCCAACAGATGTGTCTATGGACCAGAAGTGAATCCAAATGATGATCTAACACCACTTTTCCCGACTGTCCAACAGAATGTTATAGGTTTATAGCATCAGGTGGCTAGGAGCATGCAATCAAACAGTGAAATCCACTACATTACACAATGAAAAATGCAACAGCCATGGATAAGACTTCTATAACACAGCATTATCAATGAGCTAAGGGTTGACGTGGGCAGTTCAAATTCCTCAAAGAAAGTCGTAGTGGACCAAGAATCGATCCTATAGGATGATCTAACCCTACTCTTCCTGACTGTCCAGAAGAATGTTATGGCATCAGGCGGTAAAGAACATGTAATCAAACAGTGAAATCTACTACATTAGACACATAAATGAATGCAATTAGCATGTCATATGCCTTCCCTGACACAAAGTACCATGGATTGGTCAACCATGTGTCAGATTTCCACCAAAAAAAAAAAAAAACATAAGTTGAGTTCAAACAAAAATCTAGGTTAAGGATACTTGGATCTCATCAAAGCATTGGACCACTTAGAGAATTAGAAAATGAAGATAAATTAAGTGCACTCTTGCCTCAGGGTTTGCTACACTGCCTGATGGGACTGGACTAGCAACATGGAAGACCCCCTCGCATCCTGTAATAGCTGCATAGAGGGAGTTGTAGTCTAATAAGTCAGCCTTGAAGAGCTTCAGGTTCTCTGAGGCTCCCTCCAATTTCTTCAAATGAAAATTCTTTTCATCATCTGGCAACAAATTCCAAGGAAATCATGTTAACATCTACTGAGATGTTTCAGACCAGGTTTGAGTTTTGTACATAAAGAAACGCAATTTAAAATCACGAACAATGTGAAGCCAGTATTCTCTATCAGCTAATGCCAATGAGAAGATTTGAAAACCAATTCATCTTTGAAAATATATTTATCTAGGAAAGCAAACATCCACACAAGAAAAATTACATGTTCAGCAACCTTGTGGAATAAAAACAAGATATTACAGAGAATAGTAAAAACAAACTCATACCCTGAACAAAATAAAACAGAACGCCAGTCACATCAATATTATCAACGAATTCAATAAAATGAGCAATTGAAATTAGGAAAAATCGCCCAGGATATTCAGATAGGAAATATCAATAAGTCTATCACCTACGCCAAGATCGTAAATAAAAATAAATTACTAAAAACAGTGATCAATTCAATTTAGAAAGAAAAGAAAAACCCAAAAGAAGGAAAAGTGAATACCGTTGCATGATTGAAATAGTTCCAAAATCTAACACAAAACCCTAGGGAAACTACATATCAATTGATCATCTGGATCTAGAAAGTAAGGGATCACGCAAATAGACAGACGATGCAACAGTAGAAGAGAAGCTTACTTGGGTTTCTAACGGTTCCATGGACGACGTAATGCTTGGAGAGTAGAAGCTTAACAAGCCAAGACGCTAGATAACCTCCTGCACCCGTAACGCATACTCTTATCTTGTCTGCCATTAGAAGCCCACCGAATCACCTCTCTTTCTCTCTCTCTCTCTCTCTCGCTCTCTCTGTCTGTGAACACTGAACAGCTCCTAGATTCTTCCGTTATATGGCTTCAGCCACTTCGGATCAAATGGTCCAGTCCCGAATCCCGATGACTTTGAAAATAACAATGAAGGAAAAAACTTGGGAAAATTATGAAATGGTCACTTTTCATCAATATTTATAAAAACATGCCACTAAGATTTCAAATTATAAAATTATAGAAAAAAGCCATTAAGATTTCTAAACATGCCATATTTATAAAAATGTCCACCAAAATTAAATTATAGAATCACTTTTCAAATATAATTAAATTTGAGAATCATTTTCTTAAAACACAAATTCATTATACATGGAACTCAAACTTATTACATGAGACATAAGTTTATATTACATGAGACACAAGCATATTTTATATGGGATGCGAGCACATCATATGTGATATGGGATGCAAGCACATCATATATGGACTAAGTATGACGTGTCTATAATAAAATGACATCATTTTTTAATTATTTTTGAGAAGTGATCCTTCAACTTAATTAATAACATATTTTTATAAATATAGACGAAAAATGACCCTTTTCTATAATTTCTCCAAAACACTTGCACACGGACTCGCTTCCGATATTTGCCGGCTGGTCACGTCATTACCAATAACTAACTACAATAACTCTTTATAAAACAAAGAACTATTTTGCATTTATTTTCTTGATGACTACCATAAAAAATTTATTTTCTTCTATTATCGTATATTTTTCATTTATATTGCTAAATTATTGTATTTATAACATATATCCTAAAATATTGATATTAATACACCTGGTTGACAATTTTCATTGAGGTTTAATCTTCTAAAAATTGAGTATTATTTTTTATTTTTTACTTCTAAGAGGAAAAAAGAAATAAATACATGATTCAAGTTTTTAGTATTTTGAAAGTAAGAACTAAAAAGAAATATCAAACTCAAACTTTTAACAAATTTAGTCATATTGACAATTAGGTAGATCGATATTGGCGTTTAGGGATATGGATACCATAATTATAATAATCATAGAGGGACAGAAATTTAATGAGAACGCTTGTGTTTTTGGGTGGATGGTATTGGATGATTGACTTAATGAGAACGCTTATCCACACCATTAATAAGTTTTTTTTTTTGGTAACACACACCATTAATAAGTTACTTATTCCAAAGACAATGAGAGGTAGTGAATTCATGTTATTGCGCTTTCAAGATAACATTATTAAAGTTTTCTTACATTCTGAGGGTTAAAATTTTATTTTAAAAGATTTAAAGTAAAGTGTCTGACGTTATGCTGATGTGTAGAAAACGGCTTCGTACATGTATAAATTGGTGATAAGGACAAATCTTATGTAGCTTCTCCTTATGGGTTATCTTGAACTTACCCGGTTTATCTTTACAAACAAAGGAAAACACTCGATCCTCATTTGGCATTCATTCGAACTTATTCTCCAAATGAGTTTTTGATGTTTGGTGGAGGATGATTGATTCTTGTAGAGCTTATATATATTGCAAGTTATGTTTTTGTTTTAACTTAAAAATAGATTTCATAAATGAAAATTTTGTCCTTGTCATATAAAAAACTCTTTGAATAAAATTTTAGGTACACCCTTTATAATTTACAAATATTACAAATATGCCACCGCACTTGTTCGAAACTCATTCTAAAAATCCAAAACGGGTCTTAAGACGATTTTGGATTATAGTGTACTTTTCAAACCTCATTCTCCAAATGAAACAAAACACCCATATAACCACTAAAATTCATATTCCAAATCTTTGAATGAGTTCTCAAAATAAACGCCAAATGACACCTTGCTTAAGATGTAAAGACGGGTTAAATCTGGTAAATTTAATGAGGCAGATGATAACTACTTCTTCCTACAATTGCAAGCGCAAGCCCAACATCAAATTTATCAGCTTTGCTGACTAAAGATCAAATCTTCTGTTACAGATTCTTTGTACATCCAGTGGCGGAACCACATTGCCCCCCCTAGCTATTATTTTTTAATTAAAAAAATTATATTTTTTATATGTTTTAATTAAAATTTATGTTTTGCCCCCCCTAAAATTTCTGGTTTGCCCCCCCAATTCATTGAAATTTCTATATTTCATGAGAACCTCCCTCTAAAATTTTTGGCTTGTCCCCCCAACTCATTGAAATTTCTATATTTCATGAGAAGTGTTAATTGAAAATTTTTTTGCCCCCTCAGATTTGGAGTCCTGGTTCCGCCACTGTGTACATCCTTAAGTCTAATGATGTTACACTTGAAACACAAAGGAGGCAATTTCACTAGGCTTTTCAATTAAGCCGGCATGATACTGCCCGAGAAAGCTTGGCCTGCTTAATTTTTTTTATTTTTGATTTTGGAATATAATTATCTCGATTGTTATTTGTTAGTTGTAATGGCTAGAAATGTTATTTTATGATCTTACAACCTTAAGTCTTTAACCTCACTAAACTTTATGTTTTTCTTTTTTTCGGGAACTTGAAAGGCTTTTTAACGCCTTTTTTTTTTTCAAAAAAAAAAGGGCTACCCATGCCACGTGTGTCGAACGTTGGGCCAACTTGGCATGTTCGGTTGTTCTCAGACGCGCACGTAGTCGATTGTGCTTAAACAGCCAATGGCCCATAAGGTTTGGCCCAGATTGGCACTTCTGGGCTATGTCGTGCAAGGCCCAAACCTTTTCCTCTAAAACGTGCTTGTGCAAGGCTAGCCCAGGGAAGAAAAAAAATATGAAACACCCTGAGCCCAAAATAAAACGATCCAAAGCAAAATCCTGAAGCATATTGTCGCAACTTGCTTGGTCTAGATTTCAGGGCCAACTCATTGGGTTGGGCCTACGTTGATACCTGGGCTAAAGCTGGGCACACAGCCAGAACCCAGAAATAATAGAAACCGGCAAAAATAAGGCAGTGCTTGAATAAAATTCTTTTATATTAATTTTTGTAATTAAGGAAAATACAGTATTACTTCAAGTACTTGTACATCCCATGTAATACAAAATCCATCACCTTGGACGGCGGCGTGTGAATGCAAACTGCAAACTACACTTATTATGAATTCAAAAAGATGATTTACAGATTTCCTAACTATTTCATGTTGAATTGCGCGTTGAGGCCAGTACTAGGCATGGTTTCCCAATACAAGCAAAGTAATACATCATGCAGAGGTGTAAGAGCTTGAGCCTTCAACAGTAGATCCACATTCTCAACCGCTCTGATTTTTAGGCTTGATAGAACTCTTCATGCAAGAACCAGGAGACAATTAAGGACCCCGGGTGCATGGGCAAACTACCCTCATAAATTAGTATTTTAAGATACAAAGTCAATTGTTTCACAGCAGCACAATTTTATTTTTATTAACATCCAACTTTATAATGCAAGATGTGCTGATTATTGATGCTCTTGAATATCCAGAATCTAATCCAGAAGCCCAGCCTCTTGATAGCATCTAACGGAATCAGCAAGGGTTTCCTCTAAAGGCCTGTATTTCCAACCAAACTTCTGCAATTTCTCTGAAGTCAGCTTTCCGTCTTCCACCTCAGTGAAACTGTTCACAACAAATAAACAGCTAAATGAAATAGAACAAGTGATAAACCACATTAAGAAAGGGAGGAAAATAAGGACGATGTTATTAAGGATAACATTTATCAATACTACATGTCAGGCTTAAGTACATCATGCATGATTAGAAAACCAGATATCCTCTTGAGATCGAGTGGGAAAGGAACAGGGAAGCAGGGACGAGGTGTGGTGGTTTTTGGGTTGCAAAAGACCATAGGCAGAAAAAATGAAACTCCTGGAGGTACACTAAAGTTGAATCAATCAATGGTGCATTTTCAACTACACAATGCACAAAAACGAAAGCTCAGAATGAAGAGTAAAATAAAACAAGAAAGGAAAATAGATTGTCGTTGAAATACTATGACCGTAAAAACAAGCTAATGAAAGTTAAACTGATTAAGTACTGGAATTTTTGTCCACAGATAGAAGATTTAGTTTCATATTTAAAACTCTATAGTGGGAAGTTTTTTACACTGGGATTTTTATCAAATATACACTCTCTAATAAAAAGAAGGCCAATAGATAAAATTATTTAGACAACAATATCCTATATGCTCTCTTTTCTGACTCCGAATCCTATTGGACCATGTTACATAGCACATAAAATCAATTTGCATAGGCAATACACACGTGAAGCCAACTATTTTTAATGTGTACGCCATATGTTACATGAACTACTCTTACTTACCACAAACTATGTTGACGTATACAACATGACATTTGCATACCACGAGATAGGGCTGGCAATGGGTCGGATATATATATCCGAATCCGATCTGAAGTTGGCGAATCCGATCCGAAATCTAAGATCCGTGGTTCGAATACGGATCTGAAATCTAAGATCCGAAAAAATTCGGATTCAAATACGAATATATATATATCCGATCCGAATAGGATCCGACCGAAATCATATATATCCTATACATAAACCCAGAGCAAACATTGGTTAGACTGTAGACTATTTATAAACTATGGTTGAACCATCATAACTAAAACCAAAAATCTTTAGAGAACGATTTGCCATAAATCTAAACTTTCTCTCCTCTTTGTCGCTATCACCCTGAGGCGACTGGTACCTGCAAACCCTCTTCAAGAACCAATTCCAAAACCCCCTATTTTGAAACTTTTTTTTCTTTGAAATTCCATTGTTCAGAACATGCCGATCGTTCTAATTTCCAAGGTACTATTTTTTTTTGTCAGTTGCTCAATATCCACTGTTGCGTGGTGCTTCAAATTTGAAGTTCAAACCCATTTCTCATTTAAATCCCTCTCTAAGTAGGGCTGGAAATGAGTGGGATATATATCCGAATTCAATCTGAATCCGATCCAAAATCGAAATTGGCGAATTCGAATATAGGATTTAGATCCGTGGTTCGAATATGGATCTGAAATCTAAGATCCGATAAAATTCGGATTCAAATATGAATATACATATATCCGATCCGTATTCGACCGATTGCCACCCCTATCACGAGATATAGACTAAAGTTATTTTTCAACCAATGTTTTTTCTATCCTGAACTGACATGTCTCTTCATTCTATATTTAATTTGCCACGGTATATGAATGGAGCATACAGAATTTTATTTTGACCATCAGAGATCTATTTCAATAAAACAATTAGCTCTATGGCCCTCTAAATGTGCACCAGATTTGACTTACAAGTATGTCACTTTTTTCCATGGTAGTTGTAAAAACATTTACCAGTATAATTCATTCAACAGATTCAGATTATTTTCTTAGCAGCAAACTCACCTTTTGGGATAGTTGTAGTTAGGGTACATGCTCCTCAGCTTGTTGACCACATCTTGTTTCTTGATTATATGTGCTGTGCATATGTATCTCCTTTCAGCTTCAGGCTTTTCATAAACCAACAGCAGTGCTTCAGCCACATCACGTACATCTACAATTTTCCAGAGTCTGTCTTCGGTTGATTCATACCCCTCTGTTTCATTTTGCAAACAGTATAACTTACAAATGAGAAACTTACCACCTTCAAAATTACATATTTTTTTATGGGAAACATGCATGATAAAAATGGTAAACATCACATGGCTTTGACAATATTTTGATGAGTAATGAAAGGATACATCAGAAGCTACGGAAAAAG
Organism: Buxus sempervirens; assembly: GCA_947561395.2. Classification (NCBI taxonomy): domain Eukaryota; kingdom Viridiplantae; phylum Streptophyta; class Magnoliopsida; order Buxales; family Buxaceae; genus Buxus; species Buxus sempervirens. Next base: position 543,797 of record OX387184.1, on the reverse strand, counting down.
GCATACATTTACAAGAATCCCATGAGATATGGGTAAATGAATGAGAAAGCTGCCACCTACAGAAACTATCTAGCTAAGATACATCAACATAAAAGACAAGAAGATAAAAAAATCTAGCAGAAACTAATCCAATAGTGTAAGTGTAGCCCAATCCCGCAAGATGTCGCATGTAGATACAATTCTGAATTCCTCCCTGGTACTAACCCAATCTGCTACCAAAACAACAATGTCCTCAAAAGGGAAGACACATGGCTTTGACAATACTGAAAGTGCATTATGATTAATCAATAGAAAGTGGCCTAAAAATAGAATCACATATGGACATGAGGCATGCTACTCTCAGAGAGATCCACCCTAGATATTCAGAAATCAGAAGACATGTTAAAGTGCGCATGTATATGCATACACACACAAATGCACATTTGTATAAGAAGAAAATTCTCCTGGTTTAGAGGAATTCAATAAAACTCGTTCACCCTTAAAAGGAAAAAAGGAAAAAGGATTGGGTCTTGGCCAGTAGATCCCAAACACCAAAATCCAACCTCCCATGTTATTAAACATCTGATATCTGGCTTGGAGATTTCTGAAATTTTTCCATTTATTTCTTGGTGTTCAATAAGTACTCAATAATGGTAAAAAACTTCCAACTGTCAAACAGAAAATCCATTTTGGATTGAGAATGTGAATGCAGGTGCATTATGCACGTGGTATGCCACTTGTGTGATACAAAGCGAAGTCCAGATGATCCAAAGTTCAGACTTTCATTATAAAGCCACAACGGATACCCACAAGCTGACATACAAGGGGGTCCAGTGATGTTCTGCCATGAGAATGTCCAAAAATTGGTGTACTCATTACATCAGTAGAACCAATTTCATTCTATCAGTAGACATTAAAGACATTCTAAATCTATAATGCAATCAGTTTATAGACAGATAAGCCCGTCCAGACCCAAGTAAAAAATACCATAAACCTACTTTTGCAAACAACATCTGAAATACATACGCACGAATATATATATATATATAGAAATATGGCAAGTATGGTGCAAGGAAAAACCTTTCAAAAGCTTGAGGAGAGCCAAGCTGCTTGCATTCACTGAGGACTGCAGCATTGGCCCCATGACAAGGGTTGGACAAACGGTTACCATATCAAGCCCGCTTCTCCTTGCATATTCTGAAGCCTCACTTTCTGCCAATGTTTTGGAAAGGCAATAGAAGTTCTGGAGTCAAATGAAACACTTGCTATTTAGTTTGCATATGTAAAGCATTTTTATATTGCTTCTATGTTAAGATATAGTATAGATGTAAACTTTACTGTAGGTCAGTGAAAAACAAAGACACCCTACAAGATAGGAGAAGGAATAACTTAGACTAAAATTCTGCATACTTATCAACATAAAATACCAAGAGGAACTTTTGTGTTAAATCTGTTCTTGACAACAAGCTCAATTTGCAACAATAGAGCTCAATCAATATTCTGAAAGCACATAACAATTAATTGAGTTACTGAGGAATGTAAAAACAAGATCATAGCTTAGACCAAAAACTTGATCGACTATTCAACTAAACTCCATCTTTGGCTTAAAGCTCAAATAAGTAATCAATCAGGTGCTGAGTCCTATTGAATGGGATACTTACGAAGTAAAATTTCAGATCCAGGTTATTCAACAGTTGATCCAAAATGTGTTCTTCAGTATATACTTAGTTGGCAGTCATGACGGAATTGGCCTCAATAAACCACAAAGTTGCTCCCATGAGAGCTCAACAACTTGAAAACTGAAATATAACTGGAATTGCATATTTGGGTAGAGTTGCCACTCTAGAAGTATATGGAGCTTGGGATAAACAAGTTTTTATACGAAGTAACTTCATGCAACACGGACCTCGCAAGGATTATTTATCCTATCATCCAATTTTCACCAAAGATCATAGCCAAGGTACTCAAGGCATTCATTTCAACAAGAGGGTAACATTATATCCCACTACTTGGTTGGCACATTCAACGGTACTTGAGAGAGTCATTTCTACTCTGAAGCATGGAAAATGAGATGCATCAGTTTGTTCTTAATTTGGACTAAACATAAGAAGTTAAAAACCAAAGAACCCATGCATTTCTTTTCTTTTTGCACGAACCATTTTTTTAAGGTCCCATGTAGACCTGTTACAGCACCATCATTTTTTCCAGATCTAGCTAGCAATGGAATGGCTATGGATTAAAATGTTAAAAAAATCATTTTTTAAGGTCCAATGTAGACATGAGCATTAACCCTTTAATTTGGTATTAAAGGGTTAATATCCACATGTTTAATAAATGGGTAAAAAATGTTTAAAAAAAGGGGGGACAAAATCAACACAACCCATATATCCATCCAACCCCATAAATTTTATGCTTAATAGAATAAAATACGAATAACAAAAATGTACCTACATATTATTGTTCATAAATAACATATTATAATTTTATTAAACCGACAAAGTTGCCCAGTCGGTAAAGGGGGGAACTTGGGATGGGCCATAAACTCGGACATCCTAGGTCCCAAACTCTTCCTGGTGTTGCATTCTAAGTTGTTTGATACATGGGCCTCGTGGGTGGGTTCATGTATCTGGGGCCTACTCTCCTAGTGTGTGTCCAAGAGTTACATGTCACCCAAAAAAAATTTTATAACTTTAAATATAATATAAAAGCATATATTCCATACATAACTAGGGTACAACCCAATGGGCCAAGAAGCCAACTAGAAACATACCTCATTACTTACATATTTTCAGTTACAAACAATCTGATTGGAAAAGCAAGCTAAATCTGTCAGCGTACGGGTGTGCTCTGATGGGTTGGTGGGTTGGCCACAAATTTCTATCCATATAGTTCTAAGAAAACTTCTTGCTATGCATCAAATGGGTGGTTAAGGAGTCACATTATTTGATAATTGCAATCACCCAACTTCACCTTCTCTTCAGGCGCACTCATCCAACTTAACTAGTCAATAGAGTTTAGAATCCCTTTATTTTATATATTTTACCTACAGCAACCATAATAGTTACCTTAGTTTCCCTGCAGTAATCTTTATCAGACCAACATGTCTCGTCCTGCACCTTATCCTTTGGCCAGTTAGGGTTCAGTGAAACAGCTGCTGCAGATGACACAAACACAACACGCTTTACTTTTGCATCAGAACACACCTTAAGCACATTAAGTGTGCCCTTTACAGCAGGCTCTATCAGTTCAACCTGCACAACAATTTAGTAGAGTCCTCATGAGAAGTGATATTTGTATTCAAAATATGTCAAAGTTACATGGAAATTGGAATTTCTACATATTTTTCCAACAGATGTGTCTATGGACCAGAAGTGAATCCAAATGATGATCTAACACCACTTTTCCCGACTGTCCAACAGAATGTTATAGGCTTATAGCATCAGGTGGCTAGGAGCATGCAATCAAACAGTGAAATCCACTACATTACACAATGAAAAATGCAACAGCCATGGATAAGACTTCTATAACACAGCATTATCAATGAGCTAAGGGTTGACGTGGGCAGTTCAAATTCCTCAAAGAAAGTCGTAGTGGACCAAGAATCGATCCTATAGGATGATCTAACCCTACTCTTCCTGACTGTCCAGAAGAATGTTATGGCATCAGGCGGTAAAGAGCATGTAATCAAACAGTGAAATATACTACATTAGACACATAAATTAATGCAATTAGCATTTCATATGCCTTCCCTGACACAAAGTACCATGGATTGGTCAACCATGTGTCAGATTTCCACCAAAAAAAAAAACATAAGTTGAGTTCAAACAAAAATCTAGGTTAAGGATACTTGGATCTCATCAAAGCATTGGACCACTTAGAGAATCAGAAAATGAAGATAAATTAAGTGCACTCTTGCCTCAGGATTTGCTACACTGCCTGATGGGACTGGACTAGCAACATGGAAGACCCCCTCACATCCTGTAATAGCTGCATAGAGGGAGTTGTAGTCTAATAAGTCAGCCTTGAAGAGCTTCAGGTTCTCTGAGGCTCCCTCCAATTTCTTCAAATGAAAATTCTTTTCATCATCTGGCAACAAATTCCAAGGAAATCATGTTAACATCTACTGAGATGTTTCAGACCAGGTTTGAGTTTTGTACATAAAGAAATGCAATTTAAAATCACGAACAATGTGAAGCCAGTATTCTCTATCAGCTAATGCCAATGAGAAGATTTGAAAACCAATTCATCTTTAAAAACATATTTATCTAGGAAAGCAAACATCCACACAACAAAAATTACATGTTCAGAAACCTTGTGGAAGAAAACAAGATATCACACAGAATAGTAAAAACAAACTCATACCCTGAACAAAATAAAACAGACATAAACAGAACACAAGTCACCTCAATATTATCAACGAATTCAATAAAATGAAGCCAAGATATACGTAATTGAAAAGATAAGTACAAATTTCCAAAAGCACCTCTCCAGTTAAAACCATCCAACTCTATTTCAAAGTGCAACATCCCATGGTATTTATATTCTTCAAACTAAAGAATCCAATGGATATCTAAATGGAAACATCAATTTTTCATCTTTTATTATAAGTTAAAGAAAAATGTTGTAATAGGTAACTCAACATGTAAAGGCTTATTTGGTGAGCCACAATAATGTTTTACATGGTATAAGGGGCTAACCTAGTATTAATGTGTTTCCTTATACAAAGCTTAAGAAACATTAAAAAAATTGGATCAACACCGCAATCTTATATAAATTTATTACTGGGAATTACAAAAGTTAAATTATACACCTGGATAATCTAGAGGGTCCCTGTCAAATGGACGGTCTGGATCAGCCAGATCGTCCTTGCACGTGGGATATTCTGGTTTCGAAAACTATTCGTGAAGAAAGAAACTGAAAGTACTAAAATTAATAAAATGAGCAATTGAAATTAGGAAAAATCGCCCAGGATATTCAGATAGGAAATATCAATAAGTCTATCACCTACGCCAAGATCGTAAAAAAAAACAAATTACTAAAAACAGTGATCAATTCAATTTAGAAAGAAAAGAAAAACCCAAAAGAAGGAAAAGTGATACCGTTGCATGATTGAAATAGTTCCAAAATCTAACACAAAACCCTAGGGAAACTACATATCAATTGATCATCTGGATCTAGAAAGTAAGGGATCACGCAAATAGACAGACGATGCAACAGTAGAAGAGAAGCTTACTTGGGTTTCTAACGGTTCCATGGACGACGTAATGCTTGGAGAGTAGAAGCTTCACAAGCCAAGACGCTAGATAACCTCCTGCACCCGTAACGCATACTCTTATCTTGTCCGCCATTAGAAGCCCACCGAATCACCCCTCTCTCTCTCTCTCTCTGGCTCTCTGTGTGAACAGTGAACAGCTCCTAGATTCTTCCGTTATACGGCCTCAGCCACTTCGGATCAAATGGTCCACTCCCGAATCCCGACAACTTTGAAAATAAAAATGAAGGAAAAAACTTTGGAAAATTATGGAAAATGGTCACTTTTCGCCAATATTTATAAAAACATGCCACTAGGGTCTCAAATTACAGAAAACACCACTTTTGTCGATATTTATAAAAATGCCTGTTGAAATTAAATTATAATATTACTTTTCAAATATAATTAAATTTGAGAATCATTTTTTTTATACACAAACTCATTATACATAAGACTCAAGCTTATTACATGAGACATAAGCTCATCTTACATTGGACACGAGCATATTTTATGTAAGATGTGAGCACATCATACGTGGATTCAAGCGCGGTGTGTCTATAATAAAATGACATTATTTTTTAATTATTTTTTATTAGTAATCTTTCAAGTTAATTAATGACAAAAAAAATTATCATTTTCTACAATTGGACATCTTAATGGCATGTTTTTATAAATATCGACTAAAAGTGATCCTTTTCTATAATTTCCCCAAAACACTTGTACACGGACTCGCTTCCGAAAGAAGACTCGCGGACGGCATATTGCCTGCCACGACTCCTGGCCTGTCACCGATATTTGCCAGCTGGTGACATCATTACCAATAACTAACTACAATAACTTTTTATAAAACAAGAACTATTTTGCATTTATTTTCTTCTATTATCGTTTATTTTTCATTTATATTGCTAAATTATTGTATTTATAACATATATCCTAAAATATTAATATTAATACACCTGGTTGACAATTTTCATTGAGGTTTAATCTTCTAAAAATTGAGTATTATTTTTTATTTTTTACTTCTAAGAGGAAAAAAGAAATAAATACATGATTCAAGATTTTAGTATTTTGAAAGTAAAAACTAAAAAGAAATATCAAACTCAAACTTTTAACACATTTAGTCATATTGACAATTAGGTAGATCGATATTGGCGTTTAGGGATATGTATACCATAATTATAATAATCATAGAGGGACAGAAATTTAATGAGAACGCTTGTGTTTTTGGGTGGGTGGTATTGGATGATTGACTTTTTTTTTGGTAATGTATTGGATGATTGACTTAATGAGAACGCTTATCCACACCATTAATAAGTTACTTATTCCAAAGAAAATGACAGGTAGTGAATTCATGTTAGTGCGCTTTCAAGATAACATTATGAAAGTTTTCTTACATTTTGAGGGTTAAAATTTTATTTTAAAAGATTAAAAGTAAAGTGTCTGACGTTATGCTGATGTGTAGAAAACGGCTTCATACATTATAAATTGGCGATAAGGAGAAATCTTACGCAGCTTCTCCTTATGGGTTATCTTGAACTTACCCGGTTTATCTTTACGAACAAAACAAAAGTAAACACTTAGGCCTCATTTGGCAATCATTCAAACTTATTCTCCAAACGAGTTTTTGATGTTTGGTGAAGGATGATTAATTCTTGTGGAACTCATATATATTATAAGTTGTGTTATTGTTTTAACTTAAAAGAAGATTTCATAAATGACAGCTTTGTCCTTATCATATAAAAGACTCTTTGAATAAAATTTTAGGTATATCCTTCATTATTTACAAATATTACAAATATGCCAGCGCATTTTTCCAAAATTCATTTTGAAAATCCAAAATAGGTCTTAGGGCGATTTTGGATTGTAGTGTATTTTTCAAAACGCATTCTCCAAATGAAACAAAACACCCATATAACCACTAAAATTCATATTACAAGCCATCGAATGAGTTCCCAAAATAAACGACCAAATGACACCTTGCTTAAGATGTAAAGACAGGTTAAATATGGTAAATTTAGTGAGGCAGATGATAACTACTTCTTCCTACAAATGCAAGCCCAAGCCAAACATTAAGTTTATCCAATCATATTAAGTGGCCTTATCAGCTTTGCCAACTAAAGATCAAATCCTTTGTTACACATTCTTTGTACATCCTTGAAGTCTAATGATGTTACACTTGAAAGTTGAAACACAAAGGAGGCAGTTTCACTAGGCTTGTCAATTAAGCCGGCATGATACGGCCCGAGAAAGCTTGGCCTGTTTAATTTTTTTGATTTTTAATTTTGAAACATAATTATCTCGATTGTTATTTGCTTAGTTGTAAGGGCTAGAAATGTTATTTTATGATCTTATAACTTTAACCTCACTAAACTTTATGTTTTTCCTTTTTTCGGTAACTTAAAAAGGCTTTTTAACGCCTTTTAAAAAAAAAAGGGCTAGCCATGCCACGTGTGTCGACCGTTGGGCCAACTTGGCATGTTCGGTTGTTCTCGGACTCGCACGTAGTCGACTGTGCTTAACCAGCCAATGGCCCATAAGGTTTGGCCCAGATTGGCACTTCTGGGCTATGTCGTGCAAGGCCCGACATTTTCCTCTAAAAGGTGCTTGCGCAAGGCTAGCGCAGGGAAGAAAAAAAAAACATGAAACACCCTGAGCCCAAAATAAAACGATCCAAAGCAAAATCCTGAAGCATATTGTCACAACTTGCTTGGTCTAGATTTCAGGGCCAACTCATTGGGTTGGGCCTACGTTGATACCTGGGCTAAAGCTGGACACACAGCCAGAAATAATAGAAACTGGCAAAAATAAGGCAGTGCTTGAATAAGATTCTTTTATATTAATTTTTGTAATTAAGGAAAATAAAGTATTACTTCAAGTATTTGTACATCCCATGTAATACAAAATCCATCACCTTGGACGGCGGCGGGTGAGTGCAAACTGCAAACGACACTTATTATGAATTCAAAAAGATGATTTTAATTCAGAATGATTGAGTCAAAACCAAGATCCTTTCCATGGAATTATTCATTTGGAATTAACATCTGGTTTGGATACTTAATTATTATGAACACAAAAAGATGATTTTAGGTTAGAATGCTTGGGTCAAACCAAGTTTCTTCCCATGGGCGTTATTCATTTGGAATAACTCATTCTGACAAAGTCAAAAGTTGGTGCAAATATAACCCATTATCGTTTGCTTCCATTGATCCTAACAGAGCTCAGTTGGAGAGATTCTATAACTGAACAAGCAGCAGATAAGGATTGAGATGGGTACAAAAGAAGGGCGATCGAGTAAGTCATAAAACGGGGAAAAAGGGGATCTAAAACGGAACAAGAAATTGACATTTGACTAATTCTTTTGGTTCATGTACTCATTTATATTTAATGAGAAATAAATAAATACGGCCATATATATTATACCAGCTCTACTACGTACGTACAAGGAGAAAGGCGAACATAATGAGGTCTTTGTGCGGAATGTTTGCTTGTAAAAATGCCAAAAGAAGCAGATCGATTGTGACCCGATTGAGATGAGCATTATTAATTGATATATTCCTCTTTAATTTTTTTTCATATGATAACTAAGAGAAAGCCTTTTGATTTATTCATCTCTATATAGCTCGTTTCTGCACTTGATTAGGCCATGAAGCCACTTGAAAGTTGGAACAGTCGCTCTCCTCTCGAGAAGCTTGACCTGGGGAATGGGAGCCGGAAAAACCGATGAATAGTTTATTATTTGATTCACTCAATTGAAAAGATAAGACCAGCGTATTCTGTGCGAAGCGCAACCACCTCGGTGTCTTGACTTTCTCCGGGAGGTATTGTGATGTGTATAAAAATGCATACCAACATGTCAATAGTTCAATATTCTTGGTGCAGACGAGCGATGCAGTTGCTCTTTCAAGGCACTGCTTGTTTTATTCGAGTTGTTGAAGGAGCTAGCAGTGATGGGTAAGGGTAACAGGCTGCTATCCCCAGTTTCTGGAGTAGTATTGCCCCAGGTTTATAATAAGTAGCTAGCAACTAAAATTTCTCTGTCACGATAATTTTTTTTATTCTTTATCAAACTACTGGGTGAGTCTGAATCTGAAAATACGGTTTTAAGTTTCGCAGATTCGAATATAGGAAGAGGACTTGCGTGCGTGGGTGACCTCAACTGCTTGGGACAAGCCATTTTTCTCTTATTCTAAGCTCCTTGATCCGTAGATATCTCATTTTGATTTTCCTTGCCGTTTGGCTAATATACATATAAAACAGATACGTTACTCCCTCGTTTTCCTTGTTGGGATTATCAAGTTAGATGAGCAGATTAATCAATAATTATTGATTCATTCAAAGCTGTGGCAGTTTGTGCGACCATGAAAGGAAAAAAAAACAAAGAACCATTAAGGGAGTCATCGCATTTTTCGCTCAATCACTCCCCTGTTCACTTTCTTTATATATTCTTAACTCAGTGATGAAATGGAATCTACGATCTAAAAAATCTAGATCCAATTGTCTGAATCGGCGACCAAATCAACACGTTCCTTTGTGCAACACAAGGCAATGGCGAGATTGCCGCGCGACAATAACTTGATTCTATCATTAATTACATTTATAGCGGCTCTTTGTTGTGCTCTGTAATGGCAGGCGTGTAAGTCTCAGTGACCTTGTGGAGATCAACTTCAAAATCAAAGTCTATTCGTGCTTTTGTAATAGTTGGTATACAGGTTTTGCAGATCTATAATGGTATTACCTTAATTAAGCCAAAAAAAAAAAAAAAAGGATTACATGTAAAGCCAAACAGATCAGACACGTTAAGATGGGCTGCATAAGATGTGCCACCTATAGCGACATGCCATGTGGCAGAGGAATGCCCCGTTACGATAACTTTTGTTACATGAAAAGATAAAATAAAAAAAGGAAAGGAAACACAAACCTCTCCTCTGCCCCGTTACGATAACTTTGAAAAGATAAAATAATAAAAGAAAAAGGAAATACAAACCAGAACCGGCAGCGCCAAAACGCAACAATCAAAATTTCTTTTTTAACCAGAACTTACAAAGCCGATAAACCGAACTCCAAGCTTCACCGTAAAAAACAACAAGAAATCATCTACCTTAACTCATCAATCTCTCTCTATCTCCCTCTTTTTATCTCTTTGTTTTTTATTTCTTCATTTCTCTTTGTTTTTTTTTCGTCAAAAAATGTAAGACCTCTTATCTCAATTGTATTTCTGTTTTGTGTTTCACTGAATTGTAGTTATTGTCATGAATTCCAGTTTTGTTTCTACAAAATCTGATGAAGAAAATACGTATTGTAGTTTAATTGTTATATTTTCGATTCCGCTTCTTGCAAGCACTCCAAATGTTTTCGATTTGCAAATTAGCAAGCACATATTGAAGGCCAAGAAAACACGTATTGCAGTTTAATTGTTATATTTTTTATTCGCGAATTAGCAACATCTAATTCCTCAAAAACATGTTTCTCTTTGATGATTTTTAGCTTCTTGACAGTTTTCTATATCATTTTTCGACATTTTGGCTTTGTTTATATCTCTCTCTTGCAAATGTTCCCATCTTGCTATACAAACCGATTCCATCTTCTATGTCTAACGTTCTTGAAATTTTGGATACAGATTAACAATAAATCACCACTCTCTTGGTGCTTCTTGTTCTTGGGAAGATAAATTGACAAATCAACAATCTAGTTGAGGAACAAATGTTTCAAAAAAATCCAGAAGAAATTGGTGTTATTCAAGAATTATTGTTTCAACAAATTTATATTTCCAACGCATTTGCAGCTACAATGCAGTAGATTACACCTTCAACATCAGATTCTGAAATCAACGTGGTAAATTTATAATAAGTCTCTCAGTCTGATCAAAGATCTCAATCTGCTTCTCTTACACTTGATAAACCTCCTAATGATGAATAAAACTAGCGGTTTCATGGAAAGAAGAACATAGTCGCCACCGCCAATAAAAGGGTTGACCATTCTATTGATGACCAAGTAACTGGGATTATACATGAAGGGCAACACAACCATGAACCATCTCATCCCAAGAGAGGTCTAACAGAGAACACCCAATCAAGGAAAACCCAATCAAAGATGTCTTACCATCCAAAAAATTTTTCGTATAAAACACCCAATCAAAGAAAACACTAACATCCCATTACAAATGTCAACTCCGGGTGCGGAAAAATTCAATCAAAATTCACGTTTAGCTCCCTGCAAACATCTCTGACTATGAATAACACCAAGCAAAATCAAAAGGCACCCAAAATTAAAGTTTTAGGGCTTTGACATGAAAAATAAGAAGAAGAAAGCAGAATTAATATGGGCAGTGTTGTTTGATTTGGTGCCTGTTTTGGTTATATATATATTTCAAGCTGACACCAACAAACGGAGGATAGGAGAGGCAGTACCTTGACGAAGATGGGCAACTAAACGGCGGTAGGTAGGAAGGGTTCCATGGCTAAGATGTGAAGCAAAGGCAGAAAGTTTGATGATGTTAACGCCCCTCACTCTCCGTTTGAAAGGGCTGAACTAACATTCAATTTGATGATGTACGGGGCAGATTGTATGACAGGCGTAAATCAAATTAATATTTTTTGGTTTTTCCACCTAAAAAAAATTTCAATGAAATATGTATGAATTATTTAATTGTTATCGATTAGCGGATTTGAATAATATTAGGGCTGACATTCGAATTCGGATATGGAATAACACGGTGGATGATATACGGAAATTCAAATATGACTGTTTACTTATTGGTTCCTCAGAACTAAATCTCATCACTAAATTTAGAATCTTTCACTAACTTACCTACTTAATTTACTAACCGTACGTCTTCTATAGTTTTCCAAAGTAAACCGAAATTATATATCACACGGGTTTTTTTTTGGTTTTTAATTCTATTTCAGTTTGTTTCTCGAGTTGGAGTGGTTCGATCCTCAATTCAATTAGGAATAATTACACTTATATTTCACAACGGTTTGTCACTTACGCAAATAGATCTCTTTACATTTAAAAAAATGCCAAAAACTTCCTCGAACATATGCACAAATAGTCATAAAGTCTACTTCAAGGGATTTTATACTTAAGATGCCCTTTAACTTTTATCTTATATATACCCTCATCTGTAAATTTATAAGGAAACATTTGGAGAATTCTAAATAAAGAAAATTAGAAGTTTATTTTTGTTAAGAGTTACTAACTTTTCCAGTTGATATTTTTTTTTGGGTTATATAATCTTTTAAATGAATTTAATCTCAAGGGCTAGTTTGGTTTTTTTTTTTAATATTAGGGGATTGCATGCAGTACGCGTATAGCAAATTACAAAACACTGATTGGCATTTGATAATGTAAACGTGGGGTGGTGTAGGAGTATATTTAGGATGCTTTTTGGATTTAAATTTAAAGATAAATCTCATATTGAGCAACTAATTTTAAATAAGGAATAGTGTGTAAATAGGGAGGTAAGTTGGGAGCATTTCGGGTATAGATTATTAGGTCAGAATCTTGGTAATTCCTTTTATATATTAGTTTAGATTCGTTAAGGGTTTTTGTGAATAGTTATATTTATGTAAAGGGAAATTTTTGATATTTTTCAATTATGAGGAGGACTATGTGCATAAGAGACAAACTTTAAGGATATAAATATAATTATTCCGATCAATTCAGTTAAGTTTTGGGTTGATTATCAAGAAGCTTACCACTGGACCCTAGCGTTAAGACTTAAGGCGGCTACCTTAGGTTCTCCACAGAAAAGAAAGGGTTTGACATCTTCACACGTTTTTACCCCACTTGTTTATGCTATGTGGAGCATGGTACAAATTATATTTTAAATGGAAAGAAGGTTTTCTTGTTGAAAAAATTATAACCTTACATGACAGCATCTTTTTCAAAGTTTATGAATTAGCATAGGAAAAAACGTGGACAGAATATATATATTTTTTGAAAAAGGTGCATTTAATGGGATGAAATCGTCCGTTGCCATTTACTGATTTACTGTTGTTATTCATGGTACATGACTATAAATATATATATTTTTTGTTTTTTTCGTTACAAAAAAAAAAAAAAAAAAAAAAAAGACTTGCTGATGTGTTGTCGGTAGGAGTTTTTTGTAAAAGAACTTCCTTAAGGCTCTGTTTGTTTCACCTGAAAATAGGGAAAAGAAAATATTTTCCAAAATTCTAAAATTTTCTGGACATTTGTTTGAGGGGAAAACGAAAATTGAAGGAAAATATTTTCCTGATTGGGAGGAAAATAACTTCTGCCAGTTTTTGGCGGAAGTTATTTTTCGGAGGAAAAACAAGCTCGACATCGTGACTCGATGCGTTTCCTTCTGCAACTACGACTCCTTGATGAAACTTACTCACAGCTTTGGATTCTCCTCCATCTCCATCTGAAAGCATTCTACTTGACAAATTATAGTCTAAAGATCTGAAATTGGAGCATCTCATGCAGCCGGAGAACCTAATTGGCTTTTAGAGCTCGAAAGCTTTCTTTCTAAATCTTCTCTCTCAATCTCATGACCATCGGCGATTTCCTCATTTTTGTCTATGATCGATTGACATCTTACTGTCATCTAGTTCCGACGAAGTAGATCATTTTTTCCGATGTTGACATTCACGCGGGAGTTAGAGATCCCCATCACCATGTGCGCAAAGCTTTTGAATTTTCCGTTCATAACAGCGCATCATCTTGAGCTCTCCAGCAAATTAGCACTCTCTGGTGATTGCCTGTACTATTTATAAAATTTATGTTTGCCAATTGGTAATCAACCTGTGTGTTGACACTTGTTCATTGTAGAACAGTAAATGCACAAAACAAGGGAGGAGGGGTTCTCTGTTCATCAATCTCTCCTCTCTAAAGCATCCACTGATGGACCATGTTTCTACTCCCCAAAGCATCCACCGAGCAAAGCACTTCTACCGGGATAAAGTATCCAAGTCTATTGTTTGTCAATTAGTGTTTGATAAATAATAATTAATCCATATAAAAATTTTCAATTGCATTGCATTGCAATCTAAAAGAGCTGGGTCGATTTTTGCAAATTTGATAAAGTTTCACGCTGTTTTAGATATATTTAATAGTTAAAGGATTATACTAAATTATAAGTTTTCACCTTTAACTCAACTTTTGAACTTTCATTTCAATCTCCAATTTTCTTATTTCTTTTCTTTTCTATCACATCCAAACGCCTAGAAAGTAAAAAGAAGGAAAAAAATTTCCTAGAAAATTTTGTTCTTACATTGAAACAAACAAAGCCTAAAATTTTAAAAGCAGAATATCTGAATCCGTTGAATGCTCCATGTGTGTCTTCATCCGAACCGAATATTGTCGCCTTTCTAGTTAAAAGATGACTGTTGATTTGACCATTAAACATCTTTCTTTTTTTTCCTTAAACATGGGGCGTCTGATCTGATGATATCAAGTGCCGGAGAAATTTACAGACCCGGAATTTGAATGGGTAGTGCGGATACGGAAGTATTTGAATAATCTGTCACGTGGGACAATCGCTTGTGTACGTGCGACAACGCGCTCTGCACGCCGTACGTGTGGCTTCCTTCTATATAATTACCCAAACCTTCGCAACTTCTTTCAAAAGAACAGCCCAGCTTTTTACTCCTTTTTTCATTTGTTCTCTTCGACTTTATTCCCCCTTTCTCCCGGCCGGAGATTCCATCCATGGATGTTCGCCGGCGAACCGCTCCTAAACCTTCACGTCCCGGAGCTACTCATACCGGCGGAACCCATCATCACCATCCATCTAAAGGCGTCGATCATACCCTTCATCACCCAGCCCTGCAAGCTTCGGATGCTCTCCCACTTCCTCTCTATCTCACCAACGGCATCTTTTTCACGCTCTTTTTCTCCGTCGCATATTTCCTCCTCCACCGTTGGCGTGACAAGATCCGTAATTCTACCCCTCTTCATGTCGTAACCCTATCTGAGTTAGCCGCCCTTGTTGCCCTCGTCGCTTCCTTCATATACCTTCTGGGGTTCTTCGGTATCGATTTCGTTCAGTCCATCATCACTCCCCGTACATCACACGATGCCTGGGACGTGGAAGAAGACACCGAGAGATTCGTCATTGAAGAAGATAGTCGCCGTAAACCTTGCCCTGCTGCTATTGAATGCGCCGTCTCTCCTCCTATTGCGCCCATTGCTTCTCCTCAGCCCAAGGTCATCGATCCGGTACACATTATAACCCCTTCTTCCGAAGAAGACGAAGAAATCATCAAATCCGTTGTTGCCGGGACGATTCCGTCGTACTCGTTAGAATCAAGGCTTGGAGACAGCAATCGCGCAGCGGCGATTCGACGTGAGGCTCTGCAGCGAATGACCGGAAGGTCCCTTCTCGGGTTACCGTTGGATGGGTTCGATTATGCTTCGATTTTGGGGCAATGTTGCGAGATGCCAGTTGGGTATGTCCAGATCCCGGTGGGTATTGCTGGGCCGTTGTTGCTTGACGGAACGGAGTATTCGGTGCCAATGGCGACTACCGAGGGCTGTCTGGTGGCGAGTACCAATAGAGGGTGTAAGGCTATTTATGTGTCTGGTGGGGCTACGAGCATTTTACTGAGAGATGCGATGACAAGGGCTCCTGTTGTAAGGTTCGGATCAGCGAAGCGGGCTGCAGAATTGAAGTTCTTCATGGAGGATCCTGACAATTTCGAGACTTTATCTATCGTTTTTAACAGGTTGGTTTCATATTTTCAGTTTCCTTTCCTTCGATTTTCTCCTCGAGGTTTTGTAGTTGTGAGAGAAAATGAAATTAAAGTTGCTCTGCGTATCCTTTCGTCTCTTATTTTCTTCTTTCTTTTTCCTTTTTTTTTTTTTTTTCGTTTTTGTTTTTGGGTCTTTTTTAATCACTGCATCTTTCTGGAATAGATTTATTTAGTCAAACTCCTCTAGGATTTGAATTGGATTCTAGTGGGATAGCGTGTATAGGCTTTTGGGGGTAACTTCCGTGGTTTCTCGGAATTTGCCGATTTGTGTGTATTAATGAGCAATTGGTTTGCTCTTTTCTTTGATTTTGACTTTGTTGTTGTTTGGTTTTTATAGCTTTTGACGGTGACGGATTAATGTGAATTTTTCTGTCGGGTTTAGATTTCCATCAGAGTCTTATAGGCGTGACTTCAGGGGTTTCTTTCACAGTTTTAGGACGCTTGCAAATGAGATGACGTAGGTTGTTGCTTACAGATCAAGCAGATTTGCTCGGCTCCAAGGTGTTCAATGCGCGATTGCTGGGAAGAATCTGTACGTGAGATTCTCCTGCAGCACCGGAGATGCAATGGGGATGAACATGGTGTCAAAAGGCGTGCAGAACGTCCTGGATTTCCTTAAAGATGACTTCCCGGACATGGACGTCATGGGCCTCTCTGGTAATCCCCCCACCGACCCCTTGTCATTTTCTTTTCACTATTAATTGATTAGAAGAAAGCTCGAGTGGAAGAAGTATTTGGAATCAAATCATGATATTGATTTGTTTGTTTCCTATGATGGATTGGACAGGAAACTTCTGCGCTGACAAGAAGCCAGCTGCCGTGAACTGGATTGAAGGACGTGGAAAGTCGGTTGTTTGCGAGGCAATCATCAAAGAAGAGGTTGTGAGGAAGGTGTTGAAGACGAGTGTATCCGCCTTGGTGGAGCTTAACATGCTTAAAAACCTCGCTGGATCAGCTGTGGCTGGGGCTCTTGGTGGCTTCAATGCCCATGCCAGCAATATTGTGTCTGCTGTCTTTATAGCAACCGGGCAAGATCCAGCCCAGAATGTGGAGAGCTCTCACTGCATCACCATGATGGAAGCCGTCAATGATGGAAAGGATCTTCACGTCTCTGTGACCATGCCTTCCATTGAGGTACTCTTATCTATATCATCATGATCAACATATGTTTTGAAGAAAGAAGGGCAAAAGAGGCCTGTGCTGATGAATTTTAAAATATTTGATCGTATCTTTCAGGTGGGTACAGTCGGAGGTGGGACGCAGCTTGCATCACAGTCAGCTTGCCTGAACCTACTTGGTGTGAAGGGTGCAAGCAAAGAGTCGGCAGGAGCAAACTCAAGGCTGCTGGCCGCCATTGTAGCTGGTTCAGTTCTTGCAGGGGAGCTCTCCCTCATGTCTGCAATTGCAGCGGGGCAGCTTGTGAGAAGCCACATGAAATACAACAGATCAAGCAAAGATGTCTCTGCAGCTGGCAAGTAAGAGAGGAGTAATGTATTAAACCCAAGAAGAGAGAGAGGAAGAAATCTAAAGACTGGGTCCCGCGTGGAAAAAGCTCGTGAACCTTGGTAAGAAAAATGAAAAAAATAAAATAAAACAATAAAGCAGAGTGTGCGATGGAAAGTTGTGAGAGGACGACAACCACACCAACCAAAAAAAAAAAAAAAAAAAAAAAGGAAAAAGGATCATGTCCTCTGTATTCTTTCTTTCTTTAGTAGACAGTAGCAACAACGCAGAATTGTCGTGGAAAAGGGCCTGCAACGATGTAAAAAGCTGCGAATGTACAGATAGCTGGCTGTATTACTTGTGTGGCTCACCTTGCCTCGCGTCGCTGGTCTCGTCTCCCACCACTGGACGGCGTCGTCGGGCCCATTGGTCTCTCTCTCTTTCTCTTTCTTGTTGCTGTTGTTTTTAGTTATGTAGAAGTAGAACCAAAAAGATGTTTGTGACGATTGTACGTTGTTTCTTCTCCTGCTGTATCACGTTATATGTTAGAAAAGACTACGGGAGTTTAATTTCGATCTGGATCTATCTTCTTGTTAATCTCTATCTCTCTGACTTTCTCGCATTTTTATTTTTCTAAACCAATAAAAGAGGAATAGAAAACGATAACTGTTTCGAAGCATCGTGGCGCAGGAGATCGTTTGCACGTGGAATTCTGCAGCCTTGAACTGGTGCAACAACTTTAAAAAACTATTATATAAAATCAAAATTTCTTGGTGAAACAATATTTTCAAAGCTTGTAGCAGTGGAGCATGATTTCCGTCTCACGTCATCGCGTGCTTAATGAACTCCTTTTTCCTTCGTCTTTAAGTTTGTGCTTGAATGTTCTAGTTTCTTGTTCCTTTATTTTTAAGTTTGTGGTTGAGTGTTCTATTTTCCGTGAGAAAAACTTTGCTTTCCTTCGAACACTCAATACTTTAATTTTAAAGATACTTACTTTTTGGTTTTTATTACTACTTTTCAAAATAATTCAGATTTAGGCAGCTAATTCTTGAAAATGAGAATTAGTGATACTTTATTTAAATAATTGGGATTTAGTGTCATTTTACTATTTATAGAGACTTTCTTCGGACAATGCCCTTAAAAGACTTTAAAAACCTTTTCACTCATTTTTAGGTACAAGTGAGGGTTGCAAGTCCTTTTTAGGGTATTTTTGGAAGAAAGTTTTCATAAATAGTAAAATGACACTAAATCCCAATTATTTAAATAAAGTATCACTAATTCCCATTTTCAAGAATTGATCGACTGAATCTGAATTATTTTGAAAAAGTATCACTAAATCCTAACAAACCTTAGTACACTTTTATCATTAAAATATATAAACTATTGATCATATATATACTTTATATACATGTTTTATAAGTAAATATATTAATTATAATATTTATTTTATTTAAAACTGTTTTTTATATTACATATTGGGGTTATCCCACCCCCCAGGGTTTGGTATGGTCTAGATACTTATAAAGGTGGGTTAGGGTTTATCAAAACCCACACTTTTGCCATCTCTACAGTAAAGTATCGTACGGCCAATAAACTAATTTGGTCTAAATTTTTCTAAGATTGTATTTATTGGAATCTGTGGGCGTCCAGCATCCATTGACACCATTAACTAAGGAATGATTAAAAGGGGAGACAAAAAGAGAAACAGAGTACCTACTTTTTGATTAAATAATTATATGATTCCATTTAACAAATTGTAATTAATAAATAAAATTTTATAAACTATTGTTTAGAATTAGGAATTTTGCTGTTAAATATGGAAAAGGATGCATATAGAACCCACCAAACAAAAGGACTGAAGTGAGGCAGAGTTTAAACATGACAAAGTTGCTCACCCCACATACACCCATGATTGGAACGTATCTGCCTACTTAAATTGAAAAAAGAAAAAAAAGCCAAGCATAAGGTTAAAGCAAGGATCGAGCCAAAAAATGACTATAGTGGAAGATCGGAAGCCACCTAAGTGAGATGATATTTATTTATTTATTTTCGTCTTTGTTCTTGTTCGGTCAAAATCAGAAGGAGGCACTTGCCGAAGTTGCCGTTGGCTTTATTAATCATCGCCTTCCCTTGCCCCTATTTATGCATCATATGCAGAGTTGTTGACTCCAAGGACCTCGTGTTCCACGTGGGGTTGTGCGGCACATGACTCGTGCTCCTCGTGGATCCGTGTCCCCAAAAGTTTCCAAAACGAATTTATCGATGACTATAGGGATTATTAGCCTACCCCCAAAAGATGTCTCATATGGACACCTGTTCAATTATTCAATGCCATGAGATGTGGAAGCCTTCTCTCCTCTCGTTTTTGGTAGGATGGGCATTAAATCCAAAGACTACCGCTACTGTTATAACAGCCATGAAGTTGCACGTGCTTTAAAAATAAGAAATAAAAATGGGAAATCAGCTAGCTATTATAGTTTGAAATTAAACTTAACCAAAACTTATGATTAAACATTAAATAAAGTACCTTTACAGATTCCATTTAAATTGGATGATTGATTATATATATTATGAGCTGCACATCTACATCATCTTTGGTTATTCTTTGGAATGGTGAAAGAATGGGGTGTTTTGGACCAGCTAGAAGAGTCAAATAATATGTTCCCATGTTTATTTTATGTGTGGAAGTTCCACCAAATTTCATAAATACAAAAGTTTCATTAATAAAAAAAATTTTGCTCCACAATTGTCCCACTTCTTTTTACGCAAATGACTTGTTTTTAACCTTGGAGTAATAATTTAAATAATTGTAACTAACAATGAAATAAATGGATGAAATATCTGATAAATCAATCAACCTACAAAAATCCCCAAGCTCCATAATAGATTTGCTAGAGTGTGCATGTAAGCATAGTTTGCATATTTAAAGAACTAATTAATGATATTGGTGGTTGCTTGGGAGTACCTATAGACAAACAAAATCACATTAAACATATATAAGTGCTTGACTGAAAGAGTTCATAAAAAAAATCAACATTTAGAAAGCCAAACTTCTACCTAGAGGAGGAAGAATAAATTTATCATAATTTGTTGCTTATAGTATACGTGTTCATGCATATTGTGCAAACTGAATGGCTGCCTAAGGCTTTATGTGATGAGATGGATCATTCAAATCGAAATTTTATTTGAGTATATTTTGACCCAACTAAGAAGAAGCTTCACAATGTTAGTTGAGAGAGAGCGACTCTTCCTAAAAAGAGGTTGGGGTGTAGAAAGACAGTTAGAGAGATGAATAAATCTCTTCTTTAAAACCGCGGCTGGAAATTTGTTAAAAATGACAATTATTGGGTATTGAATGATCAAGCATGAATATTTAAAAGATAAAATTTTCTTTGACTATAAGTCAAAAACTAGGACTATCTCTCATATTCGGAAAAATATTCTCCATGGTAAAGAATTCTAAAGCAAGATATTAGATGGACAGTGGGTAATGTATGGTGTTATTAACATCATTAGTTACACATATTACCCTTGAAAATTTCAGAGTTATATAATAAGGAAGATATTATGAAAGTTTCAAACAAAATTTCAGAGTTATATAAAGCTTGGGTTGACACAGAACTAAAATTAATTAATGGATCATTTCCTCCTGATATTGTGGAGCGAATCCATGGCATTCTAGTTGCAGAAGAAAGCTTAAACTTAATTTGATAAATTAATATAGAATTTCAACCAAAAAGAATGTTCCCAGTTAAATCAGCTTAAGTTAAATAAGATAAATTTTACATTGCCCTTATAATAGGGCATTCATGTCTAACTGGAGGATCCTTATTCGTTTTTCATGGATAGAGTAGTCCATACTTTTGTTAAATTTGTAATTATATACATCTATAAATGAAATTATCTTATCTCCCCAATATATATATATATTTGGCAGAGAATTGGAATTGGATTTAGAAATGCCCATGATATTCCAAATTAAGGATTTTGCTTAATTAGCTACGTTGTCATGGAAAATTGAATACAGACAAAATATTTGTATATGTAAAGTATCATAGATATTGCTACAAGTGACTTATGTTAGCAGACGAAGAAGTATGAAAATTTAAATGTATTAGGGAGTTACATGTATACTTGCAAAGAATATCTAGAATAATATGGCAGAACACAATAACGAAGCAAAATTTTTCACAATACCTTCGAATGATTGGTTGGAGAGTACTGATCAAAGAACAAATATACATGATTACTTTGGAATGCCTTGGACAACGTACTATTTATGTTCTCAATATGGACAAGGCATATTCAAATGAAAAATATTGTTTTTTTCAAAAAAAAAATTCCTTTACATGTCGTTATAGATAACATATATATTGAAGAAATCTAAGAGGAAGTGAACCCAAATTTAGGTTGGAATTTTTGCAGGAAAATATAACATATCGAATGAGAACCCTTGAGAGAAGGCCAGGCCAAACTCGATCGATACTCATGGAAGCAATATAAGCATTCTGGGGTGATCAAGTGGATGAATCTTTGGAGATAAATTTGATAAGCCAAACAGTAAGTATGTTGGATTGATCAGATCAACCACAACTATATAGCACAAATCCTGGCCTTGCTTGTCAAACAGGTGGAAGTGGAACCAGTCATGAACATCCTTCTACAACCTTCAACTGCATTCCAAACAAATTTTTGCCCAGAAAATGAGTTGGAAGTAGCCATAACAACAATGGTATTCACTCATAACATTGTCCATCTTAAGTTTTTTGAACCTAAGATGGATAGAGTTATCTGAGACCCAATTAGGAATGCACAGTAAGGATCAACTGGTAGAACATGCATGATTTATTCTTGCAATTAATTTTAGTAGTTGGAAATATTTACATAACATGATTCAATGATTTTACATGAATGCTTCTTATATATTCTACTTCTTTCATTAATTACTTCTCGTTCTAATGCCTTGTTTAGTTGGTAATTAAGGATCAGTTTCATGTTAATACTTGTGAATATGATGAATCAGCTGGTTCTATAACCATACAGTATATAGAGCACCAATCCTATCAAAAGCTTAAGCTGTTAGTAGGGGTGAACTTTTATATATTTAATTATATTCTTAACGCACAATACAGGTAGGGTAAATGCTTATAAAACCTGTGGATGTTTTTTCTAATTAAGAACAGTAGGTCAACATTCAATTTGAAAGAATGATCTCAACAAACTAAAACTCAATTTGATTGGAAAGATGTGGACTAGTGTTTCCGGCCATAAACAACTACTTATATGGGCCGTTAATTAATAAAAGTGAAATAACGTGATAATTGGTTGGCTAGGTAGGAGCATAAGGACCACCTCATGTCATCTATATCTATATCTATACTATTAATAAAGCGAAGAGAGGGGGAATATTCCCTTCAGATTCTGGCTTCCTTTTCTTTTTCTAAATATTACCCTCCCAAAACAAGACAATCCCTCACTAAACATGGTGTAACTACTTTGGATGTTAATCTAAGTAGGTCATGGTTTTTTTACGCGTGCAGCCCGTTAGTTGCTTATAAACATTCGAAAAAACAGATGGATAATAGTGGAAGGACTTGCACAGATATTTGGATTCTGCTTAATTGATACACTGTAATGTCATGAAAGATGAAATTAAGAATGGATCTGAATTAGGTGCCTTTATTAATTAATGCAATATGTATTTACACGTGAAAGACATTAAAGCCGTATAAATCGGTTATACACCGGTATGAGAGTACGATTGATGGGTGTCACGATCACGAATGGGGACTACTGTCTGCCCGACTCTCTCCGATGTCGGTGTTACGTAATAAAAGGGAAGCCTTTTGTCTCCAATGTCTGTCTGAAGGTGAAGGGGCCACCGACTTTACGTTTTTACACGAGATGGTTCTCGCAAACAGTAGATAAAGACGAACTGTTACATCACTGCTGTCACCTTTCTGTGATGAAATGGTCCTCCCATGCTTTAAACCATTGCAGATTACCACGTGGAGCATCTCTCCCTGTAAATACTGGCCGTGAAATGTTCTGCATGCATGACAGCATCTCACACCAGTAGAGCACTAATCATTCATGCAAACTTTGCAATTACCCTTCAATTCTTTTTCTAGTTTGAGATCGCCTGCTTCCTTAAACTAATACTGCAGTTTGATTGAGATGTTAACTTATGGATCATCCAACGGTTGCAGAGTTTTTCTTTTTGAAAATATATTAAAAAAAAAAAAGATTTTCTATAGAAAAAAGATACTTTTCCATAATCTGACCCTAAAAAACAAAAATACTATGGAGGACTGTGTATTTGAACAGGTTTCAAATGGGGCTTTTTGGCTGGCCGGTACTGGCTCTAATCCGGCATACTTGTAGGCCTGAGGGCCGTGACTTCCGAATGGAAACCCAACGTAATCAACGCATTGTTTGCAGCCCTCAAGGCTGAATCCGATTGGTTATCTGATCCAATCACTATATATGTTTTGGGCAAACAAGTGGGGATGAAGTGGCTAGACTTGTAGGTCTGAGGGCCGGAATTCCCATATGCCCAAAATGGAAAATGACAAAAGACGTGGCCCACACACAAACTTAGAACATGTCCGTATACAGAAAAGGAAATTTGGGCTTAAAATTTGGAAGCCCAAAAACTTCGACGGTCGTCCCTCGGACGACAAATTCCATGAGCCGTCCTCCTGAAAACATGGAACCTCTAGTCAAAATCAGAAATGTGTTGGGCCTCTTTAATTTCTGTAAAAAGAACTGAAACTGCAATGAAATCTGAGGATTTAGATCGTTGATCCTCCATTATTACCCGACAAAATAATTTATAATTTAGAGAATTACAAATCTATAGATTTTGAATGCTACAGCCTCATTCTAATTCTCCATGTCTAACAATTCTAATTCTCCATATTAAGTTTACCCTAGGGTATGTTTTGTATAGAGCGTTAGAATTTGGTTCTAGGGTTTTAAATTTCAAGATTTGCACTTCTCTAAATTAAATTCTTTGGATCGAATATTTTTTATTTTTTGGTTGTAGTGGAGAATCGACATTCTAACATTTTGAATTCATGGTAATTCCGGATCGGTTGGAACAAGAGAGAAACACACATACTAGTATATCAATTAAAAATTATGAATCTGCTTCATAAATCCATTCTATATATATAAAGTTCTGTTAAAAGATTACGTAAATATTTGGTTCATGATTTCACACTATATTTATGAAATGTGTGGAAAGCTAATAAAACTAAAATTTGTGTAATTCTAAAATTGTATGACTTATTATGATAATCAAATTAAAATTTAATTACAAAAAAATAACATGTTAGTTCTCACAACATACCAAATATCTAAACCGCAACGTCTACATAACGCTCCAAAATAGGGTTGCTAATCGGGCTAGGCCGGCACGATCCACCACCTATTGGCGGGCTGTGCTGTGCCTGGGGTACCATCAAGGCATGGCCTGCTAGGCATGATGGCCCGACGGGCAGCACGACATGGGTTAAGTGTGTCTACCGTTGGGTCCCGTCGTGCTGGCACTCGTGGGCACGAAAAACGGCTAGCCGTTGGAACATTAAAAAGTGGCTTTTAAGAGCTTTTTTTTTCCACCTTTTTAACCCCAACAGCTATATAACAGCCATATTAGGGGGCATACTTGTAATTGACTGTAAATGACCATTTCTACCTTTCCAACATTCAAATAACAGTCATATTTGAGGGAGAGGTGGTAAAAAGCCACTTTTGGTTTTCTATAAATAGGCTTAACTCTTCTCACTCAAAACCGCACCAATATTTTCCTCTCTTCTAACTTCCAAGAGTCTTATTAAGAGATTTTGCCAGTGTGTCACGAGCAAGCAACTTGCATGGTGCTTGGCCCATGATAGTGTCATGGTTGGCACATAGCTTGGCCAGGCAAGACTGACTTTGGTCAGGCTTGACCAACCAGAGGAGAGCTTTTGGGGATCAATTTTAGGGTAATTCTACATGGCACAGAGGTGCCTAAATGGTAGAGTGGTGGTCATGCGTTGAAAAAGCTCAGAGGGTGTATTTCTAGCATGTGGGCTCCATAGGGATTTGGAGCCATGGAGAAGAATTGGTAAAGAGTTAGATGTTCGGGTTTAGTCTAGAGCGAAGAGGATGATGTCACAAAGCTACTGGTTCAAACGGATTGCGAAAACTCTTCTTGGAACTTTAAAAACCTCAGTATGATTGTATCGGCAATGTTGATGTTTCCTTCTAGTAGAGGGCTAAATACTTAGCATCCTCCTTAAGGAAGAGTGATGTACTTGACTTTTCCCTATACCACAACAAGGCACCATACAAGCACTCCCTATGGGGATTGAGGGTGGGTCTTGGCATCATGAAGGTGATGTTTAAGGTCTCTTGGGACATGAGTGGTACATTCTGGGATGCTACTAGAGCAAGCTGCTTGATAGTAGTGTGCATCCATGTGGGGAATGGCTAGCCCTTGTGTGCACTGTCATGCATGGGAAGGCATGACTGACTAATGGGCTATCACTAGGCATTGTATGCTTGGCATGGGCTTCCGTGGTGGCATGTCTTGGGTTTAGGCATGTGCCACAAATGTCGCGTAGCATGGAAGGCACGGTTGCAGGGTGATGCCTTGTCAAAGGAGATTGTGTTGCTAATGCTAGGCGCAGAGCACTATGTTGGCATATTGTTGGTGCTATGAGATACGGGTTACTTCTCTTGGTGTCACGGATGGTGCCAAGATTGTAGGAGGTGTGATATGAGGTAGATAGCCTTGGCATATGATGGTAGGAGCTGATGGAGCTCCAAAGCTATTCGAGATGGTATTGTGACACTCTACGTGCGTGGCCTTGTATGAGGGTGCATTTGATGCTCGGCTTGATCAAGGACCTTGATAGAACTTAGGGGGTGCTGGATGGGCCATGATGACAAGGGAACACTACAAGTGGAGCGAGTGCTAGTTAAGTGCTGTGAAACAACTTGTGACCTGGCCAAGATAGACTTGGTGTGCAGGGCTCAGAAGTGAGTTGTATCTTGTCAAAGTATCGCGTGAAAGTTGTGGCATGGTGGAAAAGTACTTGGATGGTGCAAGGCTGGTTATAGCTAGGTGATAGTTATAGCGGCGCACGGTTGTTTTGATGCAAGCGAAAATTTTGACCGTGACAAGTGGGCAAAACTATTTATGCATAAAATAAACCTTCGCCCACTGGCAAATCTCTTAACAAGACTTATAAATTTATCATTTTTTTTGTCATAGTAATTAGGTTCTATTTCAAAATGGCTCTTCATGTTCAAATAGAGTTCGAATTCTATTTAGACGTGAAGAGCCATTTTGAAATAGCTCTTCAAGTCTAAACAGTGTAAGGTTTTGCAAAGCATAAGGATGCTAATCGAACCGTGTCAGTTGCAAAGGTGTTACTTACTTCATTTAAATATTGTTGCAAAGGTGTTACTTACCTTCGCAACTCCTCCCGGTCCTCCCAGTAATCGAGCCATGTAAATATTGTTGCATTTTTAAGGATTATTTACTGGTTCATATCTATGTTTTGCAAAACTTTTTTTACTTTTTTTCTTGCAGATTTCTACGTAAAAGGCTCGCTTTTTTTTATTTTTGATTTATTTATTGCATGTTGCCCATTAGCTTGCGTGCCACGGCCCAACATTAGAGGTGCCATTGGCCTTGCCGTGCCTGCGGTATTGGCATTCGGGTCGTGCCCGGCCAACGGCCTACTAGACAGTAGACACGGTTAAACGTACCTGGGCGGACGGGGTCGGCATAATAAGCAACCCTAACCTGAACCGTGAAAGCATTTCACGGTGTAGACATTTGTATTGCAACCCTAACCTAGACCGTCAAACCCACCGCCTTAACTGACAGGTGGTCCACTACCGTTTATAGACAGCATCGACTGTATGCGAACCGGTCATTTTCTTCATCGACGTTACCCCGCGCCGACGGCGCTGGCCACCTCCAGTCGCAAGTTACGTCCCAAATATTTTTTTTCTTATTTTCTCTTTATTTTTTAGGTATTTATTCTTTTGTGTAAGAAAACGATCCACGTCTGCAGCCCGTTCCTCATATTTTTTCCTGTGAAATTAAGAAGAAGAAATATATATAGCAGGAAAAGAAAACCCTAGAAACCCCAGAAGCAACTCTAAAACCTGATGCAATGGCGGGCGGTAGTTGGAGCAGAGCATTTGGAAACATAAGGTCTTTCATCGGTAACGCGACGGGAGGTCTAAGAGGAGGAAGCAACTTCGCTTCATGGGCCGTGGCCGGAACATTGGCTTACTTCCTTTGGGTTAAACCCTCTCAAGATCTCAAAAGAGAACAAGAGGTTGGCTGATTTCCATGAACTCTGTAATGTCTGCCGTTGAATTCTGTTCAATTCTTCTTTTAATTTAAATTCTAGAATTTCTGATTTCGTTTTTTGGATGCTCTGTTGGGTTTCAGGAAAGGGCAGCACTTGCCTCAGCTTCAGACCCATATCGTTATGTTGAGAAAAGAAAACCCATTCCTGATCCTCAGGTAATCTCCTTTCTTTCTTTAAGTTATTTGAATTTGGCGATCTTTGCTAGAATATATTGTTTTTTTCCTGTTTATTATTTGTTGAAAGTTGAATAATTTTGATTATCTTGCCAGGAAACTGGTCTGATGTATGGCAAGAGAAACTCAACGAAGAAACCGGATGATTCTTTGACCTGAAATAGATGACGTTTGTAGCTATTACGAGGCTGTTATGTTTTTTGCTTTTAACTTCGCAGCATCAGGGTACGTTCGTCGATTATTTTCATCCTTTTATTTCACATTTTCTTGAATGAATTTCTAGTATGAATTCTTGTTTGGAGGTTATCATGTTGTGATCATTCTGGATTAATTGCAGGAGATGATATACAAGTTGTGAAAGTAGGTTCGTAATTTTTATAAGCTGTTACCATGTTATTTATTATCAGTTTAATTGACTGGAAAATTTAGTGGTAATTATCCGTCCTTGGTTTTATCAGTTTATTACATGTTATCAATCAATGTTTTTGAACTGATATCAAGAGTGGTCTGCATAATCAAGTAAAGAACAACGGTGGTGTTACAGATTTTGCATTATAATGCCTGATTAATGTGCCTATTTCAAATGCTACTAATAAAGTCTTTCTCTGTGTTGTTTGAACGAGGAGAAATAGAGGTGGACGTCTTAAGGATACATGGGAAGGTGGAAGATTTGCATACTAAATTTTGAGTCATCCCATGGTGTGGACAATTTGGGGGGAATTGAAATGGGAAGATAGAGCAGAAAATCTCCTTTCCTAAAATCATAGTGAGAGAGTTACAATCCTAACTGTTAAGTGCTTAACCAAATGAGCCTCCATAAGCCCTAGGGCTTTTAGGTGGCGTTTGGCCTAGCTTGTGCTTATGGGTAAGCACTTAAAAGGTAATTTGGCTTATTTAAGTACTTATTCATAGTTATAAAAAAGTGCTCATATGACAAGTTTGGTGTTTGGTAAACACATTTATTTAAGCATTTAATAATATAATAAAGGAAAGGGTATTTGGATGACAAGTTTGGTATTTGGATGATGAACAAAATCCTGATGGTATCCTCCAGCAGCAGCAACTTTGGGAAATGGGTTGTACTAGAGATACGATTGCAAATGCTATAAAGTTTGTACATGATAGTGGTCGTATTAGTTTTAGTTAATTACATGTTTTGGCATTTGATACATATGCGGGGTTTTATTTCATAGATGGTATTTTCTTTTGTTATGGATTACTTTCTATATTTTCTTGATAGATGAATTTATTTTGTTAGATACACTTATTCTTGCTTTTTATTCATTATCAAAATTTATTTTTAACCTTATTTTCCTTCTTCTTTTTTAGTTTTTGTTTTTTATAGGGATCCAAATAAAATACAAAGCTTTGATGTGTTTAATTTGGATAAAATAAAAAAGTAAGTGCTTTGATACATATGTTTACCAAACACTTTCCTTAACTAAAAAGCACTTACTATATTATCAAGTGCTTAAATAAATGTGTTTACCAAACACCAAACTTGTCATATGAGCACTTTTTTATAACTATGGATAACTACTTAAATAAGCCAAATTACCTTTTAAGTGCTTACCGATAAGCACAAGCTAGGCCAAACGCCACCTTAGAACAACGGTTAAGCACTTATCATATGTTATCAGAGCAGGCACTATGTCTGAAGTTCGAGTTACGAGGGGACAAACTATAGGCTGAATAAAATGCCTTGTTTTTTTTTTTTTGGTAACAGAATAAAATGCCTTGTTATGTTGTATGGCTATGGTGCTAAGTCATTGAATAATGATAAATGAGTGAAGTCACCAAGAAGGAAAGGGTTGCCATATAATTAGTCAATGGAGTGGGCCACTGTAGACGTCGGCTAAGGAAGCATGGAGGAATTGTCCAAATCATTCTCAAAAGAAAGAAACTATGAAGACATTAACCATGTGAGAAATCCCTCAGACAAGAGTGTTGCTATGGCTTCCAAGAAGCCAATAGCCTAGCTATGAAATTCTGAGGGGAATGCACTAAAATTTGCATAATTGTGAAGCAATCATAATTTAGAAAACAGGTCTTGATGTGAAGCACTTCTAGAGAATTGTGAAATCAAGGAACCAAGTTTTTATATATTATGCTATTGGGGAAAATGTTACAAAAAAAAAAATACGAATTCCTTATCCGAAGTAGTTGGGGTTGATAACACGAAAATCCTTTTTGTCCATCCTTATATTTAAAAAACCATATCTTTGGTCATTTTACATGTATCAAATTTTTTTCTTCCCATATTTTCGCACTAACTCTCTAGGTCTTCAACTTACATGCTGAAACGATCTTAACCAACTTGAGTCCTATTTTGGTAATACCTAGATAATTAGATGTGATTATTTCTCAAGGTTTTTCTTAGGATGGGTGGGTGTTGGGGGGAGATGTATGGGTGGGTGGGTGGTGTGGAAAAATATATTTGCTGCATGCTCTCTTTCAAATGCTAGGGGTCTTTGCAGATGAATAACCTGGCTAAAGTATTAACATTGTTAGAGTTAAATAAAACTTTTCACTGTTGCTGTTGCTCCTCTTGTTTTGAATCCACGGTATCCGTAAGTCTAATGAGTGACTTAAAATGTAAAAACATCGCAGTTCTTAATTGTTTTCAAATGTTCTTTTACGTTTTCAGTTGATGATTCTCTTCTTTAAAGCTTAAACAGTTATGGAAGTTGACATATGCTTTTATGTTATAGGTCTAATTTGTAACTAACCAAAAGGTGGAGACGGGGAAGAGTTTCATTGCTGTATATTGCCTAATAATAGAAGAAGAACTTGAGAGTTTTCATTGCTGTGTATAGACGAAGAACTGGAGAGTTTTCAGCTCAACCTCAACGCAGTTTTGTGGTTTCAATGCTGTATTAACTTTAGCCTTAAGTTTGGTAACATCATCACCTTATATTGCTACTCAAGCATCTTAACATATTCTGCGTTTTTTGGTGATTGCTAATTATTTGTTCTCTGAATCAGACTTTCTCGCTGTCAAACATTACAGTTATCAGCCCAACACAAGTATGTGCAGTCTTGAGATGGAAATAATAGACAAAGCCAATTAAAAATGATTGTTTTTATGTTATTGGCAGTAAGTACGCTTTAAAAACGTTCATTCTTCATCTTATTTTGACGGGAATGCTCATTGAATCATTGTTCATATGGGTGGGTCAGATGTTATTTTAGCCTCTTATCAAAAAAAAAAAAAAGATGTTATTTTAGCCTCCTGTCTCGCTCTGTTCAGGTGTTTTCTTTGAGCAATTTGGTTGCATGGTCCATTACATATGTTTAGCCCCAAAAGAGTGAATGGTTAACCCAACTTGTTACAAGCATGGCCAAGTAGATTATTTTAGTTTATTCATACAAATCTATAAAGGGAATTGTCAAGATTCTAGCCTGATAATCTATGTCCAAAATACGCCCATTTGCCTCCCTATTTATGTACTCTTCCCGATTTTTAATGTGTCATCAGCTACTAAGTTTCATTTCTTATCTAAAATTAGTTGCTTAATATGAGATTTGTATTTAAATTCAAATTCAAAAAGCATCCTAAATACACTCCTACGCGCAGTCCACTGGTATTAGTTAATGTATACTAAATCAACTTTGGATATGTCAACATAATCCATTTTGTGAAAAGATTAGGTATATAAATATGTATACATGGTAAGATGTGAAGTTTCCTCATGGATAATTTTGTGAAAAGATTAGGTATATAAATATATAGAAATGAAAGTTTTTTAATTCGTATTGTATTATAAATTGTCTCTCATGGATATAAATTTTATCTTTATTTTATGAAATTGAGGGACATGCATCAAATTTTGAAGTATGTTCTGATTAAAATCATAAAATGAATAAAAGCGATTGACAACGGATAATTGTTTAGTAATGATCAGCTGGTTTTGTTAGGAAAATCGCTGAGTAGTGGTCCGCTGTTGCAGGAGTGTCTTAACGGAAATTTATTCACAAAACATAATACATGAAAAAACCAAAAAAATGAAAAAGTTGTACTTTCTCGAAACAGGGAAACTAGGTTTCATTTGGCGTTCATTTTGGATTACAAAATTGAGTTCCATGAAGTCGTTCTCCAAGTTGGATGTTTGGTTTAAGCCTTATCAAAATTTTAACGTTGTTTTAAATTTAAAAACTTTCTTGTCAAAGATAACTTTATCCTTGTCTCAAGAAAAATGTTTTATGTAAGGTTTCAAGTATGCTCATTAAGGTTCATAAATATTACAAGTTTGTCACAGCAGAACATAAATATTACAAGTTCTTCAATGGGCGGGAAATGAAGCCGGAACGCCTAAATGAGTTGACCTTGATTCTATTCGACTGTAACAAAGTATGTGCTTAGATTAGGTATGATTTTAGGTGACCAAACCTTCTAAAAAAGAGTAGCAGTTAATCCGGAAGAGATAAAAGAAGATTAGAATCAAGAGAAAACAGCCATTGAGATGATGCGGGATCAGAGATTGTTCACAATCCCGGTAGATAGTCATCGGAGATTGCTAAGATTGTTGGGGATATTAACAGATCAGATCCTATTGGATATTCTGCATGATTTTAGCTAGTTTAAGATAATCACCTTGCTGATTTTTCTCCTAATTTTTAGTACTAGATGTAGCAGTTATGGTATTCCTTGATCCTTGCCTTGTTTGAATACATTACCATGTAAATGGGTATTCCTTGATCCTTGCCTTGTTTGAATACATTACCATGTAAATGGATGCTCCACTTTTACTATAAATAAAGCAAACTACCACATCATTTGTGTGGGTGAGATTTCTCATTCCATCGTTTTTTTTAGTTTTCTTCTGGGGAGTCTGAGACGATGCGTTGTTCAGAAAGAAACACAAAAGCTTAGAGATAAAGCAGCCACTTCCGTCCATGGTGATGGGATCTCTAAACTCTTGCTTGAATGTAGACATCGGGAATAAATGAGCTATTAGGGTAGCTCCCATATGCATGTAGACTTTGAAGCCTATTAGGTTCTTTGATCGTGGAAGCTCTTCGGATTTCAAGATCTTTAGAAAATTCATCGAGCAGGAGGGAGATAGTTCATGATTGCAAAAACATGGTAAAAAAAAAAAAAACTCAAGTTTTCAGGTTAGATGATATTGAGCTTGTTTTTCATCCAGAAAATAACTTTTTCCTTTTTTTGGCAGAAGTTGTTTTCCTTCCGATTACGTCCAATTTGGAAAATATTTTCCGTCAATTTCAAATTTCCGTTAAAATAAAGAAAAAAAACATGTTAAATTTCTGGAAAATGTTTTTTCTTCCATTTTCCGGTGAAACAAACACAACCTTAGGCCTTAAGTAATTGAATGATCCTTGATAAATGTGAAAAAATTGCGTATATAGAAACTATTAAAGTTAAGATTGTGCGTATAGGTAAGTGGACAAATTCCATTCAAAAGAATGCCAACTAAAGCCACTATGGGATGCTTCAATATGTCCGAGTCATTTAGAGGATCTAAAGACCAATTTTGAAAAATTTAAGAGAATCTTTGTAAAGTCGAGTCACCCATTCCCTGCCGAAAGAACCTCTCAAATTCAGATGAGTCCTTGGTGCGTTCCATGATACTATCCAAGAAACTAACGGTTGTATGCCCCATCTATACTATATTTAACGCCAGACGATGTGTTGTGAAGTGTGCCAAATGTAATGTGCAATTTTCAAAAAAAAAAAACTCTTCCTAACATGGTTTAGATTCATTAATAATAAGGGTATAATTGTCATAACAACTCAATTCCCTTCATTCAACAGTTAAACAGTTTTGTAACTATTGCCTCTACATCAGTTCTCAAGTGCAATACTGCACGTGCACCCTTTTAATATCAATAATGTGGCCCACACTCCAAACATAGTAGGGCTTCAAGCACTAGAGGAAATGCGTTCCTCAAATTGTATGTATGAATCTTACCAGGGTTGGTTTGGGTTGTTAGTAACTATTGGTTTTAGTTTGATTTTAGGTTTAACGTGAAACAGAACCAATTATATATATACACACCGGATGGTTCAATTTATCAGTTAAAGACAGATGAAACTAAAACAAACCTGTTAGTAGGGATGCTTATTGGGCCGTGCGGGGCTGGGGGTGCTTGGACTGCGGCTTGTGGCACGCCGGCATGCAGTGCGGCCTGGGCCCGCGCCCAACAGCAGGCACGCCTGGCCCGCCCAGAGCTAGCAGTCTATTCCCTCAAAAAAAGTGGGTTTTAACCACTTTTTTACCCCTTTTACCCCCTACCCCTTTTACTACTTGTTTTCTATAAATGGGCTTACCCTTTCCCACTCCAAACCACACCTCTTCTACAATCTCTCTAGCCTATCAAAAAATAGTTGCTTTGCTTAAATTGTTCAAGTATCAGAAGCGGGAAATTGGACTCTGGAGGTTGAAGGCTTCAATTGCAAAGTTCAAGCTTCATTCTAAAGAGGTATTTTTCTATTTAATTTTCCGATTTTAAAATTAGTATAAATATTATATATATAAGTAAGTCTCTCCTTCTACATTTTTTATAAATTAGTGTATCACCAAAAATTTATTATTATATTATTTATTAAGAAATTTTTTTTCCAAAATTTGATAATGGACCTCAGGCATCCTATGTTCTTTAACACTGAGGAAAGGGAATTTCTTAGACCCTATTCTGACCCAAATATTTTTAATGATGTGACCCAATCCCCATATGGTGACCCTCACATCCAAGATCATGAAATTGAGTTGTCTTTCCAAGAGATGGGATCATCTTCCCTACCAGCTAGGAGCACCAAGAGGAGTAGAACCTCTGGTGTTTGGCTCAATTTTACCATTGAAAATATAGGAAGTGAAGAGAGGGCAGTCTGTAACCACTGCAAAAAAAAAAAAAAAAAAAGTGGCATAGGCCACTTGCAACGGCATTTGCAGAAATGCTTTCCAAAACTTGACCAAATAGACCCTAAGCAAGCCCAAATTTCCAGTAGTATTGTTAATTTTGATAATTTTGTTTTTAATCAAGAAGAAACTAGGCTTGAAATAGTAAAGTGGGTAATACAAGAAGAATTACCCTTTAGATTAATAGAATCTAAAATATTTAACCGTCTAATAATCAAATAATTAGTACCACAATTTAAATCCTTCTCACGCCAAACATTAAGAAAGGATGTTATACAATTATACGAAAAAAATGAAAACCAGATTAATAGAAACTTTTTCAAACAATAACTTTAAGGTAGCTTTAACATCAGATATTTGGACAAGTAGACAACAAATAAGTTATTTAGCTATAATTGCACATTATATAGATGAGAATTGGAGTATGGAAAAAAGAATACTAACTTTTGAAGCACTAGATTCTAACCATTCTGGACTAACTATAGCAAAAAATATAAGAAAATATAAAATACAAAATAAAATAATGACTCTAGCACTTGATAATGCAAGTGCTAATAATGTTGCAGTAGATATATTAAAACAACACTTAAACTTAAATATAGATGGATGTTTATTTCATGTTAGGTGTGCTTGTCACATCTTAAATTTAGTTGTGCAGGATGGCTTAAAAATTGTCCAAAATCATTTAACAAATATTAGAGATGCAGTAGGATATTTAAAACAATCTAGCACAACTACTAGAGTGATTGTGCTAGATTGGGATATGCTCATACTATAGTGAAGCAGTATTATTTGTGCAAGTGATTATGTATTATTTGCAAAGATGTAATTGTACTTGTGATAATTAATTAATTAATATTTTTTGAGCAAAATCTATCTCAATATGTGTAAGGCAATTTTGTGAATAATAAAAATATTTTTGAGAATTTTTACTATTTTTTTGGAATTTTTCTTGATTTTTTTAAAAAAAATCATTTTTAATACCCCTGGCCCGCCAGGCCCACCGGCTGGGGCGTGCAGTGCCGGGCTAGGGGGTATTTGCTAAACGGGCCACGACACGTGCGGGCCGGCGTGTGGCCCGCGCTAAATGGGCTTGAGCCATGCCAGGCCGGCCCGTTTAGCACCCCTATTAATGTTTGTCTTGAATTTGTATTAATCGGTTTCGGTTTTATACTAAGAAACCGATTCAATTTGGGTGAACCAAAACCGGATCTTTGTCATGCCTGCATAAAAAAGCAAAGTGAAAAAGCGAAAGTAATATTTGGGAACAAGCACGTCATCACGAGGCTTTCTTATTACGGATCATTTAAGTGATGGTTGGTGGTGGGGCCCGTTGGAAAACACTGTCACGTGAAGTCACGGTACGTCGATCCCACCTGGTTGGGCCCCTCAAATCTCAATCTTCGGGATTCGGTTCTCGGTTCCCTGGGTCTACGTGGCAGTCCTTCACGTGAATGGATTACACATGTCAGTTTCTCCACGTTTGCAGCTGGGCGTGTCATTTCTCCACTCAGAATTTAGCGTCTCTCAGACCTGTCTCCCAGAAACAAAATTGCGTGAATGGATTACACATGTCAGTTTCTCCACGTTTGCAGCTGGGCGCGTCATTTCTCCACTCAGAATTTAGCGTCCCTGCTCTCAGACGGTCAGACCTGTCTCCCAGAAACAAAATTGCGTCTCCTTCTGTTGAGGTCCCATGATCAGCTGTATCATCTAAGCGGACGTAGGTTATTAAGGATGGATAATTCTTTAGATTTTCCTTTTCATTGATTAAGCTCTTTAAATATGCATCCTCTCAATACCTTCTTATAAATGCATCTCTAAATCTCCACTTTATAAGTCCAAACCCTTTTAATATACTTATTCCGATTTTATCCCCGATACATTCTATGTCTAACAAGTTTTGAATATCTTTAATTTGACTTTGTCTTTTCTTTTTTTTTTTTACACGTTGATCATCATATTATCCTCATCTCAGTAACAATTATCCTCTGAACATGTTTTTCTTGGCGTCCAAAATTATATACCATATAAAATAGCTAGTCTAATTGTTGCGCGTCTTATTAAATTTACCTTTTTTTGACTTTAGTGAAACCAGTTAGTTCAATCCTATATAGTGCATCTTCATCTATTTCTGTATCTTTATGTATTGCTAAATAATTTTATTGTTTAAAGAGATATACTGGTTGTCAATTCTAATAGTTACATCTTTTGTTGGGGTGATACTTGCGAGTTATATAAATAAAATAATATAAGTGATTAGGTTAGTCAACGAAAATGGTTTGGTGTTGGTAAGTGGAGGGACCTCGTGCTTCTCAATGCGACCAAAACAGAGGGAAGGAGCAAGAACACCAATAAGGGCCAGGGGAACAGTGTCGTCCACATGGTTTGATTTCGATTTCTGAATATGCTATTACAAAGCCACATTCAACTTTTACTTAATTGCACATCGATCAATTTCATATTATAATTTGGTAATTTACTTACCTTGTGAGCTGAGTAGTTTTTTTAGGAGCGTCTCAACGTTATTAACTTATTATACGTCACCCCACTCCACTCCACGCCGAAAATCTCTTCTCTCTCTCCATAGAAATGGAATGAATTTAATCAGATGATATCCATATATTTTCCATTTTTCTAGAAAAAAGCACTTCATGGCGATCGAGGTACATGAGTCTGATATTACTATTTCACATGCACTTTGGGTGTGAGAAACGAGGAAGAAGATACTTATAGAGATGGCATCAGATTCGATCCCTACCATATATCAGCATATTCCATCCAAGCTTATCTTTTATTCATTTTTCTTCTTATAGAAGACAAAAGTTTTCCACTTGTTTAATAAGAGAATTCTCACATTTGTAATTGTAAAAGATAGATTATTCATATGATTTTAATGGAGAATTCATTATATCATGTGAAGACATAGCGACAAACTGGTTTTACAATAAATTTCAGCTGGCACGAGAGGAAAGCCTTTTACAGTTTTACTCCTTTGAAGGTCCATTCGGAATCTTGGAACAATTAACCTAATTCTCCCATGTGGAAGATGAGTCATACGTGAACAATTAATATTAAATTTTCAATCCTATTAAAATTACAAATGACAAATTAAGATCCGTCACATCATGTATGGACACCAAATCATTTAACCCGGCCGGCAATAAAGGCCATTAAAAGTGATAACTTTTTAGAAGAAAACCAAGGTGAAGTAAATTTTCTTTATGCAAAAGGGAAGTTGCTTATATTACACAAAAGAATCTATACAATCATAGAAGCATATGTTACTAATAAAGAATGATAATCAAAATACAGACTTCCTAAACTACTCTTGAGTGATTTCCACGGTTCATTGATGAATGCCATGACTTAAGGGATTTGTGTTGTAGTGAGCTGTCCTTACTCTCAATAAAAAGTAAAAATTTCTATAAACTAATGACTGACTGTCAAGTGAAAGGGCTCTATAGAAGTTACACTTTGCAATATTTTTACTAGTTTTGAAACCATAGCAATTAATGATAATGATTATAGATATATGTTTCACTTTAACCGCCATAGAACTGCCTATATTTATTGTAAATTTTGGTTTGATCCAATATGAATTTTATTTAGGTAGCTCAAATTAAGGTGGGTCCAGATTTAGTTTAATTTTTAACTGAGAATTATGATGTCCACAAGGGAAGCATCCACAATGGTACACAAATGCATCAACTTTCTAATATAACAAGTGAGAAACGTGTCTATGACTCTCTGGATGGCATAGCTGCACATTCGAAAGTTGAATCAATTCTTTAAAAAATGAGAATTAATCTTTTAAATATTTAATGCAAAAGAAAACTTACTTGGTCGGCTACAACAAATATAAAAAGTAAGAAAAGACTCTACAACAAATATATAGTGTCAGTGGCGGAACCAGGACTCCAAACCTGAGGGGGCAAAAAAAAATTTTCAATTAACACTTACACATAAAATATAGAAATTTCATGGAGATAGAGGGGCAAATCGGAAATTTTAGGGGGGGCAAAACCTGAATTTCAATTAAAACATATATACTTTTAATTAAAAAATAAAAATTTAGGGGGGGCAATTGCCCCCCCTAAGCAAAGCCTGGTTCCGCCACTGTATAGTGTTATGTGGACTTGCATGTTC
This sequence comes from Buxus sempervirens, assembly GCA_947561395.2. Classification (NCBI taxonomy): domain Eukaryota; kingdom Viridiplantae; phylum Streptophyta; class Magnoliopsida; order Buxales; family Buxaceae; genus Buxus; species Buxus sempervirens. The sequence goes on along the minus strand of OX387184.1, from coordinate 504,824 downwards.
TTTTAAGTGGGAGAGAATGCTCTGTCAATATCCAACCCTCCACAAGTCTATCGACTTCCACTTGCTAGCTTTGTTCTTCATCGAAAATTAGTGAATAGTCTGTCGATGGAATGTTGTAACACTGAGTGCTTATCGTCTGCACCCAATTTCTCATACACCCGTGCACCCATTTATTGTGATTTGATGCATTCAATCATTTTAAAAGAGAGAAATGTATTTTCTAGATGAGATGCACCAACTGCAGTTGGCTGGTGCACGGGATGCACCATAAATAGGGTGTAGGCTAGTTCTGTTCTTATTCTTATATATATATATATATATATATATATCAAAGAAATTTCATACATTCGCATGGAAGTTGATATAATTAACCTCTTTGCCTAATATCTGACCTCTGTATGCAAACACCTTGAACATAGCTTCGATGCATGGTTTTGGTGGAGTTTGTGATTGATATATATCACTCCACTGAGCTCGACATTGGGCCGGTGCACAAAGTGCTTGAGGCTGCAGTGAGGGCCATCGTTAAATCTGTTGGGATAAGGTTGACCAAGTTCCGATGTCCCGACAACTTGCACGTGTCTGACAGCTCCCAGTTTCCTGCTTTGACCTGTTGACTGCACTCAGCACATTTTTTTTTTTTTGGTAGGCCAGCACCTTACAGGAGGGATCGGAATCAGACTGCGCACCAAGCGTCCAGAGCAAGCTTACGTGTGGGAACTGAGGACGACGTAGGACGGAGGAACCGGCTGCACACTGTGAGACTGGGCTCCGGCTGTCGGCATAAAGGCGTCACAACCGCAAACCTTATTCTTGCCCTTTTTTTATTTTTTGATAATCTTATTCTTGCCCTTACCCAAGACAAACGTTGCTACAAATTATTATGGCCACTCCAGTTTATACTTAATTTATATTAAATGTTCAATTATATATAAAAAGAAAGAGAAAAAGAATCTGTAGGGTAATGTGTCACCGATTGACTTAGTTTGGTTTCTAAGTTAGGATTATACACCGTATCTTGTACTTTAGGATCAAACTACATATCATATATATAATTTGCAGGATAATCAAATGGAATCCTTACAAAATATGGAAGATTAGACCCAAAGGAAGAGACGAGTCTTGTTGACAACAGGAACACTATCGCTTTTTTATATGGCGTGTATATATAACTTGGTCAAATATCTTATATATCATAGAACATTATTATTTGTTTAAGACATCAAGTTAACTAAACATGACTATAATTAAAATCAATCATCATTTTTTTGGGCTCCGAGAATGGTGGTTCTGATTGACAGGACGCCCTAATAACTCTTAATTCGTATGAACCTGTCAATATGTGTGTGGCTATTTATCAAATCTTAAGTAGAGTTAAAAGGGGCCTCCAATTTTTATTTATTTACTTTTGGTAAAAGCCAGAAGTAGTTTATTTCATTCAAAATTATCAGTACATCGAGTAAGGCCGAAGCCCCCCATGAGCATAAAAAAACATCCAAGAACAAAAAAGGAACCCATCACCAGATTTAATATAGCACTACCAACTACTTTCATGTTCATGTCTGCATAGATAAATAACACAGTCAGGCAAACGGCCAAAGCCAAAAAACTTAAAGGGAACCCATAAGGCACGCTTGAGAAACTGGATTAATTGCTTTCTTGCAGATTGAAAGGTCCTCTAAAGGGGAAAACATTGCCGCTGGAAAGGCGACGAAATGAGGAGAGATCAGAACACTGATATTAACCCAAATGGTGTGCAGAGACAAACCTAGAGTAATGGAAGTACACTTAAATCCGTTAATGAACTCCACCTGAACTAACAAAAGGCAAACGCCGAACATGGAAATCTAAACTAAGAATCTGGAAGTGAACACTATGCTTTGAGGATAGACACCTAGACCATACAAATCTTGACAAAAACCCAACAAAAAAAGACAGCTTTTGAAAGGATCGAAGTCTTGAGACCGAGGGGGAGCTATCGGCCGACATTGGCTGCCAGACCAAACAAGGTCCGATAGACGCCAACCGACGCCGTTATCGGCGTCAGTTTCATCCCCTTCTTCATCCTCTTCACCTTGGATCTCCATCAGAAATGAAACCCAAAACGCCTATCACTGAAAGCCATTCCCTCGTTGTATGCCGGAGAGCCAAATCATGTTCAAACACCACTCACCGGAAGCTAGTCCTCCAAGAGCCGATGTAAGATCGCACTGAAAACAAACACTTCAAACCCTATAGCCGCTGCAAACCCTAGTCCTCTTCTATTAATCTGATAGCTGCAAACCCTAACCCCCAAGCTCCAAACGTTAGACGCTCTTGGAAATAAATATAAGGTAATTAGAGCCACTGGTATGGTAGTAAAGTTTACATTAATTAATTGTTATATATAACTCGGAGTTCTACAATATTTTAAAACTTAAATACCATCCATTTCTCGTTGTTACTGCTACCATTATTATTATAATCTAATATAATATAGTTTCTTCCATGTCAAGGTCCAGTTGTAAGGGTAAATTCTTCTGCTTTTGCTCCCTCTCTCTCTCCACGCTTTCGGCCGTTGCCTCCACAATCTGATCTTTCTCTTCCTTCAAAGCTGGTTTCAGACGTTCAACCCCATCAACGCGCGGGCTGAATATTTCTTCATCTTCAGTCTTTCGCTTCTTCCTTTTTCCTCGCAAGAAGATATGAGTTCTTGTTTACGTCTTGTAAATTTGCACTTCGCCATCGATGTCATATACTGAGAGTCTGAGACTTTAACGAGTCCTTGCTTCCGTTTCGATCATATATAGAAATCTGTCTGCTTGGTTTCTATACAGTTATCAAAGATCTGAATCCTAGTGGAGGAATTCATGGTCTGAGAACAGGTAAACATGATTTATGGGCTTCAGATTTGATGATCTCTTTTTAGGGTTTCAGATTTGTCAAGTTGAACTACTGAATAAAATTGGTTGCTGATGTAAAAAGCAAAGAAGATGGAGATAAAAGTTTCAGGGTTTGGATTCTATGCTTTTAAACTCTCTGTTGTTAAATTAGAGCACAAAGAGGATAAATAATTTTAGCAGAATTTAGCTAAGAAACTTTTAAACATAAAGAGGCAGATCGGATGCAAAGATAAGTAGTTTTTAGCGTTGTAGATGTCTTCATGTTTTGATTTTTCTGTTTTGATTTTCTGTCATGTAGAGCTGAAAGGAAAGAAAGAAAGAAACGGACATCCGGCGAAAGGGCGAGAAGTAGAAGCTGGCAAGTAAGTGGTGGGGGAGAATAGATGTGCCGATGGCGGGCTTGGAACCAGGCTCAGGTTCTCGTTACGTCCACGAACTGCTTAGACCAGAGCTGCAGTTACAGAGATCAGCAGACCCACATAACCAACCTATGCGAGCATCTGATTCCAAATACTCGCCGGAGAATGAAGAGAAATCCGATCCAGACGCACCGACAACGAGCTCCGGTGCAGCCTCCACCCCAATTCGCCGACCTCGTGGCCGTCCCCCTGGATCGAAAAATAAGCCAAATCCACCAATATTCGTCACCAGAGACAGTCCAAATGCACTGCGATCACATGTACTTGAAGTCTCCACCGGCTCGGACATCGTGGAATGTGTCTCGAATTATGCAAGGCGCCGGGGACGAGGAGTCTCCGTCCTCAGCGGTGGCGGAGCGGTCCTAAACGTCACGTTACGGCAACCAGCATCCCCTGCTGGCAGTGTGGTAACACTGCACGGTCGATTTGAGATACTATCACTGTTGGGGACGGTACTACCCGCACCACCCGGCGCCGGCGGTCTGACTATATTTTTGGCAGGAGGGCAAGGACAGGTTGTTGGAGGGAGTGTGGTGGGCCCGTTGATTTCTTCAGGCCCGGTGGTGTTGATGGCCACATCATTTGCAAATGCAGTGTTTGATCGGTTACCATTGGAGGAGGAGGAGGAACCAGCGCAGTTGCAGCCCACTGCATCACAGTCATCTGGTGTTACTGGTGGTGGTGGTGGTGGTGGTGGTGGTGGCGGCCAATTGGGTAATGACGGTGGAGGTGGCAGTGGCGGTGGTGTTTCTTTCCATAATTTGGGTGTGAACATGATGAATTTTCCGTTTCAAGGTGACGTGTTTGGTTGGAGCGGTAATGCTTCTAGGCCTCCATTTTAGTGTCGATTGTGATGAGATGGAAGTTGAATTATCAGTTTCTAAGTAGTAAGAGTTTTGATCCCTTGAGGTTTGAATCCTCTCCGCCATTAAGCTTGACTTGAGGAAGAAAGTGAAGAATACAGATTCTATCGACATATACACATACACATATTGAGGAGCTGGGATTTCTCAGCCATTTCATTGCAAGAAGAAGAATCAGGTAGGAATGCTATGTATGATTTGTGTTTCAAATAAACATATGAAGCCTTTTTTTTTAGGAACATAAACAACAATAAGGACCCAAAGATCAATTCCAGTTTCAAGGAAGAGTATTAGAGACCTAAAAACAAGTAAGTTCATTGAAGCTTTCAGTGCAAATTATTAGCATCATTCCTCTCGCAAAAGCTTCTTTGAGTTTATTTTTTAAATTTTCAGCAATAGTGAGGAAAACTGTTTGTGAATCTTATGATGAACATATATGGGGTTTCTTCCTGTGTTCCATTTTGATATATCTCCATTGTTATTGAATGGAACAATTTCGTTGCAGCTTGTAAAATATTCCAACTTAAAATGTATAAATGAAGAAATACAACTTAAAATATTTCAAAATCCGCATGGGAGTCTTCTATTTCCAATTATTATTATTAGCTCAAAAGTAGTAACAGCATTTAGATTTCATTCCAGTAGCACTAGAAAATATATTTAAAAAGGTAAACCTAGTTTACTGATTTATCTTCAGAATAAACCTAGTTTTTAGGGTCATTCAAAACCCTAAAAGACAGGCGCCTTGCTCTATCTTGCTTGGGGTTGTGATTATTATATCTTTTTTCTTTCCTTTTATTTCAGTCTCTATTTAACCATCAGAGAAAAGCATCACAAGGGAGAAGCTAAAAAATCAGTTTATTCGCTGCATACAACTTATGACTCAGCGAAAAAGCTTGGAGTTGTCTCTCTCTCTCTCTCTTTCTCTCTCTCTGTGTATGATCTGGATCTGCCAATATGATCTGCTCACCAAACGTTACAGCAGTAAAAGAGAAGGTTCTCTTGTCAGTTACAGAACAGGTAACCGTAGTGTAGATATGAAACAGTGCCTAAAGATTTTAACAACTGTCTCAATTCTTGTGTGTTTGAACTCCCAATTCTCCCCGCTAGCTAAATATATAGCAGAAAAATTAGGAAGTGTAAACTTTGGACTTTTGAAACTTGAAGAAAACTTATTCGGACTTTCCTCTTTTGCTTCCTTTGGTTCATTTATTGTGGTTGTCTTTGAGAAAACTTGTATTCTTGCACTCCTCGTAAGCTCGCCTAAATTCCGAACTTTTTTTTACTGACTGAAGGAAAGCTCCTTATCCCAAGAAGCCCTTCAAAATTCCAAACCATGTGGATTATAGTTTGCAGAAGCTGTTGGTTGGTGATCTCAAATAACTATGCGGAGCAATCTTACGCAAAAATGTCGAAGTTTGATCCTATTGCAGAATCGCCGGTACGCAACTCCTGGGACCCCGATTCTACTCGGTTTACACCAGGTTTCCTTTCTCAGGACTTTAATAGGTTACGCTAGCTCCTATTTTTAATGCTAGCTAAGATGACTATAATTATAACTTTCTTTTATTTAATGTAGCCATTCTACCAAATAATGCTACTACAAGCTTTTCATGCTTCCCGAGTGTAAGCAGAAAGGAGGATAAGCACTGACTGGCGACGATGATTAAACATATATTAGAACAAACATGAAGTGAAACATAGATATATGCAACGATGAGTTTTACTCTATGCATATATAGCTATCCAATGAGATGAGAGAAAGAAAGCAAGGGTGAATAACCGACTTGCAAGTGATTAGAAGCTCATTGCCTGTACCAAGGAGCTATCAATGGATGCACGCGCACATAAAATATTTATTATTCTGAAAGGGAAGAAACAAACACGATTACCTAGCTAGTCTGTGTTTGTTTGGCAGTGTGCGTATGAGAGGATCGATGCTTAATTGATGATTTGAATGAGAGTGAAGGGTAAAGAAAATAATGCAAATTAATCTTCAAACATGCAGGATGGGTAAGAAGGCTAATCAGATATAACTTCTTGCAATAAAAGGATCATGCAAATACAGCAAAAATGAAAGACGAACCTTTATTTGTCATGTACACTGTTTAGCCCTTTTTCTTTTTCTTATATATATATATATTTTTAGGTATCATCTTCTGTTATGGTGGCAACCATCATGGGGATCCTCTTAGTGGGATGCAAGAGTTTCTGATACATTGCAAATTATTAGTATTATTGTTATTATCTTCTTTTTTTTTTTTTTTTTTTTTTTTTTGAAGTTTAACTTTGTTTCTTTAGTGGAGGGGAGGGAATTCTAAAGACATTAATTCGGCTGAAAATGGTTTGAATCAACGCGACATAAAAGCTTAGTATAAATCAATAAGATCTGATTAAAATACAGGGTTCTAAGTTGTGGATTTCCTCAGCTGACGGGTGATTACTGGAGGAAAATCTATCTTGGAAGTCTGAAACTTCAATGGGCTCAAGCACTGTTAAGAGGTTCTATGAGCTATAGTTTCATGAAGAAAAAGTGGTTCGTTCTTAAGAGGCTAAATTATGTTTTAAATAGTCAGCATCTAAGAATATGTTGGAAGAATACTTTTGTGCGTAACTTTTTTTTTCCCTTTTTTTTTAGTGTTCAAACCTTAAGAAAGGCCTATTAGGGGCATCATCCAACAACATTAAAGAAATAACACAGGGAGGGTTCTTTAACCATAGACAAGAAAACCTGTCTAAAGCATGATTCGCCAAGCTGTCTGCAATACTTTTGTGCATAAGGTATGCTTCTATGTTCAACTCATTTCATAAATTCCTTTGTCATCATCAATATTTTTTTGTTGATAAGATCTGTCATCATCAATATAATGAGCGGGAAATGTACAACAATCATAAATCGTCAAATGCCTGAATCTTCATAGGCTGCAATAAAAAAAGTTTTGGTACGTAAGACGCCTGCAGGCGAAATACAGGATATTGCGATTTTGGATTTTTCGGAAGTTTCTAGACCCTATCCTTTCATCTCATGGGCGGCGAAAGTTTTAGACCCTATTGCGATTTTGGATAGCCTCCTCAACTTTAACATATTTCCTAAGCGCCGCCATTAATGAAATTTTGTTAAATTTGACTTGTAACATGAGTGGTCTGGCTTTGACTTGGATAGCCTTCCAGTATTCTTGTTTCTAGAAAAAGGACCTTCCTGCTGAGGTTGTCCTTGCCTGCTCCGATGATTTTTTGGGCCGAACCTTCTGTCGGCCCAATGTGTCTATCCCCTAGTCTAATGTACTCTATTTCATGTTTTATCATAAAAAAAAAAAAAAGCGGTTACATGAAGCATGGGGCGGTGCTTGGCAAGCAAAGATCATCTCTTGACTCAGGTCAACTTCCTACAAAGGATATTGGAAGGCTGGAAATCAAATCTTTAAACCAAGAGGCCGTTTGGTAACGTTTTTTTTAAAAATAGTTTGAAAACTAAAAACAATTTCAATTGTTTTTGGGTTTTTGAAAGCAAGTGACAAGAAACCCGTTAGGTAACGATCACTGTTTTTTGGGTTTTTGAAAACAGATAACAAGAAACCCGTTTGGTAACAATTGATAAAAAAAAACGATTCAAATTTTGAAAATCAACAAATATGCATTACTATACAACCTGCAAGCCCATTGAACTAAAACAAATATCCATGCAGTTCTTGTAAATGTTGAAGTTAGTCTATTTCCCTTTTTAATATGTTCTACCATGATATCAATGAATATTTGTTTGTTTGTTTGTGTCCAAGTAGCTGCCTCAATCTCGTCATGATCAATATCTATAGCCAAGGCTGCTGCCATCTGAATGAAAAAGTGCAATAAAAGAGAAACGTTAATACATTATAGATGCCAAAAGAAAATCAATTACAGAGAGCTCTTTATAGGTCTTCTTCAAAAGTTAGCAACATGAGTTTGCAACATGGGGAATAAGAGATAATGGAAGCAACTTAATAGGAGCTAATAAAATATAGACAATGAGCCAAAAAAATGAAGGCAAGCATACAAAACTTTCGAAGTTTTATGCAGAACTGAAAATAAAAAATATGGCCCTTCTCTAAAAATAACTGTATAATTTGATCTTCCCAATAAATCTATCACCACACTATTAAGATTAGGTCCTCATGGAAGCAATCGGAAATAGAAAAATGCACCCAACCATCAAAATAATTTGGTGTCAGTGTGATACATGCTTAGAACAATCATGGCTTGCTCTGTTACTTGGACCTTGGACTTGCTGTTGGACACTTGGAACTTTTCTCCTCTTCAAAAAGCACACCCATGACACAACAACACACTTTCCACAGAAGGATCCATTCCTCCCGTCCCCTCCCCTCTTTTATTTCCTACTCACCCTCCCGATTGAATTCGTTTCAATCGGCGATTATGTTTAATCTTCTATGAACAACAGTTTTTGATAATTTACTAAAGCCTCATTCATTCAATCTGTTCGGAGAGAAGCACAGGATTGATTGCTGGAACTGAAATGCGAAGAGGATTGGAAGGACTTACCTGAACGAATCGAAGAAAAATCAAATCCGGGCTCGGATGCCCTAGTCGTATTCGAGGAAGGGGAGTATTGTTGTCGTCTGTGCGCTCGAACAAGAAAAATTCTCTTGCCGTTTGTGCGAAGAAGAGAGACCAAGTTTTGTATCGAAGAGAAAAGAATTAATTTATTACAAAAATGCCATCCAATAAAAACGGTTTATCGTTTTTAAAAACGGAAATTTTCGATTTCTAAAAACCGGGTTATTTCAGTTTTCAGTTTTAAAAAACCAAAAAACCGTGTTCAGACACGTTACTAAACGGCCTCTAAATAGGCGTCAAAGAAAACAACAGAACAACTTTGTAACTTGCCTAAAAATAATTAAAAATAAAAAATAAAAAACAGTGGAACTAAGTAAAGTAACACGATTATCCTTTTGAAGCCAAATGATGAATAGTGGCAATAATACAGAACGGATACTAGCGAGGCAAGAGAAAATTTCTTTCCGCTCTACATAAAAGATTTTGCTCTTTGGGAAGCAACTTTTCTTCCCTCCATAGATTCTAGAGACGGTCAATCGCTCTTTCCCTCTTGAGATCCAATCTCTTGCAAGTAGTGCTCTGCATCCAATGCTGCCATGCAACCTGCATCATAGAATTATTAATCCCAAATTTAGCGCAAATGAAAAGAACCTGATCCTACCTTAGAGAAGACAAAACAGGGACACATGACAGGAGGTGATCAGGCAACTGTAATCATCAAAACGATTATCCTCTTTTAAAGTCAGATGCTAATGCATTAGCACAAGGCTGTTCCCTCAAACCAACATGTTGGAAAAGAAAAGGAAGATACCATGCTTCCAGATGTATGGCTAACAGAGGAAGCCTGAATCAATATTGGCTCAACTGTAAATAATGATGTACCGTGCAAAGATGAACATTTCAGATAAAGAATTTAGGTGTGACATACGCCTGTTTTGGTAACATCCTAACTAAATAAAGTTCATGCATCCAAAGCTAAAAAATCACTACAAATCTCAGAACCAACAAAGATTTGCCCATTTCATTAATCTTGGTTCTCCTTTTCCAAGTCTGTTGCCTGGTTGCATAAAAGCAATAACCAGATAACAAGCAACAGTTTTTCTTTTCTTTTCTCTTTTTTTCTTTTAAGTATTTTTGCCTGTGAGTTTATGGCATCCCAGATTCATGTTACTGAACTCAATTAGTTAGTATAAGATGCAATTTTTGTTGAAAAGTAAAAGTTCGCTGAATAAAGATAAGAAGCTTATAGTATGACAGAACAGATACACAGCACATCTTGAGGATGAAAAACAAAAAAAAGAAAAAAAAGATGATTATTTGGTATTAAAGCAAATCAATGGTGGTTATTGGATAAACATTCTTTAGGTTTTATTGCTCGTGTTACTTGATAGAGTTCACAATGAAAATCTCAAGATTCTTATTTACCTCAGAACAATTGGATCCAAATAATTAATTATAAACAAAAAAAAAAAAACATATTCATGGCATAATAATGACATTTATAAGAGTACAAAGAGAGGACATCAACTGAACATCACTAAACTGAAAATATATTGTCCTTCTAATGAAATTGCCTAAAATGGGTAAGTATTTGCTAAAAAATTTACTTAAAACAGAAAGGTCTTTTGCAGTTAGATAAAGAAAATTTATAAAGCAAAGAATATTAAAAGTAGTCACAAAACTTGAAAGCTAGACGTTCTCCATTTAACAAAGTAAAATTTGCAATCAAACATTCATTTAGCAAAGTTAAAGGGTGGGATGGTAGTTCATGAGTCAAAGATAATTAAATAAAGAAAGGAAAATGGAAGCTAAGGAAGGACTCTTGTAATCTAATTGAAGATATGGTTTTAACAAATTGGGATAGAGGAATACAAATCCTGCTCTTAATCACAACAAGTTAGGTTATGAACCGGTATTTAATGTTTAGAGTCACACAAAGAATAGAAGGAAATCTCAATAAAGGTAGGAGAGAATTTACAAGCTTTTATTTGATTTAAGCTTTTTTAATCTAGAGAGAGGCAGGGAGAGAGAGAGAGAGAGAGAGAGAGATTCATAACCGTAAGCCTAATAAGCTCAAGGCTAAGGGTATAAAACTCTTTGCTTATTTCTTTAATATTGTCCACCAAAAAAAAAGGTAAAATAAGAAAGCATAAAAAAGATACAATCAAGGCTGTGTGAGACATATAAGAGAATTCCGTGCATGTGTGTATGGGAGCAATTATAGGGTAAACAATAAATATATATCAATGAGAACAATTCTTTCCTTTTTTATTTTTTATGTAACCCTGCCCCACACCGGCAGCAGCCCCCAACACCTCCCAGGGCCAAGCAACAATTCTTTGAATCTTTTTTTTTAATTTTACAGATGTATCTTAAGCAGGATATCTGATTTTTGCTTCCTCCATATGTTCCATACTTCCCATGCACATACATACATGCATACATCAGAATTGCCAAATCATATTCTCATTGGTAACCTTGAAAAATAAACGAACAAGCTTCAAGTAATGAGATCAAGAACACTTCAATGGCATAGATGACACTCTTCCTAACATAAATAGACATAGTTTTCCAGTATTCACTCACAAATGTCAGGGGTCAATGTGTATTTAGTGTCCATATGAACATAAGTAGAACTTGAGTGTATAAAACCAAGAATATTTTTATCCACCAGCCGTTCGATAAAAGCTCAAGGAGACTAAACAGACATGAAAAGCCAACGGAAAAGAATGCCGCTTTAAAACTACTCATTTCTAAGAAGCTCAATGAGAACCAAATAACCCGTATACCCACAACCAGGCACAAGTTGCAAAGAGTACAGCAAAGGAGGACATATCACTAACCTGTACCCGCAGCAGTAACAGCCTGCCTGTACTTCTTATCCTGCACATCACCGGCCGCAAAAACACCCCGCACACTCGTTTCCGTCGTCCCTGGCTTTGTCACTATGTAACCATCCGAATCCAGATGCAACTGCCCATCCAAGAATTTTGTTGCAGGCTCATGCCCGATTGCGAAGAACAAACCCGAAACCTTCAAATCCGAAACGTCTCCGGTCAACACATTTTTCAGCTTCAACGCTCCCAGTACGTGTTTCTCGCCTTCGCCGTATGCTTGGGTGACTACCGAATTCCACACCACCTCAATCTTAGGGTTACTAAGCGCTCGACTCCGCATGATCTTCGAAGCCCTAAACGTGTCCCTGCGGTGAATTATGTAAACCATGGATGCATACTTTGTGAGGAAATTCGCCTCCTCTATCGCGGAGTCCCCACCGCCGATCACCGCCAAAGGCTTGTTCCTGAAAATAGGCGCGGCGCCATCGCAAACGGCACAGGCTGAAATCCCCCGATTCCAGAACCCTCCTTCGCCATCGCCTGATCCGGGGAACTTCAATCGCTTAGCTACAGCACCAGTAGCAACGATGACTGAATCAGCGAGAACGGTCCTGGCATCAGTAAATATCTTGAAGGGATTGGAGGAAAAATCGACCTTGTTAACGGTCTCCGTGAAGATCTGGGTCCCAAAGCGTAAAGACTGGTTGCGACACCTATCCATGATCTCCATGCCTAAGATTCCATCAGGAAAACCGGGGAAGTTTTCGACATCAGAGGTGGTGGTGAGCTGCCCACCTGGTGCGATATCGTTGGCCATCCAGCCTTCAAAGAGGATCGGTTTGAGCTCGGCGCGGGCGGCGTATATGGCAGCAGTGTGGGCGGCGGGGCCACTGCCGATAATGCAAACGCGAGTCTTGAGTGCCTGGAGATCATCCATGGCACCAGTCATTCTTGGCGGAGATGCAGAGAGAGAGGTGGCAGCTGCTGAAGCGGTAGCGATTCCCACAAAGCTTCGAGCCTTCTTGAGAAGGGTTAGTAACTTTGAACAGCGGCTCATCAGGCTTTCCCCTTAGTCCAAGAGGCTCAAAGGAGGAGCATACATGTCGGGTCGGGTTATTATAAATGCAGGGCTAATGCCTATCGTTCGTGAATACATGAATGTGATTTCTACCAAGTGAGGGAGCATCAAAAAGAAGGTGAAGAGGTTGATTCATTGGCGAAGAGAATACGTAATGCGACTTGTGTCTTCAAGGAAGGATTCTAGATTTGAAGCAAGCGCCATACCATGCTTTGATCCTAATTCCTATCCAAACACCTGAGGAGAGATTGATACCTAGCCACTCTTGTTACACAATTAATGCCTTGCGTGCTTTAAAATTTGGGCCGTGCATGTCATTGAACTACTTACATGACTCCTGTAGATGATTTGAGGCTGAGCCCATTTGAACCTTGTTCATTTTCTTTTTCTTGGGTGATATAGATCCAAGGCCCACTAACTATAATTACACAGAGACCTTAAAGTCGGCGTATATGTATAATCTAAGAAGTTAAGAGATAATTAGATTCAGGGAGTTGTTGAGGCGGGATGGAAAAACTCCTAGACTGATAACGACGTGGAGGCCTTTTTGGAAACCCAATTTGGACAAAACCTAGCGCATCCGTCGCCGCACCTACTTAAGACGATATTTATTTAGTTATATTATTAACAGCTAATAATGCTTACAATCAGACTGTTTAACATTCGCAGTATTTGGCAATAAATTCAAATTCACTTCTCAACGGTGACTTTGGCCCGCCAAAGCCAATTTAGTTGGTAGCTTGGGAATCTAAGATATAGAAATAGTAAAATAGTACTTATGACGATCGACCGCTAATTATTGAATTACAAATAAATATTTAGATTGCAAAGGGCCAAGTGCCGTGAAGGCAGCTATATATATTTGTTAAGAAATCGCATCAATCAATCGGTGATTGATTAGGTGAGCAAATTAAGAGAACAACCTACTCGTTTTGACAAATGACACAGCTATAATACCTATCCTTGCATACCATTTGCTTTCCTCTTTCCAAGTCAAACAATTCAGTCTTTTTTCTCTTCTTTGGGTGGAAAGCAGCCACAAGGACGTTAAACATGTTTTGTAATTTGTGCCAATGCGATGGAGTTTGTTCACACCCGTTCCGACCGTTCAACCAGACATATATAGTACTACTGTCGTCGTTTTATTAATTATGTCCGTAAGTTAATGTTAGAACTAATTAATATTCACGAATCAAATCAATATTCCCGATTTCAGAAATAACATTACCCCATCACACTTCTTTTACTTTACAGAACCTTCACATTACCGCGGCTCCCGTAAGAAAAAGCAAAGCAAGAGGAGGGGAAAAAATACCTGGCCGGAAACAAAAAAACAACGCAAGTCCCAAGCTTAGCTTACATGATCAAGGGAGCCTCTATTTCTACCCCAATCCGAATAAATAAAATTAAAACACACAACAAGCAAATATATAAAGTGTATTCACAATCCGTCCTTATGAGATATGAGCCCAAGGGCACATACCAGCTTCAATTCGTATCCTCTGCCCGTACCACCGTCGATCGGAAACCTTATCTCCGGTCGACTGGGTTGTCATCCCCAGAATAAGAAGACCTCTTTATAAACTCCAAGCACTCTGCAATCGCTTCCGAATAAAACGAGTTTGACCGAGCATATGATCTGAACTTGCAATCAGAACGACCCATGTTATGTGCTTCCAATATTGCTTGACCCCTTGTACTTCTGCTGCTGCTACGACTATTCCTTTTCCTGCTGCTGCTGCTACTTCTGTTCATTACGACTTTCTTTAGCGATTCCACAGCTTGTCCGCAGGAAGACTTCAAACTCCTTAAGATCGTAACGAAGAACAAGAGCCTCAAGCGCAGCCTCTGAATCGAGAACCGTCTTGAGCTTAGCCGGAAACCTCTCGTTGGTTGCCATCTCCGGCCGACCCTGTTGTAGCTCAGATACCCCATTAAGAGAATATCACTTCTTCTGGATGGACATGGACATATATATATATATATAAGGTAGAAGCTAACACCCCTTTTCCCATTTTTTAGTCTTTTCTCTTGGGGGTGGAGGACTGGAGGGTAAGATGTTGGGAAAAGGAAACAACATGGAAAACGAGAGATCTGGACCATCTTTGTCAAGGGTGGAAGAACTTTCCAACGTGACTTAACCAATATTAATTAAACTTTGATATATGATATAAATGTATTATATATAATGGGTAAAAGAATCATGGAAAAAGAAGAAAAAAATAATTAAGATACACCAATCTCCTTATTATGCCATCTTTCCCCCTTGTTCATGTGGCTAAATTACCCCTTTGATACCCCGGACATTTTCATTATTGGTTTTGGCTGGTATGCTGATACTTCTAGTACCATCGGGGTGACTCATTATGTATACAAATACAAGCATTTCAGTTGTAATGTAGAAGCAACGGCTTGATTCCATAGTTATAAAATATATACCGCCAGGTTTAATAGAGTTGGAGTATTATTGATATTTTAATGGCTTCCAAGGGCATAAGAGAGATATATATACACTTGTATAAGTTCAAAAATTTGACCGGTAAAAGCTGGTCAGTTTTCTAAGTAGAGTGGACCAACATGGTATGACCAAAGGATCAAATTAAGTGCTCCCCTTATTATATTTAAAAACGAAATATTAGAAATATTATATATGAGTGGTTTGAATGAGGTTGGTTGAGTGTACGTAAATGAGCAGTGACCCATCTCCAGTGTAACCAGACCATTACATTCAACCACATATCAACATTAATTTTTACGAGGTGGGAGGGTTTCCCACCTTTGAATTAATGAAATGCTTCTCAGATCAGAAAGAAAATTTGAGATGGAGATGGGTAGGGGTAGGGGGTAGTCTATCAACCCTCTCTTTCTTTTATTTTTAGAAGCATATAAAATATGAGCATGTAGTATGTAGGTACTGTCGAACCAAGTTGGACACCACCACGCGGAAGACTTTTGCGTGATTTCCGCTAATGTAATACATAACCTTACACATAAGCCCTGATGAACACGTATGCATCGCAAATGACTACGCCCAAAATATGTGCAGTAAATGATTCAAAATACGTGTCTAGATGAAGTTTGGTGTTCCAACAAAAAAAAAGATGAAGTTTGGTGTAAATAAGGTTTTCAGGCCGGGCGGTAATGTTGGACAACAGGCCCATACGATTAGGTAGCAATTCAATGCCACTTCACACTTGACATTTGTTAAGGTAAGAGTTGGGAAGGTGACCCACTCTCTCCTCCAAAGGATCCGTGGCGAGGAATTATCGGGAAGCAGAAAACAGGGATGCTAGTAAATTTCCGCTACTCCCACAGCCCATCATTCATTTTAATTTCATAACATACCTCAATATATAAATGCTCACTCGTTGCATATACTCCATTCTATTCTGGTATATAAAGCGAAGAGCCCTTCTTAGATATATCCCTCACTTTTCAAAGAACACTACAAATATTTTTTTTGAAATTTTTTCTTAATACGAAATATTTTAATAGAGATATTGTTTTTCAATCAAATATGTAAAGAAGTGTTGAAAGAGAAATTCACTCGCCGAGTTCCCCAGTCGAGTAGGATATCATTCTTGTACAACAAGTTTGACTGTGTTTACAATTCAAAAGAATAACAAATATCTAGAATATTTAGGAGTGAATATACAGGCCATACACGTTTAAATCAATCCTTATCACTAACATCCCCCCTCAAGGGAAGCGTAGGAGAACTGCCAACGCTGAGCTTGCTACGAAATAGGAAAAATTGTGACTTTGAAATGCCTTTTGTGAAGACATTAGCCAGTTGCAAGTTAGAGGGGACAAACTTAATGTCAATGAGACCATTAGTCACAATTTCTTTGACAAAGTGATAGTCAATGGCAATATGCTTGGATCTTGAACGAGTAACCGGATTACCAGCCATAAAGATGGCACTTTGATTATCACAGAAAACTTGAGGTTTAGCAGACAAATGAACATGCATTTCTTGGAGAAGTTGTAGTAGCCATGCCAATTCTGCTGCAGTTATATATGGCTAGTGCTCTATATTCAGCTTCTAAACTAGATCTAGAAACAGTCGTTTGTTTCTTAAAACACCATGACACCAGATTATCACCAAAAAAGACAACATATCCGGATGTAGAACGACGTGTGTCTGGGCAACCAGCCCAATCGGCATCGGAATATGCTCTTAAAATTGGTAGAGAGGACTTAGAAAGTTGAAGACCATAGTGATAAGTGCCCTTAACATACCTGTTTACACCCTATACAAACCGACAAATAAGAGAAGGCCACGTGGTATCCACATGGCCTACGTCAAATAGAAAGGCCATGTGGCAAGCACACGTAGGCCTTGTTCATTCAGATAAACCACCTCAGTATACATATAGGCCGAGATTTCAGTTAAAGACACGCAAGCCCATACGACGAACCATCTTCATGATTGCTCAAAGGATCGTATCACCAGTCGTTAAAGAATAAACAACTACATTGAGATCGTGATCGGACGGTTATCTTTTATGAACAGAAGATTGCGGATGACCAGCCTCCATGAAGATCGTGCAAGAATGGGACGTTGAGCAACCGTGAAAGGTTGGCTATAAAAGGCACAAACTCGAAAAGCTAGAGGACACAATCCATCCAACCGCAATCGGTTATTATAATGTTATTTTGATCATCCGTGATCTTTATCCCGTCTCCTACACTGTAGCCAAAAGGATAAACTAGGACTTCTCTCACTGCTTCCAGTCACAGTGACACCTTAGACCTCTGTTTACTCCGATTGACACAAGAACCCTGCCACCGGAGAGTAAGTTCAGGCCGCCCCAGACTCGCAGTTCTATATCCGATCACAGCTACAGAATCCCGAGCAGCCGGTCCCGAGACTTACTTTGATCAAGCTAGGTGACTTGCGTACATTCGGTTAAATAGCAATCCTAGATGAACCCCCGAATTGGCTTTGTTAGCAGCCGCCCCCTTCCTCCTGTTCTTATACTCTGATTACGGTTATAAGACCAGGATAGGCGGGTCCTGCAAGCTTTGTCAGTTTTCTTCTTGTTTTTATTTCCTTTTGGGGATTATCTGTTGTGACTTACTGCCATCGGCCGATTTTATAATAAAGAAGTTTCATGCCATTAGTTGCTTTCGCTTTCAAACACTTACAAAAACCCAAACGAAGACCGAACCCCTAGTCTTCATATTATTGCCTGACCGGTTTCATTACAGGTGATTTGTAGTACAACTGAACCGACCCCCAGTTTAGATTCGGAACAGGTGCCTGGGGTTAGGACCCAACCTGAAATCATTGTATCAAACGATACTGGCACGCCCAGTAGGAAAGAAGAGCTGTGACAGAACCACGAGGGTGAAGGTGTCCCACCAAACACGGGGTCTTTCCTGCTTCTTGTCCCTTATCTTTTCAGCAAGGAAGGTTTTAGAAACCCGCGTGAATGCTTGGTCACCTCCTAATGTCTGGAATTCTCCTCTTGGTAGGCCAAAGAAAGTACAAGCTTCATTCTTGTAGCTATCTTTGAGACTTGGCCTAGCTGGTTCTCCATGGTCACGAAATCGGAGGAATAGTTCAAATTCCTCAATTGTGGGTGTCAACTCATTAGTTCCAAACCTAAAGAGTGAAAGTTGGGGATCCCAAAAAGGTAGGGCTGCCTGAATCATGTCCCAATTAATGGGCACATTTAATAGGGACAGAGTTTGTCCCATATGGTATTTCTGTTCCCATTTAATTTGCTCATCTCCTTGCAATTGCCTTGTCCAAGAACGGATCCAAGGGGTATCAAAGGCACACTTCTCTATCCTAGGGAAGCAAACTCTCTTAGTTGAGGATGAAGATGCCATGCCGACTATCCGATTGAAATTCCAAGTCAATTTAGGGTTTTCCACCAAAAACTCTAAATTAGTCTAAGGCATGCAACAGGATATGCAAAAATTAAATCAATGCCTAAGCAGTTTATGCAATCAAAAATCAAATCCAAGCACTCAAGTTATGGGGTCTTAAGGGTTATGTCCTTTAAATGTTGGGAAAACACATTCAGGTCTTAGCTGGCCTTTTCTTTCATTTGTTCTTTCATCTGCTCTTTCATCTGCCCCTAGTGTCGGACTGAATACAATATTTACAACTTGCCTTCGAGGGCAAAATTTACAAAAATAAATTTGAAAAGAGAATCACCTTTAGGGTTGTTGAGAACCCAAAAGGAGGGTACAAATTTGCCATTCGGCAGGCGGGCTGAAATCCTATCTCTAGGGTTTTTCTACCCCTGTTCTGACCCATTTCTGTCTGATCTGGCCGGCTTTCGACTGAACTAAGACCGACTTGAATGCACGGATTAAATCGAGTTAATTTCCTTAAATTAGGGTTAAGACCAACACAGGTGGGGGATAATGCCCCATATTGATTTTACCCTTATTTGTTCATTCATGTTCATGCTCACATCAGGGTTTATCAGAAGTAATAGGTGGGGAAGGATACCCAGCCCAAGGCACCTGCCTTCAAGGGTCTAAGCCAAGTACTAGACCCTTTGCGTACCATGGCAAGAAACCAATGGCGCTTGAAGAATCTAGAAACCTGGGGAAATGGGTTTACCCTGCTTTCCCCGGCAAGCCACGGGAGCGTAGGGCTAATACCATCCCAAAAGTAAGTTTCTCGATTGAAGAAGGGTGGCTGCTAGAGAGATCTAGGTTTTGGTTAAGAAGAGCATTCACATGTTATAGGCAGCATTCAGTTTGGATCATCCATGCAGACTCCCTCGTGCATGTCACCCCATGCAGTTAAAAAAATTCATTCATGGTGTAGTGAAGTGCTTGTATGTGCAATGGGGTCGAGTGCTGTGTCTATTCGGGTGATTCTCGGATAAGGGCCAACAAAGGGTTCCTTAATGTCACATTTATAGTAAAAGTGCAGAACAGCATGTAATACAAGATCTGAGTGGATCCCCAGGTAAGTGGGCGGGTCACATTGGTCCCTGTTAAAAACCACTTGCCTTAGGCGATTATCATGTCCGTTTGACAGGATCCCCCAATATCATGTAATTACATGAGTTCCATACTTTACTAAGGTTGGACAAGAAGTACTTCCTAAATTAGCCTATATCCTCCTAAGTGGACTCATTTGATAACCAGGGTCCGACTGGGTTGAGGGGTCCCCAGTGGAGTCGCCAAGCTGTGCGCACCTAAAACCGGATCCTAGATCGCACACCGGGCGCACCTTCAGTGCGTGCCTCGGGACTTTCGGAGTCGCCACTGCCTGAGAGTGCAGGCAGACACGGTTTTGCCCTAATCGGGTCTAAGTCTGGTCTGCGGCTTTTCAGAGTTCTAGCTAAGTCCTCGGTTACGATCCGGGGAAGTCCTAAAGACACCCTGGTCCGCCCCGTCGGTTTGACGGGTCCCTCGGGTCTTCCTGGTTTCTGAGTCAAGTTCACCCTTCTTAGACCAGCATGCTACCTTGTTGAGTATGGCGAGGCCCTCTGAAGGTGTGGGTCCCCTTTTTATTTGATTTTATCTTTTTTATTTATTTAAATGAAGTGGGTCGGACCCGGGTCCCGTTGGAAGACCCGTGGGTTGCCATGGTTGGGCCTTGGGCCCAGTTGGGTTATTGGGTAACCCATTTGGTTATTTACTTAAACTATTTACAGGTGCAATGGGCTTAGCGGGCTTGGAGTTGGCCCATTAGCCAAGAGTTAAGTGACCTTGGACCTGTTTATTGAAAACGGGCCTGGTATGGGCCAGTCAAAAGTGGGCCCCACTAGTGGGCCAAAGGGATCTTAATGGGCCTATCTAGGCCCAAAGTCCAAAAATGGGCTTAATATAGCCCAAGTGATTTAAGGGAGTGGTTCAAGCCGGCTTAGGCCGGGTCAGGCCCAACCGAACCAAGAAATTACACTTTTTACATTATTTTTACATCTGCCCGTATTTTCTTTACGGTCTTGCTTGCCCGTGAATGGATTCCGGTCCAGGCTGGACCGGCCTGAGTTTACGGACGCGATCTGTTTTGCATGTTTGCTGCCGATTTCAATCTGGATCGGTTCCGTGGCTTTCTTGGGATCTTTCTGCAACTGATGTTGAAGTTTTCAGCTTCTCCAGATTTGGTACTTGCTTCATTTGGTTCAAAAATGTCATTCTTCCTCTTCCTTTTGTTCTTGGAGGAGACCATCTTTCTTTTTTGTTGTTCATAGCCAATTTCCAAGGGAAAATAAGGGAATTTACAGGGCTTAGGGATCTCTTTTAAAGGAGTCCACTCTTCCCACACTAAAAAAAACATATACTTCAAGTCAATGAAAAAGTGTTCTTAGAACACCTCTTTTTTTTTTCTTTCCTTTTTTGCTTATGATCATCTTTATAGAACTTGGCTTAATACTATCAACAACAACCAGGTTAGTGATATCCAAATGAAATAATCAAAGGAAAGTGGAGAAAACTTGAAATGATAACTTTGGTCATATTAGAAAATGTAATATACTTACAATGCTAGCGATGATTTCTCCGATGAATCCGGCAGCGCTTCCGCGTCCTCCAAAGTTTGTTGGGTCGAATTGGGAAGGGCTTGGTTAGGCTCGGTTAAGTGGCCTTGGTCAATGGATGGTAAATGAGATGATTGGGCATGGTTCTTGGGGTAATCTTATAGCATAGGGGTAATTTGGGTATGAAAAATGACTTTGGTTAGGGATGGTGGTGGTTGGGCAGGGCTTCAGACGTGGAGTGCACCAGGAGGGAGAGGGGGTAGGCCAGAGAGGGATGGCTTGTTCAAATGAAGGGGGGTGGCCTCTCTATTTATAGGCAAAATTTCCGTGCCCGTATTTGAAATACGGGCATGCCTTGCCCGTACTTCAAGTACGGGCGAAAAACGAATATTTGCAATTATCGCAGATTCGGCCGTACGGGACGCGTGTCCCGCCGTACAGCGACGCGTGTCTGCTTAGAGAATCTTGCCCGTATTTTAAATACGGGCATGCCCTGCCCGTAATTCAAATACGGTCCAGCACGTTTTTTTTAAAATGTTTGGATTTCAAACCTTTATTCAATTTGGTTTTTTGCAAGATTCTTATTCGATTTTTTGATTATTTTATTAAAAAAGCGAGATTCTCTTTATTAAAATATTATTAAACACATTTATCTTATTTATTTTATTGGTTTATTCCATTTTTGCTGCCTTTTTTGCCACATGGGCAGTTTTTCTGAAACTTCAACTGCTCATAACTTCTTCATCCGGTGTTCGATTTCAGCAAACTTAGTGTCGTTGGAACCGGCTCAGAACCACCTATCCACTGGGATCAGGCCTGGTAGCTGAATTGGGGTCGAGCAAAAAGTCAACTTTTCGCTCCCCAAAAGTTTGACCAGCTCATATCTTTTCCATCTGGACTCCGATTCCAGCAAATTCGGTTGCGTTAGAATCGTATCGAAATGCTCTTTTCAATGAGATGAAGTTTGATGGCCAAATTCACTTGAATCAAAAAGTCAATTTTTGACCCCCTTAGGGTTTGACTAAAAGTTTGACTTTTCATTTTTTGCCATTTTAGGGGTGCAAAAATCAGGTGTCTACACCAGCCTTACTAGAAATGAAGCCCATGTGTAGAAGAAAAGAGCTGAAACATTGGAACCAAGCACGTGGTGTTTGTTTCAACTCGTATAAGGCACGCTGTAATCTGCAAACATGATTTGGATACCGTGGATCTAAGTAACCAGGAGGCTGCTCCATATAGATCTCCTTAGATAAATGTTCGTGCAAGAAGGCATTCTTGACATCAAGTTGATGCAAAGACCACCCATTTGAAGCCGCAAGAGACAATATGATCCTAACAGTAGTCGGTCTCACCACCCAACTAAAAGTGTTGTCAAAATCCAAACGATGCACCTGAGTAAAACCCTGAGCAACCAAACGAGCTTTATGTCTTTCAATAGAACCATCGGAGCAAAGCTGTCTTAAAAATCTACTTGTAACCAACAATGTTATGCCCAGAAGGAGGAGGAACTACTGTCCAAGTTTCATTTTACTTCAATGCTTGAATTTCCTCGTCCATGGCAGCAAGCCACTTCGAATGTTTAGCTGTAGATTTGAAACCTTTAGGGTCTTTAACGGAAATTAAAGCCTGAAACAACTAAGAAGGAGGCAAAGCAGTTAGAGCATATTAAACCTGAGCCTTGAAAATTCTTGCCTTACTTCTGGTAACCATGGGATGTGTTGGTAAGACAGTGGAGGAAGGAAGTGAACATAAAGAGGAAACAAGATCAGGAGATTGTGTAGAAGCATCACTATAAGTAGGATCCAATGGTTGATCTCGAATAGTAGCAACCCGAGGAGAAGATTCCACTACCGGTTGTGTAAGATCACTACAAGGTAGACAATGAGATGGATGGGAACTTAGTATTGCATCCTGACATGTACTTGTAGGACTCATAGAAGGAGAGCTCAAAGGAAAAATAGGATCAATAAAATGAACATAATAAAAAATATTCTGATCTGAAATAGATGAAGCCGGATTAGAATACGGAAAAATATGTTCACAAAACTGAACATGACGTGAAATGTAGACGCGTTGAGAATGATGATCTAAGCACCTAAAACCTTTATGAAGATGACTGTAACCAAGGAAAACACAAGCAGTAGAACGTGGTGAAAGTTTATGAGGTGAGTAATCACGAAGATATGGAAAACATAGACATCCAAAAGTATGCAACAGAGAGTAGGAAGGAGTCTTACCATATAAGATCTTGTAGGGGATGAGGCCACCAAGAGCAGACAATGGGAGTCGGTTTATGAGATAGCAAGCCGTAGAGAATGCTTCGACCCAAAGAGAAAGAGGAGCATTAGAGTGAAAAAGAAGAGTAAGACCTGTTTCAGTGATGTGATGATGTTTACGTTCAGCAACTCCATTTTGATTTGGCGTGTAAGGACAAGAAATACGTTGAGTAATGCCACAGTCACGCAAATGATCTTGAAATCTGGAGTTTGTGAATTCGGTTCCCCCATCACATTGGAAAGATTTAATGGAGCAATTAAATTGATTTTCAACTAACTTTTGGAATTGAATAAAGATAGCAAAAAATTCAGACTTATGCTT
The DNA here is from genome assembly GCA_947561395.2 of Buxus sempervirens. Lineage (NCBI taxonomy): Eukaryota > Viridiplantae > Streptophyta > Magnoliopsida > Buxales > Buxaceae > Buxus > Buxus sempervirens. The sequence continues at coordinate 481,137 of OX387184.1, read as the reverse complement.
AATTGGATAAAGCCAACTGAATCTAGAGTGATCATCAATAAACACAACATAGTAACGAAAACCAGAATTGGAAATGACAGGAGATGGTCCCCATAAGTCGCAATGAATCTTTTCAAGGAAAGAAGAACACCGATTTTCATTACTTGTAAATGGCAAACGATGTGACTTGCCAAGTTTACAACCAATACAAGGATCTAAATCTGTATTCTTTTTATTATGAAGGAAAGAAATACAGCCATGCTTATTTAAAGAAACAAGAACATTTAAAGATGGATGACCAAGTTGTGCATGCCAAAAAGAAGGCAATGCATGAGTCTTATTTGGATGAAGAGTGGAAAGAAAGGTTGCATGGCCTTGATTGAGAATTTACAGCCCGTTCTCACATCGTCCTGCTCCCATTACCGCTCTTGTTGCCAGATCCTGTATAGTAAATCCAGAAGAATTAAATGTGACAGCACAATTATTATCTTTTGTTAATTTACTGATAGAAATAAGATTCTTGGTGATGCTTGGAATGATTAAAATGTCTGACATACACAAGGAATGAGAAGGTAATGAACCAATGTGAGTGATAGGAAGAGATTCACCATTACCAACATAAACCCGATCATTACCATTATAAGGAGTGGACTGTTCAAGTAACGAGGGTTCCTTTGTCATGTGAGATGTGGCACCAGTATCAGTGAACCATTCAGCATCGTCAATGTCTTGGATCCAAACATTTGTAAAGGCTTCAACAAGATTTGCAGATTGCTTCTTTTTCAACTTCAGAAATTGCCAACATCTCCTTGCAGTATGACCCTCACGGTTACAAAACTGACAAATTAAGTCCATGTTTGATTTCTTAGAACCTCCAAAATTGGTTCCATTCTTAAACTTACGTGTGCCTGAAATACCACTAGCCTTGTTCGTATCACTATGGGTCGAGGTATTACCTCGTTGAACGGAGAAAGCTACAGTGGAAGGTTGCTGAGTAGACAAGGAACGAACAAAGAGTTCATGACTTATTGCTCTTGGCACCAGATCCTAAAGCGTTGGCAATGGGATTTGGGATAACATAGTGGTAGAGAATGTTGTATATTCTGCACCAAGACCCCATAAAAACCAATGTGCTTTATCATAATCTTCAATAAGCTTGCCAATGGCAATAAGTTGGTCACATAAGACCTTGAAGGTACATGCATAATCAGCAACAGAACAAGTACCCTTTTGCATAAGTTGAAGTTCATCCTTCAATTGTATTTCACGAGACTTGGAATTATGTGCAAAGGAAGCCTCCAGTGTTAACCAGGCATCACGTGCAGTAGATAATCCAAGGATTTCACTCATCGTCTCCTCAGTCAAAGAAGAATAGATTATGCTTAGCAACATCTGATCTCAATTTCGCCAAGAAGCATAAGCAGGATTGGGAACGGTTTTATCGTTTTGAGTGATGGTGGTGGGAGGTGATGGAATAGAACCATCTAAATATCCCGTCAGATCTTGATTGGAAAGGAGAGGAATGAATTGGCTACGCCAAAGAAGAAAATTGTTTGAAGTAAGCTTCACAGTTAACATGTGAACCATAGTGTTGAGCGGAAGAATGTTGATGTCAGCCATAGGATCAGAAAGTTGTTAAACAAAAAAGCTCTGATACCATGTAAAGAAGTGTTGAAAGAGGAATTCACTCGCTGAGTTCCCCAATCGAGTAGGATATCATTCTTATACAACAAACAGTTACAGCAAGTTTGACTATGTTTACAATTCAAAAGAATAACAACTATCTAGAATATCTAGCAGTGAATATACAGGCTGTACACGTTTAAATCAATCCTTATCACTAACGAAATAGATTTTTCCAAAGACTCTCATCGGTATCTTGGTATTCGTATCCAATTTTACTAAGTCTTAATAACAAGTAAGTAATTTCATTTTGATTATCAAATACGATTATATTCTTAAATTTATGTATTCGTTATTTATCATCAAAATTTTTAACTAATTCATATTATTCAATTTCTTTATTATACACGTACAAAACCATACATTCCTCCCACTGGCTATTATTAAAGGGTTAGCAGCGGCGGCGGCATTTCAAGGATCTCAATGCGTAACCGATGCATGATTCTAGCCCAACTACAGTTTGGATCGTGATTTGGGCTCTCTGGACCCAACAGACTTAAATGGAGGCCCTAAAAAAATATGTTTTTAAAACGCAACCACAAAAGTGTCAATCATACTCTAAACCTCCAGGCTTCAGCTTCTATTGGGCTCGCTATTCATTGCTAACGCAAGCCCGGCCTTAAATACTTTATGCTCTAATACGTGGTGTTAGCCCAATGGAGCATCTAACAGTTAAGAATTTTTTCATGCAGGATAAAAGGCCTGAAAGTTAGGCCAGGTGGGCAGTCCAGCCTAGTATTGTAAAAACAGTGTAGCAAGGTTATTGCACATGATGTGATCTAGTAGAAATTTTTGATAGGGTTAACTACGAGGCTAAAATAGTTCTATTCGTCGGCAAAGCTTAAACAGTTTCCGTACAAATAAATAAATACACCTTGTTTCCGCGCTTGCACAATTCTGTCCCGATCTTCTCTGGAACGTTACGAAAGAAAAGCTCGTCTAGGTTCGATTTTTGCTCATCTCCTTTTTACTTTATTATTGTTATCAGTTGTTGGACGCGGAGTGGGGGACAGTTCCTATAATCTTAAATCGGTTCTAAGCGGACTATGTTGTCACAATCCGAGTCTTCTTCTAGTACCACCTCCTCAAATTCTTCTCAAAATCCCAAACCCATTGCCGATGAGGATTCCTTGGACGATAATCTCACCAGTTCCGTTCAAACCCCATCTCTACCACCTGCTCAGATCCCCCTCTCATGGCCTCCCGGTGCCAAGCTAACCCTAGATTGGATCCACGATCTCACCTCCACCTTCGAGTGGTCTTCCAGGAAACTCTCTCCCTCCGAGTTTCCCTCCGTCTTGCCCGTTTCCGTCTTCGACAGCCTCGTGCTTTCGGCTTCGAAGATCCTTCATAAGGAACCCAACTGTGTAAAACTCGACGGATTTGGGTCGGATTCGAGCGTTGTCGTCGTCGGCGACGTTCACGGCCAGTTGCATGACGTGATCTTTCTTTTGAGAGACGCTGGGTTTCCTTCAGAAAACAGGTTCTTCGTGTTTAACGGAGATTATGTCGATAGAGGGGCGTGGGGGCTCGAAACGTTTCTGCTATTGTTGGCTTGGAAGGTAACATTTTTTTTTTTTTTGGGTCCTTCTAATTCTTCGTCTGCCTTAAAAATGCGGTATTGATGTTCTTTTTTGAAAATTAGGAGTCTCGGATGAAATAGGGGCCTGACATTCCGAAACTGAACTAAGAAGAAGATGCTTACTTTATCTTATTTCTTGTGAAAAACTGAGCTGCCGGTGATCTAATCAGATCCATGGAACTGAATTTTGTAGTTACCTTGTTATCATCAATTTGCTTAGATATTATTGATTTAGTTTGCATAGTTTTCTGGTTTTCACCTGCATGCAATAATTTATCCAGAGAATCAAAATGACATGGATTAACAATATAGCATTCTTATTTTTTAATAAATTTGGTTGGGAATTTTTCACAAGATTCAAGCAAAGTTTTCATTAATGCCTATTCCAAAAAGGCGGTCTTTGAACGGGGTTTTATTTATTCATCTATATTCTATCATGGGGAGTGTCTTATTTCTCCGTAAATATTGACTGAAGCAAGTGTTGTCAAGATTCATGTCTTGCCATTATCCCCAATTTAGCTGTCCTTTTTTTCTTTCCCCTTTTTTGGAGGGAATTAACAGGAAATTCTTTCATGTTGTTGTCTAGCTACTTGCTTGGAACTTTTTGACTAGCTTGGCCGCCCCTTCTGCCATTAATGCTTTACTGAGTCGCCTTTCACCTCAAAAAGATCAGTATAATAAAACCGGAAACAAAACGACTAACTAAAGTAGCTGGAGTACATGTTATATCCATTTAAAATGGGTTAAAAATGCATCTGATGTGCATTTTGACTTGGTGAGTGGACCCATTATATGCTTGAGTTCTCATTTAGGGCTATTATTGTTACCCGTGTCCTAACAGAATGATCTTTATTTGCATGGTTTATTGTATACTCCTTTTAGTTGGCCTGATTCCTCTGCCAACACTCATGAATTACAGTATTTCTATTGGGATATGCTGTTTTAGTGCTCTTTCTTATCTCTTCTGGATTTCAGGTCCTTATGCCACATAGAGTATTTCTTCTTCGTGGAAATCATGAATCGAAATATTGTACATCTGTATATGGGTTTGAGAAAGAAGTAATGGAAAAATATGGAAATCAAGGAAAACATGTGTACAGAAAATGTTTAGGGTGCTTTGAAGGACTTCCGCTTGCTTCCGTTATAGCTGGCCATGTATATACTGCCCATGGAGGGCTTTTCCGCAGCATAGCTGTTACCCCATCAAAAAGACCCAAGGGAAAGAAGGGTCGCAGGATAGTGGTCAACCCAGATGTGAACTCGCTGTCACTTGGTACTTTGGAGGAATTGTCCAAAGCAAGGAGAACGGTTCTTGATCCCCCATGGCAGGGATTGAATTTGATACCTGGTGATGTGCTGTGGTCAGATCCATCAATGAGCCCTGGTCTTTCACCAAACAAAGAGAGAGGCATTGGGCTGTTGTGGGGCCCTGATTGCACTGAGGAGTTCTTAAAGAAGTACCATTTAAAGGTGATGTTCTTAAACAAGTTTCCTCATCTGGAGTGATATTATGATACCAACCTTCATAAAGTTTAGAATGATTATAAGTTACTCTAGATGTACTTTTATGATATGGAAGATGCTTCTTCTCTAGTTACATGAACCCTTTATAAACTTCTCAAGATCGGGGATGTATATGCTGTGTCATTATTGATTGCTGCATATATCTCCTTTGGTTCTTCATTATTATTGATTTTCGGTGCTCATTCATGCATAACTTATACTATCGTCTTTGACATTTATTGTAATACTTGAGAGTAGATGATTCACCCTGTTGAATCAGAAAATGTTCAAAGTTAATTACCTCTGTTGGTGTCCTTGTTATGCATCTTCTTAATTGAGAATATTATATTTTCATTAGTAGTTTGGAGGTACAAAATTTAGAAGGTACTCTAAACACTTGTTATGCAGGTTCAATCCATTTTGACATAAAGGAAACAGGACTACCTGATCATGCTCATTGAATTTTTCTTTTTTTCTGGTGGGGTGGGGTGGGATTGGGGCATGGGCGCTCAATTATTGGACTCTTTAAACATACAAAAAAACATAATCTATTACCCAGAATGGAAGAAATACTTACCATTTTACAAGTCAAAGTCTCGTTAGTTAGCAAGTTTTGGCCAAAACTATTCATCACAATTTGTGGTACCTCCACTAAGGACTCATCCGTAGCATAATTGCAATCTAATTAAAATGATCAAACTTAAACCCAACTTTTTGATTAAATTACAAGAATCTTAGACCAATTAAAACTTTGCTTATTTAACGAGATATAGCACTAAATATGTAAATCAACTCCTAATAAATGTTAAGACTCAGGTAAATAGTATCAAACAATCATATGGGTCTTCCATGATAACCTCCTTCTATAGGCTATTAATAAGACAGTGAAGCTAATTAAGTCAGCTGATAATTTGTAGCATCTTTGCCTTTACGTTTCTGGATCCACCATTTTGGGAAGGTGTCTGATTGGTATAGCTGTTGTAGAAACTGCAGTGCCTCTGCTGGCTTAGTTATTACAACAAAATGAATATTTTTTTTGCACCTATAATGTTTGTATATATAATAAATAATTTTCGAAGAGATTCTTTTTTCTTTTTTTTGGGGGGGGGGGGGGGGGGGGGGGGGGGGGGGGGGGGGGTGGGTGTCATTGCAACCCAAAAAAGGAAAAGCAAGTGTTATCAAATGTTAACTATTTTAATGTTTAGTAAAATTATTTTAGTTTCTTCTTTGTTATCTGTTCTTTTGGCGGAATGAATTAATCATTTGATTCTTTCTAAGTGATCTTATGAATGAATATATTATAGGTTTTACCTTTAGGATGGGTACAAATTCATTCATAGAGTGATTCATACCTTGCTAGGCAATAATTTGGGATTATTCAATAAGATTCATTTGAAGTGAAACAGTATCCACAGACATAGGTGTTTGACTTCAAATTTGAGTTTTTATCATAATGATGGGATCTTATGTTCAAGGGGAAGATGAAATATTTCTATATAGCACACTTACATAGTCCATGATTAGTTATTTCTTTAGTGCAGGGGCATATCATTAACTACACAACTTGGGTAGAGATTGCTTCTCACAGCAGATTCATGCACATAGAAAGTATTTATTGGTACCACATTACCACTTGCATGGTCAATATGGATGGTCTATTGACCACAAAATGATCATAATGATCTTCAAGCTCTAAATTTCTTGCTTACCAAAAAGTTTGTTTGAAATTTACTTAAATATGACAAATCAGTGTCCTTTTTTCCTTGGTCTCCTTTATCTTGCTTTTTTTTTCCTTCCTAATATGCATACATTTATGTAAAATTAAACCATAGTCAGTATGAAGAGTTCCTCTTCTAATGTTGGGAACTTGACTTTTGGTGGAATTGCAGTTGATTATAAGGTCACATGAAGGTCCTGATGCAAGAGAAAAACGGACTGGTCTTTCAGGAATGGGAGAAGGGTACACTATTGATCATGTAGTAGAGTCAGGGAAGCTGATTACCCTATTTAGTGCGCCAGACTACCCACAGTTTCAGGTTATTCTTCCTGTGCTCTACTGCTTTACATTTGATGCTACATGGTTATCTTTGTCACTTGAAACAACTTTCATGTTTCTAATTATCAGTTTTTGCTTTTCAATATCTTGCAACAATCTTACATGTTTTAGTGCCTCTTGCACTTGTGCATCTTGCACTGGTTTTACTTATTTCTTGTTATTCCAATATTTAGACAAAATATAGAAATCTATATGCTAATTTCACACATGGGATTGTTAGGATGATGAGTTGTAGGTTTAAAGTTTGAAGACATCTTCATAAATCCAATAAGTGAAGCCATCTGATATTTGAAATAGATAATAAAAAGAACATGCATATCCTAATGTGTGTATCTCAGGTTGGATCTGACAATGAATCAGCCCCTACTATCAATCGTTTCCACGAGACTCTTATTCAAAATTCAGCCTTATTGGATGGCTATCCAATTTATGCTATACAGCTTGAAAATACTCATTGTCTGCATAGTTGTGCATCGTATTTGCTTACATTCTAGCTATAGCATTATTGTTTGATAGGAAGTTTCTTGGCCCATTATCAGTTTACATTTTATGTAGACTCACCTTGCTTTTTTAAGCTCCAGAAATCACATCATGTACATAGGTTTATCATTTTACAGTTAGTTTTTGTTGATTTGGCTTATTGGAATTTTATGCCAATATACTTCAGGCTATGTTTATTACCGAACAGGACTTAAACAAGAGTTCTTTACCAGTAAATGATGGCACATTTTTCTGCTTCAAAATCTATAATCTTAACCCAACTGTTTGTGTACTTTGCAGGCGACGGAGGATAGATACAACAATAAAGGGGCATATATTGTTTTGGAACCCCCTGATTTTGATACTCCAGTTTTTCACAGTTACGAAGCCGTAACTCCAAGACCAAAGGTCTGTCATCCTTGTTATATCTCTAAACCTGCCTAGAACTACGTCGCTTTTCCTTTTACACCAAGTAGAAGAAAATTTTCTAGATGCTGAGGAGATGGACAAGAATTAAATTAAAAATAAATACAGAGCAACTGGATGATCATAAAGCTCTAAGTAAAGCTAAATTAGCCATATGCTAACCAATAGTTTGCTTTAAATACCTGGAGTATCCTTGATCTTCTGAACATTACATGTACAACCATTGTATTCTGTTTGCATACATGGAGTACACCTAATGTTTCCAACGGACATGGCACCCTTATAATTTTCTAGCACTAAACCCTCGCACCAATTATGGTGTTTGTTGTAGAAGATCAATGATATTAGTGGCGGAGGAAGACAACCTATACTATTAATAAAGAGAAGAGGGGGGAATATTCCCTCCAGATTCTGGCCCCCTTTTTCTTTTTCCAAACATTACCATCCCCAAATAAAACAATTCCCCACTATTGTAACTACTTGGGCTGTTTATCAAAGTGAACCCACGTTTTTTACGCGTGTAACGCGTGCAGCCCCCTAGTATTAAATAAAGTGAACTATGTGTTAATATTAGACTGAAAAACTACAGGGAGACATAAGGCATTAGGAATAATCCCAAGCAGTTTTGCCAAACCCCATGGGGGATGTTAGAGAGGTTTACTCTCACGGTATTTAGGAGGGATATATCCAATATTGGAATGTGCCCATTGGACTCATTGGAGGCTTGGAGACCTCAGGCTGCAGGTTGAAGATAACTAAGAAATTTATGGAGGGGTTTCCTGATTTCATGATATTGTGTCTATAAATGATGTCTCTGTTCATATGCCTATCACCATTCAGTAACAAAACATGGATGCAGGTAAATCCTTATTACAACTTTGAGGATGTTATTGATTCAGACGAGGAACTGGACTTGGAAGCAATGGTGTCAGCACCTGAAGTGTCACCTTCATCAGTTTAAATACAAAATCTATTTGGTCATGTTGTAATCCATATGCATGCCCCTACTTTTTGATATTCCATTACATGTTTTAATATTTATTGCGCCAAAATTATCTTGCAAACTGCCCTCTTCTTCAAATGTAGACTTTGTAATTGAGTCTCATTAAGGGCAGTGTACAGTAAAATATGTGTAAAATCTTTATTGAATGTACTTCATAAAAGTAGATCTTTTGGTTATCTTATTAGAAGGAACATCTTTTCTGGGGAATTGTCTCAGCTTTTTGTCGTATTGGGATAACCTTGTTTCTCACGAGTTAGCTAGACGGTCCCCCATAAAATAATTTGCTGGTCCATAAGAGTAATTCTCAAAAATGTTCTGTTGGAACCCGTTTGTGAGCGCACTCAGTCTGCAGTATAATTCATTCGGGGTCCTTTAGCTGATCGTTGCGTCTTGTTTCGGTAAATAGACAACCGTTGGTGGTGACGTCGTCTGTTCAGGCGGTGATGTTGCCAATGAAATCAACGCCCTTATCAATGTAGCTTTTGAAGAAGAGGTGGCCACATATTAAATCGGGGATCTTTTATCTGTCCTCAAATAGTCTAACTGAGAAAGTTTTTTGGAGAGGGCAATATTTTGAGAACAATGCCAATGATGCAATCAAAATTTTGTAAAAGAGGTCAAACCACTAACTGGGTTCGGAACTATTGGTCAAACCGGTTCTATATATATATATCAATAACTAGATATTTAAATATAAACGTCACAAACAGGAAAGCAATTCTTGGAAATTAAGAAATTATAAAAGCAAAAATGAAGGGGAAAAATTACCAAATATCGTCCAATCAAAACTATAATTAGAAGGAAGATTGAAAATCTCTTAGAATTTTTTTTCTTTTTTTATTTGTTTAAAAGATTTTTTTTGGGTAAATTACACTTACCTCCCTTGAGGTTTTTGAAATAACACTTTTCCCCCTTGAGATTTGTGTATGAGTCAAAATAATACTCTTTCGTTGAAGTTTCCATCAAAACAGTAGTGATAGTTAGTAAAATAATTTGAACTGGACAAGATTATCCCTTCATAAAAATGAGAACAAAAATTTTAATGGCCTAAGGCATAACTATCATTTAACTTAAATGGGGGTAATCTTGTTCAGTTCAAATTATTTTACTAACTATTACTACTGTTTTGAAGGAAACTTCAATGAAAGAGTGTTATTTTGACCCATACACAAATCTCAAGGGGGGAAAGTGTTATTTCAGAAACCTCAAGGGAGGTAAGTGTAATTATAGCATACCTCTAGGGAGGTAAGTGTAATTTACCCTTCTTTTTTTTTTTATAAATCCCATTTCTTTTTTTAACCACTTTGACTATTTTATCGTTTTGCTTTTTAAATTCCAAAAATTTTCAAATCTTGTATAATAAAAAGGGAAATTTACACGTACACCCCCTGAGGTTTGGGAAAGTGTCACGGACATCCCCTGTGGTTCAAAAGTGATCACTTACTACCCCAGTCGTTTTGAAAAGCGTCGCCTACACCCCCTACCGTTACTTTGCACACTAACGCCGTTTGGTTTTTTTTTAAAATGGCAGAAATGCCCCTCTTTTCGTTCTTTCTCCGGGATTGAAGATGACTCCACCAAAAAAAACCCTAATCTCCAATCTCTCCTTCGTACCAGTAGCACTTCCTTCGTACCTAATACCTCGGATCACTCTCACTTCAATCCCATAATACCTGCTCAGCTCCGATGCAAGATTTCCCCCTTCAAGCTTCTGATGAACACACTGTCCAGCGAAGCACCTGTCTTCACCACGGAGGAAGATGATGTTTACTCCGAATTCTTCAGGATTTCCGAGCTCTTCCGATCTGCTTTCGCCAAAAAGATGCAGAAGTTTCGGGGGGATGTGGCGGTTTTAGATCCGAACGCGCTTGCTATTGTTCTTCAGCGGGAGGTTGTTCCTCCGGTGGAGACTGGGGTTTCCTCTCTCGTTAGAGGCACATCATCTTCCTCCGCAGTGAAAGAGGAAGGGCAAACAATCGAAGCACGAGAAGCTCTTTCCCCTTGTTAGTGAAACAAAGAGCTGAAAACGCCTATTTCATAATACCCTTCAGAATTCGACCCTTTTTGGGAATGCAACGAGGAGCAACTCCAGCTCGTGCTGTCGCACAACGTCCGCTGTTGGTAGCTGTGGAATTTCCGAATGTTGGAAAGCTCCGCCGATTTGGGGTGGTGGGGACAATTTGATTCACTCAAGCCATGGATTGAAGACGATCAAATTGAAGACGAGGAAGACATAGCACCGACTAGTAATCTTAATCTCTAAAGAGCAACGATCAAATTGAAGACGAGGAAGATCTCTCTGTCACAACCATTTTAAGGACTTCTCAAAACAAAGGGATTGAAGAACCCTAAATCTTGGGTTCCAAAGAAAAATTATTGATTTTAGGAAACTGCTTGGAAGTTGCTTAATCATTTACAATCTCTTAATTAGAGAAAGGGAGAGATTTCATCTACCGGCTTTGTATCCCAAAAGAAAATCCCACAAATCAAAGAAAGGGAGAGATTTTATCTACCGGCTTTGTATCCCATTTCACACAGATATTAATGTTGTACTTGATTACTTTGTAGTGTTTGAATGGAGGTAATTACTGCTACTGTGTAAGCTCTTTGTCAATCCCTGAATCGTGACTCAATGAAACGCAGAGAAGCCGTCTTGACAAATCTGTTTTGTAGTCTACGGTCTTCGGCATAGATAAGGAGAAAAGTGTAGTTCGTCGGGTAAGAGACAGAGCAAGGAATCCAACAGCAACGTCCAAGCGATGGTTTTGATGGAGTAAATCTGCTGCTGATCTCTCTCTTGCCGAGGGAGAAAGAGACGTGCTGTTCTTGGATCTTCCTCCTCATGATGCAATTGAAATCCCTGAATTTCACAGCCATTTTAATGATGCTGGGTCTTGCACTTTTGATGCTCCTATTCTCTGATTCCTCGAGTTCCCATCTCTTTCTTCTTCGGTTCCAATCCTTAGTGATCCCAATAGTGATCGTAAGATGGAAATTAAAGGAACTCCAGATCCTTTCAGGGACTTGGTGGGTGCTTTTAGGTGGGTTGTGCTCAGTTCAAGGAGAAGACCGGCTTCATTGCCTGCGGCGAAGAGGAGAACGAAGACGGGCATTTCTGCCATTTTGAAAAAAAACCAAACGGCGTTAGTGTGCAAAGTAACGGTAGGGGGTGTAGGCGACACTTTTCAAAACGACTGGGGTAGTAAGTGATCACTTTTGAACCACAGGGGGTGTCCGTGACACTTTCCCAAACCTGAGGGGGTGTACGTGTAAATTTCCCTAATAAAAAACATAGAAGAAGGAATGGAGGATGATTGAAAAAACCCTAAAAATATTTTTTTAACTTCTCATAATTTTTAAAGATATTTTTTTTCTAATTGAGCAAATCTTTAAAAAAAATCTTGAAATGAAAAATATAAATTAGTAATTTTAGATTATATTAGAAGGGAAAAAAATTTAGAACCCTACTAAATAAAAATAAGCCAAAGACTCTTAAATTTAATAATCTTATAGGACTTTGTGCTTAAAAAATAAAATCCTTTAAAAAAAAGTAACTAAATTTATCAAATAAACTACGTAGACTTCACCTTTTTTCCGAAATTCCAAAGCTTTTATTGTTTTTTTTTTCTGAAAAATTTCCCAATGTACAAAACGGTGAAAACAATAAATTAAACTATCTAATTAGTTCAATCGAATCGAAAACAAGTTTGTTAAATGATCGATCGGATAGACAGCTCAAGGTGGACCTTTAATTCTTCGACAAATGATCAGTGATTGGAACCCGAGGGAAAATGTTGAATAGCATTGGCCCATGAACTCAAGTTAACTAGAAAACTGAACCATCTTGAGAAACAACCGGAGAGTGAAACACATCTCACGGGGCCTCTCCACAACCTCTCTCCTTAAAACACGCCCAAGACGTCCATATCAACTAAAAGAAACCACAAACAGACTTGGTCGTTCACCATGAATTTCATCCTCTCTTCTCATTGACCTTCCACAAATCATTCTCTTTTCTTTTTCCATCTTCTTCAATCAAACTTCCCACTTGCTTCTGATTCGTTTTGGTTTAGTTGGTGACAGATAGCATCGTCAATGATCATATATATGGTTTTCATCTATAGCTCGAATTAATGTCTAATTTTATTATACCTGTTGTTTTTGGCAAATGTAACATGACTTCTCTTTCCTTTCCTCTTCCGTCTCCTTTGGCTCATAGGATTTGAATCGACAGTCTTCACGAGCCAGCTTGATTGGAAAAGCGAAATTCATTAAAATATGATGCTTTTTCGATCTGGGTACGAGCTGAAATCAGCAAAAGAGAGCTGGAGATGATGCCTTACGACTTGGGTACCAGCCGGAAGAAGTCACCGGTGCATGTCTTTCTTTGAAATTCGCTGAAGAAATCCAAAGGTACTTATGCATGATGTTTTTGAGTTTAAGAGATGCTAAACATAAAGCAATATAAAATAAAATAAAATGTGAGATGGCATGGTAATTCCATGGCATCGCCCGTGCTAAAAGCTATAGAATTAATGCACAGACAGAAGAGAAACTCGTTTATGGATTCACCTGATTAGGTTAAAAACAATTTAATTTGCTCCTTAAATGAACAAATAATTTAAAGAGAGAAGTCACTAAAAGTTTGAATTTGCTTTAGTTTCAAAAAATTCTTCTTTAGTGTCAATCCATTGATCAATCAGAGAAGGAAGAAAGGCAAGGTTACTATCCAATACATTGAGTTGAGGGATTAAGAAAAATCATATTTGAAGGGAGAAGATGCAAGAAATGGCATCGAGCAATCCATCGAAGAAGGCCATACGGAGCCCCAGATCTCAGAATAACCGTGGGTCGGGGTCGACGGGGCAGACGGTGAAGTTCGCGAGACGAACATCAAGCGGGCGTTACATCGACCTCTCAAGGGAAGATCTGGACATGTCGGGAGAGATATCGGGAGACTACATGAACTACACGGTGCACATTCCTCCGACGCCCGATAACCAGCCAATGGACACGTCGGTTGCAGCCAAGGCGGAGGAGCAATACGTCTCCAACTCTCTGTTCACTGGCGGATTCAACAGTGTGACTCGCGCACACCTTATGGACAAAGTGATCGAGTCGGAGGTGAGCCACCCCCAGATGGCCGGAGCCAAGGGTTCGGCATGTTCCATGCCTGCCTGTGATGGGAAGGTCATGAGGGACGAGCGAGGACACGATATCATCCCTTGTGAGTGCAGGTACGTGCACACACCATAACAAGGCCTGTTTCGAAAATGGAGGGCCAACCTCATGGCCCTTTGTTCCTACAAAAATAGAGTTTGTGTGCGTGTGTGTGTGTGTGTGTGTTGGTCCAAATGGAACCTAATGGTTATAACAGACTGTGTGGTTTATATTGCGCGGGTGCCACGTAGGCATTCCGTTGGGATATATAGTTATAAATTTTTTAACGGATCCTACAACTGCCTCTCGTGTCTTTTTTTTTTTTATTTTTTATTTTCATACGTTGGACATACTAAAAGCAGATGAGTTTCAAATTGGAAATGTGGTGTGCAGGTTCAAAATATGCAGGGACTGCTACCTAGATGCCCAAAAAGAAGCGGGTCTATGCCCTGGGTGTAAAGAACCATACAAGATGGGAGACTACGACGACGACGTGCCGGATTTTTCTGGTGGAGCACTGCCATTGCCAGCTCCTATGGACGATGCACGGATGGATCGTCGGATGTCGGTGATGAAGAGAAACCAAACAGGAGAATTTGATCACAATAGGTGGTTGTTTGAGACCAAGGGAACTTACGGCTATGGTAATGCTTATTGGCCTGAAGATGAGACTTACGATGAGGATGGTGATGAAGGGCTCCAGGGGGGAATGGTGGAAACAATGGACAAGCCCTGGAAGCCCCTCAGTCGAAAGTTGCCGATCCCCGCAGCCATTATCAGCCCTTACAGGTACACCACTAAACCAAACCAAACCTTGTTCATTGCAATACGTACGTAGTGCATTTCATGCATTAGAGACGAACAGAAAGCTATATAGATAGATATATGCACATGATGCGTCCGTCTCGCAAGCCCCAAAGAAAATCATGGAAAACCATATTAATTGGTGCAGAATGTTGGTCGCGGTCCGGCTGGTTGTGCTGGGCTTCTTCTTGTCATGGCGTGTTAGACATCCCAACGACGACGCCGTGTGGCTCTGGGCAATGTCCATCGTCTGTGAGATATGGTTCGCCTTCTCTTGGATTTTAGACCAAGTTCCCAAGCTTTGTCCAATCAATCGATCCACCGATCTAGTCGCCTTGCGGGACAAATTCGACATGCCATCTCCGTCCAATCCCACCGGAAGATCTGACCTCCCGGGGGTTGACTTGTTTGTGTCCACTGCCGACCCAGAAAAGGAGCCTCCACTCGTCACTGCCAACACCATCCTATCCATTCTGGCCGTTGATTATCCCGTCGAGAAGCTCGCTTGCTACGTATCGGACGACGGAGGGGCGCTGCTCACCTTCGAGGCCATGGCCGAGGCGGCCAGCTTCGCCGATCTGTGGGTGCCGTTTTGCAGGAAACACAATATCGAACCTCGGAATCCAGATAGCTACTTCAGCATCAAGGCGGACCCCACCAAGAACAAGAGCAGGATTGACTTCGTGAAGGACAGGAGGAAGATCAAGAGGGAGTACGACGAGTTCAAGGTGCGGATCAACGGCTTGCCGGATTCCATCAGGAGGAGGTCAGATGCATTCAACGCTAGGGAGGAGATGAAGATGCTGAAGCACATCAGGGAGAGTGGGGGCGATCCACTGGAACCTTTGAAGGTCCAGAAGGCCACGTGGATGGCTGATGGGACCCACTGGCCGGGAACCTGGACCGTTCCTTTCCATGATCATGCAAGGAGTGACCATGCAGGAATTCTTCAGGTGATGCTTAAACCCCCAAGCTGTGACCCTCTAATTGGCACTACCGACGACAAGATCATAGACTTCACTGACGTCGACATTCGGCTGCCAATGTTCGTTTACGTCTCACGAGAGAAGCGGCCGGGTTACGATCACAACAAGAAGGCGGGTGCCATGAATGCGCTTGTGCGAGCCTCGGCAATACTGTCGAATGGCCCGTTCATTCTGAATCTGGACTGCGACCACTACATCTACAACTGCAAAGCCATTAGGGAAGGAATGTGCTTCATGATGGACAGAGGAGGCGAAAACATCTGCTACATCCAGTTCCCCCAGAGGTTCGAGGGCATCGATCCCTCCGATCGATACGCCAATCACAACACCGTCTTCTTCGACGGCAACATGCGTGCGCTGGACGGTGTACAGGTACTTACAAAATTATTATTATTTTTTTTTTTGGCTTTCTTTTCGTTAATTCCGTGAAGAATGAAAACAAGGAGAATCGAATCCTCTCTGACCAGAATATCAATACATGGTGACTAAAACACAGGGACCAGTTTACGTGGGGACGGGCTGCATGTTCAGACGGTTTGCACTCTATGGCTTCGATCCACCCCAGCCCGATAAGATTACACTTAAGGCTCCAGAATCGGATACGCACACCCTGAGAGCCACCGATTTTGACCCAGAGCTTGATATGAATCTGCTACCCAAACGCTTTGGCAACTCTACAATGCTGGCAGAGTCGATACCCATTGCAGAATTCCAAGGCCGGCCGCTTGCGGATCACCCGGCCGTGAAGTACGGGCGGCCTCCTGGTGCTCTCAGGGTCCCTCGTGAGCCACTTGATGCCACATCTGTCGCCGAGGCTGTCTCTGTGATCTCCTGTTGGTACGTTCGATTTTTGAATGAATCATCTCTGATGGATTAATGATATATCAATGACAAATTGAAACTTGACAGGTACGAGGACAAGACCGAGTGGGGAGATCGAGTGGGTTGGATCTATGGCTCCGTCACTGAGGACGTCGTGACGGGCTATCGCATGCACAACCGTGGCTGGAATTCCGTCTACTGTGTCACCAAGCGTGACGCCTTCCGGGGTTCCGCCCCTATCAATCTCACCGACAGACTCCATCAGGTTCTTCGATGGGCCACTGGCTCCGTCGAGATCTTCTTCTCCCGTAACAATGCAATGCTTGGCTCCTCTCGCCTCAAGCTCCTGCAGCGTCTGGCTTACCTCAACGTCGGCATTTATCCCTTCACCTCCATGTTCCTCATCGTCTACTGCTTCCTCCCTGCCTTGTCTCTCTTCTCCGGCCAGTTCATTGTTAAGACCTTAAATGTCAGTTTCCTCATCTACCTCCTCATTATAACCGTCTGTCTCATCTCACTTGCCATCTTGGAAGTGAAGTGGTCTGGTATTGGACTGGAAGAATGGTGGAGGAACGAGCAGTTCTGGCTTATCTCCGGCACCAGCTCTCACTTTGCGGCTGTGGTGCAAGGCCTGTTGAAAGTCATTGCAGGGATTGAGATCTCTTTCACCTTGACATCCAAGTCCGGGGGAGAGGACAATGATGATATGTATGCGGATTTATACTTGGTGAAGTGGACATCGCTGATGATCCCACCCATTGTGATCGCCATGGTAAACATAATCGCAATAGCTGTTGCATTTGCAAGGACAATATACAGCTCCGTCGCTCAATGGAGTAAGTTCATGGGAGGAGCGTTCTTTAGCTTCTGGGTTTTGGCTCATCTATATCCCTTCGCCAAGGGGTTGATGGGGAGGAGAGGGAAGACGCCTACAATAGTGTTCGTCTGGTCAGGACTCATAGCAATAACATTATCATTGTTATGGGTAGCCATTAGCCCACCAAGGGGGAGCTCCGGACAACTTGCAGGAGGAGGAGGAGGAGGAGGGGGTTTTCAGTTCCCATGAGAGTGGATATATGAAATGAGCTTCTTTATTTTGAGACACTGTGTTACGATGATTTGGTGCCAGAGAGTTCTAGGGACATATATAGAACTATTCAGAGCTTAGAGTAATGGGAGACTGAAAATGATTTTTGGCTTAAACTCTTTTTACTTCTCTGATGGTCAGAAGACGGATTTCAAAGATTGGAAGGTAGGGATGACAGTTTTTCATTTTTTTTTTCTTTTTGACGTATGAAACTGTTAGGGTATCTGTTTGCTTGCTGCTGATGACTGGGTGAATTACACAAAAAAGCCTGCGAATGACATATTAAATGTATATGTACTTCAGAGATTCAAATCATTCTGCAGACTGCTCCTAATTTTAGCAGCATTGTAGCTCTAAATCAAATTACTTTTATAGGAATCGAATATATATATTCCTTTTGATGATCTGGTCAGCAAAGTAGAATAAAGGAAAAATCTCCCTGGGAGCCAGGGCAGGAGTGTTTGTTAGACATGAGTCTGGCAGTTAACTACATGTAGTTTATGATTCATGCAATTCCTAGTTTTGGTTGTTTATCCGCTCAATATAACCCAAACAATCATGAGAAACTCGATTTTATCCGCTCTAAGGGTCACTTTTTCACAGGTATTTATAAAAACTTGCCACTGAGATCCCAAATTACAGAAAAATACCACTTTTTGCTGATATTTGTAAAAATATCCATCGAAATTAAATTATAAAATCATTTTTCAAAAATAATTAAATTTGAGTATCATTTTCTTGAAGCACAAGCTCATTATAGATAAGACTCAAGCTTATTACATGGGACACAAGTTCGTCTTACATGGGACACGAACGTATTTTGCTCGCGTCCCACGTGAGCTCAAGTGTGGTTTTTCTATAATAAAATAACACTATTTTTTAACTATTTTCTAGAAGTGACCCTTCAAGTTAATTATCGACAAAAAGTGACATTTTTGACCTTTTTCATAATTTTCCGATTTTTTTTCCTTATATATAATTCCCCAATTACTCTACAACAGTAAATCCTCTTGAGGAGCTCCCATATATAGGCCGCGTGACCACAATTTAACCAATTCAACCCTAGAATATGACAATCGGTTTCCTCTCTATCCAAAACCCTCAAACAATCACTCAGTCATAGCCTCACCTGATGCCACGCGTCCAAGATGAGAATGCTAATGACTTCAACATTTACAACGTTAGCAAGTGTGTTGCTTCGAAATTGGGCCAGTGTGGACACGTATCGATGTTGATGATGTGTCTCTACGCGAGCGTGCCAGTATCGTTTGATACAATGATTTCCGGTGGGGTCCTAACCCCGGGCACCTGTTCCGAATCTAAACCGGGGTCGGTTCAGTCGTATTGCAAGTCACCTGTAAAAAAACCGGTCAGGCGATAATATGAAAACTAGGGGTTCGGTCTTCGTTTGGGTTCTTGTAAGTGTTTGAAAGCGAAAGCAACTAATGGCACACAATTCCTTTATTATAAAATAGTCCGACGGCCGAAAGCGACAACAGATAATCCCCAAAAGGGAAACAAAAAGTAAAAAGAAAACTGACAGGGCTTGCAGGACTGGCCTGTCCTGGTCTTATAGCCGTAATCGGGTATAAGTGCAGGAGGAAGGGGCGGCTGCTAGCAAAGCCAATTCAAGGGGTTCACCTTGGATTGCTGTTTAACCGAAAATACACAAGTCACCTGGCTTGATCAGAGCGAGTCTCGGGACCGGCTGCTCGGGATTCTGTTAACACAGAACTGTGAGTCAGGGGCGGCCTCAACTTACCCTCCGGTGGCGGGATTCTGGTGTTGATCGGAGTAAAGAGGGGTCTAAGGTGTTACTGCAACTGGAAGCAGTGAGAGGAGTCCTAGTTTATCCTTCTGACTACAGTATAGGAGAGGGGATAAAGATCACAGATGATCAAAATAATATTATAACCGGTTTCGGTTGGATGGATTGTGTCCTCGAGCTCTTCGAAGTTGCGCCTTTTATAGCCGATCCTTGACGGTTGCTCAACGTCCTACTCTTGCACGATCTTCATGGCGGTTGGCCATCTTCAGTCTTCTGCTCCAGAAAGATAACCGCCCGGCCACGATCTTAAATAGGTTACTTTCGAATGACCGATGGCACGATCTTCTGATAGTTGTGAATGTGGTTTGTCGCATTGGCTTGCGTGGCTTTAACTGTTCTCTTGGTTTATGCGTATGCTGACATGGCTTGTCCAACTGTGCAAAGCCTACGTGTGTTGATGCTATGGCCTAAGTAAGCCACATAGGTACCACGTGGCCTTCTCTTATTTGTTGGTCTGTATAGGGTGTAAACATTGCCCCCTACTTACTTATTACGTCGTCATCGGCCGATGTGATGAGTAAGTATTTTGGGTTTTTCAAAATTTGTCCGTTGCTTGATATGAAAGATTTCGCCACTTTCCCACAATCGAAATGATGAGACCTGTCGGGCTTCATCTTCCAGCTTGCTTATAAAATACCGCAGCCGAAATTTTACTTTCCTTGTCTCTTTCAGCTATTGTCTTTTCTTCTTCCTTTTTCTTCAATGGCGGGCAATATCATACACTACACTTCTCCGGTCGAAGCTTTTGATGGCTCGTTATCTGTCAGTCCCTTCCTTTGTGCTCGTGATGCTCCTTTGGATGCCCCGACTGAAAAAGTGAGGGGTCCCTTACTTTTCACCGATGGAAGCAGTCTCAATCAATCTTCCCGTTTTTGGAGTTGGCCGACCGTTTATCCTGAATGGGTAGTGTGCGCACCTAAACCTGGCCTAGATCGCACACCGGGCGCATTTTCAGTGCGTGCCTCGGGATTTTCGGAGTCGCCACTGCCTGAGAGTGCAGGCAGACACGGTTTTGCCATAATCGGGTCTAAGTCTGGTCTGCGGCTTTTCAGAGTTCTAGCTAAGTCCTCGGTTACGATCCGGGGAAGTCCTAAAGACACCCCGGTCCGCCCCGTCGGTTTGACGGGTCCCTCGGGTCTCCCTGGTTTTTGAGTCAAGTTCACCCTTCCTAGACCAGCATGCTGCTTATTGGGTCTGGCGGGGCCCTTTGAAGGTGTGGGTCCCTTTTTACTTGAGTTTATCTTTTTATTTATTTAAGTGAAGTGGGTCGGACCCGGGTCCCGTTGGAAGACCCGTGGGCTGCCATGGTTGGGCCTTGGGCCCAGCTGGGTTATTGGGTAACCCATTTGGTTATCTTATTTATTTACATATTCCATGGGCTTAATGGGCTTGGATTCGGCCCATTAGCCAAGGGTCAAAGGGCCTGGGCCTGTTTATTGAAAACAGACCTGGTATGGGCCAGTCAAAAGTGGGCCTCTTAGGTGGGCCCAAGGTGATCTTGGTGGGCCCATCTGGGTCCACAGTCCATAAATGGGCTTAAAATAGCCCAAGAAGTCTAAAGGGTTGGTTCAGGCCGGTTCAAGTCCAACCGGGCCGGAAATTGAGTTTTTTTACATTATTTTTACATCTGCCCGTATTTTCTATACGGTCCACCCTTGCCCGTGAATAGAATCCGGTTTGGGCTTGCCCGTGAAGCAAACACGGTCCAGACTGGACCGTTCTGAGTTTACGGGCGTCTCCAATTTTGCATTTTGGCCGGCGATTCTTCCTGGGATCAGTTCCGTGGCTTCTTCAAGTGTTCCAGAGACCTTGGTTAAACTTCTGGGTTTCTTCAAAATGCTATATTGGCTTCATTAGGCTTCCAAAGCCATCTTTCTTCTTCTTTTATGTTCTTTGGATCTTGGGCTTCTTTCTCTCTTTTGTTTATCCAACCAACCGCATCCCTCATTCAAGAAAGAGGAGGAGATATTACAAAAATACATATGTCTTCAAAGGAACAAAATGAGTAGTTAAATTTGTTGATTAAAGTGTCATTTAGGTCCTTTCTTCCTCCTTTTTTTTTTATGATGATCATCCTCCTGAAGTTGGCCTCTCATATATTTCAAAAATAGCAATTGGGTTAGTGGTCACAAGAACAAAATATAAAAAAGAAACTTAAAGAGATTGAAATTGATAATGTTATATTGTAAAGTTTAACATACTTACAGTAAGATTCCCTTGTTGGTTCTGATTGAATTGGGCAGCGCTTCCGCGTCCTCCAGGAATTCTTAAAATGGTATGGAAAGGATTTGGTTAGGTTCCTCAATCCAAGAAGATGAAAGGTCAAAATTTAGGCAAGGTTTTGGGTGTTTGGGAATGGTTTTGGGACATAGGGGCAATTTGGGCATTAAAAAGGTTTAGGGTGGTGGAGTGGCGGCATGATGGCAGGGTTCGGCCGTGGAGTGCACCAGGAGGGAAAGGAGGAAGGCCAGAGGAGAGGGCTTGTTCCAAATGAGGGGGGTGGCCTCTCTATTTATAGGCAAAAATCCCGTGCCCGTATTTGAAGTACGGGCATGTCTTGCCCGTAATTCAAGTACGGGCGAAAAACGAATATTTGCAATTATCGCAGATTCGGCCGTACGGGACGCGTGTTCCGCCGTACAGCGACGCGTGTTTCCTTCTAGAAGCGTGCCCGTACTTTAAATACGGGCATGCCTTGCCCGTAATGCAAATACGGTCCCGCACGTTTTAAAAATGTGTGGATTTCAAACATTTATTCAATTTGGTTTTTTGCAAGATTTATATTCGATTTTATGATTATTTTATTATATAAACGAGATTCCTTTTATTAAAATATTACTAAACACTCTTATCTTATTTATTTTATTGGTTTAGTCCACTTTTGCTGCTTTTTTGCCACATGGGCAGTTTTTCTGAAACTTCAACTGCTCATAACTTCTTCATCCGGTGTCCGATTTCAACAAACTTAGTGTCGTTGGAATCAGCTCGGAACCACCTATCCATTGGGATCAAGTTTGGCAGCTGAATTGGGGTCGAGCAAAAAGTCAACTTTTTGCTTTCTGGAAGTTTGACCGGGCCATATTTTTCTCACCTGGACTCTGATTCCAGCAAATTCAGTTGCGTTGGAACCGTGTCGAAATGCTCTTTCCAATGATATGAAGTTTGATGGCCAAGTTTACTTGAATCAAAAAGTCAATTTTTGACCCCCTCAGGGTTTGACTTTTAATTTGACTTTTCACTTTTCTTTATTTTGGGGGTGCAAAAATCAGGTGCTAACAGGTAGCCTGGGTCAACAGAATGAGAGGGCGTTTTGCAATTATTTGGCGTAAAACTGGTATTTATGATATGATTCATTTTTCTTATCGCTCAATTCCTTTGAATCGCGAACTTCTCTGTGCCATGAGTTTATTCTAGAATGCACAGACCAATACTTTCAACTTCCCTTGCGGGCCGATGACCCCCACTGTCATGGATGTTTGCTTCATTACCGACTTCCTCGCGACTGGTCATGAGGTCCGGGTCGGTATAACAGATCTTAAGGAATACCAGCACTTACCTCTGGTAGAGGTAGGTGAGAAGGGAAAAGAGGCGCTAAAGAAAAGAAAGCAACCCCCAGCGAAGGAGAAAAAACCTTCTAAGAAGGCGGGATCCTCGTGGCAGAAAGGGATTGTTTTGTCAGGAAGTAAACCTCAATAGATGGATACGATCCGTACCTCTTATCGGTCCTATATCAAGGACTGCGCAAATTTCCAACCTCTAGATTACGAGGATGATGTGGAACACTTCTACTTCCTTCTTTACTTCTTCTGTAATTTCGTATTCTGCTCCAAAGCTCAAGCAGTTACCAGAGAATACTATTCACTGGTCAAGCTTATTCTGGGTGAATATGAAGTCGCCCTTGCTCTTTATTTTTTGTCGGTTTTATACCGTTCACTTCAAGAATTTGTTCATGGCACCCTTCAGAATCCTGGGGGGCCGTTGTGGTTTCTCCAATTTTGGGCTTACCACTATTGTCCTTCCAAGTTTTATACTCGGGTGCCGAACCCTCCTAATGTGCCTCCTGAGTTTGGTGGTTACGCCTGTTTGGTTGTGACTCCTGCTATCCTCTCTTTTTCCAAATGCTTTCGTTTCTTTTTTGGTCTTCATCATTTCCCCACTCCTCCTTTCGAAGTTTCTGCTAATGCTCCCGGTTTCCTTTCTATGGTGGACGACATAACTGATGCGCAGCATCTTATCTGGGCCAGCTTTCTGATAGCTCGAAATTTGAATTATGCTGTGAAGTCAATCAACAAGAAACCAGGATTCGAAGTCTACTTGCCGAATTGTGTAGGCCGGCAATTCCAATGTCAATAGAGGATCCCCTTGCTTGATATGGATGGTCTGTTTACCATTAATACCAGCTCCATTGAACTACCATCTGTCACTGCAATTGACGCTGCTCGAATGGAAGAGAATTATAGGGCAATTGCTATCGATTTTTGTCTTCCCTTTCTTCCTCCTCATGACAGTTGCCGCTCTGATTTTCATGTATGGTGGGGTTCTTTCTGGAGTGAAATTTGCTGCCATCCGACTGATTATTATCTTGAAAGATTGGGTCTGCTTGAGTCCTTGCATGCACCGATCCAAGAAGGTATATTCTCCTCTTCCTTGTTTCCGATTTATGCGATACTAATTCGGTTATTAAGCCGTCATCTTTCTTAAAACGGCTTTTGTAACTTCTGATGGTTCAACCATCATTTGGTAGTTCTTTGAGTTCGGCTACTCCGGCTACCTCTATAAGCCGTTGTTGCGCCGTTTGTAGTATAGCCGGACTTGAAGCGATCGGCTGCCCGTTCTTGTCATATCCACTAAATGAAATTGGTTTTACCCCTTCGTTATAAATGGATGCATGTGCGGCATTGGAATCTACGGCAAACGGCCGCTTGTCGGCTTTTACCTCTTCGATTTTGCCATCTTTCCAAAACAGCAACGATTGGTGTAAAGAAGATGGTACACATCCATTCGAATGGATCCAATCTCTTCCCAACAATGCGTTGTATCCGGCCGATGATTCAATCACGAAAAATGCCGTGAGAGATTGCCTCGCCCAACCGTTAGTTCAATTGGGAGGATTCCCCTAGTTCCTGTAATGCCTCCTGCAAAGTTAGTAATAGTGATTTCATAGTGAAATTTACTGCTGCCCCATTATCAATTAGAATTCTATTGATATGATCCCATTCATGTACGCCTTTATAAATAAAGGTTTCAGATGTTGAGTCATGGCTAAGGATGGTTTAGCAAAACATACCTCTTCAACTGGACCAATTTGGTCACCATCGGCCAGTTTCTGGTCTTTTTTCTCTTCCTCAAGGTGTTCCGGATCGATCACATACAAAACTACTGGGTCCTCTTCCTCATTGGTCTCTTCTAACCGTGGTAAATCCATGCTCGCCCCGAAAGTCATAGGTAAAGTAAGGACCATATGACAATCAAGTGGTATCGGGGGCATCTGGCCGAAACAAATTTCAACTATTGACGCATCAGCACTCAAAGGGGGCTGACCCAGTGATTCGCTGATCTCATCCTTCGGGGTTTCGAGCGTCAATTCCTTAGTTACTTTTACCGTAGAGGGAGTCGACATCCTGTTATATTCAGTTAACAACTGTTCAACTAGCAACTGTTCTCCTTCCCCTCCGGTGAAATTGTCCGTTAGATCATCGTCAGAAACCAGTCTTTCAGTTACTACATTGGAACTATGTTCGGGTACAGTATCTGGAGCAGCTGATGAACCGGGTAATGGGCTCCTCATGAGCTTTTGTGGTTTTGGGTGTGCCTTTTAGCGGTAAACCTAGATGACCAATACGGTTCGGAAGATCCAGTGCTCTGTTCCTGGTATCGTCTCTTAGCTTGCTGTCGCTGCTAATGTCACTTCTACGTTCTGGTCAATTCTGCGACATTTCCCTGCGCATAGAAAGGAAATTTAGGATGAGTCAATCTTTTCCAGTGACCATCTCGAATAATAGGGGGTTTTACCATCCTGGGCTTGACCCTGTTTACCATCATATATTATTCATGAGTCATATAGCCGCTTTCCCAAGCTGAGCTATATGTGGCTGCCGTCCTTGTCGGCGAGCCTACTTGTCTTCCAGAAGTTAAGTAGAGTTGCCTCTTGCCCCCCTGAGTATGATGTGTATCTTCATACTTTAGGGATTTTCCTTTATTATACTGAGTACGCTGGTATCCTGTTATCACTTTTTGCTTGCACTCCTGACAAAGGTGATCTGGTGATACTTCTATCTTCTCCGGAATCTTGCATGATGCATCCTTATTAAAGGAAGAATCCTCTGAGGATTTAGCAACCGTTTCCGGTCGCTTTCTGGTTGCAACTTGATTGGAAGATAATTCAGAAGAAGCCGAAGTCAATTTCTTTGTTATCATCTCGTTAAGATCTTGCTTTCTGTTTTCTTCCATGCTGGGTTGCGCCTGGACTTATGCCACCATTCACCCCAGATTTCACCTTTCCTTTCTTGACGCCATGATCGGCCTTGTGTGGGTGGATACTTCCAATAGTTTCTTGGTCGCAAGTTCACCTGGTTTTGAACCGGTTGTGTTCTTTTTCCCCATTTTTCCGACGAGGATCCATCCAAGTCAACTTTAACTGCTGGAGTGCGTTTCGGCAAGCCAATGGTAACCATATTTGCTGATACCTCTTTAAGGAATGGTTGTGTGTCAACCTACATCTTCCCTTTGTCTGCCTCCGCAAACTTCAAGAGTCCTTTTATCAATATTTTCCTGTATCACATTGCAAAACACAGTACATTCATTAGTTTCGTGAGTCTTCACTCCGTGCCATTTACAAGCTTTACCCTTGGCCACTACATTGGCCGGGATAAAAGGATGGTCTTTGGTTAGTCTGAAGAATCCCTGTTTTAGAAGGTATTCAAATATTTCGGCCGTCTTATTTATGTCAAAGGAATAATTTCAGCTAAAAGTATTTGTCTCTTTTGTCGCTTTTGTATCCTTGGTTTTTCGAATAAGAATCGAACAGGTAATTGATTGTTTTCCCACGACTCCGTACTCAAAGTTCGGGTCCCTGTAATAAGACCCGTAAGATGAGGCTTTCTTTTCGTTGTTTTCCTGTAACAGCCATTCATATTTGGCTGCTCTGGCCGACAACTCGAATAAGTCTTCGAACTGTTCACCTTTGAATTTCTTTTGAAGTTCAAAGTATAGTCCGTTTAAGGCTAAATTTGCAAATTCCGATTTTGGTAAAAGAATTCGGCATTTGTTTTTCATATATTTAAAGCGAGTGATATACTTATCGGCTGATTCCCCTGGTTGTTGTATTAACCGAGCAAGATCAACCATGTTACTTCGGGTTCCGTTCGATAAAATTGGAAGTGGAATTTCTCCTCCATCATTGCCCAATTTGTAACGGAATTAGCCGGTAATGTAATGTACCACGTAAAGGCCTGTCCGGTCAATGAATTTCCAAATAGTCTGAATCTGTGGAAGTCATTACCGGATGCCTCTCCACATTGAACTGTAAATCGGCCAATGTGTTCAATGGTAGACTGTTGACCTTCTCCTAAAAACAAAGTGAATTCAGGAATCTTGTATCCCCTAGGAAATTCAAATTGCTGGTCAATCCAGTCCGGGTAAGGTTTCCGATAAACTAGCCTAGTCATTCGTCGGTGATATTGATCTCCGATCATCTCTGGAATTACATTTTGAATGTAATTACGGTTTACGGCTATATTTCTTACCCCAATATCTTCTCTATGGTTTTCCTGTGCTTCCCTTTACCCCCTGGGCGTACCTCGATCGGAGGCACATTAGGAGGAATTGGGATACTAGGGGGTATTTCTCCCCTAACAGCAGCGGTATTGGCCGGTTCATTTCGGTCACTGCCACCCAAGTTCATGGGTAGTGGTTGCTCTGGGATATTTATCCTTTCATGAGCATTCGAACCAGCAGCCGATGTTTCGGCTCGCTCGGCCATCATAGCCGGTCTTGCCATTGTGGAGAAACCTTCCTGTAAAACCGCTAAGATTCTACCATTATCAGAATAAATTTTGTTAATACCCTGACCAAAGCCTGCCATTTGCTGGCTAAGACCTTGTATGGCCTGGATAAGTCGTTCATTAAGATCCGGCTGAGAACTCGAAGGTCCTTCTTCCGGGACTTCTGAATCATAAAGAGGATTTACCTGAGATTCGGCAGGTTTCTCTGGCGTTGCATTTTCAGCATGCCGAGTACTTCTTCTTACCGCCATTAGTGCTCTTTCAAAGACTAAGGGTCCCACTGGACGTGCCAAAAAGGGATGTTGCTCCAAAATTGGGCCGGTGTGGACACGTATCGATGTTGATAATGTGTTTCTACGCAGGCATGCCAGTATCGTTTGATACAATGATTTCGGGTCGGGTCCTAACCCCGGGCACCTGTTCCGAATCTAAACCGGGGTTGGTTCAGTCGTACTGCAAGTCACCTGTAATAAAACCAGTTAGGCGATAATATGAAAACTAGGGGTTCGGTCTTCGTTTAGGTTCTTGTAAGTGTTTGAAAGTGAAAGCAACTAATGGCACACAATTCCTTTATTATAAAATCGGCCGACGGCCAAAAGCGACAACAGATAATCCCCAAAAGGGAAACAAAAAGTAAAAAGAAAACTGACAGGGCTTGCAGGACCGGCTTGTCCTGGTCTTATAGCCGTAATCGGGTATAAGCGCAGAAGGAAGGGGGCGGCTGCTAGCAAAGCCAATTCAGGGGGTTCACCTTGGATTGCTGTTTAACCGAAAATACACAAGTCACCTGGCTTGATCAGAGCGAGTCTCGGGACCAGCTGCTCAGGATTCTGTTGACACAGAACTGTGAGTCAGGGGCGGCCTCAACTTACCCTCCGGTGGCGGGATTCTGGTGTTGATCGGAGTAAAGAGGGGTCTAAGGTGTCACTGCGACTGGAAGCAGTGAGAGAAGTCCTAGTTTATCCTTCTGACTACAGTATAGGAGAGGGGATAAAGATCACGGATGATCAAAATAATATTATAACCGGTTGCGGTTAGATGGATTGTGTCCTCGAGCTCTTCGAAGTTGCGCCTTTTATAGCCGATCCTTAACGGTTGCTCAACATCCTACTCTTGCACGATCTTCATGGCGGTTGGCCATCTTCAGTCTTCTGCTCCAGAAAGATAACCGCCCGGCCACGATCTTAAATAGGTTACTTTCGAACGACCAATGGCACGATCTTCTGATAGTTGTGAATGTGGTTTGTCGCATTGGCTTGCGTGGCTTTAACTGTTCTCTTGGTTTATGCGTATGCTGACGTGGCTTGTCCAACTGTACAAAGCCTACGTGTGTTGATGCTATGACCTAAGTAAGCCACATAAGTACCACGTGACCTTCTCTTATTCGTTGGTTTGTATAGGGTGTAAACACAGTGTTAACCTCTTCATCTTTGCCGGCTGCCTTTTTATTAAAAAAACTATTTTTTTTTCTTGAAACCTTCTCCCTTTCTTTCTCTTTGCATCCAAAACCCCATCTCCTCTCTCCATCCTCTCCACACCCTCTCTCTCTCTCTCTCTCTCTCTCTCTCTCTCTCTATCCTCTACAACCAAGTGCATTTGACATGGTAAACCTAATTTTTTTATGTGATTTAGCAGCTCTAATGCAGTCGACGATGTTTTGTAGAAACAGACCAACGTAAGTGAGGAGAAGATGGAAGATTAGACTAGCTACCTTCGTCTTCTCCAAAACCATCTGTCTGCCCACGCCTAAGAAAGAAATAACAGATTTCTGAAAGTATCGATAGAGACAGAGCCAGAGGATATCTTTGTAGGAAGAGAATGAAACGCATAGACGGAAAAAAACCCGAAACTCGAAAACATTTACAAAAAGAATAAGAAGAAGAAAAAAATAAATAAATTGTTTTAGGGAGAAAACGAGAGAGTCACCATATCAATCGTGTCTATTCTTTGTATGCGCACGGCGTAAGTGCGTAACCTTGTTACTGTTTTTCACTTAGAAATTCTACGAAAGGCAAGAGTGCACTGAGTTGAAAAGAACCAAAATTTCACAGTTCACATGTCTCTGTTTTCGTTGAATGGGCTATACTCAATTAGATTAGGAGATGATTATCTCCGCTTGTACGCCAATTTCAAACAGGATTCCGATCAAATTTATTGGAAACGTAGGGCAAATGGAAGCCAAAGCAGATATCGTGAAAGGAAAGGGACCGATTCACGCCCAAGTCAGATCGAACGGGTTTCTGGGTCTCTACCAAACGGAGCAAGCACCGGTCGACATGTAACCTTTTGGTAGTTTTCAGAGGTCAATCGCCGAAATCCGGAGACTCAGGCTGGAAATGGATGGCAATCTCAGAGGCTGTTACTGAAACGGATCGAACTGAGTATTGGATTTCTAGGCAATCTCTGACGAATGCAAGCTTCCAAGCTCATGTGGGTGGTACAGCCTTTGCTATCCGGGAGATGACCAGACAGAGCATCTCTCCGACAAGTGTTCGGGTCCAGAAGATGTGGAGAGAAAACGAGGGGGTAAGGGAGAAGGTTTTGAAAAAAAAAATAGTTTTTTTAATAAGAAGGCAGCTGTCAAACACGAAGACTTTAACACTGCTAACGTAAACGTTGAAGTCGTTAGCATTCTCATCTTGTACGCGTGGCGTCAGATGAGGCTATGTCTGAGTTATTGTCAGAGGGTTTTGGATAGATAGGAAATGATTGAGAATGCGAAGTGAAATAAGTTATCATGTTCAAGCAGAATCATTAAAAAAAAAACAAAAAATTCCTCAAACATCCCAACAGGCCGCATATGTACATGAGAAAAAATTCCTGATTTTTCTCATTCGCTTGAGTCAACCAAGGGAAGACATCCTAACATGATAAGCTAGACTCACGACTGAAAAAACACCCGTGCCGTCTTAAGAGCAAACCACAAAAAATACTGCCCTTTTCCAAGGCAGAAATTCTCTTCTCCTGTATCCCACTGCATATTTGGGTCTGTATTCGGATCTGGAGAAAAAGATTGTATACTCTTTGTAATCAATATCCATTAAGATAAGCAAATTTCATAAGGTAACAGGTAATCCAGATTAGTTCAAAGATTACTTTGAGTGCCAGTCAACCGATTGGAAGACTAGATATCACTAAAATTAACCAGAAATCCAATTGGCTGAAAGGTCCTGAATTCATGAAAGCAAGGCATATCAAGATATTTATTCTCAAGTAAGCTGCCCATTGAATAAAGAACATTATGATATAGGCAAATCAACAATAAAAGGAATCGCATATGGCTATAGCAAAATCTCATAACTACCAACTGTTTAATATTGTTTGGTCTAAACACATGACCTAAATTGTAAATAGAGACACAGCAACTTGAAGTGGCATGTCTTAAAGGCAGACAAGCCCTGATAAAAGTAAAATCTTCTGCAGCATGCTTGGACTGAACTTCAGGATTTTCTTTCCAGTAATTTTTACACTTTGCCAGTCTTCATAAAGCAATGGTTAGAATGACATCCCTTGGCATGATGAAGTTTCAAACCCTTTCACATCCTACAAATCTGATTGATCAAAAGGGACACGGACAAATAACTGGCCATGCAGGGTCACAACCGCAGATGTCTGATGTGGATCTATTCTGGAAGGTAAGGTGACAACCTGAAAACAGAAACCACTTATAACATGATATGTAATTGGACAAGTAACAACACATTCATCATGAAGAGTTAAAAGAAGGTCCTGGTAAAAAATGGCCCCATTCAACATTACTTAATCATTGTGAGATCCACAAAAACCAGGCCTATTCAGAAGCAACCAGAGTTGAGAAAAAGTCTAAGTGAAAAATAGTCCTCATCAAATGATACTACATTTCATATTCATTTTCCATATTAATGAAGTTTAATAACATTATCATCTTAATAAGTATTCTTGGTAACCCTGGATTTTAACAAAAAAGAAGAGAAAATTCTAGGGAAAGAACTTTCTACTGTTTGACAGGAAAGAGGATGGGATGGGAGAAGGATTGAGGAAGAAATTCAGTTAAACGATTTTCTTTTTGGAGACCAACCTAAGAAAGGTAGATATTTTGAAATAAAAGAAATTAAGGATAACATGGAGCCCTTCTTTCGGGAGATGAGCTATGGTGTTGCCTTCCTCACTATAAGGTCGCAATTGAACAGATCGAGCAAGTTCGGCGGATTTGATCGACTCTCGGTCGATGGTTCTATTTCTGCGCTTCGATAGATAGAGCTCAAGGCGATTTAGTCAGTGATCGGTTGACCTACCTCGAGCATTTGACAAAATCCGAAGTAGACCTGAAATGAGATGGCTCATTTTGAATTGGGAAAATACCCTTAAGTTGAACCAACTTAATTTGACATTGTCTCTAAGCTTCCTTTAGCACTGACAAACCTCACTAGAACCTATAAGATTTCACCAGATGGTAGTCAAAGATAACCAAAATGTGCCTCTCCTTTTTCTGTGTTTCTCGTCCAGACCAAATTGTTGAAATGAAATCTAAACTATTTTGTTTTGTTTTGTTTTATTTTCTACTTAAATCCAAGGTTCCAAATATAGCCATAACGTTGATTCTTTGCCGGATCCCTACATGGGCTATAAAGATAATTCTAATTTTTGTCAAGTGCTCTGCATGAAAGACACATACCTTTTTGAAGGGAGTGACACCCCAAGGATTGTCAGGCTGTTCAGGTTCACCAGATATAACAAGTCGACCTGCTGGATCTGACTGAACACGCACCTGATTTCATAAATGGAGAGAGAGAGAGACAGAGACAGAGATAGTCGTCAAAACAGCCACAATAAAAATGAATGTATTCATTTAATCTATTGCACATAAAACTTTACATTGTGGACTTCAGGTTTAGCAATGAAAAATGAGTTAAAAAAACAATATAAATTTTTGGTCATCGATTCAACATCTAAGGGATCTTTTGAGACAAATAGAGCCCCCAGAAGGTTTGTAAACACCAAGCATGTTAAACCTAATGCTTTCAACAAGACAATAACAAAGTGGGCATACACCAAAAATCCTATTATTGAGTTAAGTTTGCATGGCATATCACTGATGCTAGGATAGTGTAGTATGAACATGCTTAAAACTGGGCAGATTGAATTTCTGTGTCACAAAACTTTCAACCTAACAGATTTAATTACATCTAAGGGTGTTAATACCCATCCACGCCAACCCAACCCCATTTGAAACTAGGTCGATTTGCTGTCAGCTTGGAAATTGCAAGCTCAAATCATAATCATTATGTGGTCATAAAAGAGAGAGAAAAAAGAGTTGTTTCCAGGAAACCCCTTACCTCCTCACGAAGAAGCCCAGGAACTAAAGCATAAACCTCAAAACAATCTTTCTGCAAATATAATTTTCCAACACTTATCAAAACTCAAACTGACGAAACTTTTAGTAGGAGTATATTATTTTACACGTGCATGGTGACAGAAAAACTTACAGTTCTCTGAACATTGATTTTAACCCAGTCAGCAGCAGGTCCAACATCGGTAACCATAGCATCAACACTAGAAAAAATAAAGCCATTTTAGAACACATTCATGCTTAAGAATAATTTTACATTCTAGATCTTTTGAAATATCCAGTAGCACTAGCAATTGTGAACATATATTGCAAATGGGGATTGATTTTCATGGGACTTAAATCCTTCAAATTTTTTTTTCACAGCTAGAACTAAAATTATTTATACAAATTCATATAGAAATGTTACTATATTTATAGTTTCTGTTTTAGAATTTTGAGGCTTCTTACTGCTTTATTTACAAAAGTTAAAATTATTATACTAAATCATTTTCTTGATGTTGACTTTTTGAATTTAAAAAAAGTTATATTATAAAAGAATGTCAGAATCAGCTTTACTTAAGAAATTATTCAAAGTCATTTTAGTGTTTCTTACTGCCTTCAGGTCATTTATCTATGGACATTGGCCAGAACCCTTTTTACGTGTTTATGCATATATAGATGTTCTATTATGAATGTAATTAGAAGTGATGAATTTATCCACTTTTCTTTGCTATTAGAAGTCCAAAAAATTGGTTTTTTTTTTAAATCAAACATAACTCTCTCTTGTCTTTAATATTTGTTCTTCTCATTAGAACACTAAAAAAGGTAATGAATTTTGGGCATAGATTTATTTTAGAATCCTTAAGAAGACAAAAGGATTAAAAAAAAACCCTGTTCAGGTAAGGTTGATTTGGGTAAGTGAAACTGAGAAGGAACTTAACATGGTTATTTCTTTTATTAATGTAGATAATGAACTAAAATGACAAGAATTCTTTAACTTTAAGGAAAGAGCCAGGGGGGATTCTTTCCTTAACATTAAATGTTAATATCAACCTTAGCTTCATGATTTTATGTATCTATTTTTTTCCTTTATTTTTCCTTTTAAGGAAAGAGCTGGGAGGGAGTCACTAATCACTATGCCTCAGCAAAGACTGACATATATAATCCATATATAAGAATAACTTTCCCCCTTAGTTGTGTTACAAGGAGCAGAAAGGCTAGAAGAGAAACAGTGTTTATAGTAAAACATGATCCCAAGGAACTCATAAAGCACAGTTTATTTATGAATATGAGAATTCTCAACAGGGTATTCCAAAATCCACTGGTATCAAATATTAACAATAATTGTATGCCATCTAAGAAACAATGAGAATTCAAACACAGAAACCATAAGAGTGCAGTGGTCTTTACTGCGGCTTAGCTGCTTTATTATGTGCAGCTTTAACAGCACGCTCCTGGGTAGATGGTTTCTTACGCTTAAGCAAACCTGAGTAAATAAACCAAAACATAAATTGAGAAACAATGTAAGAATGCCAGGATTATAAATCAAACTAATGGTCTAGTGAGGCCATACCAACACTTTTAAGCTGTTTTTCTCGCTTTTGCGTAGAAATGGAATTCTTGTCCTACAAAAGACATATAGCTGGATCTATTGAAGTTCATGTGTGGTAAGTAAAAATAAATTTGAAAACAAAAAATAAGCGTAGGGGTTGGAAGGAGGGTGAGACAAAACATGGAACACAAGATACAGCACAAGATGGAATGACAAGTCAATAGGTTTTGCAGGTACCTTAATAATTGGATCACCAACCTCCCCATTACCAAGAAGACGCTGAGAATGCCAACCCTGCATGGCACGAGCAGCAGCATCCCTTCTTGCCCTACCTGATCCTGAACCTTGGTTTCCACCCACCTGCATAGAGAAATTTCATCAGGATTAAAAATGTGAGAACGAGAAAGAGCTCCACCATCAAGCCAGCAAATCAAAATAACTACAGCAGAAAATAGTTGACTGTGTATAGACTTGTTGAATGGGATTACAGATATATATCGGTGATAGCATATGCACTTTACTTGCTGGTGGTTTAGCAGATGTGATGACAAGATAGTGTTTTCCCTTCAATCAAATTGGGGAAAAATATTTTTTTTTTTCTTCAATCAGCCAGATCTTTGTTCATCTGATAGCTATGTGCTTCTTTGAGATTATGAATGTGTTTCTTTTTTATAATTTTTTTTTATCCTTCCTTTGTGATCCTTCTGTTGATGCCATTCCATTTTTTTCTTTTCTTTTTTTTCTCACAGTGTGGAGAAAATATAGTAAAAGCACCCATTCCACACCTAACACCTTCAGATGTTAACATCTAAATGATCTAAATATCCCCTGCTTGTATGTAACCAAAAAGAAAAGAAAAAAAACCTATATGTATACTTTTTAATACTTAAATGTCTTAAGTTTCATTATTAATTCTTTCTATACGCGCGCCGCCCCCCCCCCCCCCCCCCCCCCCCCCCCCCACCCAAATTATTTGAATAAACATTTGGATAAAGAATTGTTAATACTTACATGTCTAAATTGTTTTTCAACTGCACTAAAAAAACTTATTTCAATTCATTTCAAGACATTATTTTAAACTCTTAATAATGTTAGGGGCATTTCAGCCACAATGTCATGTGTCCT
The DNA here is from genome assembly GCA_947561395.2 of Buxus sempervirens. Taxonomy (NCBI): domain Eukaryota; kingdom Viridiplantae; phylum Streptophyta; class Magnoliopsida; order Buxales; family Buxaceae; genus Buxus; species Buxus sempervirens. The sequence goes on along the minus strand of OX387184.1, from coordinate 445,750 downwards.
AATCTTTATAATTTGATTTTCATGGTTTAGGAGTCAGCTGATGGAATTTTTTTTTTTTTTTTGGGTTAATATATTTATTTTTCGGATTCTTGAAAGATATCTTCCATGTATTTTATTATGCTATGACCTCTAAATAATGGTTGATATCATACTTTTATCTATTTTTTTCTTTTCTAGTTTGTGATTATAGTGGACTTCATATTATGAGCATGGCACATCGCAATACTGGTTACAGCTTGCATCCACTCAGACTGGGGATAAGCCTAAGCCAGTTATTTTCATATCCCATCCATAGACCCATAGGCCCAGAGCACTGTTCCCCATTTATTTGATTATATCCATTTCTCTTCTCTCCAACAATACCATTTTCAGATTCCCGCTTATAAAGATATCTTTCCTGTCAAAAATTCTTTACATTTGATGACTTATTTCTTCCCGTAATTGTTTGTTAATGTTTTCTTCTAACCCTGCTTGAGATGCATAGACATTCATGTCCTAAAACTAGCTGTCATTAACCTATTGTTAGTTCTTCTAACACCAAATATCGTCATTCAAGCTTTTATCTACCATGATTCCTATATTATTTCTATTGTTACACTTATAGACAATTTCTTCAGCAATAAAAGCAACCCAACCTCTTCAGTAATCTGAAAGCAATCCAAACTGCATTTGCCTTTTAGGTGGTATTTTTTAAGACACTACCAAACAAGGCATCTATATTTTCTCCGCTTGTATAACAGCTTATAGCCAGCTACATATTCTGGTCTACAAAACTACATACATACGCACGTACATTTTTACAGAAGTCTGTATATAGGGACCAACACTTGCACGTTAGAAGCTCAGAGTTGCCAATCATAAATATAATTATCCATTGAAAGGGTCAACCCAAACCCACAAATAACATCAGGTTGGGTTGGCAGGTTTTTAGTGCAAACCCATCAGCTTGATTTATATTTGGATGTGCTTTGGTTGATTGCATTATGACCTATTGCCACCTCCATCAAAAACCACAAGAATAAAGCTATCCATGCTGGCCAGAAGAAAGACTGATATTGAAATAAATACATCAAGACAAAAAAGAATAATGTAAATTATCCAACACAATCCAACTTCAAGAATGATAATACAAAATTACCTGATTTTCAACACTCATAGATTCTGGGAGTGAACCAAGAGGTACACAAAGCTCAGCTCCATGCACTTTATGCCTCTCATATTCAAGGAGTGCCTAAAACAGGGGGAAAAAAGATTTCCAAGAAATTATACAAGATTAAGACATGTACACTTTGGAAACAAACCACCAATATCCATATATAATCCGGTTGAAATTTAGATGAGGCCATTTTTTATACTTTTTGAAATAAAATCCTACAAATTCATAATGGCTGACTTAGGAACATATGTAATGCTGGTTAAGCTATACAACAGTTGCAAGGTTAGAATGAGTCAAGGTGTGAATTGACAAACAAAAGGTAAGAAGGAATTTTACAAAATGATAAACCTCAATTCAAAATGGAAAAATGATGTGGCAACCTAAGCATCACCTTCTCATAAAAACAGCGGAATGACCATGAGACTGTGGTGCAAGTCCTGCAATTAGGAAAAGAAAAAAAAAAGTAGAAGCAATTTAAACCAAAGACCCTGAGATATTGTCACTTTTCTTAAGAAAAAGAAACAGAACCAATTATAAACTGTAACAATATGTCCATTTTATTTCTTCTAACTGGGGTTTTCCTTTCCAATTTCTTTCATCTCAAGGGTCTGTGGGTTGAACAACATCAGTTGTAGCATCATAGAAAGAGTTCAAAGCATTGAACTTTTCCCAGCGTAAAATTTCTCACAATGCAAAAATAACCCAAATTTCAGTGTTAATGGATTAAAGTACATGTCATAGTCAGTTTTATAGAAAAAAAGATCCTTCAAACCCAGGTTATAAACTCAAAAAAAAAATAGGAGAGCTACTGTCTCCAGGGATTCATATATGGAAGCTAGGAAACAACCACAAGATGTCACTAAAATGTTGTTATTTACTTTGGAGGTTTGAAAGATTCTCCAACTTGCCGCCACAACTTGTTTGAGGTCACCTACAGGTACCCAAAAAATAAAACATATTAGTAATGCCTCAGTCTCATCATCACTTTAAAGCATTCAAAGCGCTATAAAATAATTGTTGAGTACTCAATGAAACTGATTGAATCCTCAAGCTCCAATTATATGGATTGTTCAAGATGATTTACTTGTCTTCTTTTATTGGTTGGTAAGGATGTTTAATCTTGACAGAATGCATTTCCAAGTCTCAATGAGATAAGTAAGCTAGAGATTCTCAGTTTAGAACTCACACCAATAAATAATATTATAACAGTATTAGCTGAGTTAACAAATTGCACTTCCAGATATTAAGGCTGTATTTGGAGCCTTGGATTTGGAGAGAAAGAAAAGAAAGCTAAAAAGGAAAAGAAAAGAAAAATACTGATTTTCCTTTCTTTTCCGATGTTTGGAAGAGATGAAAAATGAGAAGAAAAGAAAATATATCTTAGTAAGATGAGGAGTTGGGTAGTGGGCGAGTGAGAGTGGGCGGGTGTTGGTAAAGTTGGTGGGGTGGCAGCAATAGCAGCGGCAATGATGGTAGTGGTGGGCAGTGGTGGTGGGCGGCAGTGGGTGGTGGTGGTGGTGGGTTTTGGTGGGCAGTAGTGGTTGGCGATGGTGGGTGGTGGTTGGCCGTGGTGGCAAACGGTGGTGGTGGTGGTGCAGGGTGGCGTGGCAGGCGGCAATGGGTGGTGGTGGTGGCGGGTGTTGTTGGACAGTGGTGGTGGCTAATGGTGGTAGGTGGTGGTTGGCGATGGTGGATGGTGGTGGTGGTGGTGCCAGGTGGCAGTGGTCGACGGTGATGGATGGTCGGTGGTCATTAGCGGTGATGGGTGGCGGTGGTGGTTGTGGGAGGTGGTGGCAAATAATGGTGGTGGTCGAAGGTGGTGGCTGACGATGGTGGGTGGTGGTGATGGTGGGTAGTGGTAGTAGTGGATAGTGCGAGTGGTGGGGTGATATGAATAGTGATAAGTGATGGTGAATTTTCTTTTCTTTCAAAATTCCTACTTTTTTCGAGAGAATTTTTTATATTGGAGAGAAAGAAGGAAAGAAAATTTGGAGAAAAAATCCCATTTTTCTTCATTTAAACCAAACAAGAGCAAAGAAAATTTTAGCATTTTCTTTTCTTTTCTCTCCAAATCCAGGGTTCCAAACACAGCCTAAATGCTTTTAAGATTCTATTCATAGATGTCTCAACCGTGAGGTTCCAGGTTATGACTCCTCTAATTACCAAAAACAACTGCATGATTTACCAGAGCACACAAACACGTTATTTTGCATGACAAAAAAAAAATTTTAATGAGGGAGCCATAAGAGAATTTCCTTTGATGCCTCTAGTACTTCATTGCAATATACACATCAACAGAATCCTTGTTTTAATTTGACTTGAAAAGTATATTTGCATTTGATGCCTCTAGTATTTCATTGCAATATATCATATCAACAGATTCCTTGTTTTAATTTTACTTGAAAAGTACATTATTAGTCTCTATCTTTGAAAACTTTTCTTTAGGTTGATAATCCACAAGTTGACTAATTCCATAACGCATTGGAATGACTAATGACACATGTTCAATTAGTAAAGCTTGAAAAACCCACAAAAGACGGGGCAAACGATAATAACACAAGATAACAACATGATTACCTGGTCGTAGCCACCCAATTTGGTCACAGCTCTCCATAACCTGAATCCCGCCAGGGCCGCCATAAGCAGAAAAACTAGCCATATTTTAGATGTTTCAAGACAAATAAAGTTTACAAGCATGAAAACAGCATTCATTCGAGACTTACTTAAGGCAATTTAGTCCCTCCCCGTAGAATTTTGGGGGCTTAAACTCCAAGCTCCTCTCCCTAAAGAATTTTTCAAGCTCCTTCATGAAGGCCGCTTGCTCTTCCTCTGTTCCTGATTCATTACCATCGACTGAAAGAAATGACTGGTTAGACCCCTCCATATTATCTGGATATTCTTCAGCTGGCATCTCCAGTTTTGACTCTGATACCTCAAAACCATTTTCTTTGTACATACCCAAGTCATTTCCTGTCACGTCATTCTTTAGTTGCTCCATATTTTTTTCTTCGATTTTCGCATCTGGAGACCTCACAGAAGCCACCACAGCTTCTGGCTGATTTGCTGGATCCACATCGTTGCCCTCACTCTTAACCTCAGGCTGTGCATTAGCACCGACATCCACACTACCATCAGCAGAAACTTCGTCAGCGTGTTCACTCAAGCACTGTTTACCACTAATATTAGGCTCCGCAGGCACACAAACTTTCTTATCTGCAGAGTCCTCCTGAGGCGATTGCTCAGTTTCATTGGTGTCCTGGACTTCCTCGGAGCGAAGCAAGTTTTCCTGTTCGAGCTCCGCATTAGGAGGATCCATATTGGAGACGTCCTGCTTGTCTTGTGCCACTTTCTCACTATCCTGCATCTCGCTCATCACGATGCAAGACACCAGCTAGTAATATAATGCTCTATATCTCCGTACAGGTATAACGATGCCAATAATATATGACTATCTATTGTACGAGTCTGCACCAAGAAACCCTAACCCTAATTATATTTATCTGAGTACGAAATCAAAAAGCAGAGGAAAACTATTTAAAACACCTATTTACGCAATTGAATGAGCCAAGAGCTACGAGGCTGAATGAATTGTGCCGTCTAACTAAGCATCTCAGTTTCTGAATTGGGCAATCAGGCTTCGGCTGCGTCCATTCAAATCGATGTTTCGCTTTGAAAAGAAAACTTCGCACAAGCATGCAAACAATACGGTTGGAGCTTTACCGTTTTAGCCTTCCTCACGGCGATAAGACGTGCCTCAGAGGGCTCCACAGACGCGAAGCCTGAGATGGAGCTTCAATGGCGTTCTGGAGTTTTGTGGCGATCTGACAAACAAATCCTTATCCGCGATGGAGAAATGGAAAGTTAAACGTTCTTTTATACGGAGGATTCTAAAATACGCCTAATGCGTGATAAACCTCATTGAAGCCGCTAACGCTAACAGAGCACACAAGCCAGAGACGACAGGCAGAAACAGAACAGAAACCACCTCGGGACGACTGGTTTGTGCAGAGTTTTGGTACGTGCCTCTTTCTCGCATGCGGAGTAGGACGTACGGTGGGTATCGCAGGGGCAGGCTTTAGAAGCCGGTAAGCCCAGAACAACTGTACAAGGCCTTCCTGCGTGATCGGGATTCGGTAAGTACAGATGTACTTACAGGAGAAGCCCAATTATGTATCTCGCCGCCTACAGAATTAAATAGATTTTGGTTTTGGGTAGATAGGCAACGGCACGGGCTGGGCCAGACGAAACGTATTACAGTAGTCTGCTTCGGGCTCCAAAGATGCAGGCCGAGCCGTGCCTTATTGCTTATACATAACTAGGACTCTCCGGTTTTCATTGCTTTCCAGAATCGAAGAGAAGCAAATCTTTCGATTTCTTTTCTTTTTTTTCCTTCTTTTCGGGAGCAGGTGGAATATATTAATCTTTAACAATTCTTACATGAGTGCACGTAGGGGTGCAACTAGGTTCGGTTCAGTCCGGGTTGATGTCAACCCAAGACCAAACATCAACCCGGACTGAACCGAAAATATACATAGTTAAACCGAACTGAATTGAAAACCGAACCAACTAAAGCGAAAATATATAAAAAAACCGAAACCCAAACCAAACTACATGAAAACTATTCGGTTTGGTTCGGGTTAGACCAATATATTCTTATCTTAAATAATGGTTTTTTTTGTAATATCCTTTAAGTTTAAAGATAAACTTTAAAAGTTTATCATATATTATATTATATATATATATATATGAATTCAGTTCGGTTCGGTTCGGTTTAGGAAAATAATGTATTCGGTTTGGTTTCGGTTTAACCGAACATGAAACCCAAAACCGAACCGACCTAGTTTGGTTCAGGGATTTTTGGACCGAAACCGAACCACTATAAAACCGAACCGAAGTCGGTTTGGGTCGGTTCGGGTTCGGTTTTAACCAGACCGAGTTGCACCCCTACTTTACAGTCCTTCTTGAGAACATCTACTAAAAAAATAGGTGCAGATTTCAACCAACAGCACGAATACTCTTCTATTGCAGAATAAGCTAATCTATCACTAGTTCTATTAGCTTCCCTGTAAGGTTGACAGATCTTGATTGATTCAGAATCTGAACACAACCCTATAAGTTCACATGCGATTTGCAAATTATATCATGAGGGTTAATTTATTTCTGTGGAATAAGGAAAGATTGATCATGTGTTACGTGCCTAATTGTTGCTCCAAAAGTTCGAAGGCTTATGGGGACTTCGTTAGTTAAGCACTTAACATCTACGACCGTAACATTTCACCATGCTTTCATAGCCAATGTCTACGGCGGCCCACTTTATCAACACTAACCCGGTGGTAGCCATTCCTTTTGGTAGCGTTACTCATTTATCAGTATTTAATGACTTAGCACCATGACCATACATAGTACCACCGCATTTTAATCTAGCTTATAGGTCACCCCCTCCAAGACTCAAACCTGGGATGTGGTGGTTAGCTTCGATACCATTTGTTATGTGTCTAACCGTTGCTCTAAAAGCCCCAAGGCTTATGAAGACTTGGTTGGTTAAGCACTTAATATTCAAGACTGTAACATCATGTAGCTCGAAACACTTTCTATTTCCACATGTTTTGCTTCAATTACTTTAGCCAAATTTAAGCCCTTTTAATATACCATTAACTTCAACTACAAGTTTGTTAGGAATGCTAATATAATTAGCAATTGATTTCATAAAACATTCATTGCTGTCTCGATAGATTACACCACAAGTTGTCAATCTAGGGCTATCTCTTGCTGCTCCATCCATATTAATCTTTATTCTCTGAAACTGGGGCCTTCCCCATTTGATGTATATCACTTTGTTCTGCCTCTTTCTACTCTTGCCTTGCCTTGCCTTGCCTTGTTAGTGATTATGTTCTTTGAGTCCTGCTGTAAAGAGTGAAATAAGGCATGTTGAGTAATTTTATAATACCTGAATTGAGATTTGGTTCATAGCCTTTATGGATAAGTATGGCTGTTGAATCCGAAAGAGCTTTTGCTTGCCTGCGCCTCCTAAAAAGCTTCTTTATAAAAGGTTCTTTGAGCTTGAGGTGTTTTATCCAAACAAAAAAAAACAAATAAATAAATAAGCAAAAGTCGTTAAAGTAGAGCCATTTTCATTTCCATTTGTAAGAGTGGACAGATTATGATTTTTGGTAGGTGTCCTCCGTTCTAAGAGAATCCCCTCTAAAGATTCCTTAAATAGTTAAAAGTGATCCACCTGCAAGGACAAAACTAAAAATATATACAGAACCAAAAAAAAAAAAAAAATGAAAACCTAGCTTGAAGTAGAGGGTGTTTGGTAACGTTTCTAAACATGGTTTTTCAGTTTTTAAAAACAGAAAACCAGAAATGTGTTTGGATTGACTGTTTTCAAATTGTTTTCTCAAAAAACAGTTTAAAATTTATTAAGGGATTTTAGAAATTGAAAATTTGGGTTTTTAAAAATGTAGAACCGTTTTTTTTTTTTTGACGATGGCAATTTTGTAATATTTTTATTCGAATTCTCCTCGACTCCCGTCGTTTTCTTTAGTCTTCAACTTCCTCTAGTTTAGTGCCTCCTCCATTTTCACTTACATTCTTCTGCTTGATCTGCTACTATTTGTCGATTCCGGTGGATGTTAAAACGAAATCCAAGGGTTTCAAAATCTAGTATTTTTCGATCAGGAAAACCCCCCTTTTATTTCACCGGCATCACCCTTAGATGACTAAAGATCAGGTATGAAAACCCCCTCTACTAGTTGTCGGTTCCGATCTTGCTGTCCAGAAATGATACATAGAGTGAGAGACAAAGGGAGACAGAGACAGCAAGGGTGAGAGAGAGAGAGAGAGAGAGGGGGGGTGTAACCTTGTAAGATTCAGTCGCTCTCGAGCTTGGCTCCAACCACCAGAATTGACAAAGTGAGAGAACAAAAAAGATAGAGAGAGACAGGGAGGGTGAGGGAGAGAGAGAGCGACAGAGGGGGGGGGGGGGAGAGGGAGAGATAGAGAGAGTGCGAAAGCAAGAGGAATTTGACAATCGACTATTGAATAGTCGACTGTTTCTACGAATAGACGAGTGTTTGAAAGAAGAAGAAAGCGAAAATTAAATTTTAGTGATATGTTTTGAACATAATTAAAATCCAGTCTGAAATGTTGGGTTCCAACATTTAAGAAATATTTGTCAACATAATTAAATTATAGTGACATTTTACTATTGGAAGCCTTGTTATTCCAAGCCTGCCCTTATGCCAATCAATCATTTTATTTATACACAAAACTAAATCTAAAATTACTTAAACATGTTAATGTTAACAAAACTAAATTTAAAATTACTATACTTAAGTAAGTTAAATTATTTAACCATGTTCATTTTTTATTACTCAATGTGAAAGGATATTATTTTGGCGTATTGAACTTAATTTGTTTTTTGTATCGCAACGCATTTTTGTAATTTTAAAACTTAAAATGTTTTTTTATTAATTGTTACCAAACAGGCTTCTTGTCATTTGTTTTTAAAAACCCAAAAAACAATAATTGTTACCAAACAAGTTTTTTGTTAGTTGTTTTCAAAAACTAAAAAATAGTTTGAAATGTTTTAGTTTTCAAACTATTTTTAAAAAAAAAATTTTACCAAATGGCCTCATAGATGATCGATTAATCGCTCACAGCCATGCGGATTGCAGTTCATTTTCTAGGCCCCAATAAATAAATACTCGATTAGTTGACGACGGACAATTAGATCAATCCTTACCATAAAAATAAATAAAACATATAAGAGGCCGTTTGGTAACGTTTTTTTTAAAAACAGTTTGAAAACTAAAAACGTTTCAAACTCTTTTTCGGTTTTTGAAAACAACTAACAAAAAACCCATTTGGTAACAATTATTGTTTTTTTGGGTTTTTAAAAAAAGATTACAAGAAACCTGTTTGGTAAAAATGATAAAAAAAAATAAACAATTTAAGTTTCAAAATTATAAAAATGCGTTGCGATAAAAAAAACAAGTTAAGTGAATGCGAGCTTGGGGCGTTCCAAGAAACAGTATTCCTTTTTGGCATCTCTTCAAATAGTTTCCTTGCAGAAATCAATTCCCCAGTCCAGGCATGGCACGAAACTATTGCAGTCCAAGCAAATACATCTCTTTCAGGCATTTCATCAAACACTCTCCGAGACTCATCCATTCTGCCCAAACAAAATTGCCATCGACAATTTAACATTACCAGTGCCACAATCTGCCCAACATCCACCATCACTTTTGTATTTGCACCCTTACTAGTGCCACACCATTGATCCCATCGCCTAGAGATGTCTGACTACAGGTGATGCTTGGTCTGTTCAAGGTCAAGAGCCGAACCCATTCACTCTAAAGGTGATCCAATTGAAAGAAGATCATGATATCCATCACAACTATGAGCTATGGATAGATGATCGATCGGACAAAACGGATCGCTGGATCTTCCCCAACATGATTAAGAAAACATCATTAACAAAGAAAAACTTAAAATATGTAAACTTCCAAGCCCTTCTTGCTCGTTTCTTTATGTTCGCAAAAAATGTAATTTGATTAACCTAAAACAGACATTTATTCGCACAAGCAACCACGAAAACGAAGACAGACCGCACCATCCTTCCAAATTCCAAAGGACGTGATCAACATAACAGGTGATGTACTACCTATCGTATCGAGCGACCACGATCGACGACATAGGAGAATAATACCTGCCGTCAGTGGCGGAACCATGTTCAGGTTAGGGGGGCCATTGCCCCCCTAACTTTTAATTTTTAATAAAAAATGTATATGTTTTATATATTTTTTAATTAAAATTTAAGTTTTGCCCCCCCAACTCATTGAAATTTCTATATTTCATGAGAACCCCCTCTAAAATTTCTGGTTTGCCCACCCCCAACTCATTAAAATTTCTATATTTCATGAGAAATGTTAATTGAAATTTTTTTTTGCCCCCCCAGATTTGGAGTCCTGGTTCCGCCACTGCCTACTGTAAACTGGTGTAGCTCGCGGGCGGAAATTGACATCGGTGAACCTAATGGCTGACATAAGAACCGACAGTAAATCCACCATGAAGTACCAAAGTTCTCCGAATCTGTTTATGCTCTTTCGGGGAGAATTCAAATAAAATAATTACAAAATTGCCATCGAAAAAAAAACAAACAAACACAGTTTTGAGTTTTTAAAAACAGACATTTTCAATTTTAAAAAACGGGGATGATTTTGAGCCTTTTTTTTTTTAAATAGTTTGAAAATGAACAATACCAAACATGTTTTTGGTTTTCTGTGTTTAAAAACCGAAAAACGGTTTCTCAACACGTTACCAAACACTCTCAAGAAGAAGAAAGAAAAAGGCATTGCATTTATACTAACCATTAATGGGAGGAATGGATGACAAAGAACAAAGGGGAGTTAATAATATTAGCTGTATCTAGACGGACAAAACAAATAGCTTTTTGTCTCCGAGCAAGTATTCATCACTTGAAGGAGTTTGTCATAGTTTTGGAGTTGGGCGGGGATTAGGTCCTGGTTGAAGTGTAGACCTTGACGATAATACTAGAAATCTTAAGTCAGATGTGAAAATATCCCACGGAAGGCTAAAGAACAAATTCCTCTTGGACTTGCCGGGAGAGGAAACTTCCAGCACAATCAAACGAAAATGAACAACAACAAAAAAAAATTTTTGTTTTAATCCTAGATGCTACCTGCCTTCCCTTTCCATGTCGACGGTAAGAGGAATAAGTTTTATTCGGTTCCTACCCACTTTGTAAATATAAATTTTAAAAAAATTTTGGGTGGCACCTGAGTACTTGGGCCATCTTCAAGGGCAGCACTAGCTTCTGCAACTAACAAGAATTTGAGGGTACAATGAAATGTAAAATTGCTCCTTTCACTCTACCATCAACATCACGACTATTTATCGCGAGAAGGAAGGTGATTGTCCCGTTATCTACAGCAGGCGGGCATGAGCATACCTTCCTTGTTTAGATTTAAGGCCACACCAACTTTTGGGTTCATTAATTATAGTGCATTGGATTCCTTTGCTATACCATTTGAGGAATGAACGATGTTTGCCTAAATTGCTGCCTGCAGTTGATGTGGGATGCTTTTACGTGGAGCATCCCAGGGTTACTGATTTTTCAACCTGGATTGATGCCTGCAGTTGATGTGGGATGCTTCCACGTTAAGCATCCCACATCAACTGTAGGCAGCAATTCAAGCAAACATTGCCGACGATTTCATTCCGTCATTTGATACCAACTTAATTATGAGAGGCTGTATCCATCAGCTTGGTTTGGCCACACACGCTATTTCGTTCCATATGCCACCATGTGATAAACAAGGTGGGAAAATCCAACTCTGCTATTGTATGATTCAACTTGACGGCAATCAGAAAGAAGCTTCAATTATGATATTAATGCTCTGGGCCCCGGGGACTTTACCACTGTTGAGGCGTGTGGGATGACAAAAGCTTGATCATATGGATCCAAGCACGTCCGGGAACTATGTCTTGCATCAATTAATGCAATTGCAATCCAGTAGCTTCAAATTTTGAAATTCAACTCAACCTCACCAAAATTTGAATCTGGTGACAGGTAATAAATTCAAATTGGATCTCTTTTATTTTCCTCTTTTGCCACGTATCTGCCATCAGAACCAATCATGTGAAGTGGTTAATCACTGCGTAAATTCAGAAAAGAAACCATGCGGAAATTATTGCGGATAGTAGGATTAGGATCCACTTTAATCCATCTGAAAAAGAAGACTTGACTTAACAAAAAAGCAAAAAAGCCCGGGGAGGATGCATGAACCAGCGGAGCCTCGAGTCGGCTTGTCTTGTCGTTTAAGAAGAGAACACCTCTCCGCCTCCGCATACGTGAGTCGTGTGCGTTTACCATCGCCGCCAACGTAATCTCGAAAGCGATATGTAAAAGATTATCTGCTAAGTTGTACGGCATTTTTGTTATTTTATCAGTATATGTTTTCTTATATGAGGGAATGCTGAAGGTCTATGTGTTTGTGTCAACTTTTAAGCATTTTATATTTATATATGGGAGTCCTTCTGCGGTACTAAGAAACATGTTTTCGGCATCATGTAGGAGAACTGGGCCCGATGAGGGGTCGGGGACAGATCCCCTCACGACAGGGGCATTTTCCTTCGTATGGCATCTACTTAACACGGCCGGACGACCGTCCCATTTCAAGAAGAAGACAGATATTTAAAATCGGTGTCAAGACCTGTATGGATTCTTGTAGGCTGAATCATATCTGATGGAGCCCTAGTTGGAAGATTTGTTGATCCAACGGTCAAGGGTATGTTGTTGGTCCAACGGTCAAGGTTGTGCACATGGAAGATTTGTTAATCTAACGGTCAAGGGTGTGTTGTTTGTCCAACAGTCAAGGGTGTATACATAAAAGATTTGTTGATCCAACGGTCAAGGGTGTATACAGGTCAACATCATTCATAGACGTGTACACACAACTCACCATTGTGCTCCAGTTGATTTAAAGTCCTCGTAAGCTGCCTGCATCAAATTTCTCTATATTATGTTTTTGAAAAAAATTAATAATTTTGTTTAATGAACGAGACAAAATAACTTACCTAATACCCATGCAGTGACAACACAAAAGGACTTCAGCTTTATTTTCTTCGAATAACCTGGACGATCCAAAATGCCCATTCAAAAATGACTCTTGATTAGTTAGATAATAATATCTTAATTAGGTATAAAAGAACTCCCTAATTTTTTAATCTATTTATTTGAGTTGTGCCCTTCTTATCAGCTATATTATTCATGTTCTTGTGCTGTGGAAAGAGCTCTTCATTTTGATCATGTCGGTTTCTGTCCCAGATTACTATACAATAACATAAATGAATTAAAAACTTTGTGATGCACCACACTAGATGGGCATCGTCTACAGCGTAAACTGTAGACAACCCCTCACATTGAATGGGTGGGCCCTCCAAGTGAATGGTGGGACCCCACACCCAATGTGAAGGGATGTATGCAGCTTACGCTGTAGAGGATGCGAATCTCACCACACTTTTTCTCTTCTTTTCTTCTATTTCTTTCTTTCTTTCTTTTTTTTAATTAAATAATTGGAGATAAGCTCTATGGCTTCCTCAATATGCATGATTACATACGATACAAAATCATCTCCAAAAACAAAAAAACATACCTTACTGTCGTCAAATAAGATTTGACGTGCGGAGTCCCTCTAGGCCCATGCTTGAAACTCTGCTATATCTGACCGCAAAAGCTAAAGCCGGCTTCCGATGGTTTTCCGGGGATAAAATCATCTCTCATGTTTATTCAAGTTGTTTCTGATGTGACTTTGAGGTGTTACGGAACATCTCACGGTGTACTTTTCATATTATTATAAATATGTTTTTATATTATTATAAATATTTGACCAGTAAGAATGAATTGAAAATGGGGCCCACAATAAGATAAGTAACAATAAGAAAAAGGCAATAACAGCAAGAAAAAGGAAAGAGAGAATTAATTTTTAGTGGTGCTTTATCAAAATATTTAAAATTTAGTTGGTAAAGTTTAAGTTTTAACTTTTAATATACTCTTATCAACATAATTAATTTTTAGTGTCATTTCACTATTACAAATCAACTATTCCAAGAATACCGTTACATCACTCATCCAAATGACTTGTACAAATTTTATTACCTGTATAAATCTAAAATGACTTGTACAAGTCAATTTATTGTTTGTACAAGTCCGGGAAATAAGTTGTATATGGATGTTTTTGGAAGAATTTATTTGAAATAGTAAAACAGCACTAAAAATTAATTATTTTGATAAAGGTATATTAAAAATTAAAATTCAAAACGTTTCAACTAAATATTAAATATTTTGATAAAATACCACTAACAATTAATTTTCCCAAAGGGCAGTCGCACACCGCGCATATTACGTTCCCAGCATCCTTTCTCGGTGTCTCTGCTGCTGCAACTGCCCTGTTTTGCTGCCGAGCTCTCTCACGACTTCGGTGCAGAATATAGACCGATCCACCTTGGGATTGCTTTTCGTCGCTATTTTGTTTCAGCAAGCTTTGCTCCGTGGGAAGTCGTTTTTCAATAAATTTCTTGTCTCAAAGGAATATTGAGCATTTGAGTGGGGGAACTAGACCCGGTAACCAACGCATTGTCTCTTTCGTTATTACTTTTACTGATTAGGGATCAGAATCAGAAATCTGTAATGGGTATCACTTCCCTTCCTAGAGAATGGCTGGCGGAATCTGATTCGTGTTGTTGAAACAAGCATTTTCTTCTTGTTTTTGTGTTGTTCATACGTAAGATTTTTCGTGACAGATATTCAGTTTATCTGTTTTTTGCTGTGCAGAGTGGAGAGGGAGAGGAAACAAAGATTCCAAAATTTCTCCTCCTTGGTAACTCTGTTAAAGCTTGTAATTTCTCTCTTCATACTACAGTTCAGATCTCCACAACACATTCCTTTTATGTTTTGAAGTTGTTGGAAATGTGCTTCCTGACAAATTACTTGAGGAAGATTTTGCGTTTTTCCATTTTTCACCAAATAGAACTTTCAATGTTTGAAACGTCTCGTAAACATTTCAAATTCAAATATAAGGTTTTTATGTTTCACGATAACCGGTTTTTAGTTTTAAGCTTTTACTTCGATCTTGGATAGGTGAAATTGTCGAGTGAGGACGAAACTTTACTCATGATTAAGGAAACGTTGCTGTAGCTTACTAATTAATTGGTTCTTTTTTAATATCTAGAGAAACACAGCCAAAAACCCGCAAACCCACAAAAAAGATAATAAAAAACCGCACCAACAATGGTTTAACTGGAAATTTGGTTTGGCTTGAAGAAATAATCTTGTCTTTCAGGAGAGCCAGGATTTTCCATAGATTTAATATATCTCTTGATGTGAATTCTTGAATCAAGTTCCCAGAACCTTCAAGAAATTGACTCATCATGCTTAAAATGAAAGCTATTTTTTATTAGGAAGTATTCTTGTTTTTCGTTAGCAAATTATTTATTTTTCTTCTGGAAGTGAATAATATCTATCCAGAATTCCAGAATAGAGAGGTTTCTTTCATCTTCAAATTACGTGTAGCTCAAGTCAATATTTTGGGCAGTAATTTTATACATAATAGTGAATATAAAGTTTGTTAGGATGACTTCTACGTCTGCAGTGAATTATTTGATTTGGTTCCTCATATGGATGTTATTTTTTCTCATTTAGGAGTGGAGGGCAGATACCAGTTCAGATTTGAGAACATTTCAACATGGGGCTTCTGGATCTTCTTATTGCCTCAACTATTCCAATTTTGCAAGTACTCTTGGTAACTGCACTTGGGTCATTTCTTGCAACGGATCGTATAAATATTTTGGGTGAGGATGCTAGGAAGCATTTGAACAATGTAAGTTGTTAGTTCCTTCATTTTCAGCTCTGTTGTTCCCATTTAACTCCTTGCAGTTGGTTGAACATGTCTGGAGTAAATTTTTCTGAATGGAAAATATTATTGATGATCACATGTTTACTTTCAATAGATTGTGTTTTGATATTTGTAGGGTTCTTGAATGAATAGGTAATGAGAATGATTACTATGATTTTCCCAGTTTCACATTTGATGCAATACTAACAAATGTCTTTGACTGACACCAGCATCTAGATCATAGATAAAAAAAATACCAAAACTAGATTTTTAATATGCTCTGTAACTAAACTTTTGTATCTGAATTCAACAATATACCATGGTTAGAGACCTGGAAAATAGGTTTACTATGTGAGCACTTTAGCTGCAAAACAACAAAAAATATTTTTTAGCAGTATATATTTTGCAAGAAAAATACATTCACTTTCAATTTTTATTTTTCTTCAAAATGTTCTGAAAGAATCTCTGTATCAGATTTATTTCTGAAGTTGTCTGTAACCATTGAAAATGCCCTATTTATCCATTAGGTGGCTAGTTAGTTCTTAGAAAACCTTGTTCTGAGCTACTGGTGTTTTTCTGATTTGGATGATTCCATGGATAATTGTGATATATCCATATTTTTCAATCATGAGACCTACATGAATCTGAAGTATCGGATACATATTTTATGCCCATATGCATGTCGTGTCTCATACCAGTCATGGTTACTGGGGAAACATGAAGTGTCCATGTATCATAGTTTATGGGAAAGGAATGGGAGAACTTGGACCTGGATGTGACCTTAGTGTTGAGGAAACTATTATAGTATTATGGAATTATCAAAAGAAAAAAAATATATATGCAAAGAAATAATTTCATCGTAGTTTTCTCAACACTATGATCACATCCAGGCTTGAAAAACCACAGGTGAATACCATTTACAGCTTCCACTTTTCCTAAGACTACAAACATAAAAATGCAATGGAACTTTCTGCCAATCATTACAAGTCCAACCAACAGGATTCCTCGGGACTTAAATGGTAGCACCAGTGATAACAGGAATTTAGGAACAAGTCAAAATTACCCAATAAACCTAATAGATAGCTTTGTTGTTGTTGGGTTCGTGCCTTCATTTATTTGAGACTAACAAGAGAAATTTTTGTTGAACAGGTTGCATTTTTTGTATTTAATCCTGCACTAGTGGCTAGTAACCTAGCTAAATCAATAACATTTGAAAGCATGGTCACATTGTGAGTTCAATTCTGGCCACTGCTTCTGTTTACGTGTTATTACCTAGTTTATTTTTCAACTGTGAGTTGGTTTTCTCATTTCTTTTTTTCTTTGTTTTTGGGGGTAATTCTATGTCAAATATCTAGGTGGTTCATGCCCCTAAATATTCTTTTCACTTTCATTTTTGGTTCGGCACTTGGATGGATCGTTATTCAGATCACAAGACCACCTCCACATTTACGGGGCCTCATTCTAGGCTGCTGTGCTGCAGGTAAACAGAATGTTTAGATTTGTTGAACTGATTTGCTGCAAAATTTGCTTATACAATCTAGTGGTTTGTCAAATGTCAACTAAAAGTTTACTTAATGAATATCAAATGGTCCTTGCATTTTTAATTTTGGTTTTGGTGTCTTTTATGTGAGGCTCATCCAAAAGTTTTAGCCAGCATATATACCAATGCATGCCTTGTGGACAGTAGATGGTGAATACGTTGAAGTGTTTTACAATTATCACCCATGAATTATTATCTAAAAAGTCAAATTTTTATCAAAAGGAGACTCATAATTGCACCGTGTACCTTGTCATGAATGATTCTTTAAGCAATTTTTTTAATTGTTGTGAACAGCAAATTTGGGGAATATGCCCCTGATTATAATCCCAGCAGTCTGCAAAGAAAGAGGCAGTCCATTTGGAGCTCCCGACATTTGCCATACGAAAGGGATGGCTTATGTTTCACTTTCTATGGCGGTATGATCCTTGCTTAAATTTTTGGGATTCTAAATTGGCTGTGACTGAGAAACAATATCAGCGAGACAACCTTAAACTTCTAGTAATTACGCAAATCCTGTTATGAAGAACCATATCTGTATTCTTAAAATAAGTTGGATTTCCACAACTGGATTTGCAAAAAACATGAATTAATTTTTCTCATACACCTTAGTGTTCATTGGTGGATTGTCATAATTAGTTTCAATCTTTGTTTATTTCCTATTGTGATACTCAGATAGGAGCCATTTACTTGTGGTCTTATGTGTTCAATATTGTACGAGCATCAAATAAGAGCACTGATGAGAACACGATAATTAACTCCACGATTGATAAAAGGTTTTATGAAGAGATCCCAAATGAAGTTACAGAAAGTTGCGCAGAACCACTACTTCATTCAAAGGATGCCACGGTCTCTGAGGACAATGCAGAATATACTCAAGCTTCTCTTAATATAACTGAGGGAAACGTGAAGGTTTGTCACTCTTTTACCTTCTTGCTTCCTTTTGATATTTTCTAATAAGGAATTTCATTTGAAGCCATTTTCATGCTTATTTTTAATACCCCTTTCTCTAGCAAGAAACCATAGTATCAGACTCTTTTTTAAAAGAAAAAAAAATTAAGAAAAAACTCCTAGGTCAAAAACCCAAAAGGACACCCCAACCTGGTTGAGGATATGTGGCCCCGACCTGTACATTAATGAAAACAAGGATAATATAAGGAGGAGGAACATAAAACCCTACTCCTAAGAGGGATTGAAATAAACCAAAGTTCATTTTAAAACACGAATAGGTGGAATGCCAGATCTTTTTAGCCTGTATAAACCTTTAACTTCTCTTGGGAGAACTGCAGTAGAGTTAAAAACCTGATTAAGACCACAAGCACCAAGCATAGCAAGAGCAGCTGCAACTGCATTCACTTATCTAAATCCCCTAGAAAGACTGAATCTGCAAGAAGAACAAAGTCTTCTAATATGGTAAATAAGATGCTATGGAGGAAAGGGAGATCCTTGAGGCCAATGAACTGGATTTCTGGAGTTTGATTTAATAATCAGATTCTTTATCCTAGAGGAAATGCAAAGATTCAAGCCGTGATACAAAGCTGTAACCTCAACTGCATTATTGGAGCAGGAACCAAAAGAAAAAAGAAAGGCTTAACAGAACAGCCATTAGAGTCTCTAAAATTCCTCTACCTCCACCTTGACCTGGATTACTAAGAGAGGAGGCATCAACCACTGGATCATACTTGTGTAACAGCATTAAGGAATAAAGCTACCATCTTATGCATGCTCCAGTCTTGCACATCATATACCTCAACATTAATAAAACGCATTTCCACGGGTGTCAGAATGTGAATCCTGTTCTTTAATCTCAATTTATCAAAAACTATATCTTCAGTTGGATTAAGAGTATGCAAGCCCTTTGGACTGGCTTTATCCAAATTCTTTTTGGTACATATCATATACGTAAATATATTAATGTTTACTGTGTTAAATGGTGGAGCTTCTCTCTTATTCATCTTTCTAATTGCCAACAATATATCTATAATATTATATAAAGCCAACCCCATGTTTTCTGCCTAACACTTTATACCTAAAATGCCCTCCAATTTTTTCCCCAGTTTACTCCAATACCAAGGTTTGTTACAGCCACGTGTATGAGTATCATAAATAACTGCCCACATAACATTCTATTCCCGAAAGGTCTTTTGTTTCTAATTCTTTTGCTATGTGCATAGCACGCGCATTCCCCTAGTTAACATTTAATTGAAATAAAAGAATATTTCTAAATCCTTAAAAAGGGCAATGGTTGCTACTTATTGTGAGAATTAAACAATTAGCAAAAAATCTTGCTTCCTGAATATCATATTATCTTTATTAATAGTCGTGACATCCATTGTTGAAAACATGTATGGGAACAACCAACTGTGGGCTCCTATATAGCCCCAGTGCAGAAATCAACCTTGGGATGGTTCTAGATACTCAATCAATTGTTCATTTACAACCAAAGATAATCGGGGCATTCAGTCCATGCAAATGGTAAGTGGTTTTGATTATCGTCTTCATCTGATTCAGTTTATCTTTGACATACAAGATCTTTATGAAATCCAGATAATGTCGACTAACAGGCTACTCTCTATGGATATCTTCTTCCTGTATTCTTGTTGTCAAAGGAAGTATTATTTTACTAATTTAGTCTATTGTGATTGTATAGTTTGTTTCTCCAAGGGTATGAATTGTGTGGTTAAAGGAATTGGTATCTTCCACTAACGAAACTATGATTTTGTGGATTATATAATGTTTTGAATCTAATCATTGCTTAAGAGAGGTGGTACAAAAATTTACAGTAACTCAAAGGTAACCAATCAAATATAAATGTATGGCACTGTAATAAAAGCATGGAATCAATAACAGAACGGAAATTGATCCAAACAAATTATGGCTATTGAATAAAGTTAAGGAGCAAATGGTTTAATCTTCGTTTTCTATTTTTGGTAGTATATGTGAAAGTAAATCAATAACAGTCTTGTCTTTTATGGACTTCTATGACAGGTTCCATTTCAAGTTAGGGTCATGCAACATTTAAAGATGCTTTCAGAAAAGGTCAACCTGAAGACCATCTTGGCACCTTCAACTCTTGGAGCAGTATGCTTATTTCCCTTTTTATTTTCTGCTATAGATACTTCATGCTTAGTTAAGCACGTAGGGTAGTCCTATGTTTACTCTGCTGAAATAATGTCCAGATCCGATATCTAGGGATGCATCCATTAACATTCTTTGGGGCTCTTCTGGGCAAGAGAATTGACCAATTGGATGGGATGTCCATTCAATTTTTTCTAGGATATTTTCTGGCAGGGCTCATAACATGGATGGTGGGGTCAGATCAAGGTTTGCTGTTTCAGTTTCATTGGGTGTTTTGCCCAGTGGCCGAAATTAAAAATGTGGCAGCACACTGCCAAAATTTCCCCATTCAGAGGAAAATCCAGAATCATGTGAATTGGTCAAAATTCTAGATTTGGGAGAAATTTCATTTAATTTGTCATATATTTTAAGTGTCTCACCTTTAAAGGGTAACATAATAAAGGTTTCTAAAAATGGGCATCTGTGGAAGACTTTTGCACCAATAAAAAAATGGACATCATGTTTTAGGATTATCGTTTTCCTGAACAGGAGCAGCAGTGGATATTATTTAAAGAAAATATATAGAAGTCAGATTAACTCAAGACTAATCTTTCTGAATGAAGCATCCCTAGATGATGATAGTTTTTAATTCTATATATTTATTGGAGTTAAAGTTGGCATCTGAAATAAAATTCGATAATAAACATGTTTTAACAGGTGATTGTTAGACTAACCTTGTTACATTGTGTTTATAGATTGCTGGATTTATTATTGGACTCGTCCCTGGGATCCGAAAGTCAATGATTGGTGAAGGTGCTCCTCTTCGCATGATTCAAGACTCTGCATATTTGCTGGGGTATACACCCTATCAACACTATGTTCAGCCAGTAATGCCTGCTTTGGTCATAGTTATTCCCTATCAAGTTCTATCTCTTAAACTTTTAGATCTTCAGTTACTACAGAAAAATATATGTGTTTGTGTTTGCTAGTTGAGACAGTATAAACATACAATTGACTCATAGAAAGATGTGATGCAACCTTTTTATTTTTATTTATTTTTTTTTATCATTCATCACGTTTTGTCTTTGGCCATCCAAGGGTATTGCCTTTGTTTTGTATCCTGAATCAGCATCTTCCTTTAGCTAATCCAGGTTATTTATGTTGGTAAAAGATATTCTACTAATGAGAATAATACAATTCATATATAGAGGGAAAAACAATAGTAGACCCATCTTTGCAGTAGAACCGCCTAAAATAGGTACTTCTAAACATACTGCTCAAAAAGAACATTTGATTTTAAAGAGGATTCTTGATTTGGTTGGATGTAGTTAGAAGCTGCCAACTTCCAAGAGCATTTTGCTAAACTGGCAAGTTAGCTGGGTATACTCTTATCCCAACGGGCCCTTGGAAAGAACAAATGATCGTTCTCAGTTGTAAAAACATCCAGTTCACTGGAATAGTTTTTTTTTTTTTTGATCATTGTTCACTGGAATAGTTAGAGCCAAATGAATCTGAGTAGATTATTAATGCAGCTTCCAAGTCATCTCCAAACACCCTTAAGTTCAAAAATGAATAAATAAGTGTGGGATTAATATATTTTTAGACCTTTTTGTTCTTCAATTTTTTCTACTCAAATTCAGTAGGTTATAGAGATTCTAGAACTAGAGGGTGTTTGGATATAAGATCAAGTAAATTGCAAATATGTATTATGTAAGCATTTAAAGTGAAGACCTAGGGAAGCCGTTGTAGAAGATGTTAGTATAATGATTGAAAGACTTAACCAGCGGATAGAAAGACCAAAAATAACTGGGATAGAGTCAGAATGGATCTATATACTCATAAACTGACTGGAGGTATGGTTTTTAATAGATTGGGTGGAGGAATGGGATTTATATTGCTGACTCAACTAGTTGGGAAATGCTTTTGTTATTGCTATTGTTTGTTCTTCACTGGAAATTTGTGATGATATATTTGTATGAATTCTAACCATGGGCCCTGGAAGAGATACATCACCAATTAGGTGGGCATACAAAGTTCAATGTAGCCACCCAGTAGATGTTATCATGGAAACAATAAATGTTTTTTCTCTTATATATATTTCCTTCTTTTACTTTTATGCAGGGATGGTGCTGTACCGTCTGTAACCCTGATAATGGGGGGTAACCTTCTTAAGGGTAATAACAATCTTAGGTTTACCACTATACCTCCCTTGGGCTTTTCTGTTTCTTATTGGATATTCTGGTATTCAGAAAATTCAGATCTGTTTATTGAATGTCATCCAGGTTTAAGGAGTTCAGGAGTTCATCCCTCGCTCATTATTGGGATCATGGCTGTTCGCTACATTGCCCTGCCTCTGTTAGGCATTGTCATTGTTAAAGGAGCAGTGCATTTTGGCTTGGTGCCGTCAGATCCATTGTACATGTTTGTCCTTATGCTTCAATATGCACTCCCACCTGCAATGAACATAGGTATGAATTTTATTATTTGTTGTCAAATCCCTTGGGACCAATATCTTTCTGTGTTGTTAATTTTGTTTACCTTTTAATCTGTACTTTTCTTATGCTCAATAGATGGAGGATATAAAACTGACTTTGTTGTGTAGGAAAATAATATTGGATAACTGCATCGAACAGACAACAAAAGTGCTTATCCCTGGCTGGGATCATGACTATCTTTTTGCAATTCCCATCTGTTAAAATCTTTCCAACTGAGATCCTACCCATCTGCACAAAAATTTTATTTTTTCTTATGGGTCCCCAGGCTGGAGCATTGGCTGCCTGTACCCTTCAGGCTCCTGTCTGATAGACCTTTTGCTATGAGTTTTGTGATGCACAAAAAGAATTGCTTCATATTCAAACACCAGGACTGCGAAAAGAACAGAAACATGGTATTTCCATAAAATGAACAGATTTACCATTATTTGTTCTATGTTTGTCTTTAATTGGCAGGTACAATGACCCAATTGTTTGGAACTGGTGAGAGTGAATGTTCCGTTATCATGCTATGGAGTTACGCCTTTGCTTCAATTGCACTTACCCTTTGGTCAACCTTCTTCATGTGGCTTGTGCAATGAACCAATTCTTTGGTCAACTTTCAATTGCACTTATTAATCTATGCCTACCATCGAGTCTCACAGATTTCCAATCACAACAATGGAACGTTAGTGTCACAACAAAAACTTTTAATGGCGCACAGAAGCTGGAAGCTGCCTCCAAGTAACCAGAGCGCTCTCCCTTGATGCAAGGAATCTGAAAAAATTGACAACAGATTGATATTCATTGTTGTCAATTGAATGTAATCCTTAATTGTATTGCTGGAAATTGGATAATTGTATTATAATGCCTCCCCTATTTGCTATTAGGTTTGCCATTATTTCAGATTGTATTTAATCTAATCAATCTTTGTACTTGATGTGAGACTACTTCAAAACGTGGAACCATGTCAAAGTCCGCCATTGTAGAGAAAAAAGATTGTCATTGATCTAAGAAAAATCCCGAACAATTTGAAATAACCAACCAAAATATGCTCGAGGGAAGCAAATGAAAAAACTACATCAGAAGCAGCTTGCACATCTAAAATCTTCAGAGACGAGCTTTGTCAAGGCCATCAAAGTAAGGATGCTCCATAGCCCTCTTTGCAGAGATCCGCTTTGATGGTTCATATTGCAGCATCTTCTGCAGCATTGAGGAGTATAATTAGTTCTAGGGCATTGAAGAGTAAATGGGTAACAAAGAAAAAAAAAGAGGGAGGGGGGGAAGAAAGAAGGAATTGCAGAATGAGTTGAACCAATAGAATAATTCAATCGCGGACACCAAAGTTTTTTGTCCCTCACTCACCCATAGCAGATCGAGCCCATCAGAATCAAGATTAGGAACAGTAGATGATAAATCCTGTGGACTCCATTGAGGAAACTCGTGCCAATGCGTTAGATTGCTTACCCCTGGCCACACCTTTTCGTTTGGAGTGCCTAATAATCTACACCAAGAATTTTGTAGGACAGACCATTACCATAAGCAAGAGGATGTGAATATTACAGAGAATAATAATCTCAATGTGGATGAACTTATCAGTGAACCTGAAAATGTGGAGGAGCTGTTGCAGTTCTGAGTCTCCAGGGAATAGTGCTTGGTTTGTGACCAGTTCAGCTAGAATTCACATGGATTAAAGGAAAAAACTATTAGAAAATTTGCTTTTGACATGAAAGGGCAACTGAAAGATGAAATAACACAGAAAAAGGAATGATAGGCAGAGTAGATACCAAATATACAACCAACAGACCACATATCTACCGGGGTTGAGTAGTGTGTTGCTCCCAGAAGGACTTCTGGAGCTCTATACCACAGAGTCAATATCTGCAACATATACTCTCAACTTCAGGAGATATCATTGTTGAGTTCCATACTAGAACTATGAATTGTAAGGAATATGTACCTCATGAGTATACTTCTTGACTGGGAGAGTAAATGCTCGAGCAAGTCCGAGATCTGCTATTTTAAGCACCATTGTCTTTCGGTCCATCAAAAGATTATGAGGCTTCAAGTCTCTGGATTACAGAAGAACATGAAGATTAATCGGGAGCCATGAAGAACAATGAGTAAGGGAACATGACCAAATAACATACCGGTGTAACACGCCATGGCCATGACAAAAAGCCACACCCTTGCATAATTGGTACATCAGACTCTGCATTAAGGATCACCAAAGATGACATCCAACTAATGAAATAAAGACATCAAAGAACGATGAAGTGCACCAAAACGAACACCTTCATAAGATGTTATTCCCACCTTCACAATCTTAGGAGGAATGCGTTCTCCAGTTTGGCGGAAGGTTCTGATGTACTTTTTAAGATCAGTGTCCATGTATTCAAAAACCAGATAAAGAACAGTCTTCCCCTCTTTGTTCTGCCCCTGTTTAACATCCTTCAAGCTACATGGTACCAATGAAGAAAGAAGAATCCCAAAATTTTGAATCCCGTGAAAGAATGAGGAAATTAAAAGAGAACCGAAGACAGAAGGAAAACAAACTAGCAAAGAGAAACAATAAAACACCAAGTTGGATTTAGAAATCCAAAATAGGGCATGAGATTATGAATCAATCCTCCCTTTTAAAGTGGTACAACAGCAATCAGGAGATTCAAAAGATTAGACAAGTAAGAGGAAAACAAATGAAGCAGGAAGAAAGCGTAAACAGTCACGTGAGAACCAGCAAGAAAACCATTAAAAGGAAAAAGATTTCAAAATACAAAAAATGCCAACGATTATGATTTCAAGAAATGTCAATAGACACCAAATAAGATTTCAAGAAAAATGCCAACGATTCAAGAATCCGCATATGATATAACCATAGAAAGAACGCTACATCAAACAAAGACAGATTATGATACCGCGAAATCGCAAGGAAAGAATCTCTAAACGTCACATTAAACCCTTGAAGCGAACACACAGAACACGATGGATAGGTAGAAAAGAATCAAGATAGTTGTAATCTGGAATGAAGTCATACGACAAGAAAGAACGTAAAACATGTCATCTGAGATAAGAAAAACTAAACCACACCAAAAACAGCCCAAATCCTAGATGAATGCAAGAAAACAAAAAAGTTGCAGCACAAGAAGGCAAACATTATCCTTCCAGAGATCAAAAGTGAGAAAAAACTTAAGATCACCTTACTACATGAGGATCTCTAGAAAGCATCCTCAACAGCGAGACCTCTCGAAGGGTAGTGGGCGGGACACCCTCATCATCCTCATGAAGACGGGTTTTCTTGAGGGCAACGATCTTTCCTGTAGCCTTCTCTCTTGCTCTGTAAACCTTCCCGTACGTTCCTTCTCCAACCTTTTCGAGTTTCTCGAAAGCATCCATCTCGCTCTCTCTCTCCGAAAATTGCGAATAATTAGATGCAAAACAAACCCTTTGGACCGAAAGTGAAAACACGAAAAGAAAAAAATCGATAGACAGGGAAGAGCGAAAACTAGGTGGTCATTTATAAGCGCTGTGGGATTTTATTTTTTAATTTGATGCTCTTGGAAAGAACCGTTGCAGTATCTGAGCTGGTTCGAAACGGTAATATTTTTGAAATTCAAATGGAAGCCCACCGTGTGCGCAGGGCTGTACGCGAGCGAAGCCGCGCTCACTAGTCAGTCTCGTTAAACTTAGTTTAGGCTCGGGTTCAGTACCCTTTTCGGTGCTAAAATTTCGTTCCATCTAAGCATGTTATTGAGCCAGAGCCAGATAAAATTTTTGCAAGTTTACAGTGAACACAAAAGATTTGTTTGGCCTGGGGTGCCTGGCATTTCCTTCCTAAGAATGTCTTCTGAAAATTTCAAAGGCTTTATATATTATCTATCCAGACTTACGCAATCGTGTATGTAAATAAGAGCGTACTCGTCATCTCTTATCATTGTTAAAAATGAATTCAAAAACCTAGGAATTATAATAATTTTTCTTTCAAAAGATTTTATTTCACTCATGTTAGTAACACAAAATCATAATTATCCTTTATGATAAAGCGATGAAATCAAGCCTAATCTTAAGCCAATCCATATGGGCTCTTAAAATCAAAGCTTACAAAAAAAAAAAAAAAAAGGAAAACGGAGCTAGGCTCTTTGATATAGTACTACATATATATATGCAATAGTGGTTTAAAGGCATGATTAAATTGAAAAATATTCAAATTAATTCAATTGTTCTAATGTGATGAATTGGTTCTCATAAATTGGACCAAATAAAGAAAAAAAGAAAGAATGCTAAAGTTAATGTCAAGTGCATTAAGTATACAAACACTACACATGACGGCCAAAACAGATAAAGGAAAAAGGAAATCTCACCATGTAGAGTCTCACTTCATGGTATTCCCTTAATTGATCCATGATCTCCTCACCTCTTGCTTGGGCAAGTCCACATCATTTTTGTTATTATTGCATTCTTTTTTTTTTAAAAGTAGAAATCATTGATTGAGCATTTTGCTGTGGCTGGGATATAAAATATGTGATTGGTCTTTTAATTAGAAGGAAAAAGAAAGGTGAAACGGCAAATTTTTTTTTGGGTAACAAAATCACATTGGACATGGAGCAAAATACATTTTACATAACACTAATTATTCAATGATTATCATCATAGTAATTTTAAGGGAAAATTTCAGAAAAGTGCTACTTTACAGCTAATATTCGAAAAACATGCCATAAAGATGCGTAATTTCAGAAACATGCCACTTTTGAGATTTAATTTCAGAAAGGGATCATTGCACGTTTGGCATATTTGCAATGCCCAAATTACCCCTGAATAAAAGGGGGAAATGAGCTTCTCTCCTCCGCTATTCATTTCCAAAAAAACGTAGTGGGCGATTTCTCTCCAACGAAGGCGACCCCTTTTCCTCTCCTTTTTTCCGTTCCTTCGTTTTTTAGAGATTCTCTTTCTCTTTTTAACGTTTCTTTTTCTTTGTAGCTCGATCTCTCTGATTCTGTCTGTAGCCGAAATCTGTGGGCTATTTCGATAGATTGAGGGGAAGAATGAACCTTGGAGGTCTTGGATCGAGCAGCCAGGTTGTTTTCTCAAGTGGATTGTGGTAAAATTTGAGTTTTTTTTGTTTGAATTGGTTGATAATCGTCGGAAATCATGTTTCTTCTTGATTGGTTCTACGGTGTTCTAGCGTCCCTGGGTCTATGGCAGAAAGAGGCCAAGATCTTGTTTCTAGGGCTTGATAATGCTGGAAAGACAACGTTGCTTCACATGTTAAAAGATTAGGTTCCTTTTCTTTTTGTTCTCTTTTATTCCTATTTTATTACGGATTTTTTACTGTAGTAATGATTTCATAGGGAAAATATGATTTATGAAGATTTCTTAGTTTTTTTTTTTTTTTTGGTTTTTTTTTTCTAAGATGTCTTGTTCGATCGATTTCAGAGATTAGTTCAGCATCAGCCAACACAGTATCCGACATCGGAAGAATTGAGTTTTGGAAAAATCAAGTTCAAGGCCTTCGATTTGGGAGGGCATCAGATCGCTCGCAGAGTCTGGAAGGACTACTACGCCAAGGTACTATTGAATTGCAAAATCAAGATTAGATTTGTTGCTATGTCACGTTTATTTAGTGAGTTGATTCTCGTTAAACATATTTTTATGTGTCAAGGCACTGTAGTTTGCTTCTTTCTTAATTTTATTGTTTATGGCCGGAGTACCTTCAATACATAGATTTTCAATTGTTTTTGTCATTTATGAGCAATGTTAATGTTCTGGAGCTTGTTCGTGGCCCTTTTACATGATTTTTGAAGCTCTTTTTCCATTTTCAGACTTTTGCAATCAAATTGATATTTGTGAAGTTTTATCAGTTTGATTGGAGATGCATAACATGTGGATTAGAAGTTAGGCTCAGTTTGGATTTGCTTTTAGAAAGCTACTGTCAAAAGTGTGAAAGCAAAAAAAGAAAGGCATCTTTCTAGATATTTTCTCGAAGCAAAACCATTTGCTAATATACAGATTTTATGTTTAAAAAGTAGGTTGTGTGCCATGCCATTCGCTTGGTGCAAAAGAATACATTATCGCAAATTGTGGAAATAAAACATTTTGTATTGCTTTCAGCATTTCTCATTAGAAAAAGGGTTTGGGGAGGTAGCACAGTGACCACCATGTTATTGTGGTCTGAAATTTTCCAATATGTGGCAGTTGAATGAGTATATTGGTTATATTAGTGTGTTTGAAGACCTTCCATTTTGGTTTTGAACTGCAGGGCAGAACAATTTTGTACAGTAGCCTCAGTGACATGGCACTCAAACAATTTTGTACTACTTACCAATGGGGACTAATTTACCTGCTCCCGTTTTCTTGTTGTATATGAACCTGCTAATACTCATTAACATTCACTGCTTTATATTTTCTTACACAGATGATCAAACCACATGCCACATGTCATAAATCTTGCAAATTTCAAAGTGAGCATCGTCCTTGCTTGTGGACATTTGGAGAAGCTTGATTAAACCGAAATTATAGAGAATGCATCATCTTGAAGCTAATTCCAGCTGTTGGGTTTGTTTTTATCTTGATTTGTATACTTTATAGTGTCTGAAGATATACCACTACATGGTGCAGCACAGATTATGTTGTTGGTATAGGGCAGTAAATGTAAAGTGTCAGTGTGTATGCATATGAGGCCTTTTCTTATGCAATATGATTTGATAGGAGTTGCATTGCTCTTTTTATTTTACTCTTTCGAGCCCCATGTATCCTACGCTCGAGTCCTTAATAAAATAGCCAGAAGTCCCATATTGATACGCTTGAGTCCTACATAAACTAACTCGAGTCCCACGTATGCTATGCTTGAGTCCCATGTATCCTACGCTCGAGTCCCACGTATGCTCTACTCGTGTCTTAGTTCGTCAAATAGTGAAGAATGATTTAGATTGTTACGCTTGAGTCCCATGTATGTTACGTTTGAGTCCCATTTATGCACACTTGAGTCAAACTTAAAGTAGCTTGAGTCCCATGTTTGTCGCGCTCGATCCAACATAAAGTTGCGTGAGTCCCATGTACGATACACTTGTGTCCCATGTATTATACACTCGAGTCCCATGTATGCTACGCTCGAGTCCTCAATAAAATAGCTTAAGTCCCCTATTAAGGTGCTTGAGTCCTACGTAAACTAGCTCGAGTCTCATGTATGCTACGCTCGAGTCCCATGTATGTTACGCTCGAGTCCTCAATAAAATAGCTCGAGCCCCACCTATAATACGCTCGAGTCCTATGTATGCTACGCTCGAGTCCTCAATAAAATAGCTCGAGTCTCACGTATGATATGCTCGAATCCCATGTATGCTACGCTCGAGTCCTCAATAAAATAGTTCGAGTCTCACGTATGATATGCTCGAATCCCATGTATGCTAAGCTCGAGTCCTCAATAAAATAGCTCGAGTCCCACGTATGCTACGCTCGAGTCCCATGTATGCTACGCTCGAGTCCTCAATAAAATAGCTCGAGTCTCACATATAATATGCTCGAATCCCATGTATGCTACGCTCGAGTTCTCAATAAAATAGCTCGAGTCCCACGTATGATATGCTCGAGTCCCATGTATGCTACACTCGAGTCCTCAATAAAATAGCTCGAGTCTTACGTATGATACGCTCGAGTCCCATGTATGCTACGCTCGAGTTCTCAATAAAATAGCTCGAGTCCCACGTATGATACGCTCGAGTCCCATGTATGCTACGCTCGAGTCCTCAATAAAATAGCTCGAGTCCCACGTATGATACGCTCGAGTCCCGATATGCTACGCTCGAGTCCTCAATAAAATAGCTCGAGTCCCACGTATGATACGCTCGAGTCCCGGTATGCTACGCTCGAGTCCTCAATAAAATAGCTCGAGTCCCACGTATGATACGCTCGAGTCCCAATATGCTACGCTCGAGTCCTCAATAAAATAGCTCGAGTCCCACGTATGATATGCTCGAATCCCACGTATGATACGCTCGACCCTTCAATAAAATACGCTCGAGTCTCATATTGATAGGCTTGAATACTACGTAACTTAGCTTGAGTCTCACGTATGCAACACTCAAGTTCCATGTATGCTACGCTCGAGCCTTTAATAAAATACCTCGAGTCCGATATTGATGCGCTTGAACCCTACGTAAACTATGCTCGAGTGAAATACAAAATATATCGAGTCCGATATTGATGCGCTTGAGCCATACTAGAATTTCCTTACTAAAAATTGTTTAAAGACATCTTTTGAAATGTAAAAAATGAAAAAGGATAAATTTAACCATGCAAATATAAAGGATAAAACAACATTAAAAGGTCAAAAAAATGCTTGGCACAATTTCCAAAGGGGCCTTTTTTATTGTACATACAGTAAGTATAGATAAGCTTAGTGTTGCTAATTGGAGGGACGTCTTACCAGATGGAACAGCCCGGGTTAGCCAGAGCACCATTTCACATTACATATTCTGGACTTTAGCAACAAACAACCAAGTCTGTTGCCCCACAAACAGCCACAAACAGAATAAGCTTTGCCTTACATTGAAGCAAAATTGCATCTGGACGTGCATATAGAATGTCCCACTGGACCCAGACATTGCAAACCTCATGTCCTAAGATTTGTAATTTAGGAAAAAAAAGGAGAACTACCTATCTGAGAATCTGAAATTGCAAAGTAAGCTAAAAGCATGAACTCTATGCTTCTAGGAGGATCAACAATACTTCAAAACCCCAATTATGTCAACCAAAAATCAAGCAACTAGCAAACATGACAGGTCATGAAATCTGCAAATTTTTTTAAGAAACACCAAAAGTTAAGGAGCGAATTCAGAAGAAGAACTCGAATACAAGAAATGCATCTCCCTGAAGCTGCTTAGTTGGGAAGCCCAGTCTTAGGATTCAAAAGAGCTTGACCTTCGTCGGCAAGCAAAACCGGACCTGTCCCGGGTCTTGTGCATATAAAATAACTAACATTGCCTTTATACTTCTGAGTTTGATTGTTATCCTTAATTTCTGGAGACGCCTGCAAAGCTTCCACATCCCTCATCAACTAGCAACCAGCATCTTTTAGCATCGATTTATCTCCAAGTCCATAACTGGGGAAAAGAAAAAGAGTAATGATGCGTCAAAGTATTTGTCGCAACATGCCTATAACAGAAAACACAATACCTATTCAGATCAGTATCCAGATGTGTGAGGAAAGTAGAAGAGAAGCCTTTTAAGCAAAAGGGTAGCAATTTTTCTATTTTGTGCAATAAGAACTGAATCAGGACTTGCATCAAAAGTGTAAGCCACCTGCAAAGGATAAAAAGTTCGTCAAAATTACTAGTGCGAGGAGCCAACAAAGATGAGTTTGCACGGCATATAATTATAACAATGTGTTTGGAACCACTAAAATTTGGAAGAGATTTTCATTTCTTTTCAATTTCCAAAAAGGCATCATCAAGCCCAAAGGAGAGAAAAAAATGTAATAAATTTTCAAGATGAGAAAAAAATGGATTCAATATAAAAGATAAAATGATGATGAAAAATATCCAGATAGATAAAAGTTTACAAGACTCTCAAGATGTGATAAATTTTCTCTTAAGATGCAATAAATTTTTTTCTTTAATGAGGAATCTACTTTATAAAAGAAAGAAGAGTTATAAAAGGGAAGAAACCTAGAAAATAAACTCAACAATCAATTCAAGTCCCATTTAACATCTCATCTAGAAGAACCCTTGCTTTCACACTTTTGACAGTAGCTTTCTAACAGCAAATCCAAACTGAGCCTAACTTCTAATCCATATGTTATGTATCTCCAATCAAACTAATAAAACTTCACAAATATCAATTTGATTGCAAAAGTCTGAAAATGGAAAAAGAGCTTCAGAAATCATGTAAAAGGGCCACGAACAAGCTCCAGAACATTAACATTGCTCATAAATGACAAAAACAATTGAAAATCTATGTATTGAAGGTACTCCGGCCATAAACAATAAAATTAAGAAAGAAGCAAACTACAGTGCCTTGACACATAAAAATATGTTTAAGGAGAATCAACTCACTAAATAAACGTGACATAGCAACAAATCTAATCTTGATTTTGCAATTCAATAGTACCTTGGCGTAGTAGTCCTTCCAGACTCTGCGAGCGATCTGATGCCCTCCCAAATCGAAGGCCTTGAACTTGATTTTCCAATACTCAATTCTTCCGATGTCGGATACTGTGTTGGCTGATGCTGAACTAATCTCTGAAATCAATCGAACAAGACATCTTAGAAAAAAAAACCAAAAAAAAAAACTAAGAAATCTTCATAAATCATATTTTCCCTATGAAATCATTACTACAGTAAAAAATCCGTAATAAAATAGGAATAAAAGAGAACAAAAAGAAAAGTAATCTAATCTTTCAACATGTGAAGCAACGTTGTCTTTCCAGCATTATCAAGCCCTAGAAACAAGATCTTGGCCTCTTTCTGCCATAGACCCAGGGACGCTAGAACACCGTAGAACCAATCAAGAAGAAACATGATTTCCGACGATTATCAACCGATTTGAACAAAAAAACTCAAATTTTACCACAATCCACTTGAGAAAACAACCTGGTTGCCCGATCCAAGACCTCCAAGGTTCATTCTTCCTCTCAATCTATCGAAATAGCCCACAGATTTCGGCTACAGACAGAATCAGAGAGATCGAGCTACAAAGAGAAAGAAACGTTAAAAAGAGAGAGAATCTCTAAAAAACGAAGGAACGGGAAAAAGGAGAGGAAAAGGGGTCGCCTTCATCGGAGAGAAATCGCCCTCTGTGTTTTTTGGAAATGAATAGCGGAGGAGAGAAGCTCCTTTCCCCCTTTTATTTAGGGGTAATTTGGGCATTGCAAATATGCCAAACGTGCAATGACCCCTTTCTGAAATTAAATCTCAAAAGTGGCATGTTTCTGAAATTATGCATCTTTATGGCATATTTTTCGAATATTGCCTGTAAAGTAGCACTTTTCTGAAATTTTCCCTAATTTTAATAAAATTTTAATATTTTGTAGTTAATACATAAATAAATAAAAATAATAAAAGGCAAAGAGGAGAGGGCGTCTCAGAAATGTGTGATTAACAGGAAATAGCAGATGGATTATGTTTTACTCCTACCAGCTTCACTCACCGTTCGATCATAGCTAAATCTAAGGGTGTCTTGATCTTCGATCACCTGCTTGGGTTGAATACCGGATCATAGCCCTAGAGTCCGCCCCACTCTCGTCTCTCGTCTCTCGTCTCCTCCCCTGCGAATGCGCTTCCCCATCACTGCCGTTCGTCTGAAAATCGAAAGAGAGGAATGGAAGTTGGATATCCGTTTCAAGCGTTCTGGATTTCTAAGGTTTTTATTATTTATTATGCTTTTATATTCTTACCTGTCGTACCAGGAACACTGTTAAATCATTTTCTCTTTATGAATTCTTCTATTCTTGGTTTTTTTCTTTTTCTTTTTCTTTTTAATTGCAGAAGATCGGGCGAAATTCATCTGTGGATTGTTCATAACCGTCTCGATTATATGATGATCATTTAGTGCATCTCTCGTGAATTCAACATAATGCGTGGAGTTACTGTCGTTGTTTCGAGATTTTAGGAGGGATTCTGTGTGTGACTTCATCCATGGAATTCGAACCTTTGAACATGGAGAACGAGGTGATCGAATTTGATATGGAGTTGGGAGACGACGCCGTGGATATCGAGCATCCCGTCGACGATGAGGATATGGTCGAGAGTTCCAGTGGTGCGGAACTGTACATTCCTGAGGGAGATGCGAATCTTGAACCCTACGAGGGGATGGAATTCGAGTCTGAAGAGGCTGCCAAAGCCTTTTATAATTCTTATGCTCGCCGTGTGGGGTTCAGTACTCGTGTTAGCATGTCCCGCCGGTCTAGGCGAGACGGGGCAATCATCCAGAGGTCGTTTGTGTGTGCTAAAGAAGGGTATCGGCTTGAGAAAGAGAGGCCGGGAAGCGATGGCAAGATCAAGCGTCCTCGAGCTATGACCAGAGTAGGCTGCAAGGCGATCTTGGTGGTTAAGGTACATGAGTCGGGAAGATGGGTTGTGTCTGGATTCGTCAAGGAGCATAATCATGAGCTGGTTCCAGCCGATAAGGTGCATTTCCTCCGGTCTCATCGGCATGTCTCCGGCTCGGCAAAGGCTTTGATCGACACCTTGCAAGGTGCTGGGATTGGGCCCAGTGGTATTATGTCTGCATTGATTAAAGAATACGGTGGAATTAGCAATGTTGGGTTCACTGAGAGGGACTGTAGGAATTACATGAGAAGTAGTCGTCAAAGGACCTTGGGAGGGGACACCCAGCTCCTTCTGGACTATTTGAAGCACATGCATGCTGAAAATCCTGCCTTCTTCTACGCTGTGCAGGGTGATGACGATCAGTATACGAGCAATATCTTCTGGGCTGATCCTAAGGCAAGGATGAATTACACTTATTTTGGTGATACTGTCACCTTTGACACCACATATAGGTCTAATCGTTACCGTTTGCCCTTTGCACCCTTCACTGGAGTAAATCACCATGGGAAGCCTGTTTTGTTTGGTTGTGCTTTCCTAATGAATGAATCCGAATCATCGTTTGTTTGGCTGTTTAAGACATGGCTTGCAGCAATGTCTGGTCGCCACCCGGTATCAATCACTACTGATCATGATCGTGTTATTAATTCAGCCATCACACAGGTATTGCCGGAGACTCGTCACCGTTTCTGCAAGGGACACATCTTTAAAGAGGCCCAGGAGAAGTTGTCGCATGTGTTTTTGGAACATCCAAATTTTGAAGCGGAGTTCCATAAATGTGTAAATCTGATGGAGTCGATTGAGGAGTATGAATCTGGCTGGTTGTCTCTCATTGATAGATATGATCTCAGGGAGCATGAATGGCTTCAAATAATATATAATGCTCGTCGACAGTGGGTTCCAGTTTACCTGCGCAACTCATTCTTTGCAGAAATGTCTATAACCCAGTGCAGTGATAGTATGAACTCATATTTTGATGGGTATCTGAATGCATCAACCACTCTGCAGCAGTTTGTTAAGCAGTATGAGAAGGCTCTTGAGAGCCGCTATGAGAAAGAAGTGAAAGCAGATTATGATACCATGAATTCTGCCCCCATTCTGAAGACTCCATCCCCAATGGAGAAACAAGCAGCTGAACTTTACACAAGAAAATTATTTATGAAATTTCAAGAAGAATTGGTTGAAACACTCACCTTCATGGCAAGCAAAGTTGAGGATGATGGGGCGGTCATCACGTATCGAGTGGCAAAATTTGGGGAAGATCATAAAGCCTACTTTGTAAAATTCAATGCCATTGAAATGAGAGCAACCTGTAGCTGCCAGATGTTTGAGTTTTCAGGTCTTCTTTGCAGGCACGTATTGACAGTCTTTAGAGTGACGAATGTTCTCACTCTTCCATCTCACTCCGTTTTGAAACGGTGGACAAGAAATGCAAAGAGTGGTGTTATATTGGATGAACGTGCCAGTGATCTGTTGAATAGTTGTCGAGAATCTGTTACCATTCGATACAATAACCTACGCCAGGAGGCCCTTAAATATGCTGATGCAGGGATTAAAACTATAGACATCTACAATGTGGCAATGGGGGCTTTACAAGAGGCTTCCAGGAAAGTGTCTTTTGCAAGAAAAAATGGTGGGATAATACCTCTTATCAATGGTAGTAACCATAAAGACTTTGGGACCACTGGAACTGAGGCAAATTATGCCAGTGGGGATCATCAATGGGGTTTGGAGCAACCTCTTTCTGCGGTGAGTTCTCTTTGATTGACTTTGTGTTTGCTATTATCTTGTACTTTAACTGGAGTCTAATTATGCTTCTAGATATTTTACATCTTTTGTGCATGCTTGTAACAAGCTTGGGTAAAAATGTGTTGGTCCTTATTGGCAGTCATATTATAAAATTTTCTTTCCATTTTAAATGAGCACACTATTAATTATGTTGAAGGATCAGTTAGAACCGTTACTGGCTTCACGAAATGCATACATCACATATACATATGCAAAATCTATTTTGAGCCTCTAAGCTTGTTGTAGGATGCCCTTGCCTTCTGTGGGATGGTCAATGTAATTTTTTCTCAATTGCTAGGTAACTGTCATTGAATCCCCTTCTATAAATAACAATGATACTGCAATGCCCTGTCCAAGTCCTTTAGTTATACCCAGCCTCCCACATTCGCAAACTAATACACTTTCAGTGGTAAAGCAAATCCAACTTAAGAACCTCCACTTCTTAGTTTGATTTTGCTTCTTTCTTTCAACGTGATTTATGGTTTTATGGCATTTGAATTGTATATTGTCCTATGGCATTACTTAACAAACAAATAAATGGAAAAGAAAAATTAAAATGCCTTATCCTTACTATTTGTTGTGGGTAATATGAGACCCTTTCGTCCATTTCGATCTGTCAGAAACATTATCTTCGATCAAATTGTGAATATTCATGTCCTTTTCGATTGATTCTAATCACGTTCCTCTAGTTTTCCTGGCACCCTCCTGGATGCTTTAATTAGTATTCTCTCCCACATTCTCAGAGCTTTCTCCTTAGTTCTTCACTTCAAATGTCCAAGCCATCTTAACCTGCTTATCTTATGTATGCTTCTTATATTCTGATTGGTAAGCTACCTAACATTCTAAGAATGCCTCTCCAATTATAAACATATCCAGCTCTAATTTTAGATTCTACACACTCGTCAATATTCCATCTTTGCGAACAATTGGTCCACACTTGATATTTTGCATATCAAGTGTTAGAATGTCAATTCTAGCTAATGGCTTGGTAGCAGGTTTCTTTCCAACTCGGAAAGGCATTCGTTAAGGGGATTCCCTTTCCCCCCTCCTTTTTGCAATCGTCATGGAAGCTTTTAGTTGTATGATATCTAAGGCTTCGGAAGTTGGCAAGATAGAAGGAGTAAAATTTGGGGATGCTAATGACATATTGACTTTCTGTGGACCATCTCATCAACAATCCTCTTGGTTAAAGGGTATATTACTTTGTTTTCAAGCTTGTTGAGGTCTGAAAGTAAACATGGCAAAAAGTTAGATGTTTGCAGTTGGGAATGTGGAGAATATAGAAAGAATGAGTCAAGTTGTTGGGTGTAGAATTGGTCAGTTACCAATGACTTACCTTGGGATTCCCTTGGACACTGGTTATAAAAAGATTCATGTTTGGAATCCCATTGTGGAAAGAATGGAGAAGAAATTGGCAACATGGAAGAGCTGTTTACTTTCAAAGGGTGGTAAATTGATTATGGTAAAAAGTGTCCTTGCAAGCTTACCAACTTTTCTAATGATGATATTGAAGACTCCTACTTCTATTGCTAAGAAATTTGAGATGATTCAGAGAAAGTTCCTTTGGGAGGGTCTTAGAGGAATATTTGTAGACCGAAAGAAGAGGGTGGCCTTGGTCTCAGACCCTTGATTTTAACTAATAAAGCTTTTCGTCAAAAATGGCTATGGAGATACGGTAGTGAGCAGAATAGTTTATGGAGAATGCTCATTCATGAGAAATATGATTCTTCTCAAGAGGATTGGATACCAAACAGCTCCATTGCCCCATACGGAGTAAGCATGTGGAGACCAATTGCAAGATGGGGTGGACTAAAGGGAATAGATTTCAGATTTGTAGTTGGCAATGGAATGAAGACTAGATTTTGGGATGGTATATGGTGTGGAGAGGTCAGCTTTCGTGTGAGCTTCCCCTCGATCTACAATATAAGTAGTAATCAGAAGGCTCTGGTCAGCGAAATCATGTCCATTGATGGGAATGTTATTGTGTGGAATGTGGTTCTAAGGAGACTTTTATTAGATTGGGAGGTAAAAGATTATGAAGAAATGATGGGTCTTCTATACAACATGCGGGTTGGGTATGGAGAGGACAAGAGAATCTAGTCTAAAACGAAATCGGGCTCCTTCTTAGTTAGAGCAGCTATTAAAGATCTCGTATCTACTTATATGAATTTTTAAGCCGCTAAGTTAATCTGGGCACCTGGTTGCCCCAGCAAGGTTGGTTTCTTTTTGTGGGCAGCTTCACTTGATAAAATTCTCACGTTAAACTACTTAAAGAATAGAGGATGGCAGCTCCCCAACAGGTGCATCATGTGTAAACAGCAAGAGGAATCAGTGGAAAATTTGTTAATACATTGTACAGGTGTATCAAAAATATGGAATATGCTCTTAACAAGATTGGGATTGGTATGGACTCAACCTGAAACTTTTTGGCAATCTTTGGAAGCATGGGGTTGGCTGAAGGGTAAGTCATGTTGTGAACTGATATGGAATTCAATTCCGGCAGTTATAGCTTGGGTCACTTGGGAAGAGAGAAACCACAGGATCTTTAAGGACTCAGAAAGAAATTGATTCTACCTGGAAAGAAGGGTCCTGAAACTGATCCACAGTTTGAATGGCAACCAAGCATCAATGAAAGACATTCTGTTAGAGGATTTTGTGAATTGTACTCATTTTGCTGATTTGTAGAAAGGGTATTTAAGAGTAGGATGGGATGTCTTGGTACACTGTTTGTGTACCTGTACCTCTTTATTTTTATTCTTAATTATAATTCAAGCATTAATATTGCTTCACATATGCTATTATTTATTTCTTAAGTTCCAATTCTTATTATTGCTTCACATATGCTATTATTTATGCTAAACTTGCATTTCATATATTTGCTTTTAATTTGGTTTAGTTTAGAATTTTTTATTCAACAGTGTTTCCACATAACTCATATTTTGCATTTACTTTCTCTCTGGTTTGGCCCATCTGTGAATGGCATATACTATGGTACCTTTTCTTGAATGTATGTTGTCAATCCATCTTCAATAGAAAAGATAGGAATTCCTTTTTCTCTATCTAGAAGTGACCAGAGCAACTCCCTAGGGAATCTATCATGCGGCTCAGCTAGATCAATGAAAATTATGTAAATATCTCTTCTCTACTGTCTAAACTTCTCCACTACTAGTCTTATTAAAGAGATTCCCTTAATTATAGAATTATCTGGAATAAAGTCAAACTGATTTTCTAATGCTTCGGTTATTCTTCTTAACTTTTCATCCATCACCCTTTTCCATAATTTCATAATGTGATTCATAACTTAATAACCTATCAGGAAAATAAGTATTGTATATTAGGATTCATTGCATGTTTATTATTATAAAAATATAAATATTTGGGTTTGATTACTAGGTCATATGATGTTTCATTTTGATTTAGAACAGGAAAAACATGATATGTTGGCAGTTGTTATTGTTGATTTAGTACACTAAGTTGAGAGAAGTTCCCTTCTACTTGTGAATTAGTCGTTGAAGAAATTAGCAGAGTGTCTGTGTCTCTTACACAAAGACACATGCACACTTGATGTACATTTATCCTTGACTGTCTAATAACCTGATTTTATGATTGATTTCAGAAAAATTTCAAAATTGCATTATAACACAGACAATGAAATGAAAATACACCCCCTAATTTGGTTTCTTGAGACATGGTATTCTTCACAAGGATTTAAAGCTGTACTATTTTGTTGTTGTTTGTACATTGGTACTGCATGCACCATTGACTATTCTCTGAATGATGTTACATGAATAATACATGTAAGGTCTAGTCAGCTGTAAATGATAGCCATATTTATTTATCAGTTTGTGATTTTAGAATTTGTAAATTTCTACTCTGATTGTCTCTTTTTTTTTTTTTTGGTCGTTTTTTTGAAATGGCAATGGTGCGAAGCTTTTTTGAGATAACCATGATGTTTGAAATGTCTAGGTTTATCTCTTACATTTGGATTCTTGAACGCATTCCTGTTTGCATTCCCATTTACCTCTGATTATATTTTGAGTTTAGAATGATATCTCCATTTTGGATCTTTAGATACTACAAAATATGTTCTGATAGCAGTATTAACGTACATAATCATATTTCCTTCAAATTGTGGAATAGAAGTGTCCTATGCTATTGTGCTGTGGGACTTAACTGTTTAATTTGTTATCCCAATGAATGCATCTAATTGCGTGGCACAGGATCATATATATTATTATGATTTTTGTGTTGTGTCATAGCAACTTGAACAACTTTATACCGTGTTCTTGTAGGATGAAAAGGAGACGAAAATCCAGGAGCTATCCCGTGAGGTGGGTCGTGCAAATCGGAAGAGTGAATTGTATAGGGCAAACCTGCTTATGATTCTGAAAGATATTGAGGAACAGAAGCTACAACTATCGATTAAAGTTCAAAACATTAAGCTTAATATGAAGGAGTGAATTTGAAGGGGCAGGCAGTCATGACATGTAGATATTCTCTCTTTCAACCCCACCCTCTTCCTATTAGTCAAACAGGGTATCTGGGCTGAACTTTATCTCCTTCTCTACATTTTCTGAATCATCTCTGGGATGGTTGGACTGTGGAAGTCATTTGTATTCCGTTGCTTATATGTACAGGGAAAAAGAATGGGGCTGGTACCTCATTCTACGGATATTGTACTTCATGCCTAGTTTGAAGCGAAAGGCTTTCAAACTGAACAAATGAAATCCGGTCTGTTATATGGTTGCCTAATGTATATATTATTCACCAATATCTCTATAGTTGTGTTAATTTGGGCTATATCACTTGGCAGTGGGTCGGATCGAATATATATCTGAATCCGATCTGAAATTGTCGGTTCGAATACGGATATGAATTTTTGGATCTGACAAAATTAGGATTTGAAATCTGAATAGGATCTGAACCGAAATCAATATGTATTATACATAAATCTAATAAGGTTAGACCATTTGTAAGGCTCCGTTTCTTAAAAATCGATTTGCCTTAAGTTCATCGCCTGCTGTCGTCTTGCTCCTGCATGTGCGACATTGGGTGCAAAGGTTTCTTCTTCTCCATTTGTTGACCACAAAGGCCGCCGCCGACGAATGCTAGGTAAACCCACGTCCCCACCCCAAGCTATCGACTAGGGATCCACCCCAGGTTATCGACTAGGGATCTCAGGTTGTGCGACAGGGATCTGAGCTTTTGCTACTGCGTCTGGGGTTTCTGTGTCCTCTCCGTTCATCGACAACGAAGGCCGCCGCTGGCGAATACCAGCTAACCCAACCTCAGGCTATCAACGAAGGGGCATGAGCTTTGCAACATTGCGATTTGCGACTGCTGGGGTTTCTTTCTCTTTTGCGTTCGTCGACAACAAAGGCTGCCGCCGAAATACTAGGTAAAGTGACCTTATTCCTCTTCTTTCCTATCTTACTAGTTCTACATTGAGTTATTATTTGGATTATGAAGTGGAATCCCTTCTCAATTGAAATCTCAGTTAATATATATATTTATTCATTTTCCTAAGAAAATGTTCGAAGTTGGCTACAAGAATTTATTAAGGTTATTCATACCTGTCTTTGGAGATGGATGATGCAATTTGCTTTAATTTTTAAAATTGCTTTTTTAGTTTTAGGTTCAAATCGGATCAAATTCAGATTTCGGTTATTCGTTCAGTCAAATATCGAATTCGAATGATGTATACGAATTCGGATTTAGGAATAAAAGATCCTTCGGATTTCAAATTGAATTCGGATATCAGTATTTTTTTCAGTTTGAATTCGGATCATGGTAGATCCATACCGTATTCGACCAATTGCCAGCTCTATATGTCAGATAGTTGTTTTAGAATTGTTTTGATGCGTTTTTGATAATTTTGGTAGTTCATTTGTGAACCATACATGCAACCTGCATTAGCCTTCTTTTGTTTGTTGTCTGTTGTTGGGTAAATTATCTGTAATAGCCATGTGAGCAAATAAGAAAATAAAATAAAAGATCTTATGCGAAACAGATGGAGTGCTAGAGAATAAAAAAGGGTTTCAAATCATCTTCAGCCCAGCCAGTGAAGGTGCTCAACTATAGCCTACAGTGGTAAGTAGCTCTTACCTACGGTTGGAGTACCTTTTATGGGTTTGGCTATATATGAAATGCACGCGTGATGCGAGTGGCAGTGTTAGAATTTGTGTAAGGATGATTAATCTAAGTAAATATTTATACTTACAATCTATACTATATATATAACAGGAAGTGATCCCTTTTTTTTCAAAGGTAAGTGTAGTGAAGGGGGACTGTGGTGAAGGCAGGATTTGATCCTAGGCC
Source organism: Buxus sempervirens (assembly GCA_947561395.2). Lineage (NCBI taxonomy): Eukaryota > Viridiplantae > Streptophyta > Magnoliopsida > Buxales > Buxaceae > Buxus > Buxus sempervirens. The sequence continues at coordinate 402,965 of OX387184.1, read as the reverse complement.
TCGGGTATGACTAAAGCTTTACTGCCTAAACCAGCAGCACCTTCAAAAGCGATCCCTTATTAAAGAATTTGAAAAAAAGAGAACTAGTTTTTCCAAAGTAACATTGCAATTCCAAATATACTTTCTTGTAGGGTTGAGTTGGTTTATTTATTTATTTATTTACTTTTCAGCAATTATCTTTTAGTAATCTTTAAGTCCTTGGACTGTACCAAACAATTACTTAAATCCAGTTTTTTAATTATTTACTTGCAATACTACAAGTGTGCCACTTGCTGGTAAAAATAAATTCATTCTTTCAAGATAGCTCATGAATCAACCTGATTGACATTTGGATAAGACATAATTGTGGTCAAGCTATAATTGGACTTGAGAATCTATCAAGATTATCTATATTCTTTTTTTATTATTTTTTTTTCATAGTTTCTTAATCATGTATATCAAGTTCAACATAACCTTCTTATACAGAATGGAAAGACTATTATGCATCCATTATATTCTTTATATCTATTTCTTTCCATTCTGTTTGGACTATGGCATGAATAGAGTAACGTATACATGGGGGCATAAAATGCGAAAAAAGTGCCAATATATATGGAGTGATCGAGTAACAAGAAACCTTCTTCCCGAAACCTAGCAATTGCAATCGTTTTTGCGCCTTCCAACTGAGGACCACCAACTTATCACCAGCTGCATGCCTGCATTGGTAAGTTCCATTTTCCCCTGATCTTTGTTCCACAACTCTCTCTCTCTGTCGGATGTAGTCAGATCTGTACTAGCCCCAATCCGGGCTGGTTTCCAACTTCTCACGGACTCTCTCCTCTACTTTGTAAATTCTACTTTTATGGCTGTGACATACGATAGTCTTGAATTTCAATGTGATTCTGATCACGCCGTCATGGAAATGGGATTTCCTTGGTGCAGCCTGCTCTTGAAAATATTTTCTTTGATTCCTTATGCAAGCAGACTGAGAAGGGGCCTGTTTGTATCATGTCAATACACACAGGATTCAAGAAAACATGACTCTTCAGAAATCCCTTGCGTCTCTCATCTAAATTACTGCAGTCTAATGGAGACCTTTTTGGGTTGAAATGATTTTAATTCTTTGTCTCTATTTCCAGAAGAATAGCAATCTTATTTATCCTATTCAACTGCTCAACTAAATTTCTAAATTTGTTGGTTAAGACTTGGTATCCAGGGTTTTAACTTGCCTCATGTTTTTCAGTTCCTAGAGAAATTTTTTTCATTCCAGATATTTTAAACTGAACATTTGTTTTTGTTTTTGTTTTTTGGTACCTTATTAGTCTTCCAGGTATATTGAAACAGTGGAAATGAGCTAAAACTAGGAACTATGGAGTGTGTGGTTCAAGGAATTATCAAGACACAGGTCAATTACTTCATTTCCTTAACTTTTGGCTTAATGCACTATGACTTATAATATTGACCGATGTGGGGATTTGTAATTATCTCAAAGCTGATACTAAATTCGATGTTCCAAAGAAAAGGCTGGACTCTGAACAACCTTTTATGAATGGGAGATTTTGAGAGGCACTGGATAGTAGCTTATGCCATATTCTTATAAAAGTAGCTTCAAAGACATAATTTGTGTTTTCTCAGCCGTCACTTTCCATAATTTATGATCTCTTAATAGAAAATGCAAGAATTATACACAGTTAATAAGGTCAAGTGTTAAACAGAATGATGGGCACGCTTATATAATAATGAAGTGGTGATGCAGTTCTATTCCAGCACTTTTCCTTTAATTACAAGTTTGAATCTATGTTTAAAAATTGAGCAAGAATGGTTGCCAATTTTGAGCCTTTCACAAACACTCAATACAGCCAAGACTGAAATAGCCATTTTAGCTGAAATCTTTAAAGTGGCATTTTACGTTGCAAAGATATGGATTGCATGTCCCACCATTGTGGTCACTGCCCTTTGTCCTAGTAGCTGATTTTGTTGGTACAGTACATCCTAGTTGCAATTTGAAAATTTTCCTGGCAAGTCACGTGTTGAATTTACTATTTATGCTATATCAGTCTCCTCTTTCAACTTAAATTTATTCATATAGCACAATTCATAAGATACATTCTTATTTGGCTCTGTTTCATGCATAGCAGAATTGTTTTGTGCAAATCTATATTTCATATGTTATGCTTCGAACGGGTTCCAGTGTATCTGACATTGCAGCTGTTTACCCTGCAAAGATTTCTATGGGGCATTGGAATAACCTGAAGGTGTTCTCTTGCAGCACATGGAGGCTCTTGAGATTCTTCTTCAAGGCCTTTGTGGTGTTTCCAAAGAACGTCTTAGGATCCATGAATTGTGTTTGAAAAGTGGTCCAAACCTTGGTAAGTATCTTTGTTTATATATTTTCCATCTTTTTGATAGTAGCTGCATAAAGTATGACATGCATACTTGCAGACAATAGGAAGTGGGTGTCTTTTCTCCTTTCTTCTTCTGCATACACAATTCCACGCAATATCCTCCATAATTTAGTGATACAAGCATCCATATATCTTAGTATCTGCCTAGACGATTTGCTTGGAAAATAACAAAGCCGCCTTGATCAGTTAACTTGATCCAATTGGTGAACCGGCTCCAATAAATATGATCTCATTGGCACACATGAAAATTATGAAGGGAATCATATGGAAAATCTGCTGTCAGAGAAGATCAGGTGCACACAAAGGCAACAGAGGCGCTGATAATTTGTGTGCAATTCATTAAGTGTTCAAACATTGACTTATATCAAGTCAGCTGAACACTTCGACTTATATCAAGTCAGCATGTTGAATTATATAAAGTGATTGTATCTGGTACCATATGTATATAGGTCTAGATTATTGAGTACAGTGGTATTATGCATATCTTTCTCCGATGAGCTGTGGCAGCTAATCAAACATTTTGCTCTTTCACAGGGGCTGTAGCCTCAGAGGTCCGACTCTTGTGCAACCTTGAACCACCGGAGCCCACCTGGTAAGATGAGGAATTTATCCTGCAATATGGATTAAGCCTTGTGTTTAGACTTAATAATTATTGTGAACAGTATATAACTGTTTGTAGGACTGTTAGACATGTCGGAGGAGCCATGCGAGGTTCTGGTGCTGAACAGATCTCTGTCCTTGTGAGAACCATGGTGGAAGCAAAGCAAGCAAGAATGTGCTTCGATTATTTTATGCAGATTATTTTATGCACTTGGTTACAAGTTAGACCATGAGCTTCTGAGAGTGGGATTTGCCTTCCATTTCCAAAGGGGCACTAAGATCACTGTTACTGTGACTTCAATTAATAAAATGCTTAAACTCCATGCAACTGATGATGCTGTTCCAGTGACACCTGGTATACAATTGGTGGAGGTGACAGCCCCTGCATCTTCTGAGAACTACACTGAAGTTGTTGCTGCCATGTCATCCTTCTGTGAATATCTTGCACCGTAAGGGCTTCTATCTTTTTGATCTAGGTTCTGTAGATTGACATGTACTTGCTTGTTGCACATGAAGGAGGATAGGGCTTACTCCCAAACAGTTCAAGGATGAAGAGAAGGATAGGAATACTAGAAGGAAAGTAAGAATGGCATCATCTTGAAATCTTAGCATGCCTGATCATAAAAATGTCTAGTTGTCTCGGGTTAAAGATGAGATTCCCAACTTAGGCATAGTAATGTGTACCTGCTGGGATTTGATTGATGGATGGACTTCAACCTCTATCCCTGTTTGTTTTTAGTGAAGGAAAGTTTGGTTGGAAATGCATATGCCCTGAGAAGTTTGTTCTTTAATAAGCGTCAGCTTGGACTCCCTTGGATTGTGAGTATTAACGAGGTTTTGCTATTGATTTTTCAGGCTCCTGCATTTGTCAAAACCAGGAGTTTCAACTGGGGTGGTTCCTACGGCTGCTGCTGCTGCTGCCTCTCTCATGTCAGATGGTGGTGGGAAGACTTTATAGCACCGAAGTATATAGATGCTCAGCATTGTTCTGTATCCCTCTATTAGACACTTCCAATTTACCGTTATAATTCTAGGTCAACTCTGTCGTTGATGTGTTCTCTGACCATGGTTACAACTTACATCAGCTACAGAGAGGAGGATTTAGCTCCAGTTCCTTTCCAGATTCCAGAGTGGCTTGATGTGGCGTTTTTTCTGTTTTTATACGGACAAATTCTCAACTGAATTGCCTGGCTGGCCCATCGAGCAAAGTTCCTTGTTGCTGTTCCCTAATGGGAGGACGTATGCGTGAAGAACACATGACGGTTGAAACTCAAAGTTGATGAACAGATGGGACGTGAAGTTTCAGCTGACATGATTTCCAGACAATGAAATGGGTCCGTGGTCTGATTTGTTGACTTACAATGAAATGAGAGGGTTCTAAAAAACATGTTATCTTCGTAAACTTTTGCAACTTCAGATGATTGTTTGCCTTAAACAATCAAATGCATGTGGAAGAGACTCATGGAAGATTTGAAAATTCTCGAAGGTTCAATCATTCAAGAAATGGGCCATCATCAAAATCCAATCTTTTCACGAAAAAAGCAAGGGAACAATGGAGGTACAATGAGCACGATGGTTGTTCTGAAAAAACAAGAGAAAGATGGCATGGGGCGTATGTTAGATTGTAAGCAGCTTAATATCAATGAAATCGAAACCTCAACAAATATTTGATCAGATTAGATCGTCAAAACAAAATTTCGCATGCAGCAAAGAGCACCAGCTCCGACTGTCCGCAAACACAAGAAGAGTCCAAGGATTCATTCCTTCAAACCTCTCCCAATTCTTTAGACGTCATCAAACAGTCTAGCCCTCTATAATAATACTTTACGAAATGAAATCGTCTGGAGTATTTCACTGGAGTGTTTACTGCAGTAGGCCCACGCAAAATAAAAAACAGAAACCGTGACATGCCATATGGCAGCATCTCTGCAGACGATGTCCTTCCTTCACCTGGGGGTGGGGGTGGGGGTGGGGGTGTGGGGGGTTCTCTCCTCTTCATATGGTCACTATCCTTAGGCACTCCAAGCCTCCAGAAGTATCTCACCAGCCAGAGAGCTTCTGTAAAAAGGGATCTCATTCAATGTAGTTTGACCAACCAGATAATACTTTAAAGCTGTTGATAAAAACACATTATGCTACCTGAGCATGCAATCGTGTCCCAGATATCTGCTGAAATTCCACCACAGAACACTACAACTTTACATACATAATTTAAACCGCAAAATTTATTTAATACATCTGAATCTAGAAAGACAAATATTTAATAGTACAGTATACAAACCGAATGATGAGGGTGTCTTGTTCAGATTCAATCTTTCAAACTAAGCCTCACGTTTTGAACTTTCACTGACAGCTTTAACTTCTGTTCATCCAGATCTTTTAAAATCACAAGCAGATTTGCTCGATACACTTCACATAGTTTATTTGCATTATCCAACTCGCTGGTCAATTCCTGAAGTTTCTTGCCCTTCTCATCCTATAAAATTGGAGAAACCAATAGAAAACAAAGTGCATTATACATTGTCTGATGCACAAAACCATGATCACAACACTGGGATGATCACGTTCATCTTTTATATAGAACTTTTCATGAGCCTACTAACGGGATTATAAACTGAAGAGGTTTTGTAAGCCAAAATCCATAAGACAGTAGAAAGACTTATCTGTCAACAATGGAGGAGTTTGCATCATCCAAGTCATCATTCATGTATACAATTATGTGCTCATTTATCATAGTCAGAATCAAATATAAGGCTTCTATCAGCAACATTACAACTAGGAGTTCATAACATCTAAATGAGTGATCAAATTGAATGAAGACCCATCAACTAATAGCAGTCCCACAATAAATCTTAACAGGGAGAAGTGGCAGCCAGAGAGGGAAGGACTAGGAGGAGGAGGGTGAAGAAAGGGGGGAGGGGGTACAGAATCAGTCGAGGCTGGTTGGGTTTCCTTTTCTAGTCTGACAAACAAATGGGTGTCCAAATCTCCTTCCATAAAGAGAATACAATACCATCAAGAAAACGTTTCAACTATTACATGTGCAATCTCTTCAAATTGGACATCAAACATCTGATTAACTGAAGGTATATATGTAGGGGGCGAAGACAACGTATTACATGATTGACAATTGACAACTAAAATAACCGTGCTCTACTGTAAAGCGAAGGAAACCAATCCAGACATGTATATTGTACAATGGAGTGTAATGGACTGAAGTCTGGCAATGCCTCCATAAAAAAAATCTTGGATTGTGCATTAGATGTAAAGAAAGATCAATGACAGATTTTCTGAAATGAGGCCAAAGGCACTAGAAAACTTCCTTATAATACCCAAAACAACTTAATTTTATCATTTGATGCCCATAAATTGCTTCAGATAACCATCAATGTTTTCCTTGCTACAAGGATTATTAAACCTTCAAAATCAGAAAGCATCTCTGCTTCTCTGGACCACTGTGATACTAAGGACTCTTCTCAAACCATTCTTCAACAAAGAATTTCAACCAAAAGCAGACCATGAGGTCAAAAGCGATAAAGAGGTTACTTATGATGTCCAAAACCATTTAATAGCCTCCTCACTTTGTTTTAATAAAATATTTCCGATGACTTCAGTGTTTTCATTCCGAAAAGGACTAATAAAACATTCTGCCATTTTCCTTCAAAATAACAATGCATCCATATCTTAACTTCTATGGATTGGTAACCTTGTGATAATAGATGCTCTCCTTAAAACAGTTCTTCACCAAAGTAGTTTTTATCTTCAATGAATTGCAAAGTTCGCAAACATTAGTCACATTTCACAAATATTTCCTTTTTCAGGACTTGGGCTCCCTTGAGACTCCTTCTTAGAGGAGTTTCTCATAAAATTTTCATACTTCTCAATGACAGACTTCAAAGAATATTCACCAGACTCTGGCCAAGACAAAAATTTTAGAATATAAGACTTCTCTAGACTCCGTTAAATTTATTCTAGCATCAGGTAACATTTTTATTTCTGTAAATTAAAGATTTCATTTCCTATAGACTACGTGGGACTAGGTTTCCAAATTCATATGATATGGCTCTATGTTGCAAGCTAGATTGTCTTAAGTCCACCAAGCTCCACGAAAAAATAAAAGGAAAAAATGTTACGGTCTGATTCAGGCGCAATGATTTTGAATTTTAGCTTAAACTGGCAAAGTCCAGGCCAAATAATTTAGATTATACCATGCCCACAAAGGAATAAGAGATAATTCAAAAAACTATAAATTTAAGTTCCCTGAAAGCAGAGCATTCAAGCATTCAAAATATAAATGCAAACCCTGTTCACTTTTAATATCTATGGAACGGATCAAATTAAGGATGTTTTTAACTTAATAATGACTTAAGTGGAAATGGAAGCATGATAATTAAGAGAAACGGTTGAAATCTTAGGAATGCAATGCAAATTAAATTCCAATGCGGGAAAAAGGGAAAAAACATATAAATAAATAAGTATATTAATAAAACTGACCTCAGATCTTGGTTGAAGCTGACTCACACTTTTGTCTTCATTGCAATCCACTTCCAGGTTACCTCCATTAACCATTTTTCCAACTTGTATATATCCAGAACCATGCTTCTTTGCAGCAGAAACTTTCTTTCCAGCCTCTTTTAGAGCATCAATTGCCACATTATAAACGTGTAAAGATTTTGACCCTTCTTCTACAAATTTGATAGCTTCCTGGCGCAGGTTATTATAACGGACAGTTGAAGACTCCCAGGACTTACTTGGCAATTCAAGAGAACATTCATCCAATACAAACCCACTTTTAGCATTTCTTGTCCACCGTTTCAAGACATAATGAGATGGAAGCTTAAGAACATTTGTTACTCTGAAGACTGCTAATACATGTCTACAGATAATACCTGAAAACTCAAATTTTTGACAGCTACAACTCGCTTTCTTTTCAAAGATGCTGCACTTAACAACATGTGCCTTGTTATCTTCCCCATATTTGGCCACACGGTACGTGGTCACTGTTCCAGTGTCTTCAATCTTAGTTGCAGGATTAGCAAGAGTCTCAACCAATTCCTCTTGGAATTTCATGAATATTCTCCTAGTATAAAGGCTTGCTGCTTGTTTTTCCATAGGAGACGGTGTCTTCAGAACTGGAGAAGTGTTAATTGTATCGTAATCTGCTTTCACTTCCTTTTCATGCCGACTAGCTACAGCTTTCTCATATTGCTTTATCAACAACTGTATAGTGGTTGATGCATTCACATACCCATCAAAGAACGAATTTATACTATCACTTCCTTGGGATATGGACATCTCCCCAAAGAAAGTATCATGCAAGTAAACAGGAACCCACTGCTGGTGAGCACCGTACACTGATTGAAGCCATTCATTGTCCACGAGATTGTATCTTTCTACAAGTGATTCCCAACATGACTCAAATTCCTCAATTGTCTCAGTTACATTAATGCACTTCCAAAGATCTGCTTCGAAAGCAGGATGTGATTGATATACATGAGACATTTTTTCTTGTGCCTCTCTAATTATGTTCCACTTACAGAAACGATGACGAGTTTCAGGAAATACCTGTACAACAGCAGCCTCTATAATTCTATCATGGTCAGTTGTGATCGAGACTGGATGACGTCCAGACATTGCAGCAAGCCAAGTCTGGAATAGCCAAATGAAAGATGATTCAGACTCGTTGAGGAGTAGTGCACAGCCGAACAATACCGGCTGGGCGTGATGGTTCAACCCTGTAAATGGAGCAAAAGGGACCCGATAGCGATTTTTCCTGTATGCTGTGTCGAATGTAACAGTGTCTCCAAAGTAGTTATAGTTCATTCTACAACTCGCATCAGCCCAGAAAATATTCCCTGTGGAGTCACTGTCGCCTTGGACTGCATAGAAGAAAGCGGGGTTCTCTGCTTGCATTCGCTTCAAATAGTCCACAACATGCTGACCACCACTCCCAAGGGTCCTCTGCCTGCTGCTACTCATATAATTCCGGCAATCAATAGTAGTAAAACCAACATTGTTAATCCCACCGGATTCTTTAATTAAAACTGACATCACCCCACTCGGGCCCATCCCGGCGGCCTGAAGCGTATTAATCAGGCTTCGGGCAGTACCCGAAACATGCCTATGCGATCGGAGGCAGTGAACTTCATCGGAGGGAACGAGCTCATGATTGTGTTCTTTAACTAATTTAGACACAATCCATTTCCCAGAATCTTGCTTCTTCACAGTGATCATTGCCTTACAACCAACCCGAGTGACAGCACGCTGGCGCTTGGACCTGCATTCACTAACACTCCCATCGCCACGACGGAAACCCTCTCGGGAGCACACGATTTGGCGGCAAATAATGGAACCGTCGCGACGGGAGCGGTGGTACACGCTGACCCGGGTGCTGAAACCGACACGGCGGGCATACGAATTATAGAAAATCCGGGCAGCCTCTTCGGATTCGAATTCCATACGCTCAAACGGTTCGAGAATTGGGCCTGCATCAGAAGCGAAGAAGTCTCGCCCGGCGGAGCCTTCGACCAGCTCATCGTCGTAGTCTTCGTCGTCGTCGGGGTGTTCGACGTCGACGGCAGTGTCGTCGTCGTCGCCGGAACCGAATTCGAATCCCAGAGCGTCGGTTTCCATGTTTGATGGTTCAAACCCCAAGATTGATGGATGAGTTTATAGCCGTTGATTCATCCATCCCTGTGAACTTAGGTATTATATAGTCCAAGTAGTTTTGGTGATGGTAAGCGTTCCCTGGCATTTAAATTGAGCAGAGTGAAAGGTAACTGACCGAAGATTCGAGGTCTCAAGGACGACTTCTGCGGGAATGATACTGGATCCGTGTCCAAGCTCTACAGAACCTGAACTCCGCAAGAAAGAACATAAAACCGGTACTCCACTCCAGTGTTTAGGGCTTTTCTAGGAGGGAAAAGAGAGAGATTTCATGGGTTTGCCATATCGGGGCGGTCGCCTGATTCACAGATGGTTTGAAGCATTTTGATATATTTATTTAGACCAATCCTTTCCTTGACTAAAGTTGGCGTCATCTCTTACAGGCAGCCTCACATAACCGATTCGAACAACCTTATTTTCTTGGTGGTTTTCAGATCAGATCTCTTTTATTTTTTATTGGAATGGGCTCCATCCCCATCTTCCGGGTATTCTCATTCTCGTCCCTTCGGGCAAGGGAATTTTAAAAATGGAACGGAACGGTCCGCCCCCTCTGCTGGTATGTCACGTGTCAACGCATAACTTTGCCTTTAAAGGAATCGTAAGATCGACCGTATCTGTTTACAAGGTAAAAGTTTGGATTGTATGAGTCGATCACGACCATCAGGCTTTTCTGTCTTCCAAAGGAGAAGAGTACAGCGGAATAACTTCCCGTTTTATTTTAGTCCTCTTCAAACTTGATGAACCAGTGAGAGACGTATTGAAACCCCACTTAGACTGGGTGTGACTGTTACGTAAATCAAAAGGAGAGATGTCGATCCCAATACAACAATCCCGTTGATGATGACGCTCATCCAACATTTTCAACGTGTACATTGCAATCTAATCATATGCAAAAGACCTGTTACTTGCAATCCTTCAAATCTCCGCGAGTAGACACCTGCAGTTTGATTGGATATAAAAAGAATCACTTGAAAGTGCAAGTCTCCCGACCGTTTTGAGGTTTCCAGAATCACATTCCATTATCATTTGTCAGCATCAAAAGCAAAGAAAAATTCAAAGTATCAAACCACCATCCAAATCATTCTTTTTGATACGCTGGAACTGCTGTGCAGCATGAAACCTGCTGAAAAGAATTGCTTCAGATATTGGATCCCGGTGTTGATGGACATCATTAAGTTACAAATCAAGGTTCTTGCCTACTTCAAAGTTTAATGAAAGTTCTGAGAAATCACTTCTCAACGAATTCCTTCATGTTCTTCAACCAACCCAAGTACTCCCTGCCATCCTTGTTGATCATATAATCATGCAAGAAAGTTGCCAAAGATTTCTCAATCCCTCTTGCTTCAAGGTACTTGCACATGGATTTTTGCAGATCATCATCCAAATCCCTGTAGAATTCAGAAATTCATATTAAACAAATTATTCAAGACAGTATCCGATGTTGAAAAATAAACAACTAGAAAGCTGTGTTACATTGATATGGGTATGCCATTCAAGTCAACCATTATATTTTTTTGAATCACAATATACAGGATTTATGCATTTGGAAGCATATCTATACACATTAAACTCATAGTTATGCACTCCGTTGTTATAAGGATATCTGTTTCCTAATCATAAAATACAAATAAAATACTGTGATCACGCCACCTGGAAACACAAGTTAAAAAAATGTAAAATAGAGTAGTAGATGGCAATTCATATCAACAAAATGAAAGCATGTGCACCAACCCGAATTCAACATATTTAACAAATTATGGATATGGAAATACAGGATCTAAAACATGGAGCATCTCCTGTTTAGGACAACACTTGACAGTCATCCTCCAACGATGGCATTTTTCCTCAATTATATTGAACAGTGAATAACTCTGGTAAAGTTTCACATTATATACATATATCATCCAATGGTTAAAAAATCTCCAAGTTGATTTCTGACTTTAGGATTCTTCTAGTAGAAACCTTTAAGCATTGGGCCATGATCCAATGAATCCCTGCTTAAATTCTAAATATGACAATCCATACTGAAATACAAAAGCCTAAGGTTTTAAGTAATATACAGTGATCCAAATTAAATTTGGAATTTGGAAGGTAAGAAACAAATTTTGCCAGGTAGAGACCCTGGCAATTGAACATTGAAGATCAAGCCACGGTCCTAAATCTATCTGTTGAATCCGTTTGGAAATCCATTGCTTCCCGCCCTCCAGATTTCAGAAGAGGTGTGGGAATTTGCAGTAAAAACATCAAGGGCTCAATGTTGGGTTTCTTTGGCATAAATTTTATAAAATGTTCAGGAAAAATAATCAGAAGCCACACTTCATAAGGCAACTTCCTGGTGTACATATTTAATTGCTCTTCATCTCCTCCATTTTAAAGGATCAATAAATACTTCCCATGTTATTTGGGTACCACCTAGTCAAAACCTAGAAAACTAATTGAGAGGCATACAGGTCTCAACTTCAGATCATTGCAATTTTTAAATTGAAATAATAATCAGCAAAGAAGATAAGAACTCACTGAAATTCTGGTCCCTCATACGCAATCTGATCAGATGGAACTTCAGCCGCCTTCAATGACATGGCATCAATAGTGATCTCATCCGAATTAGCAGTGCAACAGAATTCCAAATGAGGACCTTCTCCTTTAGTAACAGTCACAATCAAAGAAATGCTAGGCCTAAGTGAATCCTCGCCCTTTTCATCAGCATCATCTTCATCACCATTGTCATCTTCGTCCAAATCATCTCCAGTCATGTCCGGCATGTGGACCTCAACACGGATGCTTTCACCAGAAAGTTCTCGCTTCAATATGATTGTTTGTTCACCCGGATTATCAATGATCTCAAACGGAAAGTTACTTGGCAGGACACCTCCCTAAACATGAAAGATTTATGGATTAAAGATAGAGCTAGCACTATAAAAATGCCAATTTAAGATTGTAACTTTGTGTTATTGTGTCAGGTATCAGGGATGTGAAAGTAGTAGTGCAAAATGCTTAATACATATGGATGTAGACAAATAATATATTAATTTCTTAAACAATCCATTTGAACGCTATGTTACAAGGACAGATGATCTTTTAAACATATTTAGATGGTGAATATTCTAGAAAACACATGTTGAAGTGCTTGCAGTGTAATTCGTGTGCATGGATCAATACATACAGAGAGGCAAAAGTGCACATGCAACACGGGAATTTAAATATGGTAATTGGCATCCTGAACAATCAGGGCAACCAACAATAAAGGCCATTCACAGTAGATTAGTGCTGATGAGCATGACTTGAGTCAGGAATCAGGATTATATTTCATATAAGGGCATCAATATACACATACAAGCATTGTAATTTTATAAAACAATAAATAGTGCGTTTGATATGGTGGTCACAGAGAGTATTTCCGCTGCTGGTTAAATGCTTATACAAAACAGTTATTAAATGATTATACAAAACAGTAAACACTTTTAACTGATAATAGTGACAGAGGAGCACTACATTAGTGAGTCATATTACAAGCTAAACATACTAATTGATATGTACCCAAAAAAAAAGGGATATTGTGAGGAGGATCTTACCTGATTATGATCCTCGGATTCATCTGCGCACTGGATTTCTGTTTCGAGAACCCGTTTGAGGTTTTCATCAGCTCCAACATTCTGTTTAGGGACAGAGGAAGCGAATCGAAGTGGAAGGAATAGAGCAAGTGCTGAGGAATTCCGCGATGGTTTTGCCAGCAAAAATGGTGGGGGTGATGACGACGACGCCAGAGAAGAGTAGAAGGGTGATTGTTGTAGTTGGAGCGAGAGTGGATGAATGCGAGAGAAACGAAGGATTCTGCGAAGGGCGGAAGACATGATAGAATACAACTGGTCCGAAAAAAATTTTCCACGCAAAATCTGAAGCCTTCTCTTCGCTCTTAGTTGGTAGGGTTTTAGACTTTTTATTAGGGTTTTGTTTTTTAAGTTTATGAACCTAGATGCTGAAACTTTAAATGACGATAATACCCTTATCAATTGAGTTTCAGGATATCATGTTTGACAAACCGCAAACGAGCAACCCCTGCAAACTGCCGCCTTGCATGGCAACTTCACACATGTTTGGATTCCCAGTCCATCAGTCCTCCCTGCACTGTAGCATTTTCCTGGCTAGTATCCAAACGCTAACGCCTTGCGACGTTCATCAAAGAAGACTGTTGATCTGAAGTAGTCGCGGACGAGATCGTTTCGCGTGGAAAAGGCTCTCTGCTCCATTTTCTAGACCAGTCAGCGAGACGGCATTGCCAGTGTCCGAACCAGGACCGGATGTTCGAACAGCGAGCCCGAGTATTTAAATGTTTCTCACCCTTGTGATCACAAGGTGAATCAGTAACGCTTCAAACGAAAGTCAGGTTCGGACGTTGTGGTCACACCAGCTTGACCTAAGAAATGATTTTACATGCTTAAGCTTAACCGAGCTGTATTTTTCTTTAATGAGCTGCCGCTCCTCGACTGCCTTATTTCTAATCTTTAACCATTGAATGATTTCTAGAGTCATAGTATAGTATGCCCTAATTTTCATAGTAGATGGAACTTATTTGTTTGTAGGATTTATTAAAAACCATTTGTCAAAAGGTTTACAAGTAAACCACCCAAATATTGGCAGTTTTGTCTGCACCAATTTATATGTTGGATGCGCTTTTATATATGTAAGAAGAATTATTTTTTCTCAAAAACGTCATTATAAAAGTTGTCCACTTATAGAAGATTTTGGATGTACTATTTTACATGTCAAACGTACTTAGTTATACGCATTATAATTTTCTTAAATCGTCAAAAATGCCTTCAATTTAGCAAACTATTAAATCAACTATCAATTGTCAATTTAATTAACTTAGACGTTTTTATCTAAATTACCTACATAATAGCAATTTGGACTTTTAGGGTACCTTACCAAAAAGATCCCTTTTTGGAACCGCACCATTTTCCTAATTTCTAATCATAATTATTGAGCTTTTTGTTACCAGTTAGTCTTCCTCCCTCCCGCTTACTTTAATAAGATAATTGGTTTTGCGCTTTTATATCTTTCTTGTGGTTTGCATTTATGTGGCTATGTATAGGTCGGCCTCGTGGTTTTAAGTATTGTCATTGACCCTAATACTTAGCACCAACTAAACAAACTAAAGAGATGGGAGCTTTTAGGGATACTTACAAATGCAATGGAAGAAGCTAGTGAACAGTAATTATGGTTTTATGATGAAAATTTTATATTTTATGCAGATACATATACATAGACATATACATATGAGATTTGTCAACTAATGATACTCACTAGCATTTCAATATAATACAATTAGTAGGCAAAATGTTTCCTTTTTTTTCCCCTTGCTTGTAAAGTTAAATATAAAAATCAATCTTTATTTTAATAATCTGCACGAATCAAACAAGATTCTAAAATCTAGTTTACAAAAGCAGATTACAAATTCCAGATCATCTAAAAAGAATCTGGATTCAAAAAATCAGGCAGTAAAATTTGGATTCAAAAAGCCCGAATTATGATCAAAATCTGGACTCTGGAATCCCCATTAGATAAGAATCTAACCCATGCAGGTAACTCGATAAACAGGAGACTTCCCAACAGTCCATAAACCCGCTAACGCCATAGGCTTTGCCGTGGAAATGGAAGTTGGAAGTTGGAACTAACTTCTAACCAGAGTTCATTTACTGTAACAACGTAATTACATACACGCTTGACCTTCGCATCTCATTGGTAACAGAATTTAACAACCTCCTACGCACATAACCTAACAGTCAAATAGGAATGTTTCTGTCTAATCCAAAAGTCATCTAGCATCTCTGATAACCTCCCATGGCAAGTAGATAAAACTGACTGCTATGTCTGACAGCCAGAAGCATGGCATTACCAATACTCCCCAGTCTAGGGCTAGAAAAAGAAAGAGAGAGGACAAAAAAATTTCAGAACTTCACCAATGCACGGCCATAAAGCTTAGAATTTCTAGGTACAAATACAGACCATATTTTGCTCTAACAATTCTTGGTGGGGGTTTCTTAAATGGATCATCTATTCAAATGCAACAATTATTTAAGGAAATGGGGGTGAGATGAGAAAGATTAAATGCACATGAACTCGAAAAGAAAACCTGAAATAACAGTAAAGGGGGGCAAAAAGATCAAAACCGATTTATTAATGACTAGAAAGACAATGCTTTAATGCAAAGCAAGCAACAAAAAAAATTTTAAACAGCTGCCAAAAATGTATATGAAAACCTTAAAACAGAAAAAGTTCAAAAACAGAAGACAGATTATAAAACCCAAAGAAAGCAAAACAGAAACAGACGATCTACCTATAATTAAGGAGAGACTTAGGATTTTGCAAAAGCATTAATTTCACCTCTAGAAAGGTGCTATATTTCCTTGCATTAAACCTCATTTTTTTTCATGAGAAAACTGGAATCAAAATAGAAATAAATGCAGTTCATTGACCTCCCACTCAAATCGGCTAACAAAATCTGTCCAAAAACTAGGGAGGTCGTTTGATCCAAGTATAAGAAAAAGAATCAATACCAAAATTTGCCAAATAATCTGCCACCTGACTCGCATCTTGCATTGAATCAGTCATTTTTAACGTCTGAAGATTCAATCATGGTAGGAAAGAAGCCCTAAGATTGTAGGTTCAGCAAGACTTCTCAAGTAAGCAATAAGATCCAGTTTCAGCTCTTGTGCTACAGAAAATTGAAGAATGAATGACTTAGCCAGTCGCTAGAAGAATAAAACACAAAAGAGGAGTCGCGTGGTCAAGTCAAAGAAAAATTCCTAGACAGGGTGGATTAATTCAGTTAAAGAACTAAAATCAGAATCAAGACAAAGTGTGAAACTTGAACACCGCCTACCCGAGCATTAAAAGTTGTTTCTGTCTCAATTTGATTCTACAAGCTCAAAGTTATCTTTGTACAATCAGATTGTCTTCTCAGATAACTGCAATAGAAATGGGAAAGAAAATTGTCATTATGAAGATATTTAAATACATGTCTTAACTAAATAAAGCTCATAATATTATGTTTTCTATAGAAGCTAGAAGAAATTCCATTGCCATAAAATCACAACTCCAGTGGGTTGTGGTAACTGAAGCAGCAAGGACAATGTTATAATTCTGGAAACAGTCAAAAAGTGCGATAAAGGTGACTGAGTTCTGAATAAAATTGGGTGAATCAATGATTCCGTAGTTATGGCACAATGGATATATGAAACAACACAGCATTCTGGTCAATTGGCATTAAACTTGTTACAAGAAAAATGAAAAAAACTCGCAACTTAATGTAGGAATGTCCAAGGTGTCAAAAGTGAATTCTGAGAATAAGATCCTAACTATCAAGAAGAAAGATGAGAAAAACTTGCCCCCAAAATGTAGGAACATCCAAGAAGGTGTCAACAGTAGATTCTAACAATACAATCCAAGCCTTCAAACATATCTAGCTCCTGGTAGTGATAAAAGATTCTAGGCAATCTTATTCTAGAGAAATCAACAAACAGAAGACTAGTAACCTATAAAAAAGGGGGAGAAAAAAGAGATAGAAAGAAAACATTACTGGGCACACAAAGAAACATTATTTTACGCAACATCTTTCTGTCTGGTTTACTGACCGAGATAACTAGAAAATTATTTCATATGCATGCAAAGTAAACAGAATATTTTAGTTTGGTATCTGATTCCTCACTACAATGTTATGTTCCTGCTCCAATGTTCTTAGTCACAGAAGAGTAATTCCATTCTTTGTGTTCGGTCAGGTGATGTACACATTTTCAGCTCAATTAGCCATTCTATGTTGTATAGAAGCAAAAAGAAAGGGGGATGATTTGGATGAAAACAATGACCTACAAACGAGTGGAACAAGGAAACCCAGCAGAAAGCTCTAAAGTCTAATACAGAAGTAAAAATGAAGTATTCTAGACCTTGAATCATCACCATAGCATCCCACTTCTAATGCTTAAGAGTGTGCAGAAAGGTTACCATTCAAAGTTTCAAGGATCATCAAATCGTTTGTGACATAAGTAATCACCGATAAGCAGAATCACCAAAACGTACTGCATTCCTAATTGACTTCTAAAACCAACAACAACTAAGATCAGAAACCAAGTCGCTGCCTCTCTTCCTTTTCTCTGTTCCACTGTTCAATCCTTGCTCTGCGCTCCTCGCTTCCGTCCCTAACTGGGCTCCTGGTTCGCCTTGGACTCCCATGTCGCCTCCTACCACCATCACTCTCATATCTCCCATGCCTATCACCACTGCGACGCCCGTTCACACGGTAGTCCCCACGATCACGATAATCTCCACGATCATAGAAGTCCACCCGGTCACGGTAATCCCCACCTCGATGGAAATAGGGACTCCCACTCCTGCTCCGGCTGCGACTCCCCTTGGATCCACGATATCTCCCAAACAGCTTCCTCCTCAATTCCCTTCCAATCTGTTTTACATGCATGAAATTACAGTAACCCCCTCGATTGCAGCTATTCTCCTCAAACTGACGGCACGTTGCTTCACGGAAATCTGTTACAGGCGAGAAGTCAACGATGATTGGGCGTCCCGAATAGAAGCGCCCCTGTAAAGCATGCAAAGCGGCAGCGGCCTGCTCTTCCTCCTTGAACTGAACATAAACGTTGCCAACCATGTGGTCTGCGAGGTTATCGCAGACGTTGAGAGACTCTATCTCGCCGAACTTGTTGAGCTCCCCAAAGATGTCTTCGTAGAAATCTTCAAAGTGTTCCTGGATCTTCCGAGGGTCTATCGGCTGTCCTTGTGGATCAACACCAGGAGTAATCATGTCAGGCCGCTGGTACATGTTGGAGAGTAGGAGTGTGGGAGAAATCGTGGGTTTATTGTGAAGACGGGAGCATCGATCGCCATGGCGACACGCACCAATTTTGAAATAAAATGGACAATTTACACGGTCCTTTTCAGTGCCGAAGATAGAAGCTAAGTGCTCCGCCATGGACTTGAATGACAAGGAAACGAGATGCTTCCGAGACCAGAAGGTTTTAAGGATTCCAGGAAATCGGGAATTTTCACGCACCTAACTAGTAGAAATTACCACCAAACAAACTCACAGTAAAAAACCCTACCATACACAAACCCAAGAAACAAAAAGATTTAAAAGGTAGGCTTCGAATGAATGAAGATCCTAATTGCTCAACTCGAAATTGAGATCAAAGACAAGAGGAAAAAAAGAAAAAAAGGAAAGAAAAAAAATGAGTTTGAATTACGATTAAATTCGGATTCGAGGAAACACAAAATGTTCCCGAGAACCCTAACTTGAAAAAAGTAAAATCCTCGATGACGAGAAAAGGAGAAAAAAAAAGGCTTTTAAAGTTGGAGAAGCTTACCAAATATCTGTGAATTCAATGCATTATGTGTCGAACCTCTTGAATCAACAGAACTGATCCTTTTTCTTTAGGGTTTGGCCATGAAAATTCTGCACAACGTGTCCCCCGAATGGAATGACCTCTTTAAAGGCGGACCTTCGCCAGAGTATTCGAAGAACAGGATCTTGAACCGGCATTCGCAAACTACGATTGAACCGATAGAGCCTTTATAGCTCGGGCTGTAAAATAGTGAGGGCTGGCTGGGCTGAGCCAAGTGGCCCAAGTCACACGTTTAAACCTATAAATTATTTTGAGCCAGGCTTTATCAAAAAAATTCTTGCTGGTGAATCACGGCTGCAACTTGGTTCGGTTAAAACCGATCCAAACCAATTTCGATTCAGTTTAATTTGATTTTTATATTTATTCAATCGATTCGAATTTAAGTTGGATGTTCAACCAAATCGACCTTATATAAATTTTGAGGATACTACAAATAATACCCTTGTTTGAATACAAACATCCATATATTGGTTTAGCCCAAACTGGATTGATCTTATGTAATTTGGTTCAGTTCAGTTTGGATTTCAGTTTTTTTTTAATTTATTTTTTATTCCGTTTTCGATTTTATAATTTCAATTTTCAATTCGTTGAGCTTGACTCCAAATATTTTCGGTTTGCAAATAACTATTTGGGAAAATTAGTTTTTAGTGATATTTTTCAAAATAATTCATATTTAATCGATCAATTCTTATAAATTGAGAATTAGTGACACTTTTTTCAAATAATTAGGATTCGGTATTATTTTACTATTTATAAAAAAAGTTTTCCAAAATATCCTTAAAAAACTTGCAAATTAAATCTTAATTATTTGAAAAAAATATCACTAATTCGCAATTTGTAAGAATTGGTTGACTGAATCTGAATTATGTTGAAAAATCATCACTAGAAACTAATTTCCCCGGATAAAAAAAAAAGGAGGTTGTTATACTTCACAGAAAAAGAAAAATGGAAATAACAAACAAATTTCGGGGCTTTCGTATTTTCTCGTAAGACGGTGGCGGTCCTTTTAATTGGTTAAGTGACCCTTTCCGCTGCCTTCTCCAGGTCCACGTAGATGCCCATGGCTCTGCTACCACCACAGGCTTCGTTCACTTCTCTTTCTTCTTCATCATCTTCATCTCCTGTCTGTCGAAGTTCTTTTTACGGACTACGGATAACGCGCTTACAATCAAAGCCCCAGAATCGCTTTTTAAACACCTCCAAGTTGAATTTAGGTTGCAGAGCGTCATGGCAAGAGGTCTGCGAATTCCTATAATTTCAACTTCCTTCTCCTTTAATACTAGGTTTTTCATTTTTCCTTTTCTTTTTTTGCCAATTCGATATTCACTTGATATTTTTGGCTTCTTTTTTAAGCTTGTTGGTGTTCTGGTGTTCTCTGCGATTCCCTTCACCGTCGTTAAAGCCATCGCTAACAGTTCAGTCGGAGCGATGCTTCAGAGTCGAATGCAGGAGACGAAGAAGGCTGCAGTGGAGAATTCAGCGAAGTTTAAGGCTTTATCGGAGAAAGCGAGAAAAGACAGGTTGTTGAGGAATGTCAGTATATATGCGGTTCTATTAATATACCGTAGAATTAATATTTTTAGGGGTTCTTCTTTCTTTTCATATTGAGAAATTAGTTATGGATCGCGTTTTTCTTTTTCTTCTTGCTTTAGCTTAGTTTTGGAGTAATATTATGGATGTTAAAAAAAAAGGGAAAACTTCGAGGTTCTCTTATGCATTTCTCCAAAAGCATTGTGGCATTTGGATGTAGCTGTAGATTTCAAATGTTCTAATTCCAATTCTGAAACACATGACGTATCTCACAGAAATTTTTCATGACAAAGATGGTTACATTAATTACTGATGAGATCCCTTTCTTCTGTCTTTTTGGTAATACTTTTCTACCATTTTAGTGAGGAATGAGTTGAGAATTTCTTTTTGGAGTATATGTCTTTATTTTGTTATTCAACTCATTTCAGTGTATTGACTGAGGTCTAATTCTGGAATCCAACAACATTTGATTCCCCTCAGTTGGAGCTATTTTATCCTTGAAAGCAAGAGGGGAAAAAATTTGGTGTAACTGGGGTGTCCCGCAGCTGTATAGGTCCATGAGATGGAATCTCAGGCGAGCCCATGAGAAGTGAGCCTCATATGAGCCACACTTGAAAGAATGAGAACCAGGGTCTCTAAGGTTTTAGTCTCGGGGCTTTTATATTTGGGCTTTTGGGGGTGATAGTGGAAAAGTTGACAGATAAGTCACCCTTACTGTCACTCTACAAAACCGTACATGAGATTTTCACCTCATACAGCTGCTCGTTCAATTCTTTCGAAGTTATTGGATCCTTTTCCTCGCTCGAGAATCTCCTCCCTTCTTCCACTCTGTCCCGAAGAGTAACTAGGACCAATTCAGTCACGTTTTCATGCTCCAATTGAACACTTTTCCATTTTTTATTATTCTCAAAAAGGAGAAGATTATTCCTTTTACCTGAGTCCAAAGTCATAAGCCTCCTAGTCACCTCTTAGAACATTTCTCTTAAATGAAGAACTGCCTTTGGGAATACATAACAGTGCTATCCTCAGTCTCATGCTTTTTGATAACTAGATATGTTTTTTCTCGTCTGATGAAAACAATGAACTTCTTGCAGTTTGTGGTATGGAGAAGAGCGTCCTCGCTGGCTAGGTCCAATACCATATGACTATCCTGATTATCTCACTGGAGAACTTCCGGGTGATTATGGCTTTGATATTGCTGGGCTAAGCAAGGACTCTATGGCTTTCCAGAAATATTTTAAGTATGTAAGGTTTCTGGCTTTCATCCATTTTACTTTTTTTTTTTTTTCTTTTTTCTTTTTTTTTTTTTTTCATTTGAATGTTTTGATGACATTTTTCTTTCATGATCTAAAATATGAGATGCACTTATGCATCCGATGCAATTGTTTTCTCATGCTCTGGTAGATTCTTTGTTAATCTGCAAGTCATCCAGGTTCCATAGCTGTACAGTTCGTAAGTGCAGAACTAGAATTATGAAGGATAAATACCTTATGTTTGTCGTAAATTCAGAATAATGGAGTTAAGACTGAGTGTAAGAGATGTAACTTCAGCGTAAATGATTACAAAGGTGAAGCAATGGTAAGAATTGATGAGAATATTGCACATGGAGTATAGCTGGATGGCTTAAGTGAAAAAGCACTTCTAAAATATTATGTGATAACATATACCATTCACGTTAAAAGAGAAATTTTGTAGGACAACTGTTAGGATAGTTGTGATGTATGAAGTTGAATATTGGTCACAAAAAAGGAAACATCTTTATAGGACAAGAGTTGATGAAATGAGGATTTTGAGATGCATGTATGAGAAGACGAGAAAAAAATAAGGTAAGGAATGAGCATATCTATGAATGTCCAGGAGTTGGCCACATTGGAGATAAGATAAATGAATAAGTTAAGATGGTTTTTTCACATAAAAAAGATCGAGGGAAGTGATTGTTTGTAGGTGTTAAGGGACAAAAAAAGGATCACAATGAGGTGTAGGCGATGTAGAAAAACCCTGTGAACAGTGCCCATGAACAGTATCGTTTGAACAGTAATTCGCATAAATAATGTTTGAAACAATAACTCAAAACTAGGCATCACACCTCGGAGACGGCTGCATCACAAAACCCTAGAGCTAGGGTTGCTAGAAAATTTTATTTCCATTTTTTTCAAAAAATCCCCAAAAAGAAAAATCACATCTTTATTTATGGGCATATAAAGCCTAACCTTGGGTTTTTTTAACTAATAAGCCCAAATGAAATGAATAAATAAACCCCATAAATAAAAGCCAACACCAATAATAAGTCAAAATATAAAAATAAAATAAAACCCAATTAGACTCGGTATTAAATTATGAAAGCTCCAAGTAGGCCCCACATCATTGTACATATTCCAAAGTAGGGTTCAAGCCTTTGAATTTTCTTTTCCATGCCTCTTGTAAACTTTATAAGAGTGCTACCACTGGTCTCCATCATTAGTTCCCGCTGAAGTAGGGTCCCGATTGTTAAGAGAGACAGATTGAAGGATTTACGAGGGCACGAAGAAGACCCATTAGTTGTATACAATAGCCTGTGTTAGGGGAATACTATTTATGTTGTGCTAAATGTGGTAAGGCATTTTGTTGTTGGAGTTGTTTTTTATGATGATCATCTGAATAAGATATCAGTAGCTTTTGATGAGGTCTATATTTAATGATGACTTATGCTGTGAAATAGGATAGGAGTTTCTTAATAAGTTGAATTTTTGAACAGTTGATGTGTTACGCATTCCCTTCTGCAGCTTTGAAATCTTGCATGCTCGTTGGGCCATGCTTGCGTTACTTGGCGCTATTGTTCCAGAATTGTTGGATCAATCAGGTGTTGTTCACTTTGCTGAACCTGTTTGGTGGCGAGTTGGCTATGCAAAGCTTAAGGCAAGTATCTCTTATTTTCTATGTTTAATGTTCTGTGGAAGTTTTTCTCATATATAAGACTCATTTCATGGATGAAAGTATTCATATTCTTTAAGGTATCTGGTTGTTGCCTTTTCCAGTTTTCGGAGTCAAAAGATGACTGTGATATACAATCAGTGTTAACTGGTAGTCAAGGTGTCTTAAAACTAAGAGTAGAATGATGTTAAGAAATTATTCTTCAAATATCTGTTGTTACCCAGAAATCTTTGACTATGTTCTTTCAGTTGGCATCACTGTTTACACCAGCCTCAATCAGTTTGTCAAGCTTCATGTGAAACAAGTTAACTTGTCCATTCCTCTCTTACTTTGCTTGTCACTTTTTTATCCTTTTTTCATTGCTTGTACATCAGACCCTCCCCAAACCCCACGCAGTGGCGAGAACCTCGTGCACTTGGCTAGCCCTTTTTTAGTTCCCAATAATCTGATATTTTGCATTGAACTGTTAAAGACATTTGCCTGGCCATCAATGCGATTAGGCGTTTTTCAGGTCCTAGGCAATTTATATAAAATTTTTACATGGGTAAATTGTATAGGAGATTTATTTAGCACATATAACATGATGGAAATTGGGTGTATTGGCTAAAAGTAGTGATTAGGTGAAAGTGGCTCCACCAGATACCCAACAGATGGGGTATATGTATTGGATACAGAACCAAGGTTGTAAAAGGTTTGTCTGTCATATGATTCTACATATGATAGCACTAGCATATTAGAGGTGTGTGTGTGAGGTGCCAGATCCATATGGTGCTCAGCGCTTGGTGAATTTCATATTAAAGGTCTATATTTTGTAATTTATTGCTTGCAGTTCTCCAAGAAATACTATGTTTTCCCAATTGTGCAGTCATCACTTAATGGTCAACTTTCTACATGCTGATACTTTGGAATTTGTTTATGAAAATACTTAAATGCTAGGCTGTAAGTCTGTAAGTGATGAATATACAATGGATCCAAATCTGTACCTTATCTTTTACATTTTTATTTCTTCTATGTTGCTGTAATAGGGGGATACGCTTGACTATTTGGGCATCCCAGGACTCCATATAGCTGGAAGCCAAGGAGTGATTGTCATAGCTATTTGTCAAGCCCTATTGATGGTAAGTACAAAAATGGTGATCTACCATTAGCATTTAAACATATCTCTTTTTTCATTTTTGCTCTTTTCCTTGAAAAAAACATTGATATCATAATGCTTTTTCCATTCCGGGGAATCATATTTTGTCAAAGAGGGTTAGAGAATCTACCACGTTTAGGGGCTCTGTCAGACCGGTTGTGAGTTAATTTGAGATATCTGTGTGTTTATGTATTAACATATTTTGATACCACACCATTTTCTTGCTCAGCTAGAGCCTACAAATTTCATATTGTGAGATCATCAAGGTGGAAAAGTAGAATGGACCATCAACTTTTTATAGGGAGGATGATCTCTTTGACTGTCAATAGTTTTCTGAGGAGAACCGCAGGACCTCCGATATTTCCATTGAAATCATTTGTAGAAGGAAGATCAAAGAATCAGAAAAGAATAAAAAATGAAGAGGAGAGAGAGGAGTGTGGGGTGGACAGATTCTTCGCTACTAACTGAATCTGTTCAACCTAGAAGAAAAAAGGAAGACCACTTTAAATTTCTGTAACGTATGCACGAGAAATCATACAATAATGAATTTCTATTAAGGTTAATAATAAAAGTTATGCTCTTCTTCTATCAGCTTCATGATCCACACGCCCTGGGTTTTGTTATGCTTTGTATTCAGAAGCACCATTGATTTCGTTAAATATGAACTATGATGTTTACGGGTTTGAAGTCTGATTTTTTTTTTTTGTTTAGGTGGGTCCAGAATATGCAAGATATTGCGGTATTGATGCCTTGGAGCCTCTGGGAATATACCTGCCAGGAGACATAAACTATCCAGGGGGTGTACTTTTTGATCCTTTGGGCCTCTCAAAGGACCCAGTGGCCTTCGAGGAGCTGAAGGTCAAAGAGATTAAAAATGGGCGTTTGGCCATGGTTGCATGGCTAGGCTTCTATATTCAGGCAGCTTTAACTGGGAAAGGTCCTGTACAAAACCTTCTTGAACACATCTCAGATCCTTTGCACAATAACATATTTTCTTCTCTCAAATTCATGTAAAAGTAGGTTACCTCCTGTTTTGCTTGGATAAAAACACATAGATAGCTCAAATTCATTCAAGGCTCTGAAAATCGTCATGGTATCATTCCTTGAACTAATTGTAGATTCGCAATTAACTAATGAGATGTAGTTCCCCGTATCGGACAGGGCAGAACATTAGGAGTGCAACTATTATCAAATGTATGTTTTCTGTAAAGTGGTTTGAAGTTCAGTAATGGAGATTACAGAACCCTTACCCGTCAAAATGTGATGAAACAAGGTGAAAGCCGGGACGTCGACCCAATTTGATTCTTGTAACCATCAAAATTATCAACTCAAAAGTCTTACATTTTGAATAAACGAAGCTCCCTACTCAAAAGTCTTTATCAAATGTATATTTTAGTACTAAGAGATATTCTACTCACTAGTTGCAGTAAAGGGCTTCTAAGTTTTTTTTACATTACGTATATATAAAATTCCCTGTCGGCCGTGGGTCAGATTCTCAAACCACAACCGACAATCATATTCCCAAGTAATATAAAGAAGCCATGCCCTGGTAGGTAAGATGGAGTAATGTATATATATATATATACATAATTTTAATGTGCGATAAAAGTCGGGTCAATGTTCCAAAAATTAAGCATCCAGATCAAAGAACATGCAATATTTGTAAATTGTTTGCACATGAATTCTTTCAAGTGAAATCCACGCAACGGGCTGAAGAACATGTCAATAAGATCTACTGATCTAGGGACTTCTCTTTAATTTAATAATTTTTTCTATATGTTATTTAAAACAAACATAAAAGAATCAACTTTATACTGCATAAAATATATTAGGGATATTTACAATTTACCTCTTGAGGTTTCTAGAATAGTAGTTTACCATCTTCAGTTTTTCTATACATAACAATACCCCTCTTAGATGCTAGACTGTGAAAATCATAACTAAGAAAATATTAATTGATAAATTTACCCTTCCTATTTATATTTAATACTAAAGAGGCTTTATTTAGACTTTGAGTACAAAGAAATAAACCACAAGGCACCAGTGAACCAAGTTTGGTCTTTTTTTTATTTGAACCATTGGTGTCAACATTGGACCAACCCATTGAAGGGTAATATTGGCATTTAATTTTAAATAGTAGAAATAAAAGAGGAAAATTTGTCGGTGTATGTTTTATATCTTTCCACCTTATCAATACTATTAAATTTTTAACAGCAAAACCTCTCAAAGGGGGAGATCATTGCATATAATAAATCTAAAAATGGTATTTCGGAAACCATAAGGAGAAAATTCGGATTTCTAAAACCTAAAGGAGATAAACTCTAAATATAACAATATATTATTATCTTATAATTGATAAGAGGCTATGTAAGGTCAAATATTGTTCATGTAATATATTTAAAGGATGTTGTATGAGCGAGCAATCTAGATATCATTACTCCATGTGACACAAAAATGACCACATCATCAATCCACAACACACAATCAAAAGTGGTAAGACGGGATGATATCTTCTGCCACCATTTTTTGTAATGGACCCTACAATCCATGTGAGATGCTGCCATATAGAACAACTTCCTGTTAAGGTTTTTTCAACAACAAAGTCCTTTACACATTTTCAACAGTAAAAACTTTGCACCCATTGGATGCTCAACATCATCAACTTGCATCATCCACTGCGATGTCATGGCTAGTAAGATAAATTAGGGGATTTTGTTATGATATCTATCAAAAGGGACCAGGCGATTTAGAAAAAAAATTGCTAATATTTTTCTTTAGAGTTAACTAAATTACCAACATGTTAGCAACTTAGCAAACTGCTAAATCACCTACATCAACGATTATTTTGGCGATTTAGCTAAATCACATGCATCTTCAACACAAATAAATACATCTAACCCATAAATGACTCTATCCAAAATTTCTTATAACGAAATGATTTATAATGCTACTTTTGAAAAAAAAATGTATTTTATATTAAAAAAAATTTACACTTAACCTCTCTTTTGGTTTTTGATAACTACAAATACCTCCCCTAAGGTTTTTTAAATAACACTTACCTCCCTTATGAATTTTTTGTCTATTTCATATCCTACCTATACAAATTTTATTAACATTTGAATATGTTTTGACAAATTTACCTCATAAAGTGTACAGTTTAGGGATTTTTTATAATAAAATTTTTTTAAAGGTTTAAAAGTCTTAATAATCCATTTGAAAATCATGAGTGATTTTATTATTTTAAAGCTTTAAAAAGGATAAAATAGTCAAATTACATTTTACAAAGTCTAACAAGGGAGGTAAGTGTCATTTCAATCTCACGGGGGATATTTTTGCAGTTGTCATAAACCATAAGGGAAGTAAATGTAATTTACTCTTAGAAAACAAGTATGATAATATATGAAATGGTGCATCTAGAGCATCCTATGTACAAATATCTAAGCCAATAATATCTGACCCGGAACAAGTATATCCAATTTTATTTTTCCAAGTACGTTGCCTAAAAGTTGTGTTCCAGTGCTATAACAGAACTCTACATCAGAATGCCTTGTCATAAATTTGACGTCATTAATGCAGACATCTCATTTGTCCATCCAGACCCTTTATAGTAAATAAACCACGTGCCAAAATGTTGCGCCAAGGACCATTGTATGGGTTTTGGGCCCCAGACGCTACATTTTGCCATTAAAAGAAAGTCGAAAACATCTCTGATCTTTCTCCCTCCCTCCCTCTCTGTCTCTCTAGCCCCGGAATTTTGAGTTCAAACGGAAGAGCGAGACACAGAGAAAGCCTTACCACGCCAGCTGTTCTAAGTTGTATGAGCTTCTCTCCTATTCTCCCTTGAAGCCCTTAATTTGATCTCTCCTTCTTCTTCGAGCCAAATTCTCCTCAGATTTTCGAGAACGGTGGCTCTGATTTCTGAATTTTCTCTTGATCTGAAGTCAGGAGCTGCAGCGCCAGATATTCATTCTAAATTTTCACTTCTTAGGGTTTCGAAACGACAGTTTCGGCATTTCGAACGATCCGACGCATTGACACCTGTAAGTTTATCCGATCTCTAAAGATCTCGTTCGTTTTGTTTTTTTGTTTTCTCGATTTTAAGCGAATTTGGACATATTTGATTCTCTCATCCTAAGAAACGCAATTGCTTGTTATCTTTAGTGATCCTTTCTTTTTTCAGTCTGCTTCGATACAATGACTGCTGAAATGGATGAGCGGAATGAGGTTTCTGAATTTTCAAACCTTGCATTTGAGAGGAAGAATGATTTGAACTTGAGTTCCTGCAAAGATCCGTGCAAGGTCGGAGGAGATTGCAATGGCATTGTCCATGATATTACAGAGGAGATAGATGGAGATGCTAAGGATGACATTACAGAGGAGATAGATGGAGATGCTAAGGATGACACCGATTGCTCCTACGTCTTTGTCAATGGAATTGATACCGGCTCTGACGATCTGGTCGAAAAGGATGACGATGCAGACTCTGTGCTGGATCCTACTGAAGCTGTCGAAACGAAGTCAATGTCTGAAGAGAAAGTTGTCTCGGAATCTAACGTCGATTACGTGAGGATGGAGGGGAGTCAGGATCAAGTTGAAGAAGCGAGGGTTGACAAGGGAGAAAACGAGCAGTCTTTTAAGGAGACTTTAGTTTCCTCTTCAAATCACAACGTTGCCGTAGGTGGTCTTCAAGACAGACCTAATGTCGATGAAGTACGGGGAAATGACACACTAGAGGGGCAAAATGAAACAGAGGTGACTGGGTCTGAATTCCAGCAACTCAATCACAGGGTGCAGGTTGAAGGTAAAAACGGTATAGGAACTTCTACAGAATCAGAAGAAAATATAGAATGTCAGGATATCGCTGGAGAGACTTTTGAACACGAATTTCAACAGCTAGATGATAGGACGAAGGTTGACAAGCCCAACCAACAGCACAAGAGGGTTGATGATCAGGAAAAGTCTGACTCAGCTGCAGAATTAAAAGAAAATCAGATACTCCAAGTTGAGGTCATTGAAGCTGTTAAATCTGATTTGCATCTGCACAATGATGGCATGGAAAAAATTGAGGAGCAAGGCAAAATGGAGTCACCTACAAACATAGAAGATTATCAAGAATCTGAAGTTATGGTTGCCAATGATACTAAACACAATTTCGATAAAGATATGAAGGAAACAGAAAAAGTGACTGATGAGATTCTTGTGGATTGTCACCCAAAGGACATTGGGATAGAGAAATTCAATTCAGAAATGGCTGTATGTCCTGTATATAATTCTAAGTCAGAGTTAGATGCGGGAACTGCTTCTATTGAAAATAGCAAAAGCTCACCCAGTTTCCCTGCTAATGATACGCTTTCGGGAACTATGGTTGTCAATAGTGCAGCTGATGATGGTCAAAGCATGCCTGCGGTTAACGAGCTTGTTAGCAATGCTGAAAGCTTGCCTTGCCATCTTGAGGGCCTGAAATCAGAAACTGAAGGTGGAAATATAACGATTGAAAATGATAAGAGTAGGAATTTCCCAAATTGTGCTGCTGGTGATACAGAATCAGAAACTGAATTTAGAAATTCCACCATTGACAGTAGCGAATTTCCATCTTTTCAATGTGAGTATAACACTGTTGAAAGTAGTGAAAGCTTTCCTTCTTTTCATGTTGAGGATACAACATTCAAGCCTGTTGGGAATGACTCTGTTGATAATGGTGAAAGCATGTCTAGCTTACCCATTGCTAATGAAAAATCTAAAAGTGAAGAAGTACCTTCCTGCAATGATGATGTGAAGATAGAATTTGACAATATGAATGTTGTCATGGATAGTGCCAGTAACCTGCCTGCTTGCACTAACGATGTGGAGATGGAAACTGGTGTTGTGAATGGTTCTGTGGAAACTGGGAATGACCTGCCTTCTTATTCTATTGCCGAATGGAAGTGCAAGTCTGAAGTTGAAAACATCTCCTGCTTAGGTATCAGTGATACATGTAGCACTAATGCTGTTAAGTTGGGATTTGAAGTTCCAACTGGCTCTGTTGAATACAGTAGAAGAACTACAAAATGTGTAGATGTTGAAAATGAAGGAGATTCACTCACCATCTGTCAAGAAGCAAAAGCGATTGAAGAGGTTCAAACAGATGGGACCACTCTGTCTTCCCCAAAAGATTCTGCTGCTGATGATATGGATGGAAAGAGAGTGGATCCAAATGGCTCTGTTGAATCCAGTGAAAGTGCATCAAAATGTGTCAATGATGTTACAGATGTTGAAAACGAGGGAGATTCACTCAATGGCAGAGACGGAAATGATAAACCAATCTGTCAAGAAGCCAAAGCGATTGAAGAGATTCTCATGGATGGCACCACTCTGTCTTCACCAGAGGATTCCACTGCTGATGATATGGATGTAAAGAAAGTGGATGCTGAGGTGGGGAGAAGGCCATTCCGGTTTTTGATTAGGATTCCAAGGTACATTGATGATAACATTAGAGAAAAGATCAGAATTTCACAGCTACAAGTGGATGAGAGGACTCAAAGTAGAGATGCTATACGAGTGGCAATGCAAATGAAAAGGGTAAGCGAATCTTATAAACTGCATATTTTCATTCTGATAATAAAATTTTTGTTCTTTGTTATTGATTGTTTTGATATTCTTATGAACAGGCTACTTGTAGCGAGTATCGTGGTAATTTTGAAGCTGCCAAATCAGAAGAGATAGCTGCACGGGATGCTCTTACATCCAAACGCCAAGAAATGGAATCAGTTCAGACTTTGATTAATAAAATGAAGAATGCAGCTTCTATTGAGGAAATTGATTTCAAGGTAAATTGTTGCTCGACAGTTATTTTTACAGAAGAAATGTACAAGGACAACTGCTGATTCTTTCAGTCCATTCCCAAATGTCTTTAATTCCTAATATACATTTACTCTTTGTATTTTGTATCCATGACCTCAATACAGATGCAGAATATGGAACACATGATACAACATGAAACCATACCTTTGAAAGAAGAGAAACAACTCATCCGTGAAATCAAGCAACTGAAGCATATCCGTGAGCAGCTCTTTTCTAATATAGGTAGTCAGGATGAACTTCAGCAGGCAATGGACCAAAGGGAAAAAATTGAAGAACGTTTTAAGGTACAGACAGCTGATTACTATCAACATTGATTTATTATTGTGGTTTCTCAGATGTATGAACTGTCCTTATGTGGTCATAGATTATGAAGAAGGAATTGGATTCCCTTAGAAATGAGGTACTGAGAACCGAAGGGATAACTAAAGCTGCCAGGAAGAAATATTTTGACGAAAATGACAAGCTGAAAGAGTTGCAATCTCAGTTTAAAGCTGCAGATGATCTTCGTCAACAAGCATACACAAATTTACAGAACCTCAGAAAGGAATTCTACGAAAAGGTAGTTTATCTAAGAAATACATACATATTCATTTTCATTTATTTATTTATTAAGCAGGGGAAAAAAATTATAATGCACAGATTTGTTTAAAAAAAAACTATACAAATATTAGCCTGGCCCACGCATGCAAGGATAAGATGCACAAAATGGTGTAGATATTTTTCTGATAAAATGTGAGGGAAACCTTCATTCATTGGAGATCTGTTTCCATGTTCACAGAGATTGGTGTTCTTCCAACAAATTCCATGCTAGTAGAATCTCATTTTTGTTGGGAATGACTTATGTTTGGTCACAATTATATGGTGATCCTAGTCCCTTCATCACAAACGAATTAATGGACTCTAGTTAAATCTTGGAGAATGACCATAATTACAGAGGATAAGATGCTTTGTCAAGAATCCAAATCACATGATAATAATCATGTAAGTGACTTCTTGAACAGTTCAGTATGTATATCAGTAATCCAGGAAAAAAAAATTGAGATCATTAGGTTGAGATCCTGGTTTGGTTGGCTTTTGGCCGATCGCCTAGGTAGGACCTCACTGATATGCACTTGGTATCTTAACAAAAAGAAAAAAAAAAATTCGTGCATTTGGAGTAACTTTGTTTGGTTAAAGTCTTTTTTTTTTCTCTTTTCCTGGGGTGGGGGAAGGGAATAAGTGATGAAATTCCATTAAGATTAAAAGAGGAATGTACAATGAACACTATCAACTTATAATAGAATAAGAACAGAAGCCCATAAGCAGAGCATATTCCTACCTCCCTCCCCCTGAACCTAACTGCCATTCAAAAAAAGAGCTAAATCACTAGAAACTAGATACTGCCTTCTAGCACCTTCCTTTGCTAAGTCTAGCAACTTGATAAGTGATGAACTTTCATTAAGATTAAAAGAGGAATGTACATGGAATACTATCAAGTTATAATAGAATAAGAACAAGCCCATAAGCAGAGCAAAACCCTACCTACTGCTGTCCCCTAGAACCTAATCATCATTCAAACAAAGAGCTAAATCACCAGAAACCAGATCCTGCCTTCTAGCACCTTCCTTTGCTAAGTCTAGCAACTTTATTAACTGGCCTTGGCACTTGGTTTGGAGTTCAGTATGTGTACCCCTTGAACCAAGTCTTCTTGCATTAGTTTCACATGCCTTAACTCAAATTGTTCTCAGAATGATTGAAACCACTTTTATGCTGCTATGTTTCTTAAAATTTTGCACTTAAAGAAGCAGGAAAGGATTTCTGTCTTGTCATGAGGATTAGTTTCCTCATGAGATCGAGTGATTCTGCCATGTGGAGGGATGGTACAGCCAAACTAGGCCATCCTCCTGGCCAAAGACCTTTTGAACAGGCCATGCAGGTGATCCTTCCGTTCATTTAAGCTACATTTTTATTTTTCTACCCAATAATTATACTTTCCTCATTTCAAGCATAAAATTTTTTAATATTAAAGTCGATTTGAATATGTGCTGGTCTCTGCCAACTGAAATCATGTTGCGCTGAAACTAGGTATCGTCAAAGTGGAATAAAATATGGACAACTCGGGTTTCACTGGCTAAGCTGCCACAGGTTAAATAACATCACGTGAATGTTCTTGGAAGACAGATCTTGACACTTCAAATGGGAAACCAAAAAAAAAACACAAAGAGAAATAGCAAAACAGGGGAAAAAAATGACCCTTTGAATCCTTGACCTTTGATTCTGATTTTTTACATTTGCAGAACGAATACTTCCGAATGTACAGGGATGACATGAAGGCAGCTAATGATTATGCATTTTCTGGAGATAAGGAGGCACTTCAACGCCTTTGTGTTAAACAGGTGAGCTCAAGCATTTGGTCTTCTGGGTTTATAGGGCAAATCAATTTCAGGCTGTATATTAGTTTTTAACATGTGGAGTGTCACATTAGGTAGAGACAATTATGGAATTATGGAACAAGAACGATGAGTTCCGCAGTGAGTATGTCAGATGCAACACCATGAGCACACTGAGGAGGTTGAGGACATTGGACGGCCGATCACTAGGCCCAGATGAGGCACCACCTATGATAAGCAATTCCATAGATGATAGGGTTGATGATGCTGTTTTAACCTTAACCAAGACAAATTCCATAAAACCTGTTTCAATTTCAGAACAAGAATACCCAGTTTTATCTGTGGTTCCCGAAAAAACAGATTCTCTATCTGTTACGAAAGTGGAACAAAAGAGCCAAACAGCCAAGCAAAAGAAACCCACCAGAGCTACTGTTTTGGAGAATGGCTCAGCTGCCGATTTCGGGATCGAAGATATGGAGCAACAAAATGAAGACAAGCACAAAAGAACAGAGGAGGAGGAGGAGTTGGCTAGAAAGCTAGAGGAGTTGAGAAAAGAAGAGACGGCAGCCAGGTTGAAGGAGCAGCATCGGTTGGAGGAGAAGGCCAAAGCCAAGGAAGCAGAGGAGAGGAGGCGGCGAAATGCAGAAAGAGCCCAAGCAAGGGCCAAATTAAGAACACAGAAGGAAGCTGAAAACAGAGAGAAGGTATCATTTAAGTCATCCATTTGCATTTATAGAAGTTCTGAAGGTATAGCATGATACTAGCTTGTAGTTACATGATTAGGAAGAATAAAATTGTTCGTTTAGCATGGTATAAGGTAACAAACTGTGTTACAAGGATTATCCCATCAGAAAATTGTTCGTCTTTCAATTGTTTTTGCAATATTGCTATCAGAATATCTTCATTTGTTTGTCTTCAATTCTTTAGCTGTAACCAAGGGTAATATAAACTTGTTCAGGAAAGAGAGAAGAGGGCAAGGAAGAAGGAAAGGAGGGAAGCAGCAGCACAGGATACAAATGGTAACAGTCAAGGAGAATCTGCAGAAAAAATTCAAGCTGAATCTCCCGGGGAACCTGAGAGTGAAGAGAATCTAGTGGCAGTGGCAAAAAGGCATAAGAAATCTGCGTTGTTGGTGAAGCAAGCAAGGACAAAGCCCATTTCTTTGCCTCTTCGTAGAAGAGGCAAGAGAGGAATGCAACTGTGGATGTGGATCCTCCTTATGGCCATGCTTGTTCTTGTCTTATTCTTGGTTGGAGACACTCGTATCTCTTCTAAATTTGGCTTGCCAAGCTTTGGATTCTGAATCATCTGCCTATTATCCAGCACGGGATAGAGGTTTGAATGGGGGTGTTCCGTTGGTTCTGTCAGCAAACATGCCTACTTGATTGTTTGTTCTCATATTTCTATTGTTTGCATTCCGTTTCTGCAAGAATGTTTTCATTTTCATCCACATTGTTGGAGTTTCATTTTCTGTTATTTCAAAATGAACAAAAACAATTCATTTCATGTGTTGCTTTGACCCATTATAACCCAATAAGGAGATTGTTTTTTTGCAGTGCCATTTTTTTCTGTCAAAGTTTACCCTCTCTCTCTCTCTCTCTCTCTCTCTCTCTCTCTCTCTCTCTCTCTCTCTCTATTATACGCATGGTTGTATGGGAGTGGTAATTGTTTGTTTCTGGTCCATCATACCCAGATTCATACTCTGTTCAAGGAACTGGTTTCTGGCCTATCTTTCAGAATGAGGTTGAGACACCTAGGGCCTGTGCAACTCCAGATATGCACGAGGCCCATAGGTACTATTTATTTCAAGCATAAACCTCTCACCTAAGGCATGGATGCAGATCATGCTGTTCTAATCAGCACGCAAGATGTTATGAGAATTAACAAGGAGCCTGCAAGAAGTGTTGTGGAGCGAAGGAACCAACAAAGCAGGGGAAGACCGAAAGGACTTGGAGCCTAATAGAAATGCTTTGAAGGTAAACCAAATAAGATAGGACATTTGACAGGTTGGGTTGATGGAAAATACTTCATATTTCCAAATGATCAGTTGAGACAAAGTATGGTTGTTAGCAGATGGTACATGTTCAAGTCCAATTTTTAAGGCATTGGATTTGGTAAGTACTAAATTTTGCCTAAGATGTTTCACTACAGAAAATAATCAATAGGACATAAATCAGCTCCCATCCCAGATCAGAGACCTGGCTCATTGGTTATTATTTCACTAGGGTGCAATACAAGACCTGACAATGGTGGAGTTAAATATCCCAGAAAAGGCATACAATGCTTGACAAAGAAGTTAAATTGATTGGATGATGATTATAATCATTTAAATGAGCTGACAATTAACCTAAAACGCATAATTGTTGAGACTACTAAGTCACTATTCAGTTCCATACGTATCCACACGTGCTCACATTTATGTCTATACGCCCAGAACATTTCTTTTGATCTCTCACCTGTTACAAAAGAAATTTCAGAGGTACAATTGGATTAACATCTCAGAAGGAATGTTACCTTGGAGAACCGTACGCAGATATAATAGTCTCAAAAATACAATCCTTTGTATTTGTTGGAATGGTGATCCTGTTGAATAGAATGGTCAAAGATAGGTGCTAACTCCAAGTGTGTCAATTTTAGCGATAGCCATCTCTTTGATCTTGCTCTTCAGCCTCCTTGTTGGCAGCTTGTACAGATTTGAACCACAGGAATGCCTGTGTTTCAAATATATATTGAGTAAAAAGGGGTAATCAGATGAGTAATAGATATCCAAAGCAAGTTCACCCCCACACCCACACATATACACAAAGGGGTAAAAAAGGAAATAAAAGAACACAAAGAAGATAAAATCCTGCCATGAGTAATTGTAGTTATAGCTTAGCTTAGCCTCAAAGGTCTGGCAGTTGTATAATCGAAAGCCTAAAAAGCTTGACGGCAGTATAATCTTAGAGGCAGTTTGATAACGTTTTTTTTTATAAAACAGTTTGAAAACTAAAAACGCTTTCAACTGTTTTTGGGTTTTTGAAAAAAAGGAGACAAGAAACCCGTTTGGTAACAATTAATGTTTTTTGGGTTTTTTAAAATGGGTGACAAGAAACCTGTTTGGCAACAATTGATTTAAGAAAAATGATTAAAGTTTTCAAAATCAACAAAAATGCATTGCTATACAAAATTAAAGGCTGTTAAACTATAATAAAGTTGCTATGAAAAAATAAGCAAATCAAAATTCCATACCATAGATTAAAAACTAACCAATCCCATGAAACCTTCCTATACCTACCATCATAAACAACTCTCACACCATTAACTATTTTTATTTGTTAAAGGTTTAAAGACAGTAGTAACAAATTTAAAAATCATAGCCGTTTTAATTGTTTAAATCTTTATAATTTTGTTATTCCTTCATAAAAAATTAATGAAGGACAAATTGTATAAAGCTTGGTGCTGACTTGGTGAGAGCCTTGCGTGCCATTTTGCTGAAATCTTGCCACTAAAAAATTAACCTTTGCAGGGGTTATGGTCTTCTTTCCTTATTCCCTTCAAGTCCAATTCTTTGTAATTGACAATTAGCAATACTTTTTTCAAACAATT
Organism: Buxus sempervirens; assembly: GCA_947561395.2. Taxonomy (NCBI): domain Eukaryota; kingdom Viridiplantae; phylum Streptophyta; class Magnoliopsida; order Buxales; family Buxaceae; genus Buxus; species Buxus sempervirens. The sequence continues at coordinate 365,530 of OX387184.1, read as the reverse complement.
GAGAACAAGTATCATTTATTATTGTTCATAGAGTTCTTTTCCAAAAATACCCTTAAAAGACTTATAAACCTGTTTAAATACTTTCAACAAACCATTATTACAAAAGCTTGAAAAGGTCACTTCTGGAAGAAAGTCTTTGTGAATGACACTTGTTCTCAGTTACTAGAAAAAAATATCACTAATTTTTAATTACAAAGAATTGGATGACTAGATCTGAATTATGTTTAAAAAGAATCACTAAAAACCAAAGTTCCCTTCCAAACATGTTTTCCAGACGATTTCCAGCAAGTCCCTGTACTCTGGGTTCCGCAAGCTTCTATAGGTGCCAGTATGCCCCAGAAGCTAATAGCTTCTTTTGATATCCACGATCTCCTCTGGTGAGGATCATAGAAATCACAGATACAAGATGCTTCTTACACCTAAAGATCTAATGATAAAAATTATAGGTGTTGAGAGACGGTTTGAAGCAAGACAGCAAGGATCCCAATGCCTTCCCCACATCTTTAGCAACAGAAAGGTTTTTTAGCTCCAATTAGGCGAGGGCCTTGAGAGATTTCAAAGCGGTGGAGTAGCTGTAAAAGGTTTAATTGTTGCCGGAAATGGCCTATATCCATATAGCCATTACAAATCCTAACCATTTTCCGGCGGGAGACATTGGAGATATCAGAACCCATATCTATCAGCACCGAATAACAGAAAATCCAGAGAAGAGATTGTAACAAGACAGCATGAATGTAATCAATGAAGTCGTAACAACAAATTAATAGAGATGAGAGCTTTGAGAGGGTCTGAGAAACAATGCAATTTTTGCTTCTTCTCCAATGTCTAGTCATGCTTGTGAGGAAGAAGAGTTTGGTTTGAAGTATAGAGACGAGAGGTAAAAATATCTAAGAGAAAAGAAATAAGATATTACAAAAAAGCCATCGGATCAAAACACGATTTGTCGTTTTTAAAAACCTAAAATTTCGGTTTTTAAAAACGGGGTTGTTTTTCAACCATTTTTCTGAAAAACGATTTGAAAACTCTCAATACCAAACAATTCGATTTTTTGTTTTTAAAAACCGAAAAACAGTGTTTAAACACATTACCAAACACCCTCTTAGTTATTCACATAACAAATTGTACCAGTGCCAAAATTCCAATTTTTTCAGAAATCAATTGACCAGCCAAATCCCAAATGGTCAGAATCATCCAAATAGCACAAGTCATCCCACAAAGAATGCTGTAAATTAGATTGGCCCAAATTAAATGAAGACAAAACATCTGACTCCAATTTCCAGAAATAAATTATAAATGAAAAAAAAAATGTAATTTGTTGCGAAAATATACAAAGTAAATGTGGAAGTAGAGTAGAACAACTTACAGAAGTAGGAATACCGGTAAAGGCAAAGAATCCAAGCAACGGGGCATAAAAAATGCTGTCTGAGTTCACTACTCCAAAAACTGGTTTCTGGTTCACGTATTCAAAAATAGAACCAATCTGTGCTTCTCAAGTTTAAAACAGTTTTAGTTGCTTGCATATGTAATAAATAAAAAAAAGGGAATGGCACGAAGAGGTGAAATTACCGCAGCTATTGCAGTCACTGCCGAGCCAAGCAAATAAGCATAGAAAGGAATTTCAAAGGTTTGATGAAATGTGTTCTCTTTTCCTTCATCACGGGCCCAAGGAGGTGGCTCATCTGAATCTGGTCTAGCCCAAGAAGGAATTGTATCTTCTGATTTATTCGACTTTGCTGAACCTTCAGTCACAGCTAATACAGAAAACCTACCATACCTCATCTTTTGATGAATCCTTTGATTTCTTCTCAAACTAGCAGATGGATCCAGGAGTTTATTTTGTGCATATGGACTTGATCTAAGATAACTTAGACAGTGCTTTTCTGATGCATGAAAAACATTCAAAGGGCAAAGAAACAATAAGGCTGCGGCCATAATCCTCCTTCCTTCTCTTGTTTCTCTTTACCTTTTAACAGAGAAATGGAAACTGATATGGAACAAAGGAATACAGAAAAAATTAGCTTTATGGCACTATGATCAAATAGAAATTTGCTATCAGTCAATATCTTACAGCTAACAGTAAAAGTCTATTACAGTCATGGTTTTAAATTTCCATAAAATTTTGTGAAATTTTTCCTAAATTATTCCTCAGATATTTCCTTAGTCTGAAATTTTCTTGTATAGTATTTTCTATGGGGAATATTGTGAAGAAGTGAAAATTTAACAATTGAAGTTCAAAACCTTGCTTTTATTGGCCTTCCTTCAAATTCTAAAATTAACCTAAAAGCAAGTCTAAACACTTTTGAAACAACAGCAACAACCACATCATCTGATTCAACTACATTGGCCTGTGGTTTATTCAGTATTTTGTCTTTGCCCTCCCTAAACCAACATTGGGCTGCATGATGTCCAGGTTTGCTGCAAATAAAACAGTCTCCTTTCTTCTTCCTAATGTCTTTCTTGATCTAGGGTTTTTTTAGATTACTGAGAATCCCACTTCTTCTTCCTTCTAGAACTGGCCTAAAGCACATTGATCTTGCTGACTGGCTAACTTGCACTAGTATTTTTTTTTCCCATCTTTTCTCTGTTTTTGGCATGTTCCTCGGTTCTAATATGAACAGGGTCATCTTCTTTTTATGTTTGAGATTTGTTTTGTAGACTTTTCAGGAAGGACAGAGTTTCTCAACGAGATCATCCAACACAAAGATTTCAGGCAAGTTCATCCCCTCACTATTCAAGTCTCTCATCAGCTTCTGATATTCATTTATCTGGTTAGACACTTATTTTCCTTCCACCAAAACAATTCAAAAATTTGCCTATTGCAAATTTCTTCACATTGGCATCCTCGGTGACATACTTCTTAAGCGAGGCATCCCATATTTCCTTAGCAGCCTCATAAGCACAGCACAAATCATGTATATCATTGGATAGAAAGTTAAGCAGTTAATGTCTGCACATACTATTGGGTTTCAACCAGTGGGGGATATCTTCACTTAACAGTATTATCTTCTAAGGGTTCAGGTTTGGGACAAGTAAGAACAAAGGCAATTTCTAGGGTTTCAAATAGGTATACGATCATCTCTTGAATTTTTCCACAATAAGAGGTTCAACTTTGGCCAAGTAATGATAATTCGAGTTCACCCTATATGCTTACGGATTAGAGAAAGTATGAAGTGGGGAGTTAAATGCGCATGCAAAGAAATTCGTCTAATTTAATTTTTCACCTAAAATCCATTAAATATTCTACAAGCTTCCATGGAAATCTTCCAGTGACGTAGCAGTTGAAGCTACACAGGCACAAATATAATAGTAAAGCTTTCGTTAAACGAAAGGTACTGAAAAATTTAATCAAACCCAAGTCCCGAAAAGAAACAGAGGTTCATCCAAAAATACAGTGTGTAGCAGGATGTGTATGGTTCAGACAGAAAATTTGATCTGACATTAGTAGTCCTATTTCTGAGGAAAGACGGAAATTATGAAGGGGCCAAAATCCAATATGGAGATTTCAGTGCTAACCAAATAGGAGAGTGATGAGACGAGGGCGGGAGCTTACCGATTTTTTGCAGAAGAATAGCCGGGACTTGGGAGACGTTTGCTGCTCCACAAGCTTTCCGTTATCATAAAGATTTTTGTAATATAATCCTGTGTGGTGTCAGGTGTGGCAGTTGGCGTTAGGGGAAGATGCCAAACCGCGGGGGTGGGAGATGAAAGAGACGAGAGCATTTCGTCTCCTGCGACTCCGTGATACCATCCGCGATACGCCTCGTCTAACGGAAGCGGGCATTCACATCGTTTCTAATTTTCGTTTGGATAAATTACACTTACCTCCCTTGAGGTATGACATAATTACATTTACTTCTTTTGGGGTTTCTGATATAGCACTATCACCTCTTGATGTTTATGTGTGAGTTACACTAACACCCTTCATTACAATTTTTCGTATTAAAAAATAAATAACTTTTAAATATATGACTAAAAATTAATTTAGTTAGTTATTTATTTTTTAAAATTAATTTTTAGTCATACATTCAAAAGTTATTTATTTTTTAATACGGAAAATGTAGTGAGAGGTGTTAGTGTGACCCATACATAACGTCAAGGGGTGACAGTGTTATATCAGAAACCCCAAGAAAGGTAAGTGTAATTATGTCATACCTCAAGGGAGGTAAATGTAATTTACCCTTTTTCTATTATTTTCTTTCATTCAAAATATAGTATTATACAATGCCATCATTATTGATTTTTTTCGTTTCTTGCGTAGTTTTTGAAAACCAAAAAATGTCCTTCTCTAATTTTCGTTTTCTTTTTTTATTGTTTTCTTTCTTTTAAAAGATGGTGTCAGACAGTGCCATCATTACTGATTTTTTTCGTTTCTTCGGTAGCTTTCGGAAACCAATAAAAAAAAACCCTCTTCTCCGGTTCTCCTCGATTCTTACTGGCATGTGAATTCGTCTCTTTCTTCTTTTGCGACAACCAGACCTCCTTTCTTTGTTCTTCTTCCGCAACTAAATCTCTCCAATAGAAGTGGCGACACAAGCGATGAATGATCTGGAGATTTTTTTGTTGCAAAGATCATTAACTTACAAGCTAGTGGCAGACGCCTGTTTCCAACAGAAATCAGACTCCTGCTCCCCCTAGTTTATATAGCTGTGTAAGGTATCAATTGTATGAAGACATAAATGGCATGTTTCTTGAAATTTTATATCCATCGTTAAGGACCGAAGGTGCCTGGATTTTCCTTTCCCATTTGAATTGGATTCTTATTCCGGGAAAATTTTCTATTGTTTGGGTGCATAGATATTTTTCCTTTTTTCATTTGAATTGGATTCTTATTGCAAGACAATGTTCTACTGATTGGGGGGGAGTGAAAAAGGTGGGAGTGTGGATGGGGTGATGTCGAGAGGGGAAGGACAGGGGAGGGATCAGGGACAAGGGTAGGGAGTGCAAGGGTTTGAACCTGGGATTTAGGGGCAAGGGTGGGGGAAAATCTTGTAGGCGGATCATTTAGAACTGAACAGGCCCCAGTCAGCCACACAAACGAAGAAGAATCACAAAGCACATGCGAGAAAGGCTTATGATTTTCGTAGCCTGAAAAATAAAAAAATGAATAGGCTTTAAATTTTTGATTTGTTGGTAATAGGGTTTGTTGGAGATTAGTTTGTCAAAGAAGAACAGAGGTCTGGTGTGAGAATGCTTAGCGGCTTGTAGCAGGAGGAAGGAAACCATGTCTCGGATTTGGCACTTGTTGATTTGTTGGTAATGGGGTTTGTTGGAGATTAGTTTGTCAAAGAAGAACAGAGGTCTGGGGTGCGAGAATGTTTAGCAGCTTGCAGCAGGAGGAAGGAAAACATGTCTCCTATTTGGCACAAGAATGAATAGTGGCTTTTTTAGATTTTAAAAATGAAGAAATTAATGGTTCTAGTCTTATGACATGGTACAAAAAAATTAATAAAAAACATAAATGGGCGTTAACGTCCCTTCTGTTAGCGTCAAATATTAAGGACGCGTGTTTCCAATCCGTTAGCGTATCATGAATGGTACCACTGAGTCGCAGGAGACGAAATGCCCTCGAAAGGGATGGGCTTAAAAGATCAAACCGTCGAGATGGGGAACGAAGGCCGGCTTGAAATTGTGAACTGTTCGACGCATCGGCATGAGAGACTTTCTAAAAAAAACAAAAATCCACATGGGACGATCAGACAAAGAAAGAGGCCCACCTTAGCTAAAGGTGTCATGCCCAACATTCAAGAATAAAGTTATAGAAAGAAAAAAATCGATAATTTCAATGGCATAGACAAAAAGAGAGAGTTAGGAAAATGCTGTGACTGTGAGAGCACGAGAATGCGAGAGAAGAATAAAAATAATAAATCTGAGGAGTTTTGTGTGGGTTTCGACAATTTCTCTCTTTTTTAATATCGATGTTCATACGCAGACGCAGAGCCCAAAGAAGGGGAAATGCTATCTTCAGGGCAACTTTGGTTATTTTAAGTTGCTTATCGGGTCGGGCCGTGTCGTGTCTGGGATATTAGGTATTTGGCACGTCAAGGCACGGCGTGCCAAACATGATGGCCCGGGAAGCACGAGGACGACATGGCACACTTTAAGCATGCCATATAGTGCTATCCCGCATGTTGATCCCGCATGGGGTTTTGAGGTTTTTTTTACCTTTTTTTTTTCTACAATTTTGGGGAAATTTATATCCCAACATATGTAAAAAATGTATGTAAATAATAAACTTATTTTTTAGAATTTTTTTATTATTTATTTATTTTTTTGCTTTTTGAAATTTTTAATGCATTTATTATGCAGCCCACTAGCCCGTCGAGCTTGGCATGGCATGGCCCAACCCAAGTCATGCCACGGGCTGGGCTGTGCCTGGGTTTTCAGTGACGGGCCAGTCACGCGCTAATCATGCCCGTACCATGCCAGGCCGGCCCGTTAAGCAACCGTAGGTTATTTCGAGAGAAAGAAACAAAAATGAATGTGATGACTTGCTCACCGTCAGATCATTCCTCGTCTTTTGCTTCTCAACCGGGCCAACTAAATTCTCCTGGACTGGAAGGCTGGGTTTGATTTGATAGTCCAAGTCCGAACGTAGTCTACACGGAATATTTAGAGGCCGGAGCCTTGATTTATAATGTCAGGCACTTTATGATGGAGGCCCGATAACGGCCTAAGCTTCTATGGGCAAAATGCCACCTTCCATCTGTGACTCGTAGCGCTGAAGCAAAAAGCGTGAAGAACCCAGCTCCTTCGCTTATGATGTATGGAGCTCCATATATGATACTTTTCTTGACAGTTGGGTCCCCGTCCCACTACTTGATGGGTCACTGAAGTTGAATCTCACAGTCACAGGCGGTTATTCGAACTCATTCGCCCGAGTTTCCGAGTCGCCCATCCAGCCCGCAAGTTCGGTTGTCTTGGGTGGGGACCGAGACCGAGACAGTTACGGTGTGGGGTCACCGGTGACGGGTATCTCCTCTCTCTGGTCGCAAGAGATGATTGCATAGGGTTTAGCCATTAATGTTGGTATGGCGAAACGGGATGATATCGTCTACCGCATATGCATGCGGCGGACGATACCGCCCCCTCACCAAAAAAAAAGTATTCGTTTTTTTTTTTTTTTTCACAAAAATTTTTTTGAAAAATGTGAACCGTGAGATGGAGCCATCTCACGGTTCAAATTTGGGCGGTATCGTCTGCCGCATTTTCATGCGGTAGACGATTAATGCGGCAGACGATTCCAGCCCTGGCGAAACACTCGCTCCACTTGAGCTTCTTTTTTTTTTATATGGATAAATATAATATTAAACAAGACTTAAACGTGTACAACAAAAAAAGTGCTCCCTAAGAGCACCAGCAGCAGTTTCCCTATTCACCTCTTTTTCCTTAAAATAGAGAAATCAAATAAAGATTTTGACAAAACATTACTCACACCAGTTTCCCTATACTTATTTTATTCCCCAAAATTTTAGAATGTGCTACAGTGCTTCCTCAAATATGAGGAAGCACTATAGCTCCCTAAACACGAAAAAGACATGCGTTCTCTCCTCTCTCTTTCAAAGGAGGAGCGACGCCCTAGCAGCCGACACCCCTTTTCTTCCTCATTTCACTGTTATCTCTTCATCTTCTCTTGCTCCAGTGACTGTGTCCCTCTCTTCTAATGAATTTTAGCAACCTCCGGTGACTGGTGATCTTCAATAACGGCTTCAACTCCAGTGACCCTCCACTTTGAGCGAACCAGGTTTGGGGATACTGCTCCGGCTCCTGAAGAACTCTTCTTGACATGCATGAAGGTTTTCATAAGCAACACATGGCACTTCTGGAGACTAATCCCCATCTTCTCTTGGCATTTACAAGCGATACTCCGCGCAACTGTTTTTGCGTTCTTCTTGGCAACAACAAACTTCCTTAAATCTTGTGATGGGGAGAAATGATTGGAAATGGGTTTTTGGTGGCTAATTTCTTGGATTTTTCTGATTTGATTATAAGAGAGTTCTTGGGTTTTTGTAGAGGAGACCCACTGGAGAGATTAGGATTGTGGTTCTCGGTCAATCTTGAGATTTATGAGATCTTTGATTGAGTTGTGTGTGGGTCTTTTGCAGGAAAAATTCCAGGTTTCTTTCTGCTCGAATCCATCGATATTCTGCCAGTAATCCATCGTTGGTAGATGTTCTTCATTTTGTAGATTATCAGGTTGCATTCTTTCGGTATAGGGAGAAATAATAGGGAATCTAATGTAGTGGGTTGTTGAAATGACAGTCCCTAAAATAGAAAAATGAACCAAATCTCTTAAAATATGGAATTTGAATAGGGAAGCTGCTGCTAATGCTCTAACAATATTCTTTAAGAACAAGGGACCAGTCTTAAACAAGCAACAAGAAAAGTTATCTATGCCTATCGGCAGCCTTATTGGCTTTCCTATATATATGACAAAAAGAAATGAATTCAAAAGATAAATTCATGTGCTTGGACTCTTGTATCAAATCTGCAATACTCAATGATAGAACTTCAATTTCAGATACATTAGACTGCAAATGCAGCTTAAATCACTTTCCACTTCAATATTTTTAGTTCCTAATGCCTTAGCCAACTTGAGCCCTAGCTTCAATGAGACCATATGCTTCAGCAACCAAGGATTTAGAAACTCCTATATAAGATGCAATAACAGCAACAAAACAACCATTATTATCACGGCAAATTGCACTACAAGATGTAGGACTTGGTGCTCTTCTAGCAGCTCCATCAACATTGACTTCTAGCATATTTCTCACTAGTCAGAGTCCATCTAACACACTTTCTCCTTCTTCCTATTCTTCTCTTGATTGGTTCTTTCAATTATAAGTTGCTAATTTATCTGCATTGATAAAAAATTGAAAATAGTTAGATGAATAGAGGGTTTTCGCGACACTTGAGCTAAAAGGTCCCGATCTAAAATAACGGAGATCATGAAGTCGCGCGCCAAAAGCAAGAGAAGAGCCAGCATTTATCAGATTCGTCATAGCCCACCGTGTCCATTAATACAAATTAGGAGGCTGTTTGGTAACGTTTTCAGATTGGACTTTACCGTTTTCAAAAATAAGAAATACAAAATCGTGTTTGGTTTGGTCGTTTTCGAATTGTGTTTATAAACATACGATTGAAAAACAGGTCGGTTTTTAAAAACTAAAAATTTGAGTTTTTAAAATCGGTGAATTCTATTTCTCTCGTTTTCAATGGCATTCTTGTAATTCTTTTTATTTTTATCTCTTCGACAGAATCGGCCCCGAGCTCCGGAACTCTGGCAATGGAGTCGTCTTCTTCCCTTAGAACCAAGCTGATCCCACCCCTTCACGTGTGATTTCCTCGGCCAAAGCCTCCACCTGCTGCAAAAGGTTCGTCTCCTCTCGCTACCATACGTTTCCGTGACCCGAGAAGATCTTCACTACTCGAGCATTTGCCTTCTAGTCCTCCTTACTCCCGGACTACACTGCCTCAGCCCGTTCTTCAACCTAAAAGAGTTTCAAAGAAAGGCTTGTACTGCGGGATTGGAGCTTGAAGATTAAGGAGATTCTCGACCTCAGAAGAAACCCTAGAAAAAGGGCGAAGCTGATGGCGAGTTACGAAGAGCTCCACTTCCCTTCGTTTGATAGATTCATTGCCTTATCATGTAAAACCACCATGAGAGCGTGAGATCCAACGAGGCGGGAAGGGGGAAGAGAGAGAGATAGGAGGAGGGCTTGAGGGGTACACTTTTTTTCGTTCTCCGCCTCTTATGTTTCGTCATAGTGAAGAAGTTGGGAAGAGAGCCTCTCGTCTAAGAGTGTAGACATTTTTTTTAATTTATTTTATATTTGTTTATAAATTGACTTAAAGTACTTTATTTTTACTTTTATTCTTATATATTCAAAATATAAAAGAATTAGAGATCCAAAAACGTTGATAAATATTTTCTCTTTTATTTATTTTTAAAATACTAGTTTTAGTTAATCAAATTTTAAGAAAAACAAAAAATAAAAAGTATTCTAAATGTAAGAAAAAAAATATGTATTTCGTTTTGGTTTTGGTTTTTCTCAAAACTGAAACATTGGTATGCCTAGGTTTTATGGATCATATTATATAAGGTAATATAAGCAAAATGAGTTCTTAATTAATTACCAAATATATTTTTAGTAATTTTTAAAGTTGTAATTGGTTTGGACTTAATTTTTACCAAACGGGTTTCTTTTCAATTGATTTCAAATACATGAACACAAATTGAAAAGTTTTTGGTTTTGAAATTGTTTAAAAAAAAAAAATGTTACCAAACGGAAATTAAATGGGGAGGCGGTGTTGATGGATCAATGCAAGTCCACCACGTGGATTGAGTTTGATAAAACAAAGCAGATGGAGATGGTTTAAAGAAGTTGCGTTATTAAGTGAGAGATAATGATGAAAGGGAAGTGGAATATAATTAATGAGAGGCTTGTCATGTGGTGAATAATCATTTCAAACCGTCATTTTAGGATAACAAGAGGAGGGTGGGTGGGGTTGGATGGAGGAATGGGAATGGCTTAATTATCCTTTTACCGAGGCAGGGATGGGAAATTCATAAGGAAAATGATTACAACAATATATTCTCCTCATACCATAACCACCAGGACCAAGGGAGTAGTAGCTAGTAAATGAGAAGATCATTGTCATTGGGGTGCCCGGTGCTTACTGCTTATGAACTCCTAGTTACTGTTTGTTTGTTGGATTGGTGTCATAAATATAATATAATGATGATGGTCATCATCACCAGTGGAATTAAGCACACATCAAAGAGGCATTTCATTTGAGTAGGTAATTGTTTTAATAAATCTTTTGCACCGATCGAAAATGATGAGTTTTTTTATCGTCAACAAACATACTTGATAAAGTAGTTATTAAACTACTCATGACTCTCACTACTAGACTTGCATCTAATTAAGTGACTTCTCTCCATCGATTATCTCTCATGATGCGCAGATTAATTATCCTCTCTTTTTTCTTCTTACCATAGATTTTTTTTTAAAAAGAAAAAAAAACCGAAGAAACAAATTAAAGTAAGTGATGTTTGAAATTGGCAGAGGTCCAAGACATGTGTGAGGCAATTCCTTTACACATGTCCTCTCGGTTGCCGGCCCCTTGGAGTTGGACTGTTGTCTGTTGGAGTAGACAAATTAACCCATTTAAACAACTATTACCACTTCATGACTCACGGTCACGGAAAAAGCATCAAGCATCCAATTCGATTTTTGACATTCTTCAATGCCTAAAAACTAGGCTTCTTTGCAGGAGAAGAAGGCGCTCGGATCCTCTGTGAAGCGCATCCTCTATGAAGTAAAAACATCGTCTGTGAAGCACAATCCAATGGACCAGAATAAGCAAAGGTTATAATAGTAATTTTGAGCGCAATACTTAAAAAGTATTAAAATTCTACTCGGCTCTCTCCTCGGCAAGACAAAAATGCGTGAAACATTTATATTATTTAACTTATAATCTTGTCCACGTTCGAACTTTCTCTGTTCTTACTCAGACATTTCTGTGTTTACTCCGACATTGGCGGGAAAGATGCTGTCTTTACTCTCAGTTCGAAGAAAAGGAAGGCAGCTACCACAGTTCCACTTCCAAGTGTTAAAGAAGAAGGGACCACCACTCACTCCACCATTATTTGTTTCTATTTAAGACTCCAACAACCAATCTAAACCAGGTACATAAACAGATTTTTGGCTTTTTCCATTAATGTCAACCCTTGAAGATGGTGGAACCATAAATAAATTCAAATGATGGTCGGGCGAACAATGCTGTGCCGCCACACATCGACAGGGTACCATGTGGTATCCTCAATGATACACCTGGGGTACTAAAAAAAAATCAGAAGTAAAGGGAGATAATAAATTTGTAATTATGATTCAACCAATTAAGTAATAGGTACCTACCGAAGTAAGCCGCATGTTGGGTGTACTTAAGTCGTAGGTAGCCCCAATTAAGCTTAAGGTACACGTTAATCTTCAGGTACACGCATATTTAGCCATAAGTACACCCGAGGACAACCCTTAGGTACTTGTAAAAAAAACGCTCTCAAATAAGCCTTGGGTAACCCCATTAAGCACTCATTACCCACACAAAAAGGCTAGTCAAATAAGAATTCGGTACCCCCGAAATGAACAATGAAGCACCCCCAAAATAACCTTAGGTACACCCAGAAATAAACAGTTTTCAAATAAGCCATTACCACCCCCGAACAAGCCTTAGGTACCCACTGAATAAATGTGAGGTTCACCACAATTAAGCCTTAGGTACACACCATAAGAACCTGTAGGTACCCACCAAAAAACCGCCAATAATGCCCTAGGTGCCCCCAATTAATCGTTAGGTATCCCCAAAATAAGGCATAGGTACCCAAGAAATTTTCGTAGGTATCCCAAATCGCTTGGCACCGATTAATCCTGGGATTTAATCGTGATGAAACAGAGACTTTATGTTCTCTGGAAATTTAATCGGGATGGTCGCGATTAATTGCGAAACCTAATCTCGACTGGGCAATTAGTCGTGGATGCTAATCGTGGAAAATCCGTGTCTTAAAATTCTAATCGCGGATCTCACGATTAATCTCTGGGCTAATTGCGCGGACATGTTTTGTCTTTTTTTTTATTTTATTTTTTGCCAGTATATTCTATCTTATTTTAACCAAACCTATGGGAATGAAGAAAGTCCAAAACTTATGTACCACCTTCGTACCCTTGGCGTACCGTAAAAATAATTTGTAGGTACCATGTGTCTAGGTACTAAGAAATTATTTCGACGTACTCAAGTTTTGTAATAAGCTCTCAAAATACACCAACTTGGCACATGGTTGAAGAGAATGGTTATCCTGTGATATTCATGGGTACTATATATTGTTATTAGTATGATATTCTAAGTGGAATATCTGTTTTATGTTGTAGGGTCAAATGGAGCAAGTCATTTCTACAAGTGGAAGTAAGCAATTAAGTTGAGAAGTACATCTATTGTGAACTCCTTCCCCGCTTGGTGCCATTTATCTACAAATAAATACACAAATTGATAAAAAAAACTTTGCAATGTGACTATTTACATGTGTTATCTATAAAATCAAAATGTAAATTGAAATACGCCTTACGTACCCCACAAATATGCATTTTGTACCCCACAAATAAGAATTGGGTACCCACAAATAAACCCCCTAAATTGGTTTACCTACACCTACAAATTGACTTACCAAAACCCAATTAAGCCTTAGGTACCCCCAACAAAATAAGGCTTTCGTACCCCACAAATAAGCCTTGGTTATCCCCAAATATCCCCCCCCCCCAAAAATGTTCTAGGTACACCCCAAAAATGCCTTGGTACAAACAAGTGAGCCTTAGGTACCAACCCCATAAGCCTTGGGTAACCCACCAATTATGAATTAATTGGGGAGGGGAGAGGAATCTAAGCCTTACTTCCCAAGATTTTCATCATGATTAAGTACAGGATTAATCGTGACCTGGCGATTAGGTGCGGCGATTAATCAAACGACTAATCGTGGATTTGCGATTAACTGTAAGCAGTGAAACATTGTCTCTGTTTCGTAGCGATTAGATCTAAGGACAAATCGCCGAATCACGATTTCAGGAAGTACCTTAGCCTTATATTGGGGATACCTTGGGCTTATATTGTGGGTACTGTAGGTTTAGGGGGTACCTTAGGCTAATTTTGGTAAGCGGGTTTGGCTTACCATGGGGTACCTTAGGTTTATATGGGAGCTACCTTAGGCTTATATGCGGTACCTTGGGCTTAGAGTGGGGTACCTTAATCTGATTTGTAGGGCGTATTTATGGGTTATTTAACTGGGGGTACCTACGCTTTATTTGGGGGTGCCTGTGAATTAAATGGGGATGTAGCTAATGCTTATTTGGAGGGTACCATAGGTTTATTTGTTGACTACGAAAATGTTTTTTGGGGAGCTCTTCGGGCGTACCTAAAGCTCAACTCGGCAGGTACCCATCGTTATTTGGAGCAGCACCTTTGGCTTATTTCGCCTGGTACCCATGGCTCCTTATGTATACATTTGGTCATTATATTATAAAATTAAATTAGGGCTTACAGTCGTCTTTCAATGAGGCTGGTGGCTGTCGTGGTGGTCCCTCGCTTATGAAGTTCTTGTGATGGTGGTGGTCTCTTTCTTTCGTCAAGTGGGCATGCGCATTTGTAAGAAAGGGAAACCTCTGTGAAGCAAATGGAGTATGATCCTGTCCTTTTCGTATGCGATGAGGATGACGAAGACGAAGAAGGTCCAGAAATGTCAGGTAAGGTGCGGACGTGGAGAGGATCCTAAATTAAATAAAATGTTTCGCACGTTTTCATCGAGACGAGGAGATTGCCGAGGACAAAGCCGAGGAGAATTTTAATAGTTTTTTAAGCGTTTCGTTCAAAATTACGCTACTACTCTTCGCTTATTCTGGTCTGTTGGATTGCGCTTCACAGACGATGTGTTGCTTCACAGAGGATCGGCGCGGAGAAGAAGACGCTAGAAATTAAGAGATGTTCCAAATGGTACGTCAAAAGTATGTTTTTATATTAATTTGGTGATGGTCTGTTTCTCACTTGTCAGGAGGACTCGGAAAAATGGCGGTTTTTGAGCAACAAGTAACGGACGAGAAAAGCAAGGCTCTTCTTCCCCGCGGATTGCGGCATTTAATTTAATTTTTGAGAGTAAGGTTACATTCATGAGTGGCTGCAACGTCAACCCTTTGGGGACACTCTTAATATAGATTTACACACTTAATCAATTAATTAGGAAAACTTAAACTGGTTCAAGGTGGAGTCTGCAGCTAACTAGTTCTGGTTGTAGTAGTAGCAGTAGTAACTAATTCCAGACTAATTAATTAATTGAAATTTGAAGATGGATGGGGTGATGGCGTAGATACGCACCATGACCAAGGATTACAATATCGGTGCTGATGGGTGTGTTGCCCATTGGAAAAAACGGCACGCCAGAAAAGTAAAAAAAAGCAAAAAGTTAGGAAAAAATTGAATTTTTTTATTCTGTCGATTTTTCTGCGGCACGCTACCAAAAAAGCACTAATAAAATTTGAAAAAATCAATTTTTTTCCTTTTTATTGCAAAAAATCAATTTTTTGTGAGTTTCGGTCCATTTCGCTCAGCACGTCGTCAATTTTTCGTTCGCACACCGAAAAAATCGGTCGATTTTTTCAAAATCAATTTTTTGTATTGATTCGTTTCGACAGTTGAAAAAAACGATTTTTTAGTAACACGCCTGCGGCCGAGACTGAAAACACTGACCATGCATCTTGTTGAAAGAAGTCCAGATTGCGCACTTCAAACCCTTACCATGTCTCTTACGAGTTACGACTTTTTTTTTTTTTTTTTTTGGAAATTAAGAGAGTTTGTATTTCATAGAGTAAATGAACATGTACATCCGGCCATATGGCTTACAAAACCGCCACCTGCACTAGGCAAACCCGACTAACAAAACCAACGAAAAGCCCAAATGGACACTATTCCCTAAGGTTAACTCTACATTAACAAAATACAAGGTGGTGTCAACTCTACAGTACCAAATTACAAGATCACCACTTATACATGAAGAACAATTAAGAAGAGCCCTTAACTTATAAATGAAGGTCTTAGATTCCAATTATAGCAAATTTCTCGGTTCATTGGGCTATCTTTGACTAATAGGTTTGAATGAACAAACTTCAACATTACGTCCATAGCAATATTTCTAATAATATCCTCCACCGAAGCTGCTTTACTTTGAAATATGCGTCGATTTCTCTCCATCCAAATGTGGTAAACCATAGAGGCAAAAGAAGCTCTTTTGATTTGAGATATAGCACTCTTACCTTTGAGGTTGGAAATTGCCCACTCCATTACATTGTCCCAAGGTTCAGAAGGCCTCCCAATGCAGTTTTTTCTCATAATGAGAATCCAAACTCTAGCTGAGTAAGAACAAGCAAAGAGGAGATGATTCAAGTCTTCTTGGCAAGTCTCCGTCACTTTGATTCTTTCTAGAAAATATTCCCAACCCGCAATTATCAATCGCACATACAAAGCACCGGGAGTGCCACCAACCAACCAGTAATAATTACTCATACTATAAGGGTATAGATAACCGTACGACTCCAGGTTTTCGGTGCTGTGACGTGGAAAGTGAGATGCTGGTTCCTTGTTACTATGATTCACGTTCTCCACTCTCCCTCCCTCCCTCCCCTCCAAATATCGTATATATACGATTCTATTGGATTCGTATTAATCCACACCAAACCGATCACCTGTGACCTCTTCCCTCTTCGCCTCTTCCCTCTTCCCTTTCGTACATACATTTTAAATTAGTCGGTTACCCCTCTTCCAAACAAAACAAAACTGTCGTTCCTCTTGTCTTCCCCAACCCTGTCTCTCCACTCTTGGAAATGGCACCCTTCTGTATCTGTAACACTAGTACTATTTTTTATCTGCTTATCTCTGTCTTTCTTCCTCAAATTGGCTTTTGTATTTCTTCCAAGGTAAACTTGTCTCCAACTGGATTGCTGTTTCCCCTTTTTTCTCTCTTTTCTTTTCCACGCTTTATATGCTCCTGGTTTTTTTTCCACACGTTTTCATGCTTCTGATTTTGCAGGTTTATCTTGTTTACATGGGTGGCATAACTACTGATGACCCTGACGAAATTTTGAGGCATAACCAGCAGATGCTTACTTCCATTCATGAAGGAAGGTCAGAATTAATTGCTGACTAATTTCTTTCTTCAAAGAACAAAATTAAAAAAAAAAACCCCATCTCCCCCTCTCTGTTACTCTGACATTTACGTCTGTTTTCAACAGCATTGAACAAGCCCAAACCTCTCATGTCTATAGTTATAGGCACGGCTTCAGAGGATTTGCTGCAAAGTTGACGGAGGAGCAAGCCTTGGCAACGGCTAGTAAGTTGGCGCTTCTTAAATATTGCTATCTTTGGAATTACTCGCTTTATTTGAATTGAAAATCGTGTCTCTGTAAATTCGAATGACAGAAATGCCTGGTGTTGTTTCTGTTCTCCCCAATTTGAAAAGAAGGCTTCACACCACTCACTCTTGGGATTTCATGGGTCTTGGGGCTCATGAGGCTACGGAGATTCCGGGCTTCTCTACCAAGAACCAACAAAATGTCATCATTGGTTTCATAGATACAGGTGGGACAAACTACTTCAAGGGATTTCCATAATGGAATTTCAATAATTTATAACATCCTCCTTTGTTCTGAAACTCTCTTCTATTTTCACCGTTCGGCAAATTTTTTTGGTCTTTAATTTTAATTTCTAGATTTTATTGACTATTGGAGTGCTGTTCCCCCGAATATGCACACATAACAACTTGTATTTTAATTAATTCATCTAAGTATTCAGGAATATGGCCGGAATCACCGAGTTTCAGTGATCACAATATGCCTCCAGTGCCGGCCGGATGGAAGGGTCAATGCCAAGCTGGGGAAGCATTCGCTGCTTCATCTTGTAACAGGTTTTCTCGTAGGATTCATTTCAGTCTTGGGATTTAGATATTTTCTCTGCATGGTTTTTCATTTTTTCTTTTCAACGGTGGTTCCTCTAAGTTTCCTATACGTATCAATCATACAGGAAAGTGATAGGAGCTAGATACTATATGAGCGGCTATGAAGCTGAAGAAGATTCTGTAAAGACAGTGAATTTCAGATCTCCAAGAGATAGCTATGGTCATGGCAGTCACACAGCCTCTACAGCTGCTGGTCGGTATGTGACAAACATGAATTATAATGGGTTAGGTGCCGGTGGAGCTAGAGGAGGTGCACCCATGGCCAGGATTGCAGTATACAAGACATGTTGGGACTCAGGTTGCTATGATGCAGACTTGCTAGCTGCATTTGACGATGCTATTAGAGATGGAGTCCACATATTGTCCCTGTCTCTTGGACCAGAGTCTCCTCAGGGAGATTTTTTCAATGATGCCATTTCTATGGGGTCTTTCCATGCCGCTAGCCGTGGAATTCTGGTTGTTTCTGCGGTTGGAAATGAAGGCAATCAAGGCTCCGCAACGAACCTTGCACCATGGATGATTACAGTAGCTGCTAGTTCAACGGATAGAGATTTCACATCTGACATCATACTGGGAGATGGGTCTAATTACACTGTGATGTTCTATATTTATCACTGATTTATATATATGTAACATATTTACACCGTATCTCTTTATGCTTACGAATTCTCAATCACTGGACAGGGTCAAAGCCTCTGTCATTCCGAAATGAGTGTCTCTAACAGGATCATGGCTGCTTCTGAAGCTAATGCTGGATACTTCACTCCGTACCAATCCAGGTGAACAGAAGGTACTTCACAGCTGGTTCATTTTAGATGCTGATCCAAAAGAAGTGAATCTGAATCTGCTTCCTTTTTTTCGGTTTAGTTTCTGTCTAGAAAGCTCCTTGAATAGCACCAAGACCAGAGGTAAGATCGTGGTATGCCAACATGCTGAGGGTTCTACAGACTCAAAGCAAGCAAAGAGTGTGATAGTGAAAGAAGTTGGTGGAGTTGGGATGATACTAATTGACGAAACAGATAAGGATGTCGCGATTCCCTTTGTGATCCCTGCTGCTATTGTTGGGAGGGCTGCAGGAGACAAGATTCTGTCTTATATCAATCATACGCGGTTGGTTTTATACTTCTTCTTGAATATGTAGAGTGAACGTTATTTCCACAGCTTTGTTTTTCTGATTTTTAGGTTATTGTCTCTGGCTAATTTCAGCAAACCTTCTTCCCGGATTATGCCTCCAAAAACAGTATTGGGATCTCAACGTGCCCCTCGGGTTGCTTCCTTTTCTTCAAAAGGTCCCAATGCCTTGAACCCAGAAATTTTGAAGGTGTTAGCTCCTATCGATGAATAAGCAACTTTCATTTGTGTACTTATTGCTCCAATATTATCCTCAATATAATTTTCTGATTAATCTGCTTTTGTAGCCTGATGTCACTGCTCCCGGACTGAACATTCTCGCAGCCTGGTCTCCTGCAACTGGAAAAATGAACTTCAACATTCAATCTGGAACTTCCATGGCTTGCCCACATGTGACAGGAATTGCAGCCTTGATCAAAGCAGAGTATCCATCATGGTCTCCGTCAGCAATCAAATCAGCAATAATGACAACTGGTAAGGTGTCATTCTGAAATACCCGGTTTGTTTCTTCGCATTCCAAAACTAATTTCACCGCAGACCCCAGCTTGTTTTAACACCAGAATTCCAATTTATCCCTAACCAAATACTTTCTGCCCTTTTCATGTCAAGGAAATCTATTTTGCAGCCCTGTTTTCAATGGTTTTGCAAGAAAGTGTTTACGCAATCGGTGTAAGTATTGAATGTCCTAAATATCCAACATGTAAACTCTTTGGAGTCCTTTACTTCTGATTACAAAATTTACATCCATAGTAAACATATATAGATAGTTTTTGAAGTTACTATTATTGAAGTTGTGTATCTTACATAATAACTGGTTTGGAGTTTTCATTTTTCGTTTTTTTATTCTCTCAAATTTGAAGCAACGAAATCAAGTCTGATAGTTCTTGCTTTTTGGGTTGAATCTTCTTATGGCCGATGGAAACAAATTGATTATCCAGTCAAGATGATTATGACTTGGCACTTGGGTTCTCAAAATATTGCATGGTATTATAATTTAACCTTTCAGAGAAAATTGCAGCTACTTCATTGGACAAAAGCAGGACGCGAATCACAGTGGACCCTCAAGGAAGATGGGGGAACCCATTTGATTATGGATCAGGCTTCGTTGAACCAACAAAAGTCCTAAATCCTGGTCTCATTTATGATTTACAAACGTCGGATTACAAAGCCTTCCTCTGCTCAATTGGGTATGGCGAGACGTCACTGCATCTGATTACAAGAGACAACAGCTCGTGCAATCAAACTTTCAATACGGCATCAGATCTGAACTACCCATCCATCACGGTGCCCAATCTGAACAACAGTTTTTCGGTAACTCGTACGGTGAAAAATGTGGGAAAGCCAAGAAGTACTTACAAAGCAGTACTGATACCTCCGAAGGGAATCAATGTTACTGTTGTTCCCAAGTGGTTGATCTTCAACAACTATGGTCAAAAGGTCGATTTCACTGTGAATTTCAGGGTGGCTCAAGTGTCAAAGGGCTACGTATTTGGGTCCTTGTCATGGAGTAATAAGAAGTTACGCGTAACAAGCCCGTTGGTAGTCCGGGTTGCACGTTCAAATGGGACCCCGGATTGAAGAAACTTTGGCTAATTCTGTTGACTTATTAAATTCTAAGGGAGATCTTAAATTGTAATCCATTCGTGAGTTACACAGGGCAAACGGAAATTGAAATCTTTGGTGCGTGCGTGCCATGTCAAAGAACCGTAACTGTAATACAATCAGACACCTAAATAAACAGTGCTGCAATTTCAGAAATTATATTTGTTTTTGCTTCATTTGGTTTTTTTTTTTTTTTTTCACAAATTCTTTTGATTCATTTTGCAGCCCTTTAACGTATTTGTTCTGCGCTTAAACTGTAATATTTCCTTTGGAAAGTTTGTTTTAATTTGAAATGAGAACATAGGTTACAAATTGTTGACAGAACTTCCATTTAGTGCTCTTGTTGAATTCGAACAGCAATTCTCATTCTTTTGAGTGCTCGTGTTGAACTTACAAGGGGCAACCTTCTTTTCGTCCCTTATCTTCTGGATCCCTGGGCTGATTAGGAAATTTTGAAAAGGCCAAAAAATAATAATAATAATCACATATATGCAGGCAAAAGTTTATACTGTTCTCCCTCAACCGAGGTTTAGTCACCTGGTGAGACATGGATAAAAGTTAAAAGGTAAACCCTATAATACAGGCGGTCCAAGAGGGATAAGCTCTGAAGGATCCATTAGACCTTCTAGCACCACAAGCTGGTCCAAAAGTGCAGTCTTCTCATTTTCAAGTGCCTTAACATCCCTCTCAACCTCGGCCAATTCGCTTCCCACTGAAAATCCCTCTTCCTCCAACAGCAAATATTTCCGTCTGAGTGCACGATACTCGTTTCCTGATCTAGATGAATCTGGCAAGGAATCTGAGGTTGACCTCTCTGGCTGCTGGAACGATGGGGAAGCTTCATTCTTAACGCTTCTTTTCTGTACCTTGCGCTTTTTCATTAATTGTGGCGGCAATGCCAGATGGTCCCCTTGTATATTTTCCCCTTGTGTCTGAACTATGGAGGCCACTTGGGATAAGGCTCTCTTTTTTCGTGGCTTAGGATTTAAGACTTCCTCCGGCATCACCAGTTTTGGATCTTGCATTTCATACAGGTTATGTGGAACTGCAAACATAAATGCACATCATCTTTCTAGATCAAAGGAACATAAAATTTCTCATATAAATTCCAAGTCAAGCTTATTAAAAGAATTTGTGAAATGAAATAACAAAATGTTCTGTCAAAACTTCATCTTAGAACCATAGGCATGGAGACAATCAAGTTGAATTTGTAACCATATACATAGCCAATGAAATGGTTTTAGATAAAAAGCCAAGTACTTGTAAGCAAGAATAAATGTAATATTCATAATTGCACCGATTATCATGGAATAAAGATTATAAGTCATATTACAAAATTATGGGAAATATTAATGGACCATAGGTTAAGAAAAATAACTCATGCTAGAAAATCAGTCTGGCTTTATGCTAGAGAGGTCTACAATCAAGGTTATCTATTTACTTACACAGTTAATAGAGAAGTGTAGGGAGAAGATGAGAGACCTTTATTTACAACAGCATATGATAGAGTTGGTCCTACTATAGTCAGTCTGGATGGATTTTGGATAGAAAAAGAGAAACAATTAAGATATATTGAGATTATCAAGGATTTGTAGGATAGCACACAAACTAGAGTTCGAGCAATAGGTAGCCAAACAACTATGTTTCCAATAATGATAGATTTATATCAAGGATTAGTTATTAGTCCTCATCTTTATTGCTTAAATTATGGATGAATTAACAAATCATACCCAAAAGGATGTACCTTGATTTTTACTATTCATCAATGATGTAGTTTTTGTGGACCAAACAAAAAAGGAAAAAAAAATGGGAAAATTGGTCACATTATTTAGAAGAGAGCACCAATTGGGTTGCCTTTATTCATCACAGACAAGCCTGGTATTGCAAAACTAATGATCACTTCAAAACATCAAAGACAATTTTATCCTTCAGATTCAGAACATGGAAAATTGGTTCAACCTTTTTGTGAACGCAGTTCATTGCGTAAAATCAACATCATGTGTACAATATCCATGATGATCCCTCTCCCTAACCTTTAAAACATCTCTTTGTCTCACAAACAAACACTCCCTCCCTCTCTTATATCTCTCTCTCTCCCTCTCTCTCACACACACACACATCCAATTCCATATCTGTCTCTTAATTCTGATTCCTCAATTCAATCTTGAAAGCCTAGTTGGCAGTGGCTCAGGACAAAGATCGTCTGCGAAACCATCAAGTTGAGACAGGGAACCATCTGTTGATTCATTTCAATGTGGCTCATACAATATGGTCTGCTAGCTTAGCTAAATTTTGGAAACAATGAGTACAACCAAAAAAGATAAATCAAGTTCATTTGCCATGGAAGAGAAGAAAGGGTGTGTCTCGTATGGAAGCGCTATGGGGCCTAACACCAGATGCAATTACTTGGTCTTTATGGAAAGATAGAAATAAGAGGATTTTTAATGATCAATCACATTCTTTAAGGGTCTTAGTTCAGTCAGCCCTCGGATGATTGTTATTTTGGTCTCCTAATATGGATTCTTGCAAAGGATTAGAGCTTCATCCAGTTATGATGTGTGAAAGTTTTTGTGATCTGTAGGAGCTTTCTGTCCAATTTGTGGTATGTTGTACACTCTTTGTGTACATTTATGCTTTGTTTTTGGGCTTTTTCCTATTTGCTTAATATATCTCATCCTTTTTTTAATGAATGCTCAGTATTTTTCATCTTATTTCCGATCAAAAAAAACATATCTGTATCAGCTGGTACATACTGGATATTAGAAAGCTTGCTAATGACATCAATTAGAAATAAGATGCTCAAATAATACAAATAGACACATAAATACCCCACTATCATGATATTTCCACCATATAATTAATTAGTAAATAAATAAATTATAACTACTAAGAAAAAGAATTCCATTATATCATCATTTCCATTAGACACCCTTGTTTTTCACCCATTTACCTGTGTATTCCCAAAAGTAAAGCAAATTCCACGTGTACCACAAGATGAAAAGGACACCAATACTGATCTCAATCTTAAAACTAAGCTTGTTTAACTAAGTCTTATATGGTAACCATAGCAGGTTCAACTTGACCCAGGCTCTACTCATTTGAATAATGCATGTTAGTCACTTAATCATACAGTGTAAAAGACATTCAACAGATCAAGCTAATCGCCAAACTTCAAGAGACTTAAAAGGGAAATACTCTAAAACGGCTCGCCAACAGAAATATTAAAAGGATATCAGATACTTAATCCAAGGTTCAGAAAAATCAAGATTACTATATCTAAGTTGAGACCCAACAACACAACAACAACAAGGGACCCTGCTAAACAATAGCCAGAATATCTAGGAAACTCAAGCTGAGCTGGAAAAACTCAACCCCGTGTTGAAAGATGAAGTAAATCAAAATTGTCAAATCAAATGACCTAGAAACAGAGGCAAAAAAATGGCTGAACCAAAGAATAGCTATATCAGAGAAGCTCAAAATTGAGCTAAGGAAAGTTAGATTAACCAGAGCTCAAAATAGAGAAAAAAACTAAACTTTGTAAATCTTTTGAAAGCACAAATTACCTAATATCTTGGATGGCAACGTACATTATACCCAATTTCAATAAATGACATCACAGCACTTGGATGGAGTAAATTTGGATCTCAATAAGATTATTCACCACTCTGTCTTAGACTGAGATCAGGCTGGTTTAAAGAACATGGTACCAGACTCAAACCTTTAAAAGTCCCAACAAATTAAATATCTTGGAGCAAATTAAGGCCTAGAGGAATTATTTTTATCACAATCAGTCCAACTAGCCTAGCCATCATATAGAATTAAACAATCTAAAGAGATTCAAATGTGCAGCCCACACAAAGCAGGCTTACCAGACCACATAAATTCACTCAGATCAGCAAGAATTTTAAAAAAACAAAAAAAAGGCATCCTTTTCACTCAATGATCCAAAGAAACACATCTCAGCACATTATTAAATGTGAAATGAAACTTCTACAGATCTAAAAATCAGAAACAAGAAATGAATTTAAATCACATAGACAGAATATTCCTTTGTATTAGAATAAAATAATCCCTCACTAATAAAAAAGAATCGAATAACTTGGATGATAACACAATATTAAACCAAACAGCTTTGTGTCTTCCAGATACCACCAGGAACTTTCTAGAGGATAGCAACAGAACTCATATGTATGGCAGATGTTGTTAATCTTTATACTTCTTGAACATAAGAAACTTTGGGAAAAAAATTACAGAAATTTCCCACCATTAATCCAGTGGAGTGCAGTGTGCTACATATTCTAATGGGAATATTCATCTGTTAGACAAATTCATGCGGTATAGCAAGCATCTAAATTTCCTCAACAAAATAAATGAAACAAGGAGTGGAATATACTTCCCTTGTAAAGAGGAGAACCAATATATTGTTTGTAGCCAAGTTCATTCACTACTAAGCTAGCCCTTGGGTTGATGTATCCCAAGTACAATAGCCATTAATCTAATCATCTAATTAAGAACACTTGTTGACACGGACGAGAAGAAGACACTCTGAAAGGAGTTAGATCACTCTCAGCGCTGATCATGAAGAACTACAGCTCTGCTCCATTGCAGATGTTTAAAGGAAAATTTTCTTGACATGAATTCCACTGAGTAATTGCTTCAATAACAGTGAAAACATCCAGAGATTTGGAAGATGATGAAGGTCGGTTTGATAGGATTAGTCAAAAGACTGATTGAATAAACAATATAGTAATGTACACTCCACAAAGATGGTAAATCTTCATATTAAAACAGTTAATACAGGCTTTTATATCAATGACAGTGCTCAATGGTCAGCTCTTGAGGTCTTCAAGGTTCAAAAAACTTATGTAACAGAATTAAATGTGATTAATCGTCGTTCATAACATATTTTGAATCATTCGGCAATAAGCTGCAAGAATAAGAATCTAGTAATCTATGTATCTGATTGTATATAAGATTGCTGACGAGTACCATTAAACCTTTTATAAAAGAAATCAAAATATGAAGCTAAACAAAACCACACGCCGTGCTTCCTATAGAAGAGTGGTCAAATCAAATTGCCGTTCCAAGCTTCACAAGTTTCTCTTGCAAACATGGTCTAGGGTTCAACAAAGCAAGGGATATCTATTCTACCGTCAATCTCGCCAGTATACAGAAGGATGACTCGTTATTACCAAGTACGGTAAGACGGACGAAGTCACATAGACAGAATATAGAAATCTATAAAACGAATCCATGCAAGGTTAATAGTTTGAAGAGCGACATCGAATTAAAAGTTACCACGAGGACGACATAACTACGAGAAAAAAAAATTGAAAGAGAAGATAAGAAACTTTCCCGGAAATGAAGACTGATTAGATCGTTGTGTTAGGGTTTTCCAGGAATCGATTGCTGACATTACTTTTTTTTTTTTCCCGTCCGGGTTATAAGGCGGTCGCTTGCAAGAAACGAGGTCAGAAACGGAGAAAAACTCCGTAGATCCTAATGCGTTTGGGGAATGATAATCGTTGTCAATATTCCAAACAGCGTATTAATTTTGCCGTTACCGATGGATTTCATTAGGGTTTGAAAAACCCATTTGTTTTTACCGCAATGAGCGATACGACGCTCTGTTCTGGTGCAAACAACAGCGAAATTGACGGCACCCTCTCTGTGCCGTCGATTTCGCGTGACTTCCGCACGGCACAGACAGCTTGCCGTGTGCAACCAAAAAAAGGAGTGAATCGGAAACAGGGAAACTGAAAGTGAGGTAGACGAGATGAGAGAGAGAGAGAAAGGGAGATACCTGTGCTCTTTCGGCCGTGCGAACTGCGAAGGGCGTTTCTCTTCCTCCGAAGACAACTTACAGCTTCAGGTTTTTGAGAGTTCTTGCGAGCGAGGGAGATGCGAAGATATGACAGTGGTGATTTAAAACGGTGGCAAACGACGTCTTCTCTTCCCGTGGAGGGGCGGGGGTTTTGGAAAGGCACGCGATAAACGTGTCAGCCACTCGTGTGTTAAGGCCGGGATCAAATCTTCTGACACGTATGCGTGAATTGATGCCTGTGGCCGTGATACGTTTTAAGTTGTTTGAGAACGCATTTTTCAAGAGCCAAAATCCGGTGGTTGACCTGAAAGGCTGAAACCATCGGACGGCATATTCACACGGAACATCCGTCCATTTGTTTTACGCTCGTATCACCAGAGAAAATGATTCGTCGTTTGATAAAAGGTTTGAATCTTCTGCAATGTTGACCTGCTTATTGGTCCTGCTGACCCTTGGCCTACGTGGCATTGTCAATTGAAGGGCCAATAACCTAATGACAACTCTAACTTAATGCTAGGTAAATAATTATCTATATACTTATTTATCTAATCTAAAAAAGATCAGTATATATAAACAAATATATACAAATTGCTATAAAATATACATAAATAGAATACATAGTTGATATAAATTGATAAAATAAATACTATAAATATATATAGAATAGATATAAATAAATAAATAATATATATGTGTATATATGTATATTTAAACTTTTTAAGGATTTTTTAGCATAACAGTGTTAAACTACAACAGCACAAGCTGCATGCTGGCGAAATAGCACAAAAAGCCTTTAGCAAAATGGCATCAAAAACAATATGACAAATGTTACCCAAACATAATAGCGATAATAATAGCAAAGAAGCAATTTTTATTTTTTGATATTATCAAACATGTTTTTTTTTGCTTTTTTGTAACAAAGAAATGTGAACCAAATAGTTTTGTTTCATGAAAAGTTCTTCCTTTTTTGTTATTAAAAGAAGAAAATCACATCTTTCAACTGGTAGAAAAGGTCCAAATAGGGATAACGAAAAAGTCAAAATGAGGTGATCAAGATGCACGAAAGCAAGTTGGTACTACACTGGCATATATCTTTTTGCTTGTCAATGGATGGTACAAGATGTTTTACTGTGTCACCGTGCATGGGTGGGGCCTCTCTATTTCTTCTTTTGGACTCCCCTCATGTATGTATTTTTTTTTTTTTTTTGAACTTAGAGTATCCGGCCTGCTTACGCTCAACCGACTAATCCCTGAGGGCCCATGCAAGACCCTACAACCCACATGTCCCCTTATGTATGTTACAAGACCGTTTCATCCGAAACCACTCGGTGGTTCCAACGTGAAACATGTGGATAGATGGCCCACTTCAATAGAGGGCCCACACCCCAAAATGCATCCTAGCCATAGGTTACACACGTATATAAGAAAAAGGGCGGGATGAAGCCACATGTTGGTCTTCGTTGTGGGGGAATCAATATGAAGCCACATATTGATTCACACCATTTAACTCATGAAGCCACATGTTAGTCTTCGTTTTAGCTGCAGAAGAAATGCTCACGTATATTACACAGGAAGGTGAGGCATTTGAGCCGGTACATGCATTGGACATGAATTAAATGGTGTGAATCAATATAAGAAAAAGGGCGGGATGAAGCCACATGTTAGTCTTCGTTGCGGGGAACATTCAAACAAAGCCCTAATATTTTAATATCCGTCGTCCAAATAGGTTATTTTCTGAGGGACTTCCGGCGCCTCATTTAGGAATGGGCATCGTCTACAGCGCATGCTGTAGACAGCCCCTCACATGATCGTGTGGGGCCCCCCAAATGTATGGTGGGCCCCCCCACTGAATGTGAGGGGGTGTACGCAGCATGCGCTGCAGAGGATGCACGCTCCTCATTTAGTACTAATCGTTAATTTAAAAAATTTTTAAGGATTTGATTGTGCTGGTAAGTCCTGTTTTCCGCGTGAAACCTGAAAACAGAACAGACTGGGATAAGGAAAAGATCTGGAAAGTGGGCACCAGGTTGGGCATGACCTGGCCGTCGAGTTACGTCGTCCAATCCAATTCCAAGGGACAACAGAACAGATGCATGTCCCTTTGCAAACGACGACAAAGCCGGTGGTGGATTTGGCTTCTTGTGCTGCTTTGCAATTGGTTGGTACAGTCCATACTATATAGCATTTAGTCATAAGCTACCTCACAAATTTCGTGTTATCGAATAAAATCTACACCGTATCCATCATGTCTGGAGCTCCATTAACATCTCCATATTAAGGAGGGTTATAAATTTCACATTCCAATTGGCACTCTCCTTGATTTTAAGGTTAAAAATACGAAAATTAGAAAAATAACTGATTAATTTAAAAAAAAAGAAAAGAAAAGAAAAGTCTGCCCTGATGTTGCATGTCGAGTACCACTCAGTAAACAAGATTCCGCCATCGTCATGGATGAGGTGGCCTTCCAACTACTATCAGAAGAAGAATCATCTCGTGAACTTGAATCCCCATTGGCCATTAGCATGTACTGGTGGACGGTCCAAGTGATTCGCGGTTCAATTTTATAATCAGTGCGCCATTCTAACTAGACTCTCCTTCAAGTTTAACAAAATTTTAACAAGGAAGATCTTAAATTTTAGATCATTATTAACTATCAATTAAAGCCAAAATTCTAATCTATATTTTGCCCATCCACTCATAGCCACATGTAACTGATGTATTCTTTGTGCTAAACAGTGTCTCGCTGTATACTAAATGCTAGGGCATAATCGCTGATGTATTCTTTTCATGTATAACCCTTGTTTCCTTGGGGTATTAAAAGTTAATTATTTTGGCCTAAGGAAAGGGACCATTTTCGCTTATATGGAGTACTTGCCTGCGATTGGTCACCGGCCGTACGGAAGCGAGAAGTGCATGAACGGATGGAAAGAAAATGAGCCCACCAATTTGTCTACTTTATCATCCTGAAATTATTGAAGTGCTGGTGGATTCTTTTGCCTTTACATCTTTTGTGGGGCTAATTATGTAAACCTCCCTCAAGGTTCAATAAGGTTATAAGTGCCTTCCCTTGTATTCTTGAAATAACACTCACCTCTCTTTAAATTATATCTCATCCTTATATCTATACTCTAAAAAGAGATTTTGGATGTAGGTGCCACATGGGCTGGTGCCAAAGACCTGGTTTCCATTTCCATCTTCATCAAAGGGAAATAAATCTTGACAGTTCTACCTTCAGCTGAGACATGGATAGACGTCGGGCATGAAAGTGCTTGTTTTTTATGCATGGGTCGGCAAGTGCTTGTATTTGATGTATATAAAATAAAAAAAAGAGGGAATTTTAGTTCTGTTGATATTTGTTTTGTAAAATAGCCTCAATTAATGGATTTGGCTAAAGCCCAATTTTCGATACAGAGAAATTGTGTCGTGAGGAACATTCATTTCTTGGAATTCTGTTTCTTAAATTTTTTGATTGTATCAAAATAACAAGTAATCTTATGAAAAAGCTATGAGCGCCACCTTATTTTGAGAAATCGTGCTTTCCCTTCGCGCTATTCCTTCGTCCAAACGCCGCCTGAGACAAGAGTTGTAAATATTACAAACAACCGAGGGCGACGGCGTTATTTTGAAAGTAATGAGGGAGATATCTGAAAAGTTTGTCAGCCTGAAGGATGATTCGTGCAATTTAACCTTATTCTTTATCAACTGGACTCAGACTGTCCGAAGTCCGCCCCTATTAACACCCTTGGTTTGAATTAAATTTACTCTTTCGTCGGTACGGGAAAGAAAGTGGGTGAAAGAAGCCAGAAGGAAACCTAATAGCAGAGAAGGAGAGAGATGGTGATAACTTCAGTCGCTTTGCGTCTTCTGTCTTCCTTCTTGGTGGAGTTATTTGTTTTTTCTTCCTAGATCGATAGTCCATCAATTTGTTGGATGTAGATCTGTGACTATGAGTCAAGAACTCCGAACTTGTGGTGTCTAATCTATTTTGAGCTTCATTTCCGGGCGATTTCCTGTAAGGGGCAGTTAGGCATGGAGAAGTGACGGTCTGCTGGAGTCGGTTTTTTTCATTCCTTTTTTTTTTTCTTTCTCTTATAGTTTCATTGAGCTTTGGAGATCTCAAAGGGCAAAATAATTAGGATATGCAAATATTCTTTTGTTATGTTTGAAGTTTCGGGTTTGGAACCAAGAGAAAGAGAGATCGCGATTCAGGCCAAGGAGATGTAAGCTAAGTAAATACTTGAAGGTATGTAAATCATGTCAGTTTGGTTAAAGATCCATCTGGTTTTTAATTCGTTTTATTGCATCTAGGTGTTGTTTTTTTTTTTAAAAGATAATTGCAGCTTTTGCCTTTCTCTTGCATCTGATACGGGTGTTAGAGAATTACAGCTTCGATGTTTAAGCGTCTTATCTTTGTGTGACGCGAATACGCACTAGATATCTGTCTTTTTTATTGGAATTGGTTTCATTAAAATGGTTTCCCCTCCCTTTTATGCCATCTAATTTTCGTTTTATCTTTCGTTGGTGAAGAAACTTGAATTTCGAGACAATATTTGATAATTTAGTTGGAGCGGTTTAGGATTCTGAATGATGGAAGAGTCCGTTGCCCAAGTCGCTCCTCCTGTTTTCATTCACCATGCACTCCCTGGTCGTTTCTGTGAGGGACCTTCGTTGGCAAAAAAGCGTAATCTACCATGGCAAAACCCTAATTTTATGCAACAGCAGCAACACCAGCGTTTTAATTCGGGGTTCCAAAATACTAAGGACAATTGGAATCCTAAGGTTTGGGCTTGGGACAGTGTGAAGTTCGTTGCAGAACCGTCAGAAGCTGCGGCGCCGTGCCTGGGCTCAGAAGGAATGGTTCCATACGAGCAGAAAAATAAAAGTCAAGAATCCATAAAGCCTAAGTTTACAAAGAATTGTGTCGATGGGGATGGAGAAAACCTTTCTCTGAAGCTTGGTGGCAGCTTATATTCTGACGAAGTACCTGTGGGAAAGCCTAACAAGCGCGTCCGATCTGGATCTCCAGGGGCCAGTACATATCCAATGTGTCAGGTGGATGACTGCAGGGGAGATTTGTCAAATGCCAAGGACTATCACCGGAGACATAAAGTGTGTGAGCTTCACAGCAAGACCACCAAAGCACTCGTGGGTAAACAGATGCAGAGGTTTTGCCAGCAATGTAGCAGGTCATCCCTTCACTTGGCATTTTTAGTTGCTAGATTTGGATTGCAGAGATCTCTGTACTTTTTGCTGTTTTCTTTGAATTTTTAGGTTCTCTTGTTCCACAGTTCTTATTGCAAATTTGCTGCCTCTGTTGGCCTGCTGAGTTCAAAACCCATGAAGTTTTCTTTCCTTTACAGGTTTCACCCCCTTTCGGAGTTTGATGAGGGGAAAAGAAGCTGTAGGCGTCGACTTGCTGGGCACAACAGACGACGAAGAAAGACCCAAACGGAAGATGTTTCCTCAAGGCTCTTACTACCTGGAAACCGAGAGGGTGCAAACTGTGAAAATATGGATATTGTCAATCTCTTAACTGTTTTAGCTTGTCTGCGAGGTAAAATAATTGGTTCACTTGGTGATAGTTTTACATCTTCTATGAGAATTTTTTTGTTTAAATTAAATAGTTAATCTTAACACAGGGAATAGTGTGGAAAAAGGCACTAATGATCCATCAATACCTGATAAAGAACGATTAATAGAAATTCTTAGCAAGATAAACCCATTGCCTGTTGCTGGAAACTCTACTGAAAGATCTCCTATATCAGAAAGTTTTGATCTGAATGTTTCACAACAAGCTTGTTCAGAACATCAGAACAAAATTGAGGGGAACACAGCTATTCCATCAACCATGGATTTGCTTACTGTTCTTTCTGCTGCGTTAGCAGCA
Organism: Buxus sempervirens; assembly: GCA_947561395.2. Taxonomy (NCBI): domain Eukaryota; kingdom Viridiplantae; phylum Streptophyta; class Magnoliopsida; order Buxales; family Buxaceae; genus Buxus; species Buxus sempervirens. The sequence goes on along the minus strand of OX387184.1, from coordinate 333,541 downwards.
TCTTCCCCTGATACCCTTGCAAGATTATCCCAAAGAAGCAGCCAGAGAATTGAAGACGGTAAAAGCAAATTGAAATGTGCGGAGCGAAATGGTGATTCTATTATGCAAAATAACCCAGTGCCGGGTTCTCTTCAAGTCGGACGAGAGAGATGTAATATTATTTGCCAGTCATCAGTTGAAGTTTCTGATTGCCGGGTTCGAGAAGCTCACCAAAGTTTGCCTCTTCAATTGTTTAGTTCTTCCCCTGATGATGACAGCCCCCCAAAATTGGCATCTACCAGGAGATACTTCTCTTCTGACAGTAGTAATCCTATTGAAGAAAGTTCTCCTTCATCTTCACCACCTTTCGTGCAAAAGTTGTTCCCATTACAGTCTTCTGTAGAAACTATGAAGAATGAGAGAGTGTCAATCAGTGGAGAAGATACTGTGACGGTTGAAGCTAGCACCACTTGTGGTTGGAGCCCACCTCTTGAGTTGTTTAAATGGCCGAATGAAAGAAAAGAAAATGACTCAATTCAAAATGTACCGAATTCGGGCTACACTTCTTCATCTGGTTCTGATCATTCACCTTCGAGCTTGAATTTGAATAAACAAGTAATCCTTTGCCATGGCTCCTCTCTGCTTAAGCTGTGTGAATATCTTTATGTTTTACGTTCCTTTATACTTTGGATCTTAACCATGGCTGTATTTTGTCTCTGTAGGGTCAGACTGGGCGCATAATGTTCAAACTATTTGACAAGGACCCTAGTGATTTCCCAGGGACGTTAAGGACTCAAGTAAGTTGTGATTAATCCTTTGATTTTGACCTGTCATTTATTTTCTGTAGGTCGAAAATATAATAATTTTTGTTGTTCCAGATCTTTGATTGGCTTTCTCACAGTCCGTTGGAAATGGAGAGCTATATCCGGCCTGGTTGTGTGGTTCTATCCGTTTACTTGTACATGCCTTCAAGTGCTTGGGAGAAAGTAAGTGAAGACCTTTTAACATAAAGTAACATGTTTGTTGTTGTGGTTTTGTTCTGACACTGGCAGTCGTTTGCAGCTGCAAGAAGATCTTCTTCAGCATGTCAGATTGCTCATTCAAGATTCAGACTCTGATTTTTGGAGAAATGGGAGGTTTTTGGTTCAGACAGGAAGGCGGCTGGCATCATACAAAGATGGTCAGTGGTCTTGTTTATGTTGCACTTTATAATATCCTATTATATTGTAGGCTTAATACTGTGTAGTTTTTTTTTCCTTTGAGTTCTTGAGCTTATTTTATCTAATAACTGAAATTTATCTGATATCTGTAATCAACCTTTAGGCAAGATCCGGTTATGCAAATCATGGAGAACATGGACTGCTCCCGAGCTGATATATGTATCACCTTTGGCAATTGTGAGTGGGCAAGAAACTTCTCTTTTGTTGAGAGGTCGAAATTTGAATGTTCCTGGAACAAGGTAAGCAAGGGAGATGCATTGCTATATTTATTGCCTCTCTTCTTTTAATTTTGATGTATAAAAATTAAAAGGCTGGTCTCCTGCAGAATTCATTGCACATATATGGGAGGTTATTCATCAAAGGAAATTTCAGGATCTGCATATAAGGAAACAATGTATGACTGCGCAAACTTGGAAGGTTTTTCCTTTCCTGGTGGAGATTCCAATGCTCTAGGTCGCTGTTTCATAGAGGTATTACTCAAACAGTTGCTTCTGTTTAACATGTAATATTCACTGAATCAGAGAATGCAACCTTAACCCCATCTGATTTTGTTCTATGCAAATCCTAAATTATGAAGTAACCTATGTAAATTATGTGAAACAGGTAGAGAATGGTTTCAAGGGTAACAGCTTTCCTCTTATCATCGCTGATGCTACCATCTGTCAAGAACTTAGAATCCTAGAATCGGAGTTTGAGGAAGGTGCTAAAGTAGATAATATCATTTTGGAAGACCAGAATCATGATTTTGGGCTGCCAAAGTCAAGGGAGGATGTGCTGCACTTCCTGAATGAACTTGGATGGTTATTCCAAAGGAAGAGTTCCTCTTGTAGGCCTGGGGGGCCTGATTTTTCTCAGGCTCGGTTCAAATTTCTCTTTACTTTTGCAGTTGAAAGGGACTGGTGTGCTCTGGTCAAAATACTGCTAGATATTTTTGTGGAAATAAATTCAGAAAATGATGGGTTATCAAAGGAGTCCTTGGAGGCACTCTCAGAGATTCACCTCCTAAACAAGGCTGTGAAAAGGAAGTGCAAGAAGATGGTTGATGTGGTCATTAATTATTCTCTAATTAGCAGAAGCAATGCTTCGAGGAAGTATCTTTTCCCACCAAGTCTTCCTGGGCCAGGAGGTGTTACACCTCTGCATTTGGCTGCTTGCCTGTCAGACTCGGAGGACATAGTTAATGCTCTGACAAGTGACCCTCTGGAGGTATTTTCTTGTTATGTTACATAATTATTCAAGTGATCAGCTCTTTTATGGTTTAGTTTAGCTCGTTCAGAGACATCGACAATCCCTTTTTACTATAATCTTCCCATTTATTGAACTCATTGGTAGTATGCGTTCCACTATATATAATTCTTTGTATCTTCAATATTCTTGGGCTTAAAATTTCAACACTCATTTATGAAGTCTGTCCAATTTTGTTGGTAATTATCTAATCATTAATTCCTTGTGTGTTTCACTTTTTTGTGTGGATGCATAATGTAGATTGGACTGCAATGCTGGAAATCCCTACTCGATGCAAGTGGACAGTCACCATACGATTATGCCTCAATGAGGAATAATCACAGCTACAATACGCTAGTGCTTCAGAAGCTTGCTGATAGGAAATATGGTCAGGTCTCCATAACTGTTGGGAATGAAGTTTCCTTGGACAGATCATGGGTGGTGACAGAAGATGCTGAGAAGCCAATTTCTCAGTCTATGGAAGTGAGTAAATCCTGTGCCCAATGTGCGGATGCTGCCAGTAAGTACTACCGGCGGATACCAGCACAAGGCTTGCTTCACCGTCCCTATGTACATTCAATGCTTGCTATTGCTGCTGTCTGTGTCTGTGTGTGCCTGTTTTTGCGAGGCTCCCCTGACATTGGGGCAGTTGCTCCCTTCAAGTGGGAGAATTTGCGCTATGGCTTCGATTAGCCTGGAGAAAGAAGAGGAAGAGGCAAAGAGGAAGGGAAAATGGGTGGAGCCTCTGGCCAATTGTATCAGAATCTGGCTTTATTTCTTAGTCACTCGCTTGTGATGGGGCTCCTTATCCCATTTGTGGCTGGCAGGCTGCTGTGTGGTGTGGATTCATCATCTCTTAACAAATACAGAATGAGAAAGGTAACCGCAAGAAATGGAGAAAGATTGAGAAATGTGATACCAATTGGAATAGAATGAACTGAAGGATAAGCGGACTTGGGGCGGGGAAAAAAAGAAAAAAAGAAATACTCACGTCAAGTTGGTATGGAGGGCTTACTTTTCGTGGATGTTAAAGTAACTCACTAGTGTTGTTATTATAATAACTTTTTTGGTTTCCTTTTTTTTTATTAAAAGATTTGTGACGATTTGCAGAGTCTCATGAAGTAATCTGACCGTAGATTTTGTCATTGTAAAATAAGAACAGTAAATTATAGCAGCACTGATGGATATATGGAACCATGAAAAGGGTAGTGACATTCGTCATGTTATATTTCAATAACAGTTAATATACGTTTATAGTTTTGTAAGATGTGTTTCTTTCTTATATCTCTGTCTTGGATGCAACTTTTATTGGTAGGTCTGCGTACAGCGGTAAACGAAATAGCAAAGCGTGACTACATGATGATGTGGGTACAAACTTGGCATCCCCGGATCTACTGATAGGCGCAGGCCTGTATTTTGTGATGATTATATACCAAAATTTCGTCATACCTACAAACAAAATTGTAAGGACGACCCATTTATACCCAGACGGATGTGCTAGCTGTATCATATATATGTTGTGACCACAGCTGATAGAAGCTTTTGGCTAATTTGCTTTGAAAAGTTGATTCGCATCTATTTGGATAGTTTGAAATAAAGTGACATTTGGAATGTGCAAATGTATTATTATGTGTTGGAAATGGCATGCAGAAACCTGATCTCTTGACGTTAACAAAAATTTTATTTGTAGATAGCAGGGAGAGTGGTGGAAGAGGAGAGAAGAACACACGAGTGGAACGGAAGCCACCTCAGCCCGAATGGACCGAAATTTAACTTTGATGGATCCGTGAGGCAGCCTGATTTGTCCTCACGCAAAAGAACTTTGGTTTGTTAGGACTCGAAATTTGCTTTCAACTGTTAAAGGTGATTCTCTGCAGGTTTTTTTTCAGAAGGAAATTAAATTAATAGAGAGAGGCTGAAGTGAAGTGGCAAAGTTTTGGATTTAGAAATTCAATTATGCAAAAATTTCGCATGTCAGGTATGATTAAATATTAATGGGCGAAGAAGGGCGATTGCATGTGAATCCTTGCTCTGGATTAATTCACGGTTACAAGAAGAAGCTATTGAACTAAGGCCGCTTTGAAAATCAATTAGTAGCAAGTGGACCCCCATTGTTTTGTTCAGACGATTGCAGAAAAATGACGTACTACACGCTGAATGTTACCTTTGATATATTTATGATGTTTTTGTTGACGATAGATTAGCTTTGAAGAGACAATAAGAATCAAGAAAGATGAAACCCCATAGCAGCAGCCTTGTGTCTCTTAACTGACGGGAATCGGATGCTCACCATTTCCAATCAAACACACACTTTAACTGAAAGCAGCAAAAGTCTCATACTTTGAGAAGAGCTAGATAGTAACCAAACTACTAATGAAAGAAACTTGTCCTGGAAATACACTAGCTAGTGTGGTGTGCTTTTGTCCAGAGGACGTTGGAACAGATCGAATCTGTTTTTTCTTTTAATTTGAGATTACCTCTTTACTTCTTTTCTAGAAGCAACAAATTAAACAGCAAATTAATGACCAGAAGTAGGTATCTGGGAGACGCCCAAAAAAGAGACAAAGACGGAAGCTTATGGAGTAATTTTTCCTTTTTCCGTGACTTTTGTCAAAGGGAGTCGCATGTCGCATATAATCTTAATTTTGAGATGCCTGGCCTGAATCTGATAAATCCGTCTGATTAGGGGGGGTAGGGGCACCCCGAGTCCTTGCAACATTCCTCCTTTAATTTTGCAAGATTTTCTTTCTTTCTTTCTTCTCCTTTACTACTTGTGAGAGCCGAGAGGCTATAGCTAGTAGCTAGGATGGAAGAGTCGACGTACCTTGCCTAACAAACATGTTGGTTAAAAACGTAGTCGAAGATGCTTCAAGTAGAAAACCATCATTCCGCTTTGGCATTAGATTCCTGCTCCTGCAAATCTGCAATTGCTTTCTTGATTCATGTCCCAGTGTCCGATTTATATTTGCATAACAATTAAGCAAAGAAAGATGCTTAATTAATTAGACGGAATTTTGGAACTATTCATGCATGGTACGGGCTTTGAATGTATATATATAAATTATGACCCAACCCCCCCTCCAAGGAGATCTAGAACTGAAGCAGAAGCCATGATGATCATTGAGAAGGAGATCCCTCACCCCTCCCACCCCCACCACAATCTTAAACTCGAATACACGGAAATCCCATTCAACTGCGATGGCTGCAAGGAGGCTGGCATCGCTCTCAAATATAAATGCGAGCAGTGCGACTTCAACCTCCACAAGGTATGTGCCCTCGCAGATGCCGCCATCACCCACCCTTTTTACAAGAAGTGCGACTTCAGATTTTACTACAGCCCTCCCGGCAATGCCACCAGGATATGCGATGCGTGTCGGAATGATGTTCAGGGATTCGTCTACCACTGCGAGAGTTGTGGGTTCGACCTCCACCCGTGTTGCGCAAATCTACCACAGGTCCTGGACGATGGGGAGCACAACCTTTACCTGTCTCTGAAGCTGTCCAGGCCTTGTCATCGCTGTGGGGGTAAAGGGTCCGGTTGGTCTTACAGGTCCGACTGCAAGACCTATAATCTTCATGTGTCTTGTGTTAAGGAGTTGCTGGTGGAGAGCTGGCAAGCCATGTATCTCAAGGTGGACAAGAACAAAATTAGGGAGATACAGACGAGAGTCCCTAGCCTTGGACGCACCTTGCAGAACCATCACCGGGGAAGAGGCGGCGGAAAGGTGAGCAGGTGTTGTCAGATTGCGGGCAGTGCCGTTCGCGTTATAGTCTCGGCAATTCTCGGAGATCCTACAGCCATAATAGCAGCCGTGATTGGGAGTTTCATATCCAGGTAATTATAAGAAGATCGATATACAAGCTATAGGTAAGTCGTTCTCTTCTGTTCTTTCTCGATGTCAAGGCGTGCTCTGTTTGCAGCGGGAAGGTTTCCTATTTGTTTATTGTGATTTATTGTCATATAACGGTTTATTCTATTATGTCATATCATATGTACGCTTCTCATCTCATGTATTAATGGAATAAGTTGCTTTTTTTTTTTTAATTCTATCTGCTCTGGTCAAGGCGTCCAGGCGGTCCAGCCAAATCTGTCCTTCGTGGGCTTTCGAATGGGAAAGTATTGGGGTCACACTTCTAACCCAAAGTTAAAGTTTTGAACGACGACATTGTTGGCGCATCAATTAATATTTTGTAGATTACACCATTTCAGAGCTTGAGATGGAGTGACACTCTTTTGAAGAGTGGATTAACTTAGGAAAGCGTAGCCAGGTGCAGAGTGCGGTTGGAGCCCAATAAAAAGTTGGAGCCATTTGAGGGGAAACAGGTCCAGTAGATTGGTACGAAGAAGAACAAAGGAAGTGCGTAAAGTATGCACGTGCCTTCACTAGTTTGATTTAAAACCAAAGGAAAATTCTTAACATGACTGATTTTCCCCCACCCTGTGAGGAGGAGATTTTGTACCTTACAGTAAATTTACACCACTAAGACAAAATGTGACGTAACCTCATACGTAATCGCAAGTTTTTTCTTAAATTTTAGCCACAAACAACAATAGTCCTTTCAGAAAGGATTAGACATTTTGGACAAATAATTTTTGAGTTTTTATTATAAAAACTATGTTATTTTCCCATCAACTTTTAAAAATCAAAAGAGTTTTATACTCAAGTCCTTTGCCATGCTTCTTTGAATCGCTCCCTAGTGTGGTCGTGAGATGCTATCATGTGAAGCATCTTACCTCCACTGTTTTTTTCATGTGGGGCCTACTTGATAAATTCAAAAATCAAGACTTGAAATTAATATGTAGGAGCATTGGCTGAAAGATGTACCCACCTAGGTGTACAACGATAGTGTTACGTGTCTAACTGTTGTTACAAAAGCCTTAAAGCTTATGGAGACTTTGTCAGTTAAGCATTTAACACCTGGAATCATGAGAGATACACCAACAATATTATTGTTTCCTACTTGGAATCAAAATTATACCTAGCTATAGCACTTTTTTCTTTTCCTCTACATTGCCCCTTAATCTTCGCATTTATTTGAAGGAAATCAAGATCAACCGACACAATAACATTCCTTATGTCATGCCTTTAAGTTGAGAACAAAGTAGTAGACATGCATGTACACATTGTGTGAAGTAAATAATTATTTTGTAGTTAGGATCAAAGGTAGCATATGTTCTCTTCTTTTGTTTGCTTTACATACACTACAAGAAAAGTGGCTTTTAGTAGCGGTCAGTAACGGCTACTAAAAGGGCCTTGATTGTTACTAAAAGTCACGGTAGCAGTTGTACAACCGCTACTAATTCAAGGGCTGCTAAAAGGTTTTAGTGGCGGTTATATTAACAATTGCTACTATTTCTATTTACCTATAATAACGGATTTTTCAATAACTGATGCTAATTTGTTAAGGTATGAAGCACATGAAAACCGCTACTAATTCATTAAACCGCTACTAATTCCTTCATTAAATAGTAGCGGTTTACATTATTGTTACTAAATCTTCAAATATACAGTAGCGGTTATTTGATGAATCACTTCTATTTCATTGAATATATAGCAACGCTTACTAACAAAACCGCTATTAATTGCCTCCAATATTTAGTAACAATCAATAAAAAATTGATACTAATTCCTGACATGTTTAGCATCAGTTTGTGTTGACCGCTGCTAAAACCTTCTTCATCCCCCCACCCCCAAAATTAGTGAAATGCTATAACAAATCATAAAAAACCTGTGTCGCCAATCATAATTTATGCTACTAAAGAAAAACTATCTAGAATGAAAAAAAAATCAATCTAATGAATGGCATGGGGACGAAAAGCTCGATCATCTCGAACTAACAGCAAGACTCGCAACTGTAAGTCCAAATCATGAAGCTCACCTGCAATTCAAAAAATAATAATAATAATATAAAAATTGTAAGACCAAAAAAAATAAGTAATCATGTTTTATAAGCAATCAACTCAACATTGTTGAATTGGGCAAGATTCATGAAAACTAGTTACCTGATTCTTTAATTCCATGAGATTGCTTTAGCCAACAGAAATGAAGTTTGAATCTAATAAATGGTTCAAACCATAATTGCATATGTAAACTAAAGAATTTAAGATTCAAAACGTAACACTCATCACAAAAGAAAACATAGGAAGATCCAAAAACAAACTTAAGGCAAGCACAAGTCACAAGGTAGTCCACAAAACATAAAATCAAGTTCTTGAGAATCAGGTATAATCCCTAGAAGTTTATCATTACTATTCCTGTATTTATTGCAACTGTTGAAAGCCCGCTCACTCCATTTATTTATTGCCCCTATTCCTGTGCAAAAACAGAGAAATAAAATCATAGTCGTTACTATCATCTATGTAATTTAGCAATTATCTATATGGAGAAAGATACAATCAATTTTAAGACAACAATGCTAGCAAATCTCCAACATCAGGAAATAAATAATTTTATACATGATACATCCAATATATGAAATTATAAAAATAAAATACAGAACTAACTACAAAAGCACATAAATTATACAAAAAAGAAGAATGTAGAAACTTTAAACAAATAACATTATAGGGAGGATTCCTGCCTAACAAAAAAACCAAGCAGGTGAAGACAAAGTGGTTCATATCACAAGTACGGAATTCAAGGTTGCAAAGAAATCATATTTATTTAGCATTCACTGTTAGAAATTGTATTTTTTCTTTTTTTATCTTCTACGTTTCCTAGTTTCTCAGGCTTTAAGCAAAGCAATCAATGTAGACAAAAATCTGACGAGGATGGAACCAACTGTTAACTGCTTAAATGGTAATGAATTCCAGAATTTCCATAAATACCCTTGACATTTTTCATTTAATGCTTTTAACCTGTACTTGAAAATCACATAATCTATTTTAGGTGTTTCTTGTTCCTGACTAAACCAGTTCGGCTCTCTGGTTAATTGATTGTTGGGGCTATTCCTAAAACCTGTCTTACATCCCATTTCCAATTTTGTGACTAGTAATCCCTCTACATGCATTCTGATCCCTAAATGGTGGCCTGACTTTATTGTGTACAGGTTAATTTTTCTTGTACACCTTTTTTATTGGCATACATTGGTTAGTAGGAACTCTTTAATTATCTCCCTTTCACCCTGATGGTTTCATAATTCTGACGGGTGGAAATAAAAAAAAAAAAGGAAAAAGAAACAGGCTTTAGTTCTTAGAACTACAAAGGAACAGGCTTCTACAAGCATGGACCTATTTGGAGCACGAATTGATCTTAGCACCACAAAAGCTTTGTGACAATAGTTCAGTTGATGATAATTGAAATCGTAATAAAAGACAGAGCTGCATTTCTGTTGTTTAATTGGAGTAAAACCGGGTGCTTGCAGAGGGGGAAAAACTAGCTGCATGGTCTATTAGCTATGATACAACCTAGGGATGACAATGCTCAGGTTTAGAGTTCTACCCATAGCATTCTCATACGAGGTCCAAATACGAAAAAAGGAATCAACGTATAGCAATCCTCCAATTACTGACTAAATTAAGGAGGTTCAGCAAAACTCACAAAAACTCACATCCCCATTTCAACAGCCCTATGACGTCTTTAATCATCATCTTTTATTCCCCTTCAATTGTTTATTAAGTTGCTTAACAGAGACTTGTGTATATACCTGTATTTGTGTATATATTACAGGCTTCTCAACCAATACAGATTTCTGGATTTTCAACCAGAATTGCACAAGTCAAGATTTCTAACATTGGAACAAAGCCAATTCTCACGAAAACAGGATTGGTCCACCTAGATTTGGACATATATCTCATAACTGGACAAAAGAATAAGAAAATATAAAATTCTGAAAATTGCAAAATAAAAGAAGAAAAATGTAAATAGTCTACTCAATGCCCATAACCAAAGTCAACACAATAACAGTGCATTGGGGATCCCATATTTGCAGGCCAATGGTTTCAATTCTTAAGTTTCTAATAACTCTTTGAAATTAGAAATTAACTATAGCTAATATTAAAGATTATTCTAGCAATGAGACCCATCATTATACAAACCAATGCTACTAATTGTAAACCAACTCAATTTTGTAATGGAATCTTAAAATTAACAGAAAAACTTTAACTAGGATCATGATCGTTAGGTGAAGGGATAGGAAGATTCCTTCTTTTAGGTAAAATAAAACGAGGGACAGAAGTCACTAGGAAGGTACGAATGTTAGAAAATGGTAATGTGTCCGTGGAAGCTAAGAGGATTTTACGATTCAATTCAACTTCTCAAGGAGTCCCCATCAAAGCATTCCCGATTTGATTCTGTCTACGCTGCAGCACCTTCGCCATCGTTTCCCGTTAATTTGGTCTCCGCTTTGGGCTTTGAATTTCTGCTCTCCAAGGTGCGCGCCAAAAAAAAATAACATATAATTCTATGGAATGTGAATTTCTGCACGTGATTTTATTCAACAATTCCATTCAATTCGGATTGGCGTAGGAATTGTTGACCTTGTCTAATACAGGTCTGTCTCTATCACTCCCTTCACCAAGAAATTTCAGTTCGGCTCTATCTTCCAACCACATGAACAAGTGTAGCCCCAATAATATTGAAATAAAAAAATAAATAAATAAAACACTCGCGTCAAGTTGGTATGGAGGGCTTACGGATGTTGTTCAAAAATAATTCTCGTAAGTTTCTGCGTCCTTCTGCTCATAAGGAAGATCCAGGCGGCTTGGATATCTTTGCATGTAGATTGTAGATTTTATTGCTTGAACTAGAAAGAGTATTCGTCCGTATTTGAATAAGCAAAACCCTTTACGATGTTGTTATTGGGGTGCTAATGCGATGCATGTCCACTTGGATCTGAAGACATGGCAAATCCCCCCTTGAGGTTTCTGTTTCATATTTTCTAAGCTTATTTGATGCAGCGATCCCCGTTGCTCCAATAAGCTCTTGCCGCGTGGAACTTCTTCCCACATCATCATCATCAGAGAGGTGTTAATAATTCCTTTCTACCTGTTTTGAGCTCCATTAAACAAGAAGCTCTTACCTCTACTTATGTAAGTGAGTCCAACAAATTTCCTCTATTACTACTTGTGTCATCTTGTTCGAATGTTCTTGTCGTGTGGGCCCCCCTTATTTACATAGGGTTCACATTTCCTTACTATCATGGAATGCATTTCCTCTAGTGCTTGAATCCGGTGGTACCATGAAACCACCGTATGGGATGTGTTTTCAGATGTGAGCCCCTCTATTGAAATGGGCCATCCCACTGAGATGAGCACCAAAACTTAAAGTAAAAATCCCTAATAGAATGTTTGTCATGGGTATTAAAGTGATTTCTCAAAAATAAAGCAAAACTAGTCATTTTTCCTCGCAGCTTGGTTTTGGTGTAAACATGAAAAATAAATTCCCAAAACAAGGTAAGCAAAAAAATGCCTAGTAAGAAGTTTATTGCCCTCCAAATGAAAATGATATAACGCATTACCATATTACCACTTCCAAGTTATTAAATTCTTGCACATGGAGAGTAATTAATAAGTAAATATAGGAATGCTTATTTATATAAATCATAAGCTTACTCAATTTCAAAGTCAACTTGTAGAGGCCTTCATTTAGGATCATAGTACAAGGAGTATAAAAATTTACTAAGAAGTCTAGATTTTAGCAGTTGCTCATATCAAACCCTAGCTGGTCTTACGGATACCCGCCGTCTAGGACTATCCAGATTCGGGCCTGGATCCCGCCTTTGGATCCCATTTTATTAACAACAGGGATCAAATTGTCCCAACAACCCATGTGCGCATCATGGTGGTTTAGGACCTTTCAATTCAATTATATAGTCTTTTCGGGACTCAAACCCCAGGAAATTCCAACCCCCTATAAGATTGAAACACCTAATGAGTAACTAATAAAATTTAGATATCCATTTATTTTATTTCTTATCGATCCAACTAGTGTCTTTTACACTAGGAGCACTATCAATCTGTCACTTATAGCTAGTGTCTCATTACACTAAAAGTGCATTTCATCTTTTCTCATACAACTATTTCACCTTTAACCTTTATCTAATATTGTTATTAGTTTTACCTCATAACAAATAAATAAGGATATGAAACACATATATGAATATTAATTTGTATAAATACCTATAGTCAATACCTTAGTTACAACTATAATATAATATATTATAGTTTAATGTAATACTTACATGTATAAATATTCAAGTCACTAAGTTTACTTTTCAATCAAGTGCAAATAGAACATACCATGTGCTTAACATCTACAACATTATAATATGACAAATTTTCCTACATAGCAAGTATCTATATGGGACTAGTTAAAAACCCCATCATTTTAAACTCAACCATAAACAACATGCATGGGCAAAGATTCTTATTTTGTCTTCTAACAATTACTAAGGGAATGCAACTTAACATTAACCAAAAATTCAGGTATGGTTTCTTTATTTTCTAAGGTTCTGAAAATTCCAGCACAACTCCAAATAGTGAGGACATGCTCATCATCTATATTCCTACATTGTCAAAATATTCCTACTCTTTACTACATTAAATAGGCATTAAATATTAAATAAATAAGGCTGTAAATTTATAGCAAGGAGCATAGCGACACATGTCATGTTTTAAATAGGTTCTTTGAAGAAATTACTTCATTAAAGTAACCAATATGATTTCCTAAACATGCTGTCCACCTAGGAATTTACCCTAAGAAGTATCTAAGGAATTATCTCTATTGATTTCCCAATTAGCAAACAAAGTCTAATATCAAACATTACATGTACATAGGAAAAATAATCCCCTTTCTAAAAACCTAGATTTTATAAGAACTCATTTTCTAGAAAAATACAGATTATTAAAAAAACAATATGTACATCAAAACATTAAGAAGGAAGTAAACCTTTACCTCTATTACTATTCTAGTAGAGATTCTCTCCCTTACCTTCTTCCTAGAGTTTTTCCCTTCTTCCTACATAATGAATAACCGAATTGAGAGAGAGGGATAAAGATGGGAAGATAGGAAGGAGGGGAAAAATATTTGAAAGAAATGTGAAGAGGGAGATGGTCGTTGAATTTATGAGGTGAGAAAAGAGAGAGGGGTAGGGTCGTTAATTAGGTGAGGAGATGAGAGAATAGGGAGAGAGATGGGGTAGGTGAGATGGGGCAATTGAGATCCTGTAGAGGCTCTATCTACAGCCTTATCTAATGCCTCTACAGGCTCTATCTACAGCCTTATCTAATGCCTCTACAGGAAGGGAACACGTGTCCCGTGAGCTCTTCTCTTTGTTTTCAAACCAACTAACGGAAACCCAAAATGAATTCCACGTTAACGTTAATGTTACACATGAAAATTTCAACTGAGGGGGAAAATTTCCCTCCAAAAATTCTGAAAGTGATTCTTGATAAACAAAAGTGGCAACGTTCGATCATTCTTGAGATATCAGGAATTGAGAGATTCATGGTCGAGCGATGACCTCCCTCCCTGAAATCTCAGCAATGACCGGCTCGGCATTATCTCCGATGGCAACAATGAGCCACCTGCTAGTGTATACGACATGTTGGATTCTGACCTTCTAGAATACACAACTTGAATCGAACTTGGCGCTCTTCACTGACTGCTGGAATCGGAAGTCATTCAATCCCTACATCTGATTCAAAGCAACTGCTTGGGATAGGTTTGCTTGAGCGGAACAGCAGATATGATCACAGTAGCAGCTCCTTCTTCCTAAGAGGAGAAAGAAGGCCGACCCTTTGCCTCGCTTTCGATTGTCTTGCCCAGAATGATTGGAATGAGACCGTAAGTGTGCTACCAACCCTTTGTCCCCTTGCTTCCTTGGGCCTTGGCTCACTGCTTTCTTGGCCTTCTACTCCTCTCGGTTTGGGAAGATGGAGTTTTAATCAGTCATAGGTTTTGCATTGCCATAGAGAGGCTATACAGTTGCTTTTATCAAGAACGACTACAAGGACGCCCTTCTCCTTAAGGTAAGCAGCAAGTGCTAAACTTGATGGACATGCACCCACGACAATAGGTCCATCCAGGCACACGCATTTCGGCAGTGTCTCATCTTCTTTGCAAGAACCCATGAAAGAGAATCATAAATAGAAGCTAAAATGTCAAGGATTCTTTACTCTGTTTTCCCCTGTTTTTTTTGGAACTATTTCTTGGAAAATTTGTATTGGTTGTCGAAGGGAACTGTAAATAAAAAGAAGAGGTTGTGTAGAGAAGCTTGAAAAGGGTGTCAAAAGACGTCGAGAGAATGCCGACTTAATTTGCTATTCTGATTTTCTTGTAATTTGTTTTTCTTTAACTGGTTTTTTTATTCTTGGGTTGATCTGGGTTGCATCAGTTGATGATATAAGTGATGGTGATCTCTTCTTACAGATATGGATTGTAACTATAAAGACAAAGGGGAGCTTCTTTCTCATCATATTTTTTTTTGTGTTCAATATATATCACTTGGTACTGAGTGTTTCAGTCGCTTGAATAGCTGAATGAAACCGCCATTGTGTGATTTATCCTTCTTTGTATCATTTTTTGCCAAATACGTGAAAGCTTCTCTGAAAGTCAAATTTGTGGAGTGGAGAGCAGAGAGAGTGTTCAATGGCGTTTTCATCAGAACAAAGGTCAAAAAGAAAGAAAGAAGGCCATGTAATTGCATAACATCCGTATATTCTATACCAAACCAAATTGAGCCAAATTACATGGCGTTAACTGGTTCATTAGAAATAAAAGATTTGTTCTTCTCTTGAGATTTGGCAGAAATCATCTCTAAACTACCTCCTTTGGGGTAATTAAATCAGTTTAAGACAGTTTTATAAGCTCAGTATCTTTGGATTCTTTTAATCTATACCTCCAGTAAAGGAGCTACATATACAACCATTGAATTTGTTGATCCGTACCTTTACAATTTTTAGCATTTACTTCTTTTCAACATCCTTGGATTTAGTGATTGAGTTCAATGTACATTACACTTTTAGAACAATGATCAAGTCCTTTCTATTTTCAAGTGATCAACATATTGATCGGTTTAAGTTGAAGAGCAAAGAAAGCATACAGATGAGCTTAGCATTAGTTGCAACTCAAAGCTTGGTTTACCACACTTTCACTAACTATAGTGTACGTTGATACAAAAGCTTAATATTCATAACATTATGGGGTTATTAAGTTTGCAAGGAAGAATGATAATGGTCCTATTTCAAGAGCTGTCGGTGATGTCGGTTGTATTTTTCTTAGCACTGCTTCTCTAAAGGGAAATTACTCAAAAACTGAAACTTTTTCATGGTTGGAAGAATTTCTTAGCAGTGCTTCTGAATCTTGCGACATACCGGAAAGAGAAATCAAGAAATCGCGGTTGGAAGAACTTCTAGGTTGCCGGCATGGATTCCGGCCAGCTCTTCCTAGTAATGATACTAATGTTGCTTCCCAGTCAATCATTCAAATCCGGCCAATCCCAACCTCAGAAATGAGTAGGTAGCATTATAATTTGCCTCGTTAAGGTTGAGTTGACTTGCACTTCCTATAGGACTCACTTGCAAAAGATGCCTTGAGGTAGGCGATGATGATGTATTGTGCTTTTTGAGATTGAGACTAACTCGTAAGCTTGGGGGTGTTCATCCATGGGGACTACATCAAAGGTTATCAACTCCACCGGGTCCAAACCCGTGCAACCTCCATAGATGAGAAGCTTTCTTGAGTTACTAATATACATGTTGAAGCCCCCTTTAGGCTCCAAAACAATGCTGTAAGGACCATTGGAACCGTCGACGTCGGAAGTCTGGTTAATGAGTTTGTCACGACCATTTAGAGCAACAGACAGGCTTGCCAGGAGAGTATCAGTTGGGTGGTCCAAGCTTTGCCACAGAAACCTCCCGTTATTATCATGGAGGAGGAGGACTATGTTCCCATTTGCCAGCAACTGGATTCCGGTGACACCCTTGTTGGCCGGCCGTGTTTGTTCGCCAAACTACACGACCATCTATGACGGCGAGGATGAAGTTCCCGTTCCAGCCAAAGGTGAGAGTGGCATTTTCGCGAACGACGACATCTGGGGAAGATGAAAATTTAAAACAAGTGTGGATCTGGGGAAAACGAAAGTGAAGTCTTATTGGTTTGACAATAATGAAAATGAAAACTCGCCTCGAAAGAAGGGATTCAAAATTTGAAAACTGCGAACGGCGGCATCTGATTTTGGCGAGCGAGTTAACATTAACGTCGGTTTGCATCTGTACGTTAGTTTTGGTGTAAAAGGAAGAGAGCCTTTTAGGACGCCTGTTCGGATCCTGTAAAGGCTTTAGATAAGGCTGTAGATAGAGCCTATGTGGGAACCGAACCGGAGATGGGGGACAGGGAAATAGGGATGGGCGTATGATTTTGGAGAAGTGAGAATATGGAGTGGTTAGGGTTTTAAAAACATGTTTTAAACACTACTTTGACCGGAACCAAGTTTTGACCCAAGTCCAAGTCAATTATTTTAAGGTCCGTCTTTACAAAAACACACCACCAAAGCCTAAAAATTTAAATTTAGAAGAAAGCCCACCGTGACCTCCCGCTCTCCGTTTGCTCGTTCTGACCACCACGGGAAATGGGCATGCCGGGATACTTTATCTCCCTCATTTCTCTTGGCCTTCTGTTTCTTCCGACGATCTCCGTCGCCCAAAATCTGATAACTGGTTTCTCAATCAACGGATTCACTGTAGACCAATACAGAGTTTTCACCCCAATTGGCGGAGCATCGATCGACGGAGGAGCCCTTCAGATAACACCAGACTCCATTAACGACAACTTCAGCCTTCTGAACCAGTCAGGCCGAATCATGGTCACTCAACCTTTCAAGCTCTGGGAAAAAAAGGCATCATCCGACACGAACTCGTCTTATGTCGTCGCCTCCTTTAAGTCAGAATTCGTGATAAACATCTACCGCGACCCTTCCTGGAACGACAGCGGCGAAGGTTTCGCTTTTCTTATTGGCCCAGATGTCTCTCTGCCGTCAAATAGTTATGGCGGGTGGCTCGGACTTACGAATGCCACCATCGACAACGACCCCTCTAACCAATTCGTTGCCGTCGAATTCGACACCTTCAAGCAGGAGTTTGACCAAGATGATAACCATATAGGCTTTGATGTGAACAGCGTCAGATCAAAAAAGGCAGTCTCCCTTTCTGAATTCGGCATCGAAATCTCACCCAAAGTCGCAACGAACTACACCGTCTGGGTTGAATACAACGGTGATTCGAAGGTGATGGAAGTTTACATGGCGATGGCGGAAGAAGGAAAGTCCAAACCAAGCAGGCCCGTAATCAGCGATTCGGTGGATCTGAGGGAACACGTGAATCAGTACTCGTACATGGGGTTTGCCGCTTCGACTGGACAGCAGGTTGAATTGCACAACGTGCTTAAGTGGGAACTGACGGTGGAGATTCTCCCGGGTTACCAAAAAACAGAAGTGGAGACTCTCTCGGGAAAGAAGGATACGAAGTGGGTAAAGATCGGGGTTGGAGTAGGTGTTCCGCTGGTTGTATTGATGGTGATTTGTGGGATCGGACTGGTTTATTACCTGCCCAAGAGGAAGAGGAGGTCTGCGGATGGTGCTGGTATAATGGGGGCGTTGAAGAGCCTGCCCGGGATGCCGAGGGAGTTCAGCTATAAGGAACTGAAGAAGGCCACCAACAACTTCGACGAGAAGATGAAATTGGGTCAAGGTGGATTTGGTGTGGTCTATAGGGGTGTTTTGCCCCAAGGGCAAATCGAAGTGGCAGTCAAGATGTTCTCTCGAGAGAACATGAAGGGCATCGACGATTTCTTGACCGAGCTTACCATCATTAATCGACTTCGCCATAAACATCTCGTCCGATTAGTCGGTAAGTTGTCCTCCAAATCCGATCTGTACATCCTGTTACCGTTATATTGATCGATTTTTAATAGTGAAGTACATACATGAAGGTGCACGATAGATAAATAGAGACTACACTTCAACTTTAAATTGGAGACCGTACATATATTGTTTTAGCATCCGTTGAGGAGATTGAGGTGTCGTAAAAATTTTCTTGATTAAGCAGTGGATATTTCGATCGGAGGAAAGAAAGAAGTTCATATATTCGATATTTGGTCGAATTTGGATCAGTCAGCTAATGCAAAATAATAGGTGTCCGTCACAGTTTCGGGGCTTTTATATTCATAAAAGTTGCTTCTTTTCCACCAGCCCAAAAGTAGCATCACCCATAGACCCAATAATTGTGCAACCGGGATCCCACCATTTCAAAAGGAACGATCTGCTTGTCTGATTGGAAATGTTATGTTAACTCTGTTTCTCTGTCCGACGAATATCTGAAATGCCTTGTGATATGACAGGGTGGTGTCACAAGAACGGCAGGCTGCTTCTGGTGTACGACTACATGCCAAACGGCAGCTTGGATGACCATCTGTTTGGTGGTCCCGAGAACAAGCTGAGCTGGGAGCAACGATACAACATCTTATCGGGTGTAGCATCAGCCCTTCACTACCTCCACAACGAATACGATCAGAAGGTGGTTCACCGGGACCTCAAAGCCAGCAACATCATGCTCGACTCCCACTACAACGCTCGCCTCGGCGACTTTGGCCTCGCACGTGCCTTGGAGAACGAGAAGACCTCCTACGCGGAGCTGGAGGGCGTAGCGGGTACCATGGGCTACATTGCGCCCGAGTGCTTCCTCATCGGCAAGGCCACCTGTAACGCCCCAGACCCATAACTAGCAAGATATTGTCCGCTCTGGGCCCACGGGCCCTCACGGATTTGTTCTCAAGGATAACACGAGAAAACTTCCCAGGGGTCACCCATCCTAGCAGTGCTCCCACCCGAGCACGCTTAACTTTAGGGTTCCCAGGGGATTTAGTCCCGTATAGCTACTTAAAAGGCCTCTTACTAATTTGGGGGTCTTAAGACTACTTATAGCATCCCCGAGCGTTGTGGGATCCCAACCATATGCACATCCTCGCCTGGTAGCTCGCCACTGTGGTAGCTCGTCCAGGTCTCTCACCCCGCCCACATCACAGCCGCCCACTCAGACAGTCAGGATGTCACATACTCCCCTCCATGGGACAACGCGTCCTCGCGTTGGGCAGAACCCCCACACTTTCCGGTCGGGGCAGTCTCTGATACCATTTGTAACGCCCCAGACCCATAACTAGCAAGATATTGTCCGTTCTGAGCCCACGGGCCCTCACGGATTTGTTCTCAAGGATAACACGAGAAAACTTCCCAGGGGTCACCCATCCTAGCAGTGCTCCCACCCGAGCACGCTTAACTTTAGGGTTCCCAGGGGATTTAGTCCCGTATAGCTCCTTAAAAGGCCTCTTACTAATTTGGGGGTCTTAAGACTACTTATAGCATCCCCGAGCGTTGTGGGATCCCAACCATATGCACATCCTCGCCTGGTAGCTCGCCACTGTGGTAGCTCGTCCAGGTCTCTCACCCCGCCCACATCACAGCCGCCCACTCAGACAGCCAGGATGTCACACCACCCGAGAATCTGACGTCTTCGGGTTCGGCGCGGTGGTGCTAGAGGTAGTGTGCGGTCAGCGTCCCTGGACCAAGATCGGGGGCTTCCAGTTCCTGACGGACTGGGTGTGGCGACTGTACCGGGAAGGTCGCATTTTGGAGGCGGTGGACGAGAGGATGGGGAATGATTTCGCGGATGAGCAAGCGGAGCGGATGCTGCTACTGGGGTTGGCATGTTCGCATCCCATCGCCGGCGAGAGGCCTAAAACCCAGACAATCGTTCAGATAATGTCGGGATCGGTGCCAGTGCCGGAGGTGCCCCACTTCAAGCCTTCCTTCGTCTGGCCCTCCGTGGGTCCCACAGACATCAGCAGCGTGGGCAACACGGCCGATACCACGCCCATCACTTCGTCCTAGTACGGATCCGATTGGACCCCACACGCCGTCAGCCGGGAAAGCCTGGGTGGACACCCCCCGAACGTCTTGTCTCCCGTTTAGTTTTGTTTGCTCATTGCTGTACGTGTTGGCAGTTTGCAAGTGCCTGATACCCAAAACAAAATTTCACCAACTGGTGCTCCGAAATTGGACTGGTATGGACACGTGTCTGTGTTGATGATGTGTCTTTACGCAGGCGTGCCAATATCGTTTGATACAAATGACTTTGGGTCGAGCCCTGATCCTGGGCACCTGTTCCGAATCTAAACCGGAATCGGTTCAGTCGTACTGCAAGTTATTTGTAATAAAATCGGTCAGGCGATGTTATGAAGACTAGGGGTTCGGTCTTCGTTTGGATTCTTGTAAGTGTCTGAAAGCGAAAACAACTAATGACACACAAATCCTTTATTATAAAATTGGCCAACAGGCCGAAAGTGACAACAGATAATTTTCAAAAAGGAAATAAAAAGTAAAAAGAAAACTGACAGGGCTTGCAGGACCGGCCTGTCCTGATCTTATAGTCGTAATCGGATATAAGCACAGGAGGAAGGGGACGACTGCTAGCAAAGCCAATTAGGGGGTTCACCTTGGATTGCTGCTTACCCGAAAATACACAAGTCGCCTGGCGTGATCAGAGCGAGTCTCGGGACCGGCTGCTCGGAATACTGTAAACACAGAACTGCGAATCAGGGGCGGCCTCAACTTATTCTCCGGTGGCAGGATTCTGGTGTTAATCGGAGTAAAGAGGGGTCTAAGATGTCACTGCGACTGGAAGCAGTGAGAGAGGTCCTAGTTTATCCTTCTGGCTACAGTGTAGGAGATGGGATAAAGATCACGGATGATCAAAATAATATTATAACCGGTTGCGGTTGGATGGATTGTGTCATCGAGCTCTTCGAATTTGTTCCTTTTATAGCCAATCTTTGACGGTTTGCTCAACATCCCACTCTTGCACGATTTTCGAGGGATCCCTTTCCCATGTCTGCAGGTCCGTTTTGCTTTACCATAAAGTCTTCCAACGACCCACTTTTAAGAAGTTGAACCCACCTTATATAACAACTCCACGTTTTTAGAGAGGGTCCCCCACTCTCTACGTCTTTATAGAATTACAGAGTATCTTCAATGAGCCGTAATCGGCCAAAAGGCATAATTGGTCAAATGCACCTTTTCATAAATAAAATGCAACTGAACATACCTTTTATCAAATAAAAGTATCATGGGGTTGATCAAGCATCCAGCAATTTTCCTCAAACCCAATAAAGTAGTACATGCCATGATAACTCCTTTAATGGCTTTAATGGCAAAATCATTCACCATCGTTTACCCAATAAACATATATATATATTATACTTAGTCCTCTGTTTACTCCGATTTCACCGGGTTACAGCGGGTGTAAACATGGGTTTTACTTGACCCGTATGTGGTAGGACACAAATCGGTCAAAAGATATACGTGACCGTAAAACACTACCGTCGAGCTACGGCGGGTGTAAACACCAACACGGGCTGGCAAGTCGTCCTTGTTTCCCAAGGAAGCAACGCAAGTGTGTTTGCACTTCCTTTTTCTTTCTTCATTCTATAGAAAGGGTTATACTGGGTGGGAACTTTTTTTTTTGGTTGAAAAGAATTCCACTTTGGTAATATTGCTTCCTTCTCTTTTCTGAATTTATGTAAACTTTGGATTCTGCTTTTGTTTTTGGTTTTTTCTTTCTAAGTTTAATAAAATAGGATTTGTTCTGTACAGGAAAGACAGAAGGGGTATCTGTTGTACAAATTATACAATTATGTGAAATTTTAAGTAGGTGACAGTTTTGTATCGGCTGTGGATCTGTGTCGTGGTAGCCTAGGTGGAATCTCCGAGATCGAGCTTGCTAATCCCAGTGGCACCCCCGTGGGGTCGTTGATGGGCTTAATTTGTGGCCAACCCAGCCCCAGAGAGCGGCGTTTGAACTTTTAAGATCATGATCGTTAGGTGAAGGGATAGGAAGATTCCTTCTTTTTTAGGTAAAATAAAACGAGGGACAGAAATCACTAGGAAGGTACGAATGTTAGAAAATGGTAATGTGTCCGTGGAAGCTAAGAGGATTTTACGATTCAATTCAACTTCTCAAGGAGTCCCCATCAAAGCATTCCCGATTTGATTCTGTCTACGCTGCAGCACCTTCGCCATCGTTTCCCGTTAATTTGGTCTCCGCTTTGGGCTTTGAATTTCTGCTCTCCAAGGTGCGCGCCAAAAAAAAATAACATATAATTCTATGGAATGTGAATTTCTGCACGTGATTTTATTCAACAATTCCATTCAATTCGGATTGGCGTAGGAATTGTTGACCTTGTCTAATACAGGTCTGTCTCTATCACTCCCTTCACCAAGAAATTTCAGTTCGGCTCTATCTTCCAACCACATGAACAAGTGTAGCCCCAATAATATTGAAATAAAAAAATAAATAAATAAAACACTCGCGTCAAGTTGGTATGGAGGGCTTACGGATGTTGTTCAAAAATAATTCTCGTAAGTTTCTGCGTCCTTCTGCTCATAAGGAAGATCCAGGCGGCTTGGATATCTTTGCATGTAGATTGTAGATTTTATTGCTTGAACTAGAAAGAGTATTCGTCCGTATTTGAATAAGCAAAACCCTTTACGATGTTGTTATTGGGGTGCTAATGCGATGCATGTCCACTTGGATCTGAAGACATGGCAAATCCCCCCTTGAGGTTTCTGTTTCATATTTTCTAAGCTTATTTGATGCAGCGATCCCCGTTGCTCCAATAAGCTCTTGCCGCGTGGAACTTCTTCCCACATCATCATCATCAGAGAGGTGTTAATAATTCCTTTCTACCTGTTTTGAGCTCCATTAAACAAGAAGCTCTTACCTCTACTTATGTAAGTGAGTCCAACAAATTTCCTCTATTACTACTTGTGTCATCTTGTTCGAATGTTCTTGTCGTGTGGGCCCCCCTTATTTACATAGGGTTCACATTTCCTTACTATCATGGAATGCATTTCCTCTAGTGCTTGAATCCGGTGGTACCATGAAACCACCGTATGGGATGTGTTTTCAGATGTGAGCCCCTCTATTGAAATGGGCCATCCCACTGAGATGAGCACCAAAACTTAAAGTAAAAATCCCTAATAGAATGTTTGTCATGGGTATTAAAGTGATTTCTCAAAAATAAAGCAAAACTAGTCATTTTTCCTCGCAGCTTGGTTTTGGTGTAAACATGAAAAATAAATTCCCAAAACAAGGTAAGCAAAAAAATGCCTAGTAAGAAGTTTATTGCCCTCCAAATGAAAATGATATAACGCATTACCATATTACCACTTCCAAGTTATTAAATTCTTGCACATGGAGAGTAATTAATAAGTAAATATAGGAATGCTTATTTATATAAATCATAAGCTTACTCAATTTCAAAGTCAACTTGTAGAGGCCTTCATTTAGGATCATAGTACAAGGAGTATAAAAATTTACTAAGAAGTCTAGATTTTAGCAGTTGCTCATATCAAACCCTAGCTGGTCTTACGGATACCCGCCGTCTAGGACTATCCAGATTCGGGCCTGGATCCCGCCTTTGGATCCCATTTTATTAACAACAGGGATCAAATTGTCCCAACAACCCATGTGCGCATCATGGTGGTTTAGGACCTTTCAATTCAATTATATAGTCTTTTCGGGACTCAAACCCCAGGAAATTCCAACCCCCTATAAGATTGAAACACCTAATGAGTAACTAATAAAATTTAGATATCCATTTATTTTATTTCTTATCGATCCAACTAGTGTCTTTTACACTAGGAGCACTATCAATCTGTCACTTATAGCTAGTGTCTCATTACACTAAAAGTGCATTTCATCTTTTCTCATACAACTATTTCACCTTTAACCTTTATCTAATATTGTTATTAGTTTTACCTCATAACAAATAAATAAGGATATGAAACACATATATGAATATTAATTTGTATAAATACCTATAGTCAATACCTTAGTTACAACTATAATATAATATATTATAGTTTAATGTAATACTTACATGTATAAATATTCAAGTCACTAAGTTTACTTTTCAATCAAGTGCAAATAGAACATACCATGTGCTTAACATCTACAACATTATAATATGACAAATTTTCCTACATAGCAAGTATCTATATGGGACTAGTTAAAAACCCCATCATTTTAAACTCAACCATAAACAACATGCATGGGCAAAGATTCTTATTTTGTCTTCTAACAATTACTAAGGGAATGCAACTTAACATTAACCAAAAATTCAGGTATGGTTTCTTTATTTTCTAAGGTTCTGAAAATTCCAGCACAACTCCAAATAGTGAGGACATGCTCATCATCTATATTCCTACATTGTCAAAATATTCCTACTCTTTACTACATTAAATAGGCATTAAATATTAAATAAATAAGGCTGTAAATTTATAGCAAGGAGCATAGCGACACATGTCATGTTTTAAATAGGTTCTTTGAAGAAATTACTTCATTAAAGTAACCAATATGATTTCCTAAACATGCTGTCCACCTAGGAATTTACCCTAAGAAGTATCTAAGGAATTATCTCTATTGATTTCCCAATTAGCAAACAAAGTCTAATATCAAACATTACATGTACATAGGAAAAATAATCCCCTTTCTAAAAACCTAGATTTTATAAGAACTCATTTTCTAGAAAAATACAGATTATTAAAAAAACAATATGTACATCAAAACATTAAGAAGGAAGTAAACCTTTACCTCTATTACTATTCTAGTAGAGATTCTCTCCCTTACCTTCTTCCTAGAGTTTTTCCCTTCTTCCTACATAATGAATAACCGAATTGAGAGAGAGGGATAAAGATGGGAAGATAGGAAGGAGGGGAAAAATATTTGAAAGAAATGTGAAGAGGGAGATGGTCGTTGAATTTATGAGGTGAGAAAAGAGAGAGGGGTAGGGTCGTTAATTAGGTGAGGAGATGAGAGAATAGGGAGAGAGATGGGGTAGGTGAGATGGGGCAATTGAGATCCTGTAGAGGCTCTATCTACAGCCTTATCTAATGCCTCTACAGGCTCTATCTACAGCCTTATCTAATGCCTCTACAGGAAGGGAACACGTGTCCCGTGAGCTCTTCTCTTTGTTTTCAAACCAACTAACGGAAACCCAAAATGAATTCCACGTTAACGTTAATGTTACACATGAAAATTTCAACTGAGGGGGAAAATTTCCCTCCAAAAATTCTGAAAGTGATTCTTGATAAACAAAAGTGGCAACGTTCGATCATTCTTGAGATATCAGGAATTGAGAGATTCATGGTCGAGCGATGACCTCCCTCCCTGAAATCTCAGCAATGACCGGCTCGGCATTATCTCCGATGGCAACAATGAGCCACCTGCTAGTGTATACGACATGTTGGATTCTGACCTTCTAGAATACACAACTTGAATCGAACTTGGCGCTCTTCACTGACTGCTGGAATCGGAAGTCATTCAATCCCTACATCTGATTCAAAGCAACTGCTTGGGATAGGTTTGCTTGAGCGGAACAGCAGATATGATCACAGTAGCAGCTCCTTCTTCCTAAGAGGAGAAAGAAGGCCGACCCTTTGCCTCGCTTTCGATTGTCTTGCCCAGAATGATTGGAATGAGACCGTAAGTGTGCTACCAACCCTTTGTCCCCTTGCTTCCTTGGGCCTTGGCTCACTGCTTTCTTGGCCTTCTACTCCTCTCGGTTTGGGAAGATGGAGTTTTAATCAGTCATAGGTTTTGCATTGCCATAGAGAGGCTATACAGTTGCTTTTATCAAGAACGACTACAAGGACGCCCTTCTCCTTAAGGTAAGCAGCAAGTGCTAAACTTGATGGACATGCACCCACGACAATAGGTCCATCCAGGCACACGCATTTCGGCAGTGTCTCATCTTCTTTGCAAGAACCCATGAAAGAGAATCATAAATAGAAGCTAAAATGTCAAGGATTCTTTACTCTGTTTTCCCCTGTTTTTTTTGGAACTATTTCTTGGAAAATTTGTATTGGTTGTCGAAGGGAACTGTAAATAAAAAGAAGAGGTTGTGTAGAGAAGCTTG
Source organism: Buxus sempervirens (assembly GCA_947561395.2). Taxonomy (NCBI): domain Eukaryota; kingdom Viridiplantae; phylum Streptophyta; class Magnoliopsida; order Buxales; family Buxaceae; genus Buxus; species Buxus sempervirens. Next base: position 307,149 of record OX387184.1, on the reverse strand, counting down.
AAAAGGGTGTCAAAAGACGTCGAGAGAATGCCGACTTAATTTGCTATTCTGATTTTCTTGTAATTTGTTTTTCTTTAACTGGTTTTTTTATTCTTGGGTTGATCTGGGTTGCATCAGTTGATGATATAAGTGATGGTGATCTCTTCTTACAGATATGGATTGTAACTATAAAGACAAAGGGGAGCTTCTTTCTCATCATATTTTTTTTTGTGTTCAATATATATCACTTGGTACTGAGTGTTTCAGTCGCTTGAATAGCTGAATGAAACCGCCATTGTGTGATTTATCCTTCTTTGTATCATTTTTTGCCAAATACGTGAAAGCTTCTCTGAAAGTCAAATTTGTGGAGTGGAGAGCAGAGAGAGTGTTCAATGGCGTTTTCATCAGAACAAAGGTCAAAAAGAAAGAAAGAAGGCCATGTAATTGCATAACATCCGTATATTCTATACCAAACCAAATTGAGCCAAATTACATGGCGTTAACTGGTTCATTAGAAATAAAAGATTTGTTCTTCTCTTGAGATTTGGCAGAAATCATCTCTAAACTACCTCCTTTGGGGTAATTAAATCAGTTTAAGACAGTTTTATAAGCTCAGTATCTTTGGATTCTTTTAATCTATACCTCCAGTAAAGGAGCTACATATACAACCATTGAATTTGTTGATCCGTACCTTTACAATTTTTAGCATTTACTTCTTTTCAACATCCTTGGATTTAGTGATTGAGTTCAATGTACATTACACTTTTAGAACAATGATCAAGTCCTTTCTATTTTCAAGTGATCAACATATTGATCGGTTTAAGTTGAAGAGCAAAGAAAGCATACAGATGAGCTTAGCATTAGTTGCAACTCAAAGCTTGGTTTACCACACTTTCACTAACTATAGTGTACGTTGATACAAAAGCTTAATATTCATAACATTATGGGGTTATTAAGTTTGCAAGGAAGAATGATAATGGTCCTATTTCAAGAGCTGTCGGTGATGTCGGTTGTATTTTTCTTAGCACTGCTTCTCTAAAGGGAAATTACTCAAAAACTGAAACTTTTTCATGGTTGGAAGAATTTCTTAGCAGTGCTTCTGAATCTTGCGACATACCGGAAAGAGAAATCAAGAAATCGCGGTTGGAAGAACTTCTAGGTTGCCGGCATGGATTCCGGCCAGCTCTTCCTAGTAATGATACTAATGTTGCTTCCCAGTCAATCATTCAAATCCGGCCAATCCCAACCTCAGAAATGAGTAGGTAGCATTATAATTTGCCTCGTTAAGGTTGAGTTGACTTGCACTTCCTATAGGACTCACTTGCAAAAGATGCCTTGAGGTAGGCGATGATGATGTATTGTGCTTTTTGAGATTGAGACTAACTCGTAAGCTTGGGGGTGTTCATCCATGGGGACTACATCAAAGGTTATCAACTCCACCGGGTCCAAACCCGTGCAACCTCCATAGATGAGAAGCTTTCTTGAGTTACTAATATACATGTTGAAGCCCCCTTTAGGCTCCAAAACAATGCTGTAAGGACCATTGGAACCGTCGACGTCGGAAGTCTGGTTAATGAGTTTGTCACGACCATTTAGAGCAACAGACAGGCTTGCCAGGAGAGTATCAGTTGGGTGGTCCAAGCTTTGCCACAGAAACCTCCCGTTATTATCATGGAGGAGGAGGACTATGTTCCCATTTGCCAGCAACTGGATTCCGGTGACACCCTTGTTGGCCGGCCGTGTTTGTTCGCCAAACTACACGACCATCTATGACGGCGAGGATGAAGTTCCCGTTCCAGCCAAAGGTGAGAGTGGCATTTTCGCGAACGACGACATCTGGGGAAGATGAAAATTTAAAACAAGTGTGGATCTGGGGAAAACGAAAGTGAAGTCTTATTGGTTTGACAATAATGAAAATGAAAACTCGCCTCGAAAGAAGGGATTCAAAATTTGAAAACTGCGAACGGCGGCATCTGATTTTGGCGAGCGAGTTAACATTAACGTCGGTTTGCATCTGTACGTTAGTTTTGGTGTAAAAGGAAGAGAGCCTTTTAGGACGCCTGTTCGGATCCTGTAAAGGCTTTAGATAAGGCTGTAGATAGAGCCTATGTGGGAACCGAACCGGAGATGGGGGACAGGGAAATAGGGATGGGCGTATGATTTTGGAGAAGTGAGAATATGGAGTGGTTAGGGTTTTAAAAACATGTTTTAAACACTACTTTGACCGGAACCAAGTTTTGACCCAAGTCCAAGTCAATTATTTTAAGGTCCGTCTTTACAAAAACACACCACCAAAGCCTAAAAATTTAAATTTAGAAGAAAGCCCACCGTGACCTCCCGCTCTCCGTTTGCTCGTTCTGACCACCACGGGAAATGGGCATGCCGGGATACTTTATCTCCCTCATTTCTCTTGGCCTTCTGTTTCTTCCGACGATCTCCGTCGCCCAAAATCTGATAACTGGTTTCTCAATCAACGGATTCACTGTAGACCAATACAGAGTTTTCACCCCAATTGGCGGAGCATCGATCGACGGAGGAGCCCTTCAGATAACACCAGACTCCATTAACGACAACTTCAGCCTTCTGAACCAGTCAGGCCGAATCATGGTCACTCAACCTTTCAAGCTCTGGGAAAAAAAGGCATCATCCGACACGAACTCGTCTTATGTCGTCGCCTCCTTTAAGTCAGAATTCGTGATAAACATCTACCGCGACCCTTCCTGGAACGACAGCGGCGAAGGTTTCGCTTTTCTTATTGGCCCAGATGTCTCTCTGCCGTCAAATAGTTATGGCGGGTGGCTCGGACTTACGAATGCCACCATCGACAACGACCCCTCTAACCAATTCGTTGCCGTCGAATTCGACACCTTCAAGCAGGAGTTTGACCAAGATGATAACCATATAGGCTTTGATGTGAACAGCGTCAGATCAAAAAAGGCAGTCTCCCTTTCTGAATTCGGCATCGAAATCTCACCCAAAGTCGCAACGAACTACACCGTCTGGGTTGAATACAACGGTGATTCGAAGGTGATGGAAGTTTACATGGCGATGGCGGAAGAAGGAAAGTCCAAACCAAGCAGGCCCGTAATCAGCGATTCGGTGGATCTGAGGGAACACGTGAATCAGTACTCGTACATGGGGTTTGCCGCTTCGACTGGACAGCAGGTTGAATTGCACAACGTGCTTAAGTGGGAACTGACGGTGGAGATTCTCCCGGGTTACCAAAAAACAGAAGTGGAGACTCTCTCGGGAAAGAAGGATACGAAGTGGGTAAAGATCGGGGTTGGAGTAGGTGTTCCGCTGGTTGTATTGATGGTGATTTGTGGGATCGGACTGGTTTATTACCTGCCCAAGAGGAAGAGGAGGTCTGCGGATGGTGCTGGTATAATGGGGGCGTTGAAGAGCCTGCCCGGGATGCCGAGGGAGTTCAGCTATAAGGAACTGAAGAAGGCCACCAACAACTTCGACGAGAAGATGAAATTGGGTCAAGGTGGATTTGGTGTGGTCTATAGGGGTGTTTTGCCCCAAGGGCAAATCGAAGTGGCAGTCAAGATGTTCTCTCGAGAGAACATGAAGGGCATCGACGATTTCTTGACCGAGCTTACCATCATTAATCGACTTCGCCATAAACATCTCGTCCGATTAGTCGGTAAGTTGTCCTCCAAATCCGATCTGTACATCCTGTTACCGTTATATTGATCGATTTTTAATAGTGAAGTACATACATGAAGGTGCACGATAGATAAATAGAGACTACACTTCAACTTTAAATTGGAGACCGTACATATATTGTTTTAGCATCCGTTGAGGAGATTGAGGTGTCGTAAAAATTTTCTTGATTAAGCAGTGGATATTTCGATCGGAGGAAAGAAAGAAGTTCATATATTCGATATTTGGTCGAATTTGGATCAGTCAGCTAATGCAAAATAATAGGTGTCCGTCACAGTTTCGGGGCTTTTATATTCATAAAAGTTGCTTCTTTTCCACCAGCCCAAAAGTAGCATCACCCATAGACCCAATAATTGTGCAACCGGGATCCCACCATTTCAAAAGGAACGATCTGCTTGTCTGATTGGAAATGTTATGTTAACTCTGTTTCTCTGTCCGACGAATATCTGAAATGCCTTGTGATATGACAGGGTGGTGTCACAAGAACGGCAGGCTGCTTCTGGTGTACGACTACATGCCAAACGGCAGCTTGGATGACCATCTGTTTGGTGGTCCCGAGAACAAGCTGAGCTGGGAGCAACGATACAACATCTTATCGGGTGTAGCATCAGCCCTTCACTACCTCCACAACGAATACGATCAGAAGGTGGTTCACCGGGACCTCAAAGCCAGCAACATCATGCTCGACTCCCACTACAACGCTCGCCTCGGCGACTTTGGCCTCGCACGTGCCTTGGAGAACGAGAAGACCTCCTACGCGGAGCTGGAGGGCGTAGCGGGTACCATGGGCTACATTGCGCCCGAGTGCTTCCTCATCGGCAAGGCCACCTGTAACGCCCCAGACCCATAACTAGCAAGATATTGTCCGCTCTGGGCCCACGGGCCCTCACGGATTTGTTCTCAAGGATAACACGAGAAAACTTCCCAGGGGTCACCCATCCTAGCAGTGCTCCCACCCGAGCACGCTTAACTTTAGGGTTCCCAGGGGATTTAGTCCCGTATAGCTACTTAAAAGGCCTCTTACTAATTTGGGGGTCTTAAGACTACTTATAGCATCCCCGAGCGTTGTGGGATCCCAACCATATGCACATCCTCGCCTGGTAGCTCGCCACTGTGGTAGCTCGTCCAGGTCTCTCACCCCGCCCACATCACAGCCGCCCACTCAGACAGTCAGGATGTCACATACTCCCCTCCATGGGACAACGCGTCCTCGCGTTGGGCAGAACCCCCACACTTTCCGGTCGGGGCAGTCTCTGATACCATTTGTAACGCCCCAGACCCATAACTAGCAAGATATTGTCCGTTCTGAGCCCACGGGCCCTCACGGATTTGTTCTCAAGGATAACACGAGAAAACTTCCCAGGGGTCACCCATCCTAGCAGTGCTCCCACCCGAGCACGCTTAACTTTAGGGTTCCCAGGGGATTTAGTCCCGTATAGCTCCTTAAAAGGCCTCTTACTAATTTGGGGGTCTTAAGACTACTTATAGCATCCCCGAGCGTTGTGGGATCCCAACCATATGCACATCCTCGCCTGGTAGCTCGCCACTGTGGTAGCTCGTCCAGGTCTCTCACCCCGCCCACATCACAGCCGCCCACTCAGACAGCCAGGATGTCACACCACCCGAGAATCTGACGTCTTCGGGTTCGGCGCGGTGGTGCTAGAGGTAGTGTGCGGTCAGCGTCCCTGGACCAAGATCGGGGGCTTCCAGTTCCTGACGGACTGGGTGTGGCGACTGTACCGGGAAGGTCGCATTTTGGAGGCGGTGGACGAGAGGATGGGGAATGATTTCGCGGATGAGCAAGCGGAGCGGATGCTGCTACTGGGGTTGGCATGTTCGCATCCCATCGCCGGCGAGAGGCCTAAAACCCAGACAATCGTTCAGATAATGTCGGGATCGGTGCCAGTGCCGGAGGTGCCCCACTTCAAGCCTTCCTTCGTCTGGCCCTCCGTGGGTCCCACAGACATCAGCAGCGTGGGCAACACGGCCGATACCACGCCCATCACTTCGTCCTAGTACGGATCCGATTGGACCCCACACGCCGTCAGCCGGGAAAGCCTGGGTGGACACCCCCCGAACGTCTTGTCTCCCGTTTAGTTTTGTTTGCTCATTGCTGTACGTGTTGGCAGTTTGCAAGTGCCTGATACCCAAAACAAAATTTCACCAACTGGTGCTCCGAAATTGGACTGGTATGGACACGTGTCTGTGTTGATGATGTGTCTTTACGCAGGCGTGCCAATATCGTTTGATACAAATGACTTTGGGTCGAGCCCTGATCCTGGGCACCTGTTCCGAATCTAAACCGGAATCGGTTCAGTCGTACTGCAAGTTATTTGTAATAAAATCGGTCAGGCGATGTTATGAAGACTAGGGGTTCGGTCTTCGTTTGGATTCTTGTAAGTGTCTGAAAGCGAAAACAACTAATGACACACAAATCCTTTATTATAAAATTGGCCAACAGGCCGAAAGTGACAACAGATAATTTTCAAAAAGGAAATAAAAAGTAAAAAGAAAACTGACAGGGCTTGCAGGACCGGCCTGTCCTGATCTTATAGTCGTAATCGGATATAAGCACAGGAGGAAGGGGACGACTGCTAGCAAAGCCAATTAGGGGGTTCACCTTGGATTGCTGCTTACCCGAAAATACACAAGTCGCCTGGCGTGATCAGAGCGAGTCTCGGGACCGGCTGCTCGGAATACTGTAAACACAGAACTGCGAATCAGGGGCGGCCTCAACTTATTCTCCGGTGGCAGGATTCTGGTGTTAATCGGAGTAAAGAGGGGTCTAAGATGTCACTGCGACTGGAAGCAGTGAGAGAGGTCCTAGTTTATCCTTCTGGCTACAGTGTAGGAGATGGGATAAAGATCACGGATGATCAAAATAATATTATAACCGGTTGCGGTTGGATGGATTGTGTCATCGAGCTCTTCGAATTTGTTCCTTTTATAGCCAATCTTTGACGGTTTGCTCAACATCCCACTCTTGCACGATTTTCGAGGGATCCCTTTCCCATGTCTGCAGGTCCGTTTTGCTTTACCATAAAGTCTTCCAACGACCCACTTTTAAGAAGTTGAACCCACCTTATATAACAACTCCACGTTTTTAGAGAGGGTCCCCCACTCTCTACGTCTTTATAGAATTACAGAGTATCTTCAATGAGCCGTAATCGGCCAAAAGGCATAATTGGTCAAATGCACCTTTTCATAAATAAAATGCAACTGAACATACCTTTTATCAAATAAAAGTATCATGGGGTTGATCAAGCATCCAGCAATTTTCCTCAAACCCAATAAAGTAGTACATGCCATGATAACTCCTTTAATGGCTTTAATGGCAAAATCATTCACCATCGTTTACCCAATAAACATATATATATATTATACTTAGTCCTCTGTTTACTCCGATTTCACCGGGTTACAGCGGGTGTAAACATGGGTTTTACTTGACCCGTATGTGGTAGGACACAAATCGGTCAAAAGATATACGTGACCGTAAAACACTACCGTCGAGCTACGGCGGGTGTAAACACCAACACGGGCTGGCAAGTCGTCCTTGTTTCCCAAGGAAGCAACGCAAGTGTGTTTGCACTTCCTTTTTCTTTCTTCATTCTATAGAAAGGGTTATACTGGGTGGGAACTTTTTTTTTTGGTTGAAAAGAATTCCACTTTGGTAATATTGCTTCCTTCTCTTTTCTGAATTTATGTAAACTTTGGATTCTGCTTTTGTTTTTGGTTTTTTCTTTCTAAGTTTAATAAAATAGGATTTGTTCTGTACAGGAAAGACAGAAGGGGTATCTGTTGTACAAATTATACAATTATGTGAAATTTTAAGTAGGTGACAGTTTTGTATCGGCTGTGGATCTGTGTCGTGGTAGCCTAGGTGGAATCTCCGAGATCGAGCTTGCTAATCCCAGTGGCACCCCCGTGGGGTCGTTGATGGGCTTAATTTGTGGCCAACCCAGCCCCAGAGAGCGGCGTTTGAACTTTTAAGATCATGATCGTTAGGTGAAGGGATAGGAAGATTCCTTCTTTTTTAGGTAAAATAAAACGAGGGACAGAAATCACTAGGAAGGTACGAATGTTAGAAAATGGTAATGTGTCCGTGGAAGCTAAGAGGATTTTACGATTCAATTCAACTTCTCAAGGAGTCCCCATCAAAGCATTCCCGATTTGATTCTGTCTACGCTGCAGCACCTTCGCCATCGTTTCCCGTTAATTTGGTCTCCGCTTTGGGCTTTGAATTTCTGCTCTCCAAGGTGCGCGCCAAAAAAAAATAACATATAATTCTATGGAATGTGAATTTCTGCACGTGATTTTATTCAACAATTCCATTCAATTCGGATTGGCGTAGGAATTGTTGACCTTGTCTAATACAGGTCTGTCTCTATCACTCCCTTCACCAAGAAATTTCAGTTCGGCTCTATCTTCCAACCACATGAACAAGTGTAGCCCCAATAATATTGAAATAAAAAAATAAATAAATAAAACACTCGCGTCAAGTTGGTATGGAGGGCTTACGGATGTTGTTCAAAAATAATTCTCGTAAGTTTCTGCGTCCTTCTGCTCATAAGGAAGATCCAGGCGGCTTGGATATCTTTGCATGTAGATTGTAGATTTTATTGCTTGAACTAGAAAGAGTATTCGTCCGTATTTGAATAAGCAAAACCCTTTACGATGTTGTTATTGGGGTGCTAATGCGATGCATGTCCACTTGGATCTGAAGACATGGCAAATCCCCCCTTGAGGTTTCTGTTTCATATTTTCTAAGCTTATTTGATGCAGCGATCCCCGTTGCTCCAATAAGCTCTTGCCGCGTGGAACTTCTTCCCACATCATCATCATCAGAGAGGTGTTAATAATTCCTTTCTACCTGTTTTGAGCTCCATTAAACAAGAAGCTCTTACCTCTACTTATGTAAGTGAGTCCAACAAATTTCCTCTATTACTACTTGTGTCATCTTGTTCGAATGTTCTTGTCGTGTGGGCCCCCCTTATTTACATAGGGTTCACATTTCCTTACTATCATGGAATGCATTTCCTCTAGTGCTTGAATCCGGTGGTACCATGAAACCACCGTATGGGATGTGTTTTCAGATGTGAGCCCCTCTATTGAAATGGGCCATCCATCCGCACATTTCAGGCTGGTACCACTGACTGGCACTTGATGAGATGGTCTCGTGCTGGTGCTGTGATAGATATGAATGCATTACGTCTGGGACCACGAAGCCGGTGGTACCACCAGCTTTGCTTGTGGTTTGGGTTATGGGCCCCCTATTGCCACGGGGTACAGAGCATATATTTCATGATGGGTACATCAAACGAACGAGAAGAGTTAAATACTTTGAGCCTTAGAGGGGTAGGTTAGGGGAATGTTAGGGTTTATCAAAATTGAGACCGTTTCCTTTGGTAGCAAGACGGATGCATCTCCCCAAAACCCAAAAACATCCTAGCCGGATTCCCGGACAAGAGGAAATGCATTCATCAAAACTTGCTTGGAACCATCCCCTCCCGTTGCCATCCCCTACATATATTATATGGTGTTAAATAGTTATGAATCATGATTACCTCTTAACACCGTAGGCGAAGATGTTGCTTGGAAATAAAGCACGTGCATTGGGGTTATGATTGGTGTATGCAACCAATTAAGAAAATTAAAAAAAAAATTTTGTTTTTTGTTTTTGAAGTGTTAAAAAATGGTGTTTCACGGGCTTATTAATCAAATGAGAAGTTTCAAATTTTGGTGTAAAGAGTCCCAAAACCGCATATGAGATTTCGTGATAGGCAGAGGAAGCATGTAAACAAGAAGAGGTTACATCAAAAGGCATGTGGGTGTAGCCGATTCGGCCGTCGACTCGTGAGTGAGCCCGGTCCATAATAGCAGCAGTGATTGGGAGTTTCATATCCAGGTAATTATAAGAAGATCGATATACAAGCTATAGGTAAGTTGTTCTCTTCTGTTCTTTCTCGATGTCAAGGCGTGCTCTGTTTGAAGCGGGAAGGTTTCCCTATTTGTTTATTGTCATATAACGGTTTATTCTATTATGTCATAGCATATGTACGCTTGTGCCCATGGATCTTATTTTAAGAAGCTTCTCATCTCATGTATTAATGGAATAAGTTGCTCTTTTTTTTTTAATTCTATCTGCTCTGGTCAAGGCGTCCAGGCGGTCCAGCCAAATCTGTCCTTCGTGGGCTTTCGAATGGGAAAGTATTGGGGTCACACTTCTAACCCAAAGTTAAAGTTTTGAACGACGACATTGTTGGCGCATCAATTAATATTTTGTAGATTACACCATTTCGGAGCTTGAGATTGAGTGACACTCTTTTTAAGGTGGATTAACTTAGGAAAGCGTAGCCAGGTGCAGAGTGCGGTTGGAGCCCAATAGATAGTTGGAGCTAGGGCTGGCAACGGGTCGAATACGGTACGGATCTGTCATGATCCGAATCCGAACCGAAAATAAAAATCCGATATCCGAATTCGATCCGAAATCCGACGGATCTTTTATATGTGAATCCGAATTCGAAACCGAATTTATATAATGTATCCGAATTCGAAATTCGACCGAATAAATAACCGAAATCCGAATTCGATCCGAATTAGATCCAATTTGAACTTAAAATTCAAAAGTTAAGTTTAATTATTAAAGCAAATTTTAATTATTAAAAATAATGAGCCATATAAATATTAAAGCAAGATATGAATAAGGATAGTTCAACCATGGTTTATACAAAGTTTACCAATGATTTAATGAAAAGTATATGTTGATTTCGGTTCGGATCTTTTTCGGATTGGATATGGACAGATTCGGATTCGGATCCGAATTCGGTCGGATCCGAAATCCGATATTCGTATTCGAACCACGGATCTATATTTTCGGATCGGATTCGGGATTTTCGGATCGGATTCGGGTCGGATTCGGATATATATCCGACCCATTGCCAACCCTAATTGGAGCCATTTGAGGGGAAACAGGTCCAGTAGATTGGTACGAAGAAGAACAAAGGAAGGGCTCAGCTAGGTATCGCGAAACAAGACTTGAAATTAATATGCGGGAGCATTGGCCGAAAGATGTACCCACCTAGGTGTACAATGGTAGTGTTACGTGCCTGACTGACTGTTGTTCCAAAAACCCTAAAGTATATGAAGACTTTGTCAGTTAAGCATTTAACACCAGGGACCATAACAGATACACCAACAGTATTATATATTGTTTCGTACTTGGAATCAAAAGTATACCTAGCTATAACACTTTTTCTTTCCACTACACAAGGAAGTCAAGATCAACCGACACAATAACATTGCTTATGTCATGCCTTTAGGTTGAGAACAAAGTAGTAGACATGTACATATTGTGCGAAGTAAATAATTATTTTGTAGTTAGGATCAAAGGTAGCATATGTTATCTTCTTTTGTTTGCTTTACATATTCTCCCTATTCTTTTTTGTTAATAGTTTCCCACTTTTTTTTTCAGTTGCTAGTATTCTACCACGTACTATTAGTTTATTTCTCCTCCATATGGTTGGATCAGTTGATTAGGCTTATTACATGCATGTAGCTATAATCTCCGAAAAGTAGCGATAAGCAAAATAATATTTGAGTAGATACATCTCCCCTTATTATTAAATCTTGTCAAGTAACCTTCCTGGGATCGATATTGCATAAAATCCAATAATGAAGCAATGATAAGATGGATGGGAGCATGCAAATTGATGATGCTGTATGCGGAAAGACATTGCCCAATCAAAAGAGCTAGGTGCTTGACCTTTTAATTTCTGGACCTTGTGACGTCTTATGTAGGTGACGTTTGGATCAGTATGAAGCAGATCGTTTTGGAGTGGTGGGTGAGAAAAGATTATCCTAATGAAAAGGATAATAATTATATGAAGTCCAAATAATACGGTGTAGCATTGCACCACACCAACTAGTTGTTTTGTTTGTTATGAAGTCAAAGTAACCGTGTCCAGGCTGTACAGGGATATATATATAATTTAAAATTTGGACAAGGGCCAATAACAATTGAGAGCACACAAATGTCTACCTACACTCGCCAGGGTACATATTCTATCTTTCCAACAAACCCTGTCTTGTCGTTAAAGCAACTCCAGCTCCAACCGAAAGAAAGGAAAATAGGAAAGTGATTAGAGTCGACTTAGACGAAGACTTTAATGTTTTGTTGGTAACACGAGGCGTAAGGGGATGACAATGGTGGGTCAGCCCATTCACATAGGCATAGGGCATAGCTATTACCTATTAGCTAGCCATTCCCTTAACTTAACCCTTCCTGATAGGATCCAGAGAAAATAAAGCAAAGTCAAGGTTTCTAACCCAAAAAAAAAAAAAAAAAAAATTCAAAATCAAGGGCCCGTGCTAGTTGAAGTTTCTGTGTAGCATAATGCAAGCGCCATATTGACCTCGCTCTCTTATTGACTATGTCTGTTGCCCCACCCGTTTACAAATTGGTTCCTGTACAAGCTCTATCTGCAGTATGAAATAGAGCAGATGGTGACATTTGTTCCACTTAAACCATTTAAAGCTCCATTTTGTTAAATCACTTAAAGTTTTATTCTATCCCACTTTAAGTTGGACAGATGTCACCATCCCATAGAGACTCTATTCCAGACTGTAGATTGAGTCTTTACAGCATCTATTCAAGCATTTCTTTTGTTTAGCCATTCTCTCTCTTATATTTATATTATTGTAACTACGTCTCCGGACCTCACGGGAAAAAGAATTTTAAATGTAAGGGAAGACTTACCAATTCAATTCAGGTGACACGTGTATCACGATCTGACGAGAATTGATCTCCAGTGATCCAGTCTCCTCTCACGTAAAGATACCGAGTAAATTTTGAATGTAAAGATACCGACTTATTACCAAAAAATAATAATAATAAAGATACCGAGTAAATTTACGATTGTGTTCAAACAAATTAAAGAAGGTAAGATGAACGAGTGACGGGGCATGACCTTTTTTATTTTTTAAAATAACGTGAAGGCTTTAAAAATTAGATGCCAAAACCTTCACTTTAATAAGTAAAGTAGTTCAATGATTAATAGTTAGATGCTCTGCATATCTTTATCTTAATATTTTGTTTTCGCCTTTAATTAGAGTGCATTAGCCAGGACATTTGAGCTCACAATCTCGTGCTCGTGGGTCAAACTTTTCCTTCTTTTCGTAGAGATGGGAATCTATCTTTATCCGATCGACTACTTTTTTATTTGCTTTCCTTGGTGACTTTTATTGACTCTCTTGTCCCTTATTTAGGAGATAAAACCCCCTTTATGCGGTTCATATCCTCTAAAACCTTTGTCTATAATTTTATTTGCAGCTTTTAACAGGATTGTTTAAAAATTTACAGATATGCCATTTACAATACACATGGCATGATCTCAATACAGGCTTCACATAAAGTTATAGATAAAGGTTCCACAAGATCTCAATTGCCCTTTATGTACATGTTTTGCCTGGGGATCCACTCATCCATGCTACTCATATTTGAACCGCGATTTAATGTATCAAATACATGCGTGGAACATTGCAGGTTCTTGCTGAATTTAACCTCTAATTAATCATTTCATTTCCTCTACAACCCAAATCCGGTGGTTCGGTGAAACCACCGGTAGGGATGGAATTTGAATGTGTCGGACCCCTTACGAAATGGCATCCATCCATGCGTTTCACGCTGGCACCACTGAGTGGTTCCAGGTGAAATGCTCACCTAATTAATCGTACCCGTTGCAAAACTAACCTCTAAACGATGCAGGATCAGGTCCTCGCTAATGCCCGTGTTTGTAAATCTTATGCCTTTCCGGGGCATGGGAGGCTTTTGTGTCCAACACTAAAATCCAAAACATTAAAAATTCCCAAATCTGTTCCTTCCCTTGCCCTCGCGCATGGGACCGTGCATGTGACATTTTACATTTCTAACATTATATGGAAAATGCTAATTTACATCTATACCCACGTGCTGGATTACATCGCGACTTCGACTTTTTATTTATTTATATATTATTACTCGGTGATATGGGCCCACCAACTTGCTATTTGGTCTCAAAACTATAGCTAGCCTTCTTTGAATGTGACAAAGATAAACTTAATTTGATTGCTGTATCGCATTCCCAACAATAAATATTTATTGTTCATAGATCTGTTCATAGTATATAAAATTGCACATTCCATGTCAAAATTTTCGTTGATATGTTTATCCCTCCCGTGAATATTCCTGCATTTCACAAATGGCTTATAAATCAAGTTTTAAGAAGTTATATTTCTCAACAAAAATTGATTAGCCTCATTGGCTGAGATTTAAAAGAGAAGAAAAAAATGAGATTTATGTTATTTACAGCGTTGATAAATCAATATTTTCACCAAGTAGGTTTTTTTAAGTGAAATCAACGATATATTAGTAGGCTACTTAACACTTAAGACTAGATATTATTATTTAAAGTTGTTCCAATATTACAAGACTCGTCCACATGAAGAGTGGTACCGGATCCCGTAGGAAAACTTGCGGGGCCAGAAGAATTCTACGCGGGTTTAGCTTCTGCGTTTCAACCAGCGTTTCAGCCGGCCGGTCTTGTTACCGTTCGTTCTTGGATACACGCGATCCAGTTTGTCTTTTCCTTTCTTAATTCTATAAAAGAAAAAAAATATTTATGTTAATAAATAAATTAAAAAAAGAGATTGTTAACACCGTTTGACCGGTAAAACACACCACCAAAGCCTAAAGAAAGTCGCCCATTTTCAAAATCTAAATCCCAAGGAAAGAGCCAGGCAATATGATCCAAGAGCGTCGTCAAAGATCAAAACTCCTCTTTATCTTAAATATTTAAATTCAGAAGAAAGCCCACCGTGACCTCCCTCTCTCCGTTTGCTCATTCTGACCACCCCGGGAAATGGCTATGCCGGGACACTTTATCACCCTCATTTCTCTTGCTCTTCTGTTTCTTCCCACGATCTCCGTCGCCCAAAATCTGACAACTGCTTTCTCAATCAACGGATTCAACCAAAGCCATTTCAGTCTTTTCAGTTTCAGCCCAAGTGGCGGAGCATCGATCGACGGAGGAGCCCTTCAGATAACACCAGACTCCCTTAACGATAAAGTCAACCTTGTGAACCAGTCAGGCCGAATCATGTTCAATCAACCTTTCAAGCTCTGGGAAAAAAATGCATCATCCGACACGAACTCGTCTTATGTCGTCGCCTCCTTTAAGTCAGAATTCGTGATAAACATCTACCGTGACCCTTCCCGGAACGACAGCGGCGAAGGTTTGGCTTTTCTTATTGCCCCAGATCTCTCTGGTCCGCCGTCAAATAGTTATGGCGGGTGGCTCGGACTTACGAACGCCACCATCGACAACGACCCTTCTAACCAATTCGTTGCCATCGAATTCGACACCTTCAAGCAGGAGTTCGACCAAGATGATAACCATATAGGCTTTGACGTGAACAGCGTCAGATCAAAAAAGGCAGTCTCCCTTTCTGAATTCGGCATCGAAATCTCACCCAAAGTCGCAAAGAACTACATCGTCTGGGTTGAATACAACGGTGATTCGAAGGTGATGCAAGTTTACATGGCGGAAGAAGGAAAGTCCAAACCAAGCAGGCCCGTAATCAGCGATACGGTGGATCTGAGGGAACACGTGAAGCAGAACTCTTACATGGGGTTTGCCGCTTCGACTGGACAGCAGGTTGAATTGAACTGCGTGCTTAAGTGGACACTGGCGGTGGAGAATCTGCCGGGAAAGAAGGATACGAAGTGGGTAAAGATCGGGTTTGGAGTAGGTGTTCCGCTGGTTGTATTGTTTGTGATTTGTGGGATTGGATTGGTTTATTACCTGCGCAAGAGGAAGCGGAGGTCTGCGGATGGTGCTGGTATAATGGGGGCGTTGAAGAGCCTGCCCGGGACGCCGAGGGAGTTCAGGTATAAGGAACTGAAGAAGGCCACCAACAACTTCGACGAGAAGATGAAGCTGGGTCAAGGTGGATTTGGTGTGGTCTATAGGGGTGTTTTGCCCCAAGAGCAAATCGAAGTGGCAGTCAAGATGTTCTCTCGAGAGAACATGAAGGGCATCGACGATTTCTTGTCCGAGCTTACCATCATTAATCGACTTCGCCATAAACATCTAGTCCGATTAGTCGGTAAGTTGTCTCACTACATCCTCGTTAACGTTATAATATTGATTGATTTTCAATACTCACGATAGAAAGATACTACGGACGATCCTTCAAAAAGAAAAAATTTTTTTTTTGGGGTTTAAATTTAAGAAAAGGAGGATAAGTTCTCAATCCTCCATCGCTTCCAGACTAATCCCCTTGCCTTTCTTCATGCGGTATTATATATTGGGTTCCAGATCCTAAGCATTGACTGTATAGGTAGACATGCTCCACTTGACTTCAAGTTAGAGGCGATGCATATTGTTTTAGTATCCGTTGAGGTGATTGAGCCATTGAGGTGTCGTAAAAAATTTTCTCGATTAAGCAGTGGATATATGGGAGGAAAGAAAGAAGTTCATACATTCGATATTAATTTGGTCGAATTTGGAGCAGTCAGCTAATGCAAATAATAGGTGTCCGTGACAGTTCTATATTCATAAAAGTTGCTTCGTTTCCACCAGCCCAAAAGTAGCATCACCCATAGACCAATAATTGTGCAACCGGGATCCCACCATTTCAAAAGGAACGATCTGCTTGTCTGATTGGAAATGTTATGTTAACTCTGTCTCTCTGCCTCACGAATATCTGAAATGCCTTGTGATATGACAGGGTGGTGTCACAAGAACGGCAGGCTGCTTCTGGTGTACGAGTACATGCCAAACGGCAGCTTGGATGACCATCTGTTTGGTGGTCCCGAGAACAAGCTGAGCTGGGAGCAACGATACAACATCTTATCGGGTGTAGCATCAGCCCTTCACTACCTCCACAACGAGTACGATCAGAAGGTGGTTCACCGGGACCTCAAAGCCAGCAACATCATGCTCGACTCCCACTACAACGCTCGCCTCGGCGACTTTGGCCTCGCACGTGCCTTGGAGAACGAGAAGACCTCCTACGCGGAGCTGGAGGGCGTAGCCGGCACCATGGGCTACATTGCGCCCGAGTGCTTCCACACCGGAAGGGCCACCCGAGAATCCGACGTCTTCGGGTTCGGCGCGGTGGTGCTGGAGGTAGTGTGCGGTCAGCGTCCCTGGACAAAGATCGAGGGCTTCCAGTTCCTGACGGACTGGGTGTGGCGACTGTACCGGGAAGGTCGCATTTTGGAGGCGGTGGACGAGAGGCTGAGGAATGATTTCGCGGATGAGCAAGCGGAGCGGATGCTGCTACTGGGGTTGGCATGTTCGCATCCCATCGCCGGCGAGAGGCCTAAAACCCAGACAATCGTTCAGATAATGTCGGGATCGGTGCCAGTGCCGGAGGTGCCCCACTTCAAGCCTTCCTTCGTCTGGCCCTCCGTGGGTCCCACAGACATCAGCAGCCTGGGCAACACGGCCGATACCACGCCCATCACTTCGTCCTATTACGGATCCGATTGGACCCCACACGCCGTCAGCCGGGAAAGCCTGGGTGGACACCCCCCGAACGTCTTCTCTCCCGTTTAGTTTTGTTTGCTCATTGCTGTACGTGTTGGCAGTTTGCAAGTGCCTGATACCCAAACAAAATTTGACCAACACAAGTGTGTTTGCACTTCCTTTTTCTTTCTTCATTCTGTAGATAGGGTTATAATGGGTGGGAACTCTTTTTTGGTTAAAAAGAAATTCCACTTTGGTAATATTGCTTCCTTCTCTTTTCTGAATTTATGTAAACTTTGGATTCTGCTTTTGTTTTTGGTTTTTTCTTTTTAAGTTTAATAAAATAGGATTTGTTCTGTACAGGAAAGACAGAAGGGGTATCTGTTGTACAAATTATACAATTATGTGAAATTTTAAGTAGGTGACAGTTTTGTATCGGCTGTGGATCTGTGTCGTGGTAGCCTAGGTGGAATCTCCGAGATCGAGCTTGCTTATCCCAGTGCCACCCCGTGGGGTCGTTGATGGGCTTAATTTGTGCCCAACGCAGCCCCAGAGAGCGGCGTTTGAACTTTTAAGATCGTGATCATTAGGTGAAGGGATTGGAAGGTTCCTTCTTTTAGGTAAAATAAAACGAGGGACAGAAGTCACTAGGAAGGTACGAATGTTAGAAAATGGTAATGTGTCCGTGGAAGCTAAGAGGATTTTACGATTCAATTCAACTTCTCAAGGAGTCCCCATCAAAGCATTCCCGATTTGATTTTTTCTACGCTGCAGCACCTTCGCTATCGTTTCCAGTTAATTTGGTCTCCGCCTTGAGCTTTGAATTTCTGCTCTACCAGTGCGCGCCAAAAAAATAACATTGACTTCTATGGATTGTGAATTTCTGCACGTGGTTCTATTCAACAATTTCATTCAATTCGGATTGGCCTACGAATTGTTGACCTTGTCTATTACAGGTCCGTCTCTATCACTCCCTTCACCAAGAAATTTCAGTTCGGCTCTATCTTCCAACCACATGAACAAGTGTAGCCCGAATAATATTGAAATAAAAATAAATAAATGAAATACTCACGTCAAGTTGGTAAGGACCAAGGAGCGCTTACGGATGTTGTTCAAAAATAATTCCCGTAAGTTTCTGCGTGCTTTTACGATGCCATATCATCTGATCCCTCATGCTGGAAGATCTGCTGGTCCAACGGTAGAAGGTGTGTACACATAGGCTTCATCCACCTATCACCATAGGACCAGCAGATTTCAAGTCTCTTTTTGCACATAAAGAAGATCCAGGCGGCTTGGATCTCTTTGGATATAGATTGTAGGTTTTATTGCTTGAACTATAAAGAATATTCGTCCGTATTTGAATAAGCAAAATCCTTTACGATGTATTTATTGGGGTGCGAATGCGATGCATGTCCACTTGGATCTGAAGACATGGCACATCCCCCCTTGAGGTTTCTGTTTCATATTCTCTACGCTTATTTGATGCAGTGATCCCCGTTGCTCCAATCAGCTCTTGCCGCGTGGAACTTCTTCTCACATCATCATCATCAGAGAGGTGTTAATAATGCCTTTCTACCTGTTTTGAGCTCCATTAAACAAGAAGCTATTATCTACTTATGTATGTGAGTCAAACAAATTTCCTCTATTACTCCTTCTGTCATCTGGTTCGAATGCTTTTGTGGTGTGGCCTCCCTTATTTTACATATATAGGGTTCATATTTCCTTACCATCATGGAAGGCATTTCCTCTAGTATTGGAATCCAGTGCTATCATGAAGCCACCATATGGAATCCAGTGCTATCATGAAGCCACCATATAAGATGTGTTTTCAGATGTGAGCCCCTCTATTGAAATGGGCCATCCATCTGCACGTTTTAGACTGATACCATTGCTTGGCACTAGATGAGATTAGGGCTGCAACTCGGTGTGGTTTGGTTCGAGTTGATCTCAATCCAAGACTAAACCAAGGTTATTGATGGTCAGTCTAAAACCGAACCAAACCGACTTTAAAACCGAAACACCCAAACAAAAAACTGAACCAATTATTTATAAAAAAACTCATAACCCAACCCAGTTCGGTTTAGTTTGGGTCATTTTCCCATACTTAGCCAAGGTTTAAATGCCATGTCAGTCACTATTTTCCCATACTTAGACAATGATCTCCACGACTATAAAAATTTACAACAGAACCATGACTATATCCTAAATTTGCCCCAAAAAGCAGGAAAATAAACAGAAGAGAAAACCACGAACACTAACCCTGGTTACAGAATCCCGACTCTAGGCCAAATTCGAGGCTTTGATCTTCTGCTTCCCCTTCTCCGTCTCAAAGACAAAGACGCAAACACTTGATCTTCTGCTTCCCCTTCTTGTTCGTTTGGAGAGGGAGAAAATGGAGGCAAAGGTATTGAGCTAGGGTTTAGGGTTTGGGAGATTAGGGGTGGATTTGGTTGATTTAAGGGAGGGGCTAATTGTAATATGTTTAAAATTTAAAGGTAAAGTTATACATATATATTAAAATATGTATTTTTCGGTTTGGTTCCGTTTAAAGAAATGTATGATTTCGGTTCGATTCGGTTTAACTGATCATACAACCCAAAACCAAACCGATCTAATTCGGTTTAGAGTTTTTAGAACTAAAACTGAACCAAACATATAAGAAACCAAACAAAACCGAACCAAAGTCGGTTTGGGTCGATTCAAATTCGGTTTTAACTTGATCGAATTGCACCCCTAGTTGAGATGGTCTCGTGCTGGTGCGATAGATATGAATGCATTACGTGTGGGACGACGAAGCCGGTGGTACTGTTGCCACGGGCTACAGAGCATATATTTCATGGAGAGTACATCAAACGAACGAGAAGAGAGACATCGATAGAGTACTACTAGTGGCCCATCGCTGACCACGTAAACTCTTATCTACGCTATAATGATTAGGTGCTTTTTTGACGCCCAATCCTAATATTTATTACTCATGTATCCTTCACGTTAATTCTTTCACAGAATCTCAGAGCCCACAAAATTAACTTTACCAAGACTTGAAGAAATGATATAAAAAGTGCTTCCAAATGCAAAAGGCAATATGATGACTAGAACATGTCGAACTTAGTTTTGATGAGCTTGCCAAACTTTTCTCTTTTTTTGCTTCCTTTCTCGCTTTTCCTTTCTTTGGGCACACACTAAACGCTTCTGAAGGATCTCTGCTAATAGGACTTTAGCACCAAGAAGGTTTAATTATACCTTGGAACAATAACCTCGATTGCCAATGTACCACATTGTCTACAATATAGCCATTAGGCCTTTCTGCAAATTAAAGCGGATTCAAGTTTAAAGCTCATCCTCCTATTTTCAAACTCTTAATTTTTACAAACCATGTTTACGAATACCTCCTTCATTCTTTGATTCTAATTGATCAGGTTTTCGCACAACATCTAAGGTCCTATATATACTAGCAAGGGTGCACGTGCAAGACTGCATGTGGAGAGAGGGAATGGAGAGAGGAGAAGTGGGGAGAGAGAGGAGAAGTGGGGCACTTACAAACTAACTGTTTTTGTACAAAAATGGTGAATTAAGACGGGTATAGCCCTGTATTGTTGAAACCAAACTATACAGGGGATGGGTATTTTGGGAAAGTTATAAATTGTTTTGGATATGCTTCCCAAGGAAGCGCTTCACATTATATATAATATAGAAGTATAGATATAGATGGGTCAGAAGCAACACTTTAGGCTCTGTTTGGATGTTGAGAGAATACAAGAAAGAGATGTGAGAAAAGAAAGTAAAAGAAAAGTGAAGTAAAGGAAATTGAAAAGTAATTTTCTCGATATTGTTTGGATGTTATAAGAAAATTTAGTAGTTTTAACTAAAAATCTAGAATTTTGTGTTTGGATAGCAAGGAAGTTATTAGAATCTTGAATGCCATTTCCAATTCTACCCTCACACGTATGCATGGCTTTGGCTTTGGGTAGCTAACCTATATCTATTGATGGTGTTTATATATATATATATATATATATATATATATATATATATATATATATATATATATATATATATTTTCCTTTTTTCTTATTGCTTAATTGAAGAGACTAGCGCCATTGTCCTCCTTGTATTTAATGTTTGTCCATTTTTTAATTTATGCTTTTTTTTAAGTTTTAAGTTTTATTTTTTTGTGTTTCTTATAGTTTTAATTAAAACCATTAAATTGGCTTCGTAAGTTTTTGGCAATTACAATTGTGTTATAGAGATTTGTTCGTTAGGATTAGAAATATGGGACTGGTATCGCGCATATATGCCTATATATATGTTATTTTCCATAAAAATAGGAATCCACTCATTTTGCATTAGGTCAAATCTCATGATGGTTAGAATAAGTGAAATGACACTTATTCTCATTTATTTAAAAAAAATATTATTATTCTGCAATTATCAAGAATTGGGTGACTGAATTTAAATTATTTAAAAAATTATTACTTGAAACCAATTTCCCCAATAATAATCGTCAATAGGATAAAGGTATTATTGGAAAATCCTTAAATCTCACTTCTCACGACGCAGAATCCAGTGCTTAGGTGCAGGAAACAAAAAGGGACAATTTTTATCATTTTCATTCTTGAGAAATTGTGGGTCCTACAATTTCTTAGTCATCCAAACGCACTTAGGAAGCGAGAAAAGCATGTTTTCATTCACTTTCTTGTATTCTCCCGCTATCCAAACAGAGCCTTAGTGTCAAATTCGTTATTCGGACGTTATCCAGGCCCATATAACGGATAGGTCGCGTCCACAATCCCGGAAAAAGCCAAGCAGCTCCAGAATAAAGACAGCACAGGAAATGCAAAGACCACCCCGTCCACACAGTCAGTCCCTACCCTTCCATTGAAGCCTCTAGCGCTGCTGGGAGTCTGGCCGCACTGGAAACTATGAGAAAGGACCCGCAGCCGGTGGCCGTCTCCAGCAAAGTCTTTGTCTGCTTTGAAACGAAACCCCTCGTTGCCACATTAATCGCCATAATCCTAGTCATGGCCATTTGGAACCTACAACCCTACTATGACAATCTCCTCTCCAACGCCAGGTGCTGCTCCGCCACCGTGTCCCCACCGGACACTGCCACTCACTCGCTGGAGAAGAAGCTGTCCACGACCCCAACGCCTCAACCAAAACAACCCCAGTCCACTGCCGACCCCAACAAGCGTCTCTTCTACGCCTACGGGAACGCCGCTCATCTCTTCGTCCAAATGGGCGCCTACCGCGGTGGAACCCGCACCTTCGCTGTCATCGGCCTGGCCTCAAAACCCCTACATGTTTTCGGCCGTCCTTGGTACAAATGCGAGTGGATCTCTCACAACGGCTCATCGTCCATCAAGGCCAAAGCCTATAAAATGCTCCCCGACTGGGGTTACGGTCGCGTATACACTGTGGTCGTTGTCAACTGCACATTCACTGTGAACCCTAATCAAGATAATACAGGTGGGAAGCTCATGCTCTACGCTTACTACGGCCAGTCTCCGAAGAGGTACGAGAAGATCCTCGCTTTGGAGGAAGAACCTGGGTCCTACGACGACTCCAACTATCGTCCGCCTTATAAGTACGAGTACCTCTACTGCGGTTCCTCATTGTACGGTAACCTGAGTGCGGCGAGGATACGGGAATGGATGGCTTATCATGTGTGGTTCTTCGGACCTCGTTCTCATTTTGTGCTTCACGACGCCGGAGGGGTGACTCCGGAGGTAAGGGCGGTGCTGGAGCCGTGGGTGCGTGTTGGAAGAGCGACGGTTCAGGACATAAGGGCTCAGGCGGAGTTCGATGGGTTCTACTACAACCAGTTCCTAGTGGTGAACGACTGTCTACACCGCTACCGACACGCCGCCAATTGGACGTTCTACTTCGATGTGGATGAGTACATATACCTGCCGGAGGGGAATACACTGGAATCGGTTTTGAAGGAGTTCTCGGATTACACACAATTCACGATTGAGCAGAATCCCATGTCCTGCAAGCTCTGCTTGAACGATTCTGACGACCATTCAAGGTAACTCCACAGCTTAAACATTCCACCACAACTTGAGATTTCGATTCTTATACAATGTGCCTTTTCAAACCTTAATTTGTCTCTTTTTGACGGATTTTGCCAACGGGAAAGAAATTTAATGAAAAATTCGTGTCGATTCGGGTGTCCATGATTCATATTTATAGTAGGGAAACCCATATTCGTAGATTAGGAAGAATCGGAATTATTATGAAACCACTCCCAGCGAAGGAAGTGGTAAGCTGTGATCTGGGTTTGGAGAATGCTCGATTGGTTTTTCTGCATGTCCCTTGTCTTGGATACGCTTTAACATTGTGGGACTTTTTTAATTTCAGGGAGTGGGGATTCGAGAAACTGTTGTTCCGGGATTCACGAACTAGAATCCGACGAGATCGGAAGTATGCAATTCAGGCGAAGAATGCGTACGCGACGGGGGTCCATATGTCTGAGAACGTTATCGGCAAGACCCTACACAAGACGGAGACAAGGATTCGATATTATCACTACCACAACTCTATAACGGTGCAAGGCGAACCGTGCCGGGAATTGCTTCCGGAATCGGCGAAGAGTAGAGTGACATGGTATGATAAGCTCCCTTATGTCTACGACGATAACATGAAGAAACTTGCCACCATCGTTAAAGAATTCGAGCAGAAGACAATCGGGTGACCCGGGCAACTGCAACAAGTGGTGTCGGTGGATTAAGGGCTCCCCGATGCTGGGGCCGGGATCCGACGCACTTACGGGACACACTTAATGGAGTGGACAGAAAAGATAATTTAACCAAAAAAAAGAAGATTGGGGCAGATGCAACGAGATATGAATATGCATGTTGTAAAGAAAAAGAAGTGGTGCTTTATTCTTAATTGTATCATTCCTTTTTATTTAATTAAATTTTAAAATAAAATTATGTAAAGGTGTTAATTAATTTCGATATTTATGCTTTGTGAATTGCATTTTATCATGTGTTTCTTGGACTACTTTAATTGTGAAGCCAGCAACCGCTTATAATTGACTTGAAACATGTGGGAAGAGGGAGAGAGAGAGAGAGAGAGGTGGTGAATGATTGGACCAAGCTGTATGTATGTATAATGGAAAGTCATGCGATGAGTGAGAAAAGCGATCGAAGGACATAAAATTAACAATTGCGATCCTGTGCAACCTTTATCTACAACTTTATATGCAGCTTTTTACAGGTTGCACAGGATCTCGTCTGTAAAATTAAGCGGTTGGTTGTGTCCTGTATGTGATGCTTGGCAGCTGACTGATGAGTTCCAAGGGATGGGCCCCCAAGAACGTACCATTATCAATGGGCCGCACGGTTTGGATTTCCGCCACCCCATGCTTTGTTTGTCTAACAGGATATGGCCCTTGCAGTGCAACATGAACAGCAGTATGGAAGTTATTCTGCACGCTTTGTTTTTCCCACAACAAGGACAGGGAACTTGAATTATGTGGTTCTTGATATTTTACATCCACCAAGATGATTTGACTGACCAAACGTATTGTTTCTACAAATTTTTGCCTCAAGAAATAGACGGATCAAATCCACAGAGATAATTAAAAGTTAATTTATTCTCCTTCTTTACTCCTTTTTTTTTAAAGAGAATATTTTTTTTAGTGATACATTTCAAACATACTTACACTTCAGTCATCAATGTTCT
Organism: Buxus sempervirens; assembly: GCA_947561395.2. Classification (NCBI taxonomy): domain Eukaryota; kingdom Viridiplantae; phylum Streptophyta; class Magnoliopsida; order Buxales; family Buxaceae; genus Buxus; species Buxus sempervirens. The sequence goes on along the minus strand of OX387184.1, from coordinate 282,304 downwards.
GAGATTTATACCTTTATCAAAATAATTAAATTTTTAGTTGCATTTTTACCATTACATACTTACTCTTCCATACAAGTCACTAAAATTTGAGTATTTTGATAAAGATTTCTTAAAAGTTAAAAGCTGGCTAAATTTTAATTATTTTCAAAATGTATCACTAAAAATTAATTCCCTCTGTTTTAACCCCCTCCCCCCTACAACATTAATTTGAATTTGAAGTATTAATTCATATTTTTATACTTGAGGATTGCTGACATTAAGGAGAAATTTCTATTTCAGAAATGCAAGGGGAGGTATGTATAATTAGTGCAAAGGTCAACAGAGGTCCATGTAATTTACTCAAAAAATTATTGCATTAGTCTCTATGATTCCTCCAACTGTTTCGCTTCAAAATTCTTAATTCAAGGGCTAAATGTTCCGGATTCGAAATCGAGTTTGAATCTTCCTTGATAAATATATAGACTTGGTGGATTTCAAATGTAAATTTATGGACTCAGTGCCCGCGTCATCTTTTCTTGCTTGTGTTTGCAGAGCAAATGCATTCGACGATTTACGAAAAATGTATTCGATGATGGTTCTCTTCAAATACATCGATCGATCTTCATCTGCAAGTATTTTGCACCTCTATGATTGCTCCCTGTCACAAGTCCCTCATAACAGAGCTATTCCAGCTTTGTATGGCAGGTTCGTTTACAAATGTAAAGATTTACTCATGCCAAGGGCGTTGGCTTAAGCCTCGTGAGAAAAAAATGATTTCAGAGAAATTTGTGAAGGAAGAAGAAGAAGAAGAAAAGTGCAGCAAAATAAGAAATCAAGCTTCTGGAAATCTCGTGTATTCCATATTAAGATGAATTAATGTAAGTTACATCAAGAAGACTATATATACATGGCCTGAATTCTAACAAACTCTAACTCTAACAAACTCTAACAAAAAAGCAACAACTTAATTACATCCCCTTCATCATCCTTTATCAGACGGTAACAATTCAACTTCAGCCTTCTTTTGTTCACAGTCAACCTGAGTGCCATCTGTAGTATAATTCAATAGCCCGCCACAAGATGGAGCATAGTAGTTAACTATCCCCATCTTGTCCAAATGAAGATTAAGTAGATATGTAGGGAGTGCCTTTGTGAAAACATTGGCCAATTGAGCTTTAGTAGAGACATAAGTTGTGCTAATGCTTCCTTCTTGTATCTTGTCTTGAATTAGATGACAATCTAACTCAATGTGCTTCGTACGCTCATGAAAAACAGGATTGGAAGCTATGTGCAAGGGTGCCTGGTTGTCACAATAAAGTGTTGCAGCCTAAGGATGGGACACCTTGAGTGCAGCAAGCACATAACGCAGCCAAGTGATTTCAGAACAGGTTGTTGCCATAGCTCGATATTCCGCCTCAGCAGAGGATTGAGACACTACTGATTGTTTCTTGGATTTCCAAGAAACAAGTGAATTTCCAATGAAAATACAATAGCCTGTAACTAATTTTCTGGTGTCTGGGCAAGAGCCCCAATCTGAGTCACAGTAGGCTTCTAGTTGCAGCTCATTTGAAGAGGGAAATAGTATACCTTGACCTGGTGCTGCTTTTATATATCTTAAAACTTTATAAGCAGTAGCTAAATGGAGATTACTTGGACTATCCATGAATTGACTTAGGGTCTGAACACTATAGCAAATGTCAGGCTGTGTAATGGTTAAGTACAGAAGTCTACCAATAAGCCTTCGATAAACAGTTGGATCAGCCAAAAGTTGACCTCCATCTTTACTTATCTTGAGATTCTGGTCCATTGGAATCTTGACAGGCCTTGAGCCAAGAGTCCCAGTATCTGTCAATATATCGAGAGCATACTTCCTTTGACAGAGTTGTATGCCATGTGTAGACCTTGCCACTTCAATCCCCAGAAAATATCTCAAAGAAACCAAATCTTTAATTTTGAACTTGTGATCCAAAAATTGCTTGAGATGAGTGACTGAGTCCATACAATTACTAGCCACTATTATGTCATCTACATAGACTAATAGGGCTGTGAAAGAATTACCTTCTTCTTTAGTAAAAAGACTATAATCAGCCTTGGATTGATGGAAACCAAACTCAAGTAGTGAAGTTGAGAATTTAGCATACCATTGTCTCGAAACTTGTTTAAGGCCATAAAAGCTTTTGAGTAGTTTGCAAACTTGATATGGTTTCCCTTTGTTGTAACCCGGTGGCCTCATATATATTTCTTCTTGCAAAGCACCATGTAGAAACGCATTGTTTACATCAAATTGATGTAAGTGCCATCCTCTTACTGCTGCCACTAATAAGAGACATCTAACAGTCACCAACTTAACAACTGGGGAAAAAGTCTCATGGTAATCAACCCCTTCCTGTTGAGTATATCCCTTAGCCACCAACCTGGCCTTAAACCTCTCAATTGTTCCATCAGAATGATACTTGATTTTGTAGACATACCTACAATCAATTGGTTTCTTCCCTTATGGCAAATCTGTAAGCACCCAAGTGTTATTCTGCTCTAAAGCTGTCAACTGAGAATCCATGGCCTTGCACCATTCCGGGTCATTCACAGCCTCTTTGTAGGTTTGTGGTTCAACTTTGGTTGATATAGAAACAGAGCAGGTGAGAATTTCTTGTATGATAAGGTATTATGCAAAGGAAATGGTTACCTGTTGAATGGAGTGAAGTCCTATCCAAAGATTGAGCTGGTGAGGCAAAGGTGACTTGCTTACAATGAAAGTCTTGCAGATACAAGGGAGCCTTTTTGGTTCTGGTAGACCTGCGAGAAGGCGTGTTAGGAGATGAGGGTTGCTCTACAGGTTGTTGATGAGAGGTGTCAGGAATATCTGTGGAGGCAATTTCTGTAGGTACATCATTAAAGGAGACTGAAGAAGGAGATGATTCTAAGTGAGATGGAGAAGGGGAGGAATTTTCTTGTTGACACAAGTCTGGAGCATTTTCTTGTGAAGTAGGAGAATGAAATGTTTCTGGTTGTCTCATAAAACAGTCAATGTTATCTGATGCAAGAGAATTGAACAAATGTCCTGTTTCATTTTGATCAAAATGGGGTGAAGCAAAAGAAGGCTCTTTAAAAGGAAAAACAGCCTCATGGAAAATAACATCCCTGGACAAAAACTTGGTTTTACTTTCAAGGTCAAGTAATTTATACCCTTTGACACCAAAAGGATATCCCAAGAACAGACACTTTCTTCCCCTTGAGTCAAACTTCTTCCTTCCTTGAGACAAAGTTGGAGCAAAACAAAGGCAGCCAAAAACTCTCATGTGTTGGTAGGTTGGTTCAGTTTTGAAAAGGATTTCATAAGGTGTCTTATTGTTGAGCAATGGGGTAGGAAGTCTGTTTATGATATAGGCAGCGGTTAAAACACAGTCACTCCAATACTTGAGGGGAATACCAGCCTGAAATCTTATGGCCCTGGCAACATTTAACAAGTGCTGATGTTTCCTTTCGACAATCCCATTATCTTGAGGTGTCTCAACACAACTCCTTTGATGAATTATACCCTTGTCATTAAAAAACTCCCTCATTTGAAACTCAGGCCCATTATCACTTCTAAGGATCTTGACTTTTGCCCCAAATTGAGTCTCAACAAGATTGTAAAAGGATTCTAAACAATGCCTGGTTTCAGACTTGCTTTTAAGCAAATAAACCCAAGTACTTCAAGAAAGGTCATCAACAATGGTAAGGAAATGTTTGCTACCATCATAGGCTATCACAGAGCATGGCCCCCACAAATCACAATGAATCATTTCAAAAATGGTAGAAGACTTGTGATAGCTACGAGAAAAAGAAAGCCTATGCTGCTTAGCCATAGGACAAATATAACAAGGAACTTCATCAGTTGAAGATAAGCTGTTTTTTACAATGGTATCTTCAATCAAGTGTAATCTAGAATTAGAAACATGCCCTAGATGACAATGCCATAAGTCTGAAACAGAAAAACGACTAATGACAGAAGCTGAAACAAAATCATCCTTCTTAAGGAACTTGGAAAGAGTGGTGACTAAAGCTGAGAGTGAGACTTCATCTCGCAGCAAGTGGTACAAGCCATCTTTAACCTAACCCATCCCAATCGTTGTCCACGACAAAAGGTCCTGGAAGAAACAAAAATTGGGAAGAAAAACAAGGTAGCAAACAAGAGCTTTAGTTTCTTGCAGACAAAAGGTTAAAAGAAAAATAGGGCACGCACAAAACATTGTTTAGTATAATAGTCTCTAAAATTTTCACAGTTCCAACATGTGTGACTAGAACTTCATTACCATTTGGCAACTTTACTGAATAAGAAACTCTTGCAGTAATGGTTGTGAAACATGTGGTGCTGCAGACCATGTGGTCTGTGGCACCTGTGTCTATGACCTAAGGAGTGTCATTGAAGTTGACTGGTTTATGTTTGTTGGTTGAGAGGCAAGTATGTATACCAGAAAATTTTGAAAGGCATGATGCATTAGCAGCAAGTGAAGATGTAGGCTGAGATTGACCAAGAATATGCGTGGCATTTGAGGAATTATTGTTTTGAAGCAGAGACACGAGCTGCTGATACTATCCCTTGGTCAATGCAAATTTATCCTCACTTTCTTCAAATTGATTAGTTGACATAGAACTCCCAGATTGAGCCACAAAAGCATTAGATCCTTTACCTTTGTTATACAACTTGTGATTTGGAGGGTAGCCAACCAACTTGTAACATTTTTCAACCAAATGTCCATTCATGTGGCAGTGTGTACAGACAGGTGCCTTGGCATTCCCAACCTTGAAGCAGTTATCCAAAATATGTCCCTGAATTTTGCATTGTGTACAGTAAGGTCTATCTCTCTTTGCGCTAGGTTTGTGGTTATTAGAACCATTTCGAGCCATCAAGGCCATAAGGTTAGGAGTGGGAACATTTGATATCATTTGGTGTTGTTTCTCTTGGTGTTGTATCATAGAGAAGATTTTGTTAACAGGTGGCAGAGGTTCAATCAACATAATCTAGTCTCTAACGTTTGAGAAGGTGTCATTAAGTCCCATGAGAAATTGAATTACACAATCTCTTTGATAACGATCCATAAGCACTTTCAATTTACCACAACTACACTCAGGCATTGGATCATACAACATTAGTTCATCCCAAACAGTTTTTAGTTTCTCATAATAAACATTTACCAGATCCTCTCCCTGTGAAAGATTTGCTAATGCCTTCTTTAGTTGAAAAATCCTTGGCCCATTTTGTTGTGTTAATCTGTCTCTCAGCTCAACCCAGATTTCATATGCATCATCAACAAACACCAAAGTAGATTTGACAGAGGGACTTACTGAGTTATATATCCAGGAAACCACCATGTCATTGCAACATTCCCATGCTTCCAAGAGAGGATCAGTGGGATCTGAAGGTTTTGAGATATCACCATTGATAAAACCAAGTTTATTCTTGGTTGTAAAAGCTCGTTGCATTGCCCTTGACCAGGTGACATAATTGTTGGTGGTGAGAAGATCAGTTACCAGACTGACCACAGGGTTATCCCAATTTTCTAATCGGTAGGGATTGGTTGAGTCATTGAAATTGAGAAATCAGGAAACAGAATCTGTGTTGCTTGAACCCTTGCTTGTGACTGTATTATTCTCCATGGCTGCTCACAAACCTTGCTCCGATACCATGTGAGAAAAAAATGATTTCAGAGAAATTTGTGAAGGAAGAAGAAGAAGAAGAAAAGTGCAGCAAAAGAAGAAATCAAGCTTCTGGAAATTTCGTGTATTCCATATTAAGATGAATTAATGTAAGTTACATCAAGAAGACTATATATACATGGCCTGAATTCTAACAAACTCTGACAAACTCTAACAAACTCTAACAAAAAAGTAACAACTTAATTACATCCCCTTCATCATCCTTTATCAGATGGTAACAATTCAACTTCAGCCTTCTTTTGTTCATAGTCAACCCGAGTGCCATCTGTAGTATAATTCAATAAGCCTAGAACGTGATTTCCACTAGAACAAGAGACAGCAAATGCTGTAGAGTCTGATGTGGGTAGCAAGGGAAAATGCACAAGGCATTGTGTTTCCTCTTGATGAACGAACGGCAGCATAAACCTTATTTACTGTTGGAAGGGTTCCGTAGCTGGACTGTGGCTTCGGATATTCACATAGGAGTCGTTGAGTTGAGCCCCATTAGGAACTGAAAAACCTTTTCAATGTTTTCTTGTAAAGCATGATCTTTCTTGGCATCACATGAGCATTCGGTTGAAGTGCTCAATGCACCAAGTTCAAACCAAAAACCTTTAATGGTGTAATGATAGCCTGTGACCATCATCGTATCCTATTTGAGCGTGGCAATATCATGTTTCAAACAATAAAGTCCGAGGAAGGTTGCTTTGAGAGAATCTATGATCTAGATCAAGCCAAACTTCATGTGGGCACTACAAAAAAGCAAGTTTTTACCGACGGTAAGGACTCTTGCCCCAAAAATTGCTGACGGTAAAGGTTTTAGAGGCGGTAATTTTCTTACCACCGCTATTTCTAGGTCATTACCGTTGGAACAATACTGCCGGTAAAAAAAATATTAAAAAAATAAAAAAGCCACATAATGACTTTTAGCGGCGGTAATTACTGCCGCTAAAAATAACAATCTAAAAAATCAAAAAAAATTAACGACTTTTACGGGCTGTAATTTGGGCTTTTAGCGGCGGTAAATTCCCGCCGCTAAAAATAACATTTAAAAAATAAAAAAAGAAAAAAATAAATTAACGACTTTTACCGGCGCTAATTACCGCCGCTAAAAAGTAAATAAAAAATAAATTAACGACCTTTACCGACGCTAAAAACTATATTAAAAAAATAAAAAAAAATTTGCTGCCGAACATCGGCAGCAGAGATATTGAGAGAGAGAGAGAGAGAGAGAGAGAGAGAGAGAGAGAGAGAGAGAGAGAGAGAGAGAGAGAGAGAGAGGGGGGGGAGGGAGGGAGGGAGGGAGGGAGAGAGAGAGAAGGAGATAGGCATAGATAGAGAGAGTGAGAAAGAGAGATAGAGATAGAGATAGAGATAGAGAGAGGGAGAAAGAGAAAGAGAGAGAGAGAGACCTTGGAAGAAATCTGTAGAGAGAGAAAGAGCAACATGTTAGTGAGAGAGTAAATTTGCAAAAAAGAAAAAGAAAATATAAATGATGGGTAAAAAGAAATGCATACCTGTAGTTGGATTGCAAGAAAAAAAAACAAGAAGAAAGAAACAAGTTGAAGAAGAAGAGATTCGGTACGTATATATACAAGTGACTTTTAGGGGCGGTAATAGGCTTACCACTGCTACAAGTTGAATAACATTTGAAAATTGGCGCTTTAACTTTTAGCGGCGGTAACTTACCGCTCCTAAAAGTCAAACAAAATTTTATTTCATTTGTAACGCGGGAAAATTCCCGCTTTTGCTTTTACCGGCGGTAGTTCCCGCCCCTAAAAGTCTAACAAAAATTCATGTAATTTGGAACGCGGGAAAATTCCCACTTTTGCTTTTACCGGCGGTAGATTCCCGCCCCTAAAATTCGATTTCTCTCTCCTAATTTAGTAGTGGTTGCGTTTTTTTTTTATAAAAATGAAACAGTTCTTTACCGGCGGTTAATGTGTTATTGGGTTATTACCGGCGGTTTTAAAAACCACTGGTAAAAATTTCACATGATTTCCCCTAGAGAAATTTTTTTAGGGCGGTAATGGCTTTACAGCCCCTAAAAGGGTCTTTTAGGGGTGGTAAAAAGCTTACCGCCGCGAAAAGTAATTTTTGTTTTTTAAATAAATGTCTTTTAGGGGCGGTAATAGGCTTACGGCCCCTAAAAGGGTCTCCCCTAAAAGGGTCTTTTAGGGGCGGTAAAAAGCTTACCGCTGCTAAAAGTCATTTTCATTTTTTAAGAAATGGACTTTTAGGGGCGATAACATGTTTACCGCCGCTAAAAGTAATTTTTCGTTTTTTAATAAATGGCTTTTAGGGGCGGTAATGAATGTACCGCCGCTAAAAGTAATTTTTCATTTTTTAATAAATGGCTTTTAGGGGGGGGGGGGGGGGGGGTAATGGGTTTACGACCCCTAAAAGGGACTTTTAGGGGCGGTAACATTGGCGGTAACGGGCGGTAACATTGGTGGTAACAATGTTACCGCCGCTAAAAGTAATTTTTCGTTTTTTAATAAATGACTTTTAGGGGCGGTAATGGGTTTATAGCCCCTAAAAGGGACTTTTAGGGACGGTAATGAGTATACCGCCGCTAAAAATAAATTTTCGTTTTTTAATATATGGTTTTTAGGGGCGGGAAAGATCTCACTGCCTCTGAAAACCCGCTTTTAGGGGCGGTAATAGGCTTACCGCCGCTAAAAGTGTTATTACCAACAGATTGATACCGTCGGGAATAAGGCTTTTTTGGCGGGACCTTCCCGCCAACTTGTTGTCAACGGTAGATATGTTACTGCCGGTAAAACTTAATATAGCGGCGGTAGGTACCTGTGAGACATAGGAAAAAATCAATTTAATGATTTCCTCAATCATCACGCGGGATTATATAAAACAAAGAGTCGCCACCATTCAATTTAGGTGTGAATGGACACCAAAATATTAAATAAGCACAAAAGGCAAATTTTAGGGCAAAATATCCCTCCTAAAAAAAACAACCAGAGATGGGTAAGGGGATTAAGTTATGAACAGGGGAAGGTGTTAGGCACCCCTATTCATCCACACAAGGTGGTTGCCAGGTATTGTTCATGTTTAAATAAAGGAAAAAGCTTGCTATAAAAATCAGGAAAAATCATAAAAAGAAGCAAAAATATATGGTTTTTTCATATGAATATTCTGATTGATCCAGAATTATCAAAATATGATCATACCATTCCTAGGGTTTCATGATCAAAACAAAATTGAAATAAAATCAAATAAAATCAATTTAAAGTGAAAAATCCAAAAATCTGGCTTCAAGTCAAATTCTAGAAATCTAGAAAAATATGATTTTTATAAAATATTTCAAAATTGAACTTGAACAGTCCAGGACATAGATAAAGCCCAAATTTCACGTTAAATCAGAAAATAAAAACCAAAAATACCCACGTTGATGAAAAACACCAAAATGGGAGAATTTAGACCGTAGGGTCTTATCTCAATAATGAAAAACAATTTAAAAAACATCTCATGAAACCCTAGAATTTACTTTCAGGCTTCTGGATTCAGATCTACCATATTGATCATGATAAATCCAAGATCCTAGCCTAAAATCACAAAAATCACGAAAACAGTGCTGTAGGTGCAAAAGTGGCAAAAATCCAAATTTTGTCAAAAAGTGGGGATCTCATGCTATAAACATCATAGATTCATGTTATTCATTCAGATATATCATAAAAAGCATTAAAACATGATCAGGATATTCAAAACAGCCACATCTCACAAATTAGAGCACATGGGGGTCTACCCTACGGATCCACCTGTGCTCTTTTCCCCTAGTTCTCTCTTCACGTTTTACGGCTAGAGAGACTCTTGAGGTACTTAGAGATAGGTTTGGTTACACACACACAATCAAAGGCCTTATTCTATGAAAAAAAGAAAAAAAACAGATATGGGGTTCTATTCTAGGGATCCACCTGTTCCCCTTTCCCCTAGTTCTCTCTTCACGTTTTACGGCTAGAGAGACCCTTGAGGTACTTAGAGACAAGTTTAGGAATACAAAATAAGATATGGCCTTATTCTACAGCAATAGAGATGATCCTATTACTTCTAGAATTGAAGACAGAAAATAAAAAGGGATAGGGGACTTACCTGGATTGAGCAGGCAGGCAGCAAGGATTCCTTTCCTTCTCTTGGAGCTTTTGATTCTTCAAAATTTCGTGGCCTTTAGCTAGAGGAAAGAGCCTCTATTTATAGACACACCCAGGGGTATGGTTGGTCCAGAAGGATATATCCTGATCCTCAGGATAGAGAGAAAATTGGAGACAATGCCCATCCATAGCCAACCAAGGTGACTTCAGCGAATAAAAGACATAATCCGCTCGTTTAAAGATATATTGGACTTCAAATAAAGCTCGGAAATCGAGAGAAGGACAAAACTTGCACGTGTCTTTAATGCCCGTAAATGATTTACGGTCCAATGGTGACCGTATTGGTACTACGGGCGCGCCCGCCCGTAGATATTTTGCGGGCGAGATCGACCCGTGAAGAAAATACGGGCAAAGCCGGTTCATTCTATTTTTAGGCCTTTTTGACCTGTTTTAAGCTCTAATTACAGGTTTTTATTATTTTCTCATTTGGCAGTGCAATTTGGGGTGTCTACAGTACCACCGCTAAAGGCTATTTCGCACTGAAAAAATGCACGCCATAGAATTTTCGTGCAGAAAAAATGGTAGCCTAATTTTTAGGGGCAGGAAGTGCTTTTACCGCCTGTAATAGTGCTTTTAGTGGTGGGAATTAGATTACCGCTGCTAATTCTCCTCGTTTTTGTAGTGGGGGATGAGCGATAGATGAGCAAGAGGCTTGTGAACGGAGTTTAGCAACCAAGAAAAGAACCACATCGATCGCTGCATCAAAGGGCTGCAGTGGAAGGATCGGTAGGTCTCTTGAAAGTGCCATCAACAAAACCCAATTTGTTCTTGGGATTGAGTGGTCCTATGGCTTTGATATCATGTTAAGATAAGAGAAGCATGAATATATGAAGAGGGAGAGAAGAACGAAGAAAGGCCTTCTCTCCATTGGTGTAAAAAAAATTTTGTATGTTTCCTATGCACATATATGTGTTTACACCCTCCATAGACCAGCAAATAAGGAAAAGCCACGTGGCGTCTACATGGCCTAATTCAGTCAAATAGGCCACGTCAACATCCACATGGGTTAGACACTTAGCCGAAGCCACGTAAGCACATAAGACAATTGTGCTCCCATGTTTAAGGGATGATGTCACCATCAACACAGGATTGACAAACGATGCGGATGAGCAACGATGGACGAGGAAGTTATTGGTTTGTGAACGTGGCAAAGAAGTTATCTCCCTTGGATAAGAAGAAACTGATGAATAACTACCGGAACAGAAACAATGTTTGTGCAAACGTGGGCCGGTAGCAACCGTCAGAATCCGTCTATGAAAGGCATTGTCTCAAAGAGCTCAAGGACAACTTCCACTCAACCGCAATCGGTTATTATGATTATAACACAATCATCCGTGATCACTATCCAATCTCCTACACCCAAACTGTATCAAAAAAAGGATAATTTAGGATTTCTCTCATTACGTCCTGTCGCAATGACACTTCAGACTACTAGTTAGTCCAGTTAGGGTAAAGACCCTGCCACCGGCAAGGAGGTTGTGGCCGCCTCTGACTTCTAATCATGTACTCCGATTATAGCTATAAGGTTACGAGCAGCCGGTCCCAAAACCATTTTTAGTCAAGACCAGATGATTGCCGAAACAATGGCTAAGTAGTATTCCTGGGTGAACCCTCGAATTGATTTCGTTAGTAGCCGCCCCTACTTCTTTTCCTTACACTCCGATCACGGCTATAAGGTCAGGGGAGGCCGGTTCTGCCAACCTAGTTGGTTTTCTTTTGTCTTATTTCCTTTTGAGTTACTTGAGGATTTGTTGTAATCAACAGTTGCATTTCAAACGACCGATGTCTGAATAAAAATACTTCTTTATCGTTTACTGCTACTTTCAAACACAAATAAGAACCCAAACAAAGACTGAACGCCTTGTCTTCATTCTATCGTCCGATCCAATTTATTACAAGTAACTTGCAATACGACTATACCGACGCCGGTTTAGATCTGGAACAGATGCCCGAGGTTAGGATTCGACCCGAATCATCGTATCGAAAAATACTGGCACACCCACACGAAGACACATTATCCCACGGCCACGTGTCACGCGCAGACCAATTTGGGGGGAACAATATGCTACTTGTTAATTTTTATGCAAAAAAATTGAAGAATGTTTCTCAAATTATAAAGGAGAGTGACTAAAATCCACTGAATGTGTTTTGCACACATATCACGCGAATCACGTTAATAGCGTAGTCCATCGAAAAAGCACAAATTAATTTCCAACTTAGAAAACGAACCCGTTAGATCCAAAAAAATACGAATAAACTATATTCTACTGGTAATAAAGTGTGCTATATAGATCTTAACCAAAAAAAAAAAATTTAAGATAGTTTGATTTTGGAATGGGCCTTCAGTTTTCCTTGAGAATCTTAACCAAAGATGAAGAAAAGGGCGAAGATAGCTTGCTAAGTATGTACAAATGGACCTGGCGCCTTGGGTTCGGTGCACCCGTTATCACCTGTTTCGGTGTTTCCTAAAACAAATGAAATCGCAATGACAGGTCGGGTCAAGGTTAATTTAAGGCAGTCTGCTGAAATGTCACGTGTGCGTTGGACAAAACTGACCGTAGCCAAACTAAAAGCCGTTGGTACGACCGTGAACTTTGGGACAACGACGGGCATTGAATGATCTAACGGTAAAACCAGTCCATTGACACGTATAGAACTGCTTGGAGGCTTCCGTCGTCACGTGTCACTGCAACTGAATTTGCAAAGCCCCGCCTCAGGAAAGGCGGCAACGAAGTCCCCAGCGTCAGCATCTGCTTTTTTTTACTCTAGCGCTGGTTGGCTTTTAACGGAAGGAGAAAATTACACTTACGGCCCTTCTAGTTCTTACAACTAGAACGTTCTAAGAACTATATAAAACGTTGTGGAAGGGAATAGTTATAAAACTAATTGTTAGGTTTTAAAAGAGTTGAGTGAATTTTGACCATTCTATAATTTTATTAATGAATCTTGTTGTTGTTGTATAATAGTTATTTTGAAAAAATGAACATTTTGTTTGGCACGTTTTTGAAAGGACACCAGAATTTATAAATAGTATAATTTTAGATATTTCTACTGAAGTTTTTGAAATGACAGTTACCTCTTTTTCTTTTATTTTTTTCCTACATTATATCTTATCCTTTTTATCCAAATTTTATTAAAATTTGTATCTATTTTGGCAAATTTACCCTTTTTTTTAGGTTAAAAAATATAAGATTTAAAAATTTTTATAATAAATAGTATTTAAAAAGAAGGTGGTTTTTGAATTTAAATTTTTCTTAAATAAGAAATTGATATAGTCAAATGACATTAAGTCTGACAAAGGATGTAAGTGCCATTACAGGAGAAGTATTTGTGATTGTCAAGTAAGAGAGATAAATATAATTTAATTTACAGTAAGTAAAGCATGGGTTAGCGTAGACATGAGCTGAGGCGGTGACATGCGTGGCCTTATAAGAATGATGGTCAGTGGAGCATATCCATTTAGTTCCATTAAGGGGGAGTTTGGACTCTTTATTTATTTATCCAATATAAGAAAGAGAAAAGCCAAGAATTCGGGTCGTCGGGGGGGTACACACGTCATTGCGAACAGAGGGAAGAGACGTGTTCAGATATCCGGGGTTGGATCGACTGCTGCTGGCACATCATTCCGGGCCCTTCTCATCCCCAAGTAGTTTGTAATTAACTTCGGAATCGAATATAATTCGTAGGTTTTCTTTCGATTGCATCCACGCACTCTCTTTGTATGGGTGTATATAAATCTTGACATCTCGATCACCAATGACGTAGAAGACCTGCCCATTACATAAAAATATGACAGCTCTCTTGTCTTAACCCTTGAGGTTGTGTTCCAACTTCCAATCCAGAACCGCCCTCTAAGAAACCCCCCGCTCGGGGCAGGGATTTCCAAAACAGTTTATTTTCTCAGTTGCTCTTGTTCTCGTAAACTCGGTTGATGAACTCGCTTTCGTTTTGTTTATTCTCACCCAAAAAAACAAAAAAGAAAAAGAGGAAAGAAAGAAGGAAAAAAAAGACACTCTCTTTCGTTTGGCTCGGTTTTCCGATCGACTAAATCGGCTGGAACGGACAAGTTAATTTTAGTAAAAGGTCAATCATACACCCTTATTTATTTTCATAATATCATTTTTAACCTTCCAATAAAAATTAAAGTTAGAGGAGTTAGGGTTAGGGTTAAGACCGGCTCGATATTTGGTGGGGACCGGAGAGTGGTTATAAATCGAAGCAGCAGCTCTCTTTGGCTCCACCCACTAGAATAACGTCAGCCCTCAAGCCCACTAAACCTGGTTTGGAGGTTGGAGGAACCCAAGAGCAGTTTCACTGGATGAAGATCTCTCTCTCTCATCAAAGAACGTAAAACATGTCGAAAAAATGTGTGCCGATCGATTTCGTTCGTGGAAGAGAGATGTCCGAGAAATAAAATTTTGCAGTTTCATTAATTTTTTCCTTTTTTTTTTTTTTTTTGGCAGAAGATAGACTTGACGAACCTCTGTCTGTCTTTCTATATTTCTCTCTGCATTGTCCATTGAATTGAGAAGTGATCTGAAAAGGAGAAGGCATTCTATTTCATCTTCTCCTAGAAGGAACGAGATCAGCGATGGCAACTTTACTTTACTTTCTCTTGTTCATGCTTATCTTAGATTTTATGATATTTTTTTAGGGCTTTATATTACAAAAATATATATATTCATCTCTTTTTTTATTCGGCTGCATAACAGCATAAGCTTTCCGTTTCTTTTAATCTTTTCTATTTTATATATTATTTTATCTTTTTTAATATTTATTAATTAAGATTTTCCTGTGACTTGAATCCGTCCAAGTGGCATAGTTAGTCGATATGGTAGCTGAGTTTTTAAAAACACTGATCCAAAATTTTAGTATTTATGGACAAGTAATATTACTCGAAACAATAAACCCTGGCCGTTCATTAAAAATATTATAATATAATCCAAGCCAAGTCAGCTTCTTTCTTGCTGATAAAAAAAAAAAGGAAAAAAGAGAAAAATAGAGAGAGAGAGAGAGAGAGACAGAGAGTCCCAGATAGAAAAATTGTCAAATTGAGGTACTGCTAGTAGCTAGAAGAACACTGTAGGCATTTTGTACAGGAATGGCATAGCTGTAATTGTTTGGTTTACATCCCCTTTCTCTTTAGGGTAGGGGGAACCCGTGCGAAAATCCGTGGCACGTTTCCTTATTTCCAGCGACCGCCTTTAAATTTCTTCGGTCAATAAACCCCTTTCTTTTACTCTCTCTTTCTCTGTATCCCGTTTTTCCCGTCCTCTTATTTCCACAGGCTTGATCCTGTAACGATTCCCTCTCTCAATCGTCTTCATAAGGTAAAAATTTCCCTCTTGCTTGAAGTTGTGTTGTTTGCTTTCTCTTCTCTCTATCTTTTTCTTAATCGAAACGATCAAGGAGTAGAAAAACCAAATAAATAAAGCTCCTGTCTTTCATCATTTCCATCGTGGGACCTCTTTCCTTAGCTTTCTTCGCTTCTTTCGATAGAACTGTACAAGCTGGCTGTCTGGAATCAACCTCGGATCATCGGTGTGGTGAAAGCGAAGCAGAAGAAAATCATGGTATCATAAAAAAACGGAGAAACTGGCTTCCGGTTCATATAAAATGTGATACACTCGATAGCCTGCTGTATTTATGTTTTCCTCTTATTTTCAGGTGAGTCCGATGATTCAGATGGAAAATGGCGATCTGGGTCCACCGTGGTTGAAGCCGATGTTGAAGGCCAGTTACTTCATACCCTGCAGAATCCATGGAGATTCGAGCAAGAGTGAATGCAACTTTTATTGCCTGGATTGCATGGGGAACGCTTTCTGTTCTTATTGCTTGATTAATCACAAAGACCATCATATTGTTCAGGTTCATCCATACTTTTTTATTTAGATGCCTTTCATCTCGAAACTAAAGTCTAAACCGACTTTATTTATTTATTATTATTTCCATTTTGACGTTTCATCTCTGGTAATTGTCTCAGATAAGGCGATCTTCTTACCATAACGTGATAAGGGTTAATGAGATTCAAAGGTATATCGACATCACCAGTGTGCAGACCTACATTATCAACAGTGCAAAGATCGTTTTTCTGAACGAGAGGCCGCAACCGAGGCCTGGAAAGGGGGTAACTAATACCTGTGAAATTTGTGGCCGAAGCCTTCTTGATTCTTTTAGGTTCTGTTCGCTGGGATGCAAAGTAAGCTCATTGGAAATACCCTCTTTGATCAGCTTAATTAATTATTGATGAAATTTTCTTTCTTCACCCGGCCACTTTGTATTCCTTATTGATTTGGGTTTCTTCGTAGCACCAATTCTCCTCTATTTTTCTCCTTCGACTTTCTGGCACGGACTGATGATCTCTTTAATTATTCTTTCCGTTTTCCCCCTTGGTTTTTTGTGCCCGCCAGTGGAATTTTGATACGCATCTTTCGATTGGTTTTTTTTTCTTTTGAGGAAGATTGCTAAATGCCCTTTACTCCTTTTCAGCTTGGAGGGATGAAGCGAGGTGATCCGGAGCTCACGTTCACACTGCGACCGAAAAATAATAATCGGGACTCGTTTTACGGAATCGATTCGGATGATTCTTCAGCGTCAAAGAAAATTAGGAAAACATCAGTTTTCAACCGTTTGATGGAGCGCAATCTCTCTTTTGATAGCAACAGTAATTCTGGTGGGAAGTATTCTAGCTCTGGTGATGAGGTTACCGCTAACAGCATTTCTCCAACAACTCCCCCCATCGGCCATTATCGAACCTTCAGGAGGAGGAAGGGTAATCCTCATCGTGCCCCATTTTAGATTGGAAGAAGGATACAGAAGAAGTAATATATAGCGTTAGAGTCTGTAAAATAGCTAGAACGAAAGTGGTGGTGTTTTATGCTTGAGATACGGTTGAAAAAGGTTGGAACAGGAGCAGATCGAGGGGAAAATGTAGAAAAAGAAACTGGTGTGTTGGCTTTCTTTAATTTATGTGAATAGTGGGAAAAAAGAGAGTGCCTTTGAGCATTAAATCATGTAGAATAGGAATACGATAGTCTATGTGTCTTAAAGTTTGATAAGAGTTTATGTCTGTACAGTCCATATACAATCACATATAGTTGTCTCTCTCTGACTCTGAAGAAGAAGATCTAGAGAGGGGGGGAAGGGTAGAAAAATTTAGGAATGGCGTGCTACCTGATGTACAGGGAAAATACATTTATGGTTTTATAAAAAAAAAATAATTTATAATTTTATTCATCTCTCCTCGCGGTGGCTTTGAATATTTTGTCGGTTTTTATTATGCATTTGTTCCATTGCCGGTCGGCTATAAGGCTATAAGGCTATTTAGTCGGTTTTTATTATGCACTTGTCATCTGTGGCGATCGATGGAATCACTAGTTCGTGCGCTATTTTGTTCTTTTTGTTTGTGCGAGGGTTTGGGGGCGCTGTGTTCCGGTGTACTTGGATCATGATCGATCCCCGAAAGATCTCCTACGTACATACAGAATGTGATGGGACCATATTACTGCCGTCTACGGAAAAAGAAACGACGTGGCGTGAGGACTGAGGATGGAAAGAAAGAGAGAGAGGGAGGTGGGGATCTACATTCTACAATCTACACTTAGTGTGTAATTCAGCTTAAAAGGAGGGGAGGTTAGCAGCTAGGATTGTGCAACCGGGCATGTTTAATTTTTAATCAAAAGTTTTTTTTGTAAATTCATCAAGGGGATTTAATTCTACACGCAACCGTAGGAAGTCTTACTAATTAATTAAAACCTGTGCATGCAATTTAATAAAAAAAATTTACTTAGGAGATTTAATATATGTATAGCTAAAACAGCTAGCTGCAGTAACAGTAAAAATCAAAAGCTTCCAAATGAAATAAGAAACGCTAGCGAGACACGCAGGCACCACCTGTCACTTTCTCTCTAATGTTCGCTCTATCCATCCAAATTCCAAAAGCCTCCGCAATGCCTGTACAAGATAAGAGTCGTAAGGAATCTGTAGGGCTGCGTGCGTGAGCGTCATCCTCCACTACTCCTTTTTCTTTTTTCGTTTTTTTTAATTTATTGTGGTGTTTCATAATTATTTTATATATGATGCAGAATTTATTCATTCAGATCAGACGTGCACTTGCACATCCGCCTCACATTGGAAGATTACAAGACAAGCCACAGTTGTAGAGCTGTGCTAATCCAAGTGGCCCTTGCATTAAAATTAAGATTATTATTGAAAATGAAATGACGTTTTCTTTGTTAATTTATATATAAAATATCAAATAAGGAAGTCAGCGACTCTCTATCAAGATTTGACAGGTGCCGTCCACTTGTCTTGTGGGCTGTGGGGTGTACGAAC
Organism: Buxus sempervirens; assembly: GCA_947561395.2. Lineage (NCBI taxonomy): Eukaryota > Viridiplantae > Streptophyta > Magnoliopsida > Buxales > Buxaceae > Buxus > Buxus sempervirens. The sequence goes on along the minus strand of OX387184.1, from coordinate 264,149 downwards.
CAGCGTCAACTTGGTTTCAAACCGGCAATCCAAACTGAACCGAGTCGAACAAATGTACTTGCATACACTGCTGCCGGTTCCATTCGTTTAATTTAGTCAACTATTAATACCCGTTTTGGTTCGGGTTAATAATTGGGAAAATTACACTTAGATCCTTGGAGGTTTATTTTTGCAGGGATTATGCTCTCATGCCAATAATTTTTTTTTGTAGGGGCCGTTCGTAATTTGTCACAAGTAAAGCCTGAGAGATGTTTATTCCTATATATCTGCTACTAATATAGTTTGTCTTGCAGGCCACCCCATAGGAGGACCTTCATCAGAAAAGCTGTTGTCGTCAATGGGTGTCTGATCCACGAAGCAAAAATTAATTTCTGAGCTGTAAGAATAACCGCTCATGATCGATTAACCTTTGATTGTAGTTCCTGTAAGTGATCAGCAATCAATTTGATCCCCAAGAAGATGGGGAATGATTATATCTCTGCTGGCGATCGAACAAGGCTTAGCTACAGATTGCGAAGGGACCGTTGAAAATTGAAAATGGATGGAGCAATGAGATTTGTGGTTGTAAGTAAGAATTAATACCTTGTGCTAGGACTAATTGCTATAGTACACGCCAGATTTCACGGATGGTTTGGTTATGCTTGTCAAGAAGGCTAATTACTTGAGGACCATGGTGGAGGATCACTAGTGTCCGCCATTAAAAGGAAGAAGCATACATGTGACCAAAGACTGTATCTGTATGTGGTAATAATTAAGCAAATTAATTCTGATATATTATTATTACTTCATATATAAATTCCTCACTTGGCTGATTTGAGTTGCTAGCTCCCCAATTGCTTTACCAGTCGTCAAAACTCATAATTTCAAATGTTCCGCAATTAAGCTTGCACTTCTGTTTATTGCATCCATCCCTTTATAAGAATCGAAATTTCCCAAGTGTATATATTCCCAACCCCTAATCCTTCACCATCACTAAAATGTTCCTAATTACTTCTAACAACAACAAGAAAAGATGAATCAAGGGATTTTTACAATTTCACTCTTTTTTTTTTTTTTTGTCTTTCTTAGTTAATTACTCTAGCATCTAAAGCCCATCTTTTAAACTACTTTGACAGCCCAATTGATAAATAACAATTATCAAAGAATTCGGGCACTTAAAACTGATACCAAATTACCCCATCAAGGGCCTATAGACAAGAAGGGCTAGAGCCTTAGAGAGGCAATGCTATATGTATATGTCATGCCTCGTAGGGATGAGCGGCGGGCGGGCCGTGCCACGGGCCGAGCCCGCCAGGCCGGTGGGCCGCCGCCGGGCTTGACGGGCCAGGTATTAAACTTAATTTTTTTAAAAAAAATAAAGAAAAAATTCAAAAAAATCCAAAAAAAATCATTAAAAAATTCTAAAAAATATTTTTATTATTCACAAAATTGTTTTACGCATATTGGGATAGATTTTGCTCAAAAAAATATAAATTACACCCATTAAAGACTTAAAGTAGTCTAATTAAAAACCATGGACTTAACAAATATATTTAATTGGAGATTTTATAAGAGTTTTTTGGGCTTATTTATACTTAGTTATTTTCTTAGCTTTAAATGATTATATAAGAGCTTCAACAATCATGGGGTATCCTTAATTTTTAGGTAAAATATTTTCATTATGATACTATTGTTGCAAGAAGTCGAATCTTGCTATTGACAATTTCTGTTTCCTTTTACAAACCCAATCCACGAAGCCCAACTACGTTGGGCGTGCCCTATGCGGGCCGGCCCGTGGGCCGCGGGGCCAAGACCCCCGGCCCGGCACGTGTACTGCATGCTACAGTGCACGTGCCGTGTCGGGCCGGCCCGTTGGCGTGCTGGGCAGTGCCATGCTCGGGCCAGCATAGCCCAATAAGCAACCCTAGTGCCTCATCAAAGGACATTAATTCTCAGAAGCCCGGTGCTTATCCAAGCCCATTCCTTCATTACTTGCAACTAGGTTGTGGGACATGAGCTCTTAGGCAGCATTATAATGACTGAAGGCTGTTAGGAATATAATTAAGTATATAAAATTTACTCCTATCATCAGCTCAAGATTTTGGTCAGATCATGTCCACCACTCTCCAAATTTTTCTGTACTTTTTGAAGAAGAGTCTCTTGTGCGATCAAAGCTTTAACAGGGAAGCTCAAGCTTCAGGATGTTTAGCTAGCGTTAATTGTCTTGTTGATGAGATAAAGGAGTTGATATTGAAGTATTTTATAAAGTCACATAACATCTATATATATATATATATATATATATATTTCTTTTCTAAATGCAATATATATGGCTATACTTAATTTTAACTCGAGCGGCAGGATAGTTTTCTTAGAATTATCTGGAAGCCAGTGTGCGTAGAAGGCCTTGCTACATTTCACATTTGCTGGTCAAGCTGTCTGTAGACCGTAAGGTAAATTGGCATACAAGGAAGCTGCTGAGTCCTGACTTGCGTCCCAAGCTAGCTTTGTGCTGCGAAACTCATGGTGCGTTAACTTTTCTTCGCCACGTCATGCGTGACTCTTTACGTTCATCGTCGATATGATGGCTTCGCTGACGCGGCTTCGGCCTCCGTCCTCCTTTATATTCGACGCCGTGGTATGCCCGTGTTATTCTGCTCGTGAGTCGTGTCGTGTCAATTCATTCAGTTCAGTTGAGCCTCTTCCATTGCTCTTCTTCAATTAAGCCTTGTTGTGCCCATGGGTTCTTGCTTCTCTATCGACTGTAATAGCCCCGTCACTCTTTCGACGGTTAAAGTCATCTCCAGCCGGGGCACTCTCTTGGAATATTCCGTCGCCCTCACCGTCTCCGAGGTACTCGGGACTGATGCATCCTCCTGCTTTCTCTGCCACTCCGACAATTTGTCCTACGACGATTACATCCCGCCATTGGACCCCACCGACCAACTCCAGCTTGGTCAGATCTATTTCATGCTCCCCAGGAGTAGGCTTCAGTACCGCCTGAAGGCGTCCGATATGGCAGCCTTGGCTGTAAGAGCCAGCCGCGCACTTGGACAGATCTCCGCTGGCAAGGACCGTCGTAGGTGTAAGAAGAAGATACGGATATCTCCGGCTTTAGAGGCGAATGACCAGAGAATCGGGGACGAAGAATGTGATCGGTTGAAGACTTTTGAGAAGCAAAGTTGGGGAATTTCGAGATCTTGGTCTGTTGGGAAGTTACAGAGTAGTGGGTCAAGAAGAGCCAAGGGAAATTCCAGATCGTTTACGACGAGGTTAACCACCATTTATGAAGGATCGATTGCATGTTAAAATGGGAAATTTTAGTTTCCCATCTTCGACCTTTGTGGAATTAATTGTTCCCCCCACCCTCGAATCCGAAGGAAAACGAGAGAAATGCATGCCTCGACGATTCTGCCACACCACTGCTAGTTGTAAAAGGGAAATTGAGGGCTGCTATAGCTAGCTATCAGCTGAATTCAAAAAAAAAAAAAAAGGATGATCATGAACTGGCAGAACGATGCATATATAGCGGGCTTCACGCCACAAGGAACACTTGAAGACTTTAAATGCCGGTTTCAGGCGACGGGGAGAGTGAGCAGAAAAGCCTCCCTTGTAGTCCATGTTTTATTGGTATCTAAGGAATCCAACAGATGACGCCTCTCGATTAACTTGGCTTCCACATTTGTGCATAATTGATTCTTAGAAAATGGAGCCCCATGTCAAATACGCGGGAAAAAAAGGGACACAGCGGGCGTTCATTAGGAAAAATGACGATGTGATGATATATGTATATTTGGTAAAAATTTGTCCATAATCATATGTCATGTTCTCTTTTTTTGCATTCTAAGCGTCAGCCCAAACAATATTTGCAAAATGCAGCTGCTCCAAAAACACAAACCTAATACTAACAATTTGAGCACTTAAAATTGCACATGTCAATTATCACACTATCTAAAGGACTCTTTGTTATTAGATGGATCATTTGGGATTTGTGTCATTCATATCATCACTCCACATGATTGTGCGTGAACCCTCACAGCTAGGCTAAATAATCCAGCTGGTAAGATATATGAGAACACCTATGGCCATATTTGGAGATCTATTCCAACATATCATGAGGATTTTCGCAGCCTTAGGCCGGCTGCGCTGGCCTGCGGCCGGCCTAGCACTAGCCCAATACGATCGACGAGTGTTTACTTGGCACAGTTGAGCCCACTACGTACGGTTACATTTACAATTTATAGGGTAGTATTATAACTATTTACACCTGTCGTAGCCCAGTGGAAAGGAGTCCCACGTGGGTATAAGAATACCTAAAATAGGGAAGTGGGGTTCATTAGGAAACCTTAATATGTGAGAAAGAATCCACATAATAAGGACTCTCTAAAAACATGGGAAGTGGGGTCCCCCACTTCCTAAACGGTTGGGAAACTTCATAACCGATAAGTTAGTTTAATTCGGATGTTTGTGCAAAGTGGGGCTCAACTTCCTAACGACTCAGGAAATGGGATTCCTTGGGATACTTGCAAAGCAAGTAAATAAGCTTATAAATAGGAACCTGCATGCAAGTGAAAAGGATCCCTCGATCAACACACAACACAACAACACTTAGCTATCCCGGTTTTCTCAGACCCCCTATCTAGTCTCTTCAGACCACCCTATTGTTATGCTATACTCATAGCATAAAATAGCCTATTTCTCTATTACTTCATTTCACAACAACGCATAGAGATCCCTCTTACTCCTCATCGGCAAGGCTAAAAAGATACACCCCACTCCGATCACGACTAAGTACGATTTTGCTTACTCCTTCAACCAAAGCTAAGGGTAGTCACTATGCTCGTCTCTAAGTTTTTTTCTATTGCTGTTCTAAAGAAGTCTCTGTAAATCTTTGTGATTCCTCTCCATGAAACTGCTTTTTTGGAACTGTCGGGGACTGGGTAGGTCCGCGACACAACAACATCTATCTGATCAAATATCTGCCCACTCGCCGGATCTCATCCTACTATCAGAAACTCTGAGTAAAGAATTTACTGCTGCTCAAGGGGCACGGAAATCAGGTTTTATCAATTACTTTGTCCAACCTGCCGTTGGTCGACGGGAGGGGTTCCTTGTTATGAGGTCCTCTGTTGCGTCTATTTCTATCTTGTTTACTACTGACTGGTTGTTGGAACTGCAGATGTCGTTCAGAGATAAGTCGTGCAATATTATATTTGTGCATGCTAATTCGCGGCTTGACTTCCAGCGTCAATAGTGCTGTCTTATTGAAAATTTGTCCCACATTACAAATGAACCACTGTTACTCATTGGGGATTTTAATGCTATGTTGTATGATTCAGACAAACGAGGAGGCACCCCACTAAATCGACAGCAAACAGAAGTTTTTTGGAATTTTGTTAACAGCTGCAATCTTTGTGAGCTACCTATGAAGGGTCCTTGTTCTACTTGGTCCAATGGCCAGCAAGGTTGTCGTCGGATTTCTGAAAAGATTGACAGAGGTTTTGTATCTCCAAATTTTTTTGATATTTTTCCTCACCCTTTGATTTACTCTCAACCCATTATTGCATCTGACCGCTGCTCTATGGTAATTGAGCTTCTTCACAAGAACAGGGGTCGAAAAAGACCATTTAGATTCGAAGCTTTGTGGATGGAAGAAGATACCTGCCTGCAAGTCATTAAAGAAACTTGGGAGAAAACAAATGGTAATATGCCTATTTCCTCGAGATTGGGCAATCTTGCGTGGGAGCTCAAAAAATGGAACAAAATTTGTGTAGGCAAAATTCAAGATCGGTTAGCTCAAGTCAAACATCAACTTCAACTGGTCCAAGATATGGGGGACAACTGGAGGACAAGTGGAGAGAGCCTATCTATTCCTACGAGATATGGGGATGAACTTAGACACTGCCAGGTTAGTCATCTGATCCATAACTCTTCCAAGCAATGGAATGTTGAACTCGTTTGCCAATTATGGCCTCGACATATTGCTATGTCTATTATTTCGACCCCAATATCTCCTTCACTCGATCAAGATATGCTTATGTGGAGAATGACGGCCAATGGTCAATTTTCCGTTGCATCAGCTTACCGACTGATACTGGGTTCTCTTCTTGACCATGAAGACACGTTTTGGTTATTGGTGTGGCATCTCAAATGCCGGGCACGGATCAGACTATTCATCTGGAAAAGTTTACAAGGTGCTATCCCCACATCTCAACTCTTATCTTCTCGATTAAGAAATTGTAATGGATCATGTGTTTTCTGCCATGATAGTTTAGAGACAGTGGAGCACTTTTGGCTTCACTTTCCGTTCTCCCGAGCCACATGGTTGGTTGCGATTGGAGGAGCAGCACAAGAGTATGGGCCGACTCATTCATTTTCACAGTGGCTTCGCCATCTTGTTAAAATGTATAGGAAGGCTGCTGGTGTCAATGTCCATCAGGTTTTAACTAATATAGCTATATTTGGATGGGTTTTATGGCTTCAGAGAAATCGGGTGTTATTTGATAATGTGTCTCCCAATGTTTTTCAGGTCGTTAATCAGTTTGTTCGACTTAGTCATGAAGTGCAGATGATAAGTCAGAAGAACTCTCCTTTGCCGTCTGTTCCAGAGCTCATTCCAGTCTTATGGGATCATCCAAGAGATCCTTTCATTAAAATCAATTTCGATGGTGCCTTCAGACAAAACTCAGAACAAGCTGGAGTTGGTATCATTGCTAGAGACAGTCACGCGCGGTAGGTTTATTGCTGCTGTAGCTTCCCAGTGTATTGCGCACTCGTCCCTCATGGCAGAAGCTACTGCTGCTCTCGAAGCTATGAAACTTGCATCTGCTCTACAGATTAATCACCTTATCCTTGAGGGAGATTCTATGTTAATGATACGGTTTCTGCAACATTTACTTAAGGCCAACCAACCTTCTATCCAGTGCCCATGGTTGATTGCTCCTATCCTTCATTCTATCTCTCTCTTGCTACCCTCATTTCAGGCCATTGAAATATGTCATGTATACCGGGAAGGTAATGCAGCGGCTGACTTGTTGGCCAACTTGAGCATTGATAATTTCTCGTGTTACTGGAGGAGAAGACCACCATCTATTTTGACTTCTATACTTTTTGATGAAGCACGTGGCATTGTAAGAACTCGATGTTTATCTTAATAAAGTTTTACTTTTGTCTACCCAAAAAAAAAAGATCCTAATAAATGACTTCCATCGGAGCAACATGGCACCATACCAAAATATGTCTAGGCATCCATTCTGTTGTGCCCATGGGCCACCATCAGGGATGGCAATGGGTTGGGTTAGGCACGTAACCCACCCGGCCCCCGCCCTAATGGTTAAGGATTGGTATAGTCAAATTTGGGTTAGGGGCAAGTTAGGTTTATCTCGATCCCACTCTGAACTCGACCTTAGTGTATTAGAATATGTTTTTTTTTTTATATTTGAAATGTTTTTTTAATATATATATCATATATATAAAAAAAATTCATACTTAATGAATAAATGCGTTATATATCATATTTAAAATGTATTTTTTTTTTCAATACAACCTGGACAACCCCCGACCTGTGCCATTACCAACTAATGGATGGTAATGATTTCCGAGGGTAGGTTAGGTTTTGGTATGGCTAAATGGCTAAATCCCCTTCTAGGGGCGGGGGCGGTGCAATCCTTAGCCACCATCATTTGGGGGGCGGTGCAATCCTTAGCCACCATCATTTGACATTATTGTCTTGGGCATAATTGTTGAGGCCTAAGACACGGTATTTACCAAAGCAACCTAGGTCCAACTAATCATTGATAAAGGGGTGAGGAAAGAAAGCCCGTCAATAATCAATCGGTAATTAACAGCTAATGATTCCGATTACATAAGGAAGTGGGAAGCCTTGACTACAATTAAAATGCAAAAATCTAGGCCCCTCTCCTCTCAAAAGGGATGGAAAAGAAAGTGGAGGCATTAAAGTAATAAACCATGCCGTGGAAAAGAAGAGATATAGTGGGCTAATATTGCCGTTGATTCCATATGCATTGCACACCAAGTTAAGGGAAGCTTTTTCTTTTTTGTTTATTCGCCTCGTAAGAGCAAAAAGCACATCTGAATACTCGTTGTTTTCCAAAAGGATGATTTCTTACCTAATAAATTAAAAGGCTATCAAATTGACATGATTCCCAGACATGCATTATGCTTGTATGTAGCTAATATAAATGTCGTCTTTTGTGCACCACGTACTGATTGTAGGGAAACTTAAACTCTTAAAGCCAAGGCAAGTAGAGGTGGAGATCCTGGTACATGCTTTGTTTTCTTCCAAAATTGAGCAGACAGAAAGATGGCGGGAAGAGGAATGGTCTTAATTTCGCGGAAAGAAAAGAAAAGCATTTGCTGGTCGGACAGCCAAAAGGGGAGAGACCTAGCTAATTGGGTGGCATGAATTATGGGAAAAGGGGTGAGCGTGCCAAAACCAACCTCTCTTAATTAATCACTAGCTAGGGGGCCGGAACTTCCCCTCATCATCCTCTGATCCAGCGACGTTAACATGAATGCTCAGGGGGGGATGGATGGATGAATAAATGACAACCCTTTTGAGCTCTCTTTCTCTCTCTACCTTTTTATTCGTCTGTAAATTTTAGTTGGCCATGGAAATTAAGTTTGAAACTATATATATTAATATTGATTGGATTCAAAAAAATTAAGAAATTATCAAAGTTCTTAATTATTAGATTAGTGGCAACAAACAAATCACACGACGGATCGGATAAATACGTAGGCTGATATATATATAGATAATTAAGAACTTTGATAATTATGGAACTCATGTTTTCCTTTCCTTGATCATTACGTGTAAGATCTTTCTATGCAACGCTAGCTTATATATATAATTCCGAGCGCATATACATATAATAAATTGGGTGAAAATGTGAAGAGGGGCGGGAAGGGAGGATGAAGGAATGGCAGCCACACAAGTCGATGCTGTCAAAGCTAGCTAGCTGATTGACATATATATATCCGAGACAACATAACATATAGAGAAACTGCCAACGGATTTGACATCAAGTATGCCCATGATAGCGGCAGTACAAGCCAGCCCTGACACTGTTGGTCGGAAAAGTGATGGCAATCCTTGTCATGACTTACAGTAAACATAGCTTTTCCCTTTCTCGTCTTATGCTCGATCTATAGTGGAATTGTGAAAGAATGAATTCATGGTCACTGAAACATGTAACAAACTCAATGTATTGTGGCAGACAAAGTCACCTTTTGAATATATGAATGCATTCAGGCAATGAGCTAACGGAGGGTAAAAGTAAAACCCGAGTAATTGTCGAATGGAAAGGTTTAGAATTAGATATACATATATCAGAAAGAACCTTTTAAAGTCACGCGCGCCATCCATGCGTGCATCTACGATAGCATCGGCCCCAACTCCCCCGTGGGGAGAATTATTGCATTCGATTCCACGGCCCCACTCAAGTACGTATCTTGCTTTTTTATGTTTATTTATTTGAGCTCTCAGCTGCTGGACCTCATCTATCTTTAATATCTTCACAGCTCTCCTCCGTCTCCCTCTTAATTCTTTTTCTTGAGCTACCTGCTTCAATTCTTCATCTCACTCCCTCGACCCCTTCCCCTGCTGCACACTCACACAGATAGACCTCTCTCTCTCTCTCTCTCTATGCCTTAATTACGTCCACGTCCAGGTAGCTGAATAGAATATAAATTGAAAATTCAAAAAAATGAGGATGATCGACTTGGGAAGCCAAAGGGGGCCTCTGCACATTATAGATACGTCGACGGCGGTGGAGTGTGGGAGAGAAGTGAGACTGCAGAGGCGGTCGTTTAGATCACTTGTCGAGTGCATGGTGCCATGTTGTGGCTTATTCCAACCATCGGAGCCTGTTCTTTCTAGTGACACCGAATCATCAACAACCCATGGCTCCACCACCACCACTACTACTGTAACCGGCACCTTCTTCGGCTATCGAAAGGGTCGAGTCAGCTTTTGCCTTCAAGATGATTCCAGATCAAGCTCCCCGCTTTTGCTGCTGGAGTTCGCTGTCCCTACGGCCTATCTGGCCAGAGAAATGCAATACGGCTTACTCCGGATAGCGCTGGAGTGTGATCGCTCATGCCCACTCGTGCCACTCTTCAACGTTCCCGCCTGGTCCATGTATTGCAACGGTCGCCGAGTGGGTTTTGCCGTCAGGCGTCACATGACCCAAGCTGACGCCGCCGTGCTCAAGCTCATGCACTCTGTCTCTGTGGGTGCCGGGGTGTTACCTGCAGCAAAGTCTGACGACAGGGATCTCATGTACCTCAGAGCCAGTTTCGAACGAGTCACTGGATCACCCGACTCTGTGTCTTTTCACATGATTAACCCAGATGGTACTTCTGGACAGGAGCTCAGTATATTCCTCTTGAGATCATGACACTTATATGTATCACTCACTGGCATAGCTTAATTCACTCAATTAATCTCTGCTGGCTAATTATATATTTATTATGTTTAATTGGTGCATCTAGGACTCTTAATTTGTATCATATACTAGCTCCCAATATATATGTCCTTAGATTTCTCCGATCCCCAACAGTCTAATTGTGATTACTGTATTCTTCGAGCTTCCTTCTAATTTTCCCAAATCCTATCCTGATTTCTAATAATTAGAATTCGATCAATGTGACGAACGAGAGAGACAAAGGACTAAAACAATACGTATCTGGAGTGATTGAGTATTAATTCCATCTTATTTGTCTTTTGCTCCCCTGCTCCATCCATGTTTGACCATTGACTCTACCTTTAATCATTCATCTTGGCATTGGTCCCCTATCCATTGGCTAGTGTCTACTGCTATACAGTAAGGCAGGATTCCCTCTCAATCATAAATCTCCCACGCTTATGACGGGAGAACCTTTTCATCTTTAAAGCTAAAAAAGGTTGTATTGACGTTCATGATTACTTACCGATGTCTACATGCGCACGAGCAGTCCTTGCCACCTGCACCGGGCTCCACCTCTCCACCTCCATTGGACCCCAACACAAAAGCTTAATCACCCCCAAGCAACGATCGTATATCGTTTGCACCAAAAGCCCGTGTTTAAGGGAAATTGATTTTTTAAATGGAATATACCAATCACAGTACAATACGAGGCAAAGGGTGTAGTGTAACATTTGGTTAATTGCAAAAAAGTTTCTGGACGACAATATCTATATCTATAGATTCTATACTATATATAAAGAGAAGAGGTCCCTTGCGTAGCGTGCCGATTTTAATATGTCCCTTTCCTGGAAAACCCTTACAAATCATCGTTAAGATTCTTTAATAAATGGGTATAAAAGTCATAACTGTCTAATTCTTTTAAAACTTCTACGGTTGTACAATTGTTTCCTCCCTTATTTGTTTACATACATGCAGTACTGCACATGCACTTTGCTAATCCTCTTTGATATGAGCCTCAATTCGCTACTTCTTGCCATATGATCAATGGCAGAACCAGGGGCAGCATGTGGTCGCCATGGCTCACCATATTATTTTTTAAATCCCATATAAAATAGGCTATCCAAATTTGTTTTGAATTCTAAAACCCGTCCCCTTGAGAAATCTTTTTCTAGCTCCGCCCTTGTTAACAGAACTGGTCACCCAGAGAACAAATAACTAATTTCTTTGGTCGCCAAAGACCCTTGTGTATTGGCAAGCGGTAAAATAAAATTTACCTAATTCAAAGACTTCTCTACGCATAGTGCTTGCTACGCACTTCGGACTAATCTGTGACTTGATCTTAGGCAACCGAAAGTTTCTAAAATAAAGAAAAAGAAAAATAGTTTGCAAAGCAATCAGGAAACAATTTATAACGATGAAGAGATTTTGCAGATCTTTTTCATTGCTTTTGACAATAGAAATTGATAAACAAAATTTCGGTTGATTTCTAACGAAAATTAAATCGACCGAAATTTTGCTCTTCCAGCTCTTCTAAATCCCAAAAAAATAATTAAAAAAAAAGGAGAGTTTAAAGAGGGGATTTGAAAACTATTCAAAAGAGTGCTCGGGAGGGGGATAAAAGAGGAGTTCTCTAAGGCTGTGTTTGGAAGCTTGGATTTGGAAAAAAAAAAATAAAAGAAAATGACCAAAAAGTCTTTTCTCCTGTCTGGTAAGAAGAGAGAAACCTAATTTAAGTAGAAAAGGAAAGAAATTTTGGTTAAACATTTTCTTTCCCTTGTTACAAATTTTTCTTCCCAAAAAGGTAGGGATTTGGAGAGAAACGAAAACGCAGGCCTCCGTCGAAAACTCACAAAGAAAGTATCTCACGCTCTCTTCTCGACCTCAACATCCCTTGGCTTCATCTCTTCTTCACAATCATGGTGAGCTCTCGACGATTGAACAATCATCTTCGCTCCAAATCTCAAGGTCACTCATCACGACAAGCTCTTGATGATTGAACGTCCATCTTCACTCCAAGCCTCTCATCTCGTTCTTCTTTGACAAAAAATCAGGTAACAAAAGATCTTAACAGTTGAGGTCTTGCTTGAGTTCTTTTGAGGTCTTGCTGTTTATAGTTTCAAAAGATTTACATCAGCAGAAGAAAATTTGAGTTTCATATCTCACCTTAATTGATAGATGTATCTCTGTTCGTAATAGTGAAATACTCTTTTTCTAAAATTTGAATCCATTAGCAAAACTTTTGTTCCGAAAAATTTTGCATTTATACGAGGATCCCACCATGTTCGAGGGGATTGTACAAAGCAACCTTGACCCACTTGAGTAATACTCAGATGAACAGATTTGGGAGGTAGGGTTTGGTTTTTTTTTTCTTCTATTTATTGAATCAAAGTTTCCCAGGCACGCAAGCAAGAGAAGGCTTTTTTCGTTTCACTCCATTGTCCTCTGCATAGCATACATTAACTGGAGAGGAGACTAGCATTTGACGGGTGCTCCTCTCTGGGATCTCCCAAAAGATCACATAGATGTGATGATCTCAACTGAGACTTTTTCTTTGGGGCATCCACCATAGGTTGGTTGTCTAAAAGAGGTCTGATCGATTGAAAGTTATTTTTATATCACATGGCATAGCAGATTTGAAACTACACTTGTTCTAAAATTCTTTTTGTGAGTTTAAGGCAAAACAGAACATAGAACAGAGACTTGTTTCTGTTTTTTTTTTCATTTTTTTTAACACCTAGTCAGCCCCTTCAAACACACAATGTTACGTGAATAATGATAGAGCTCGGGGCTATTGGTCTATATAACCAACAAATTCAACTTATGTGAAAGAACGTAGATTCAAGAGAAGTTGTAATATGATGAATGCATATTTGTATTTTGTCACCCTTCTAAAGACAAAGTTGATAGGGAATCAAATCCAAAATTGTAATAGTGAACACTTATTGGTTTTAGTATTTTCATTGTTTGGTATTGAAATGAAGTCCGAACATTGTAAATAGTGTAATTTGTTTTCATAACAGGAGGCAATGTAGTGTGGATTTATACTTGTTTTCTCATAACTAGCTGATTATGTTCATAGAAAAATACTCCAGTTAGCTACTATTGTGATACCTCACCCTATATAAATACCATTTTCAAGGGACTATAATTTATCAAAGGTATTCTTTCTCTTGATTTGAATGGAGTTGGATGGTGTGGTGTGCATGGGGTTGTTGGGCGTGGCCTGGTTTTGTATTGAAAAAATGGGAAGAAACTTGCTCCTTTCTTAAAATCTGCCTCTTCTATCGACAACTACATGGAGTTATTTTTCTCAAGACATGAGGGAGGAGGTGTGTGTTTGTTAGAGTACCATTGCACTTAAAAGTAGAAAAAACTTACATGATTATGTAAGTGGGAAGAAACTTACATGCTTATATTGAAGGTTAACTTACATGCTCATATTGAAGGTTAACTTACACGCTTCTATTAAGTGGAAAGAAACTTGCTCCTTACTTTTTCACTTGTCAGTACCGTTGCACTTAAAAGCAGAAAAAACTATTTTAAAAGCTTATGTAAGTGCTATATTAGTCATAGCATCACCAGATTGTGAAAGTTTCTATTAAATTATCACTTATAAGGTTTTCTCAACAATCTCTCTTCAATTTAGTTTTTTTGTGTTTTAGAATAATATTTCTGTTGCGTGCATTAATAAAAACCAATGTTGCAGCTCTTGAAAAATGCTGCTGAAAAATATTGTTGGTAGGTGTGCTACAGGAGATGAAGTGTTAGTCTCTAATCTATCTTCAATTTAGTTTTTTTGTGTTTTAGAATAATATTTCTGTTGCTTGCATTAATAAAAACCAAATTTGCAGCTCTTGAAAAATGCTACTGAAAAATATTTTTGGTAGGTGTGCTACAGGAGATGAAGTGTTAGTCTCTCTTTTTTATGCTTCCTGTTATTATTATGCAATTTTGAACTGTTATTACTTTTATACTCTCTTTTAGGTGTTGTTTATTCTTGGTGAAGGCATCGGTAATATCTGATAGAAGGTTTTGCATTATACTTAACATCTAGCTAAATTAGCGAACTAGCCTCTTTGAATGATAGGTTTTTTGTGAAATTGACACTTGGTCTATTTTTGTACCATGCTCATTTGCTTTTTGTATTTGTTTTTTTTTTCTTCACATCACGTCCATCTCATTTTTCAGATTGAACAATAGACAAGTTGAAAGTAAAAGTATCTAAGATGAAGGAGAAAAAGAACTTTCAATTTTTTACAACAGAGATGTGGATGAATGTGCGGTACGTACTGGTAGCAAATCCGAGATAGGAGCTTCTTCAACACTCCCTATGGATATGAGTCCTGCAAGAGCAGCACAAGTAGTGGTTACAAATGAAGACGGGTAGCAAATATAATGTCTAAGGCTCTTCCTAGGATGTAATTTACAACTTAGGTGTGATGTAACTTGAACATAAGGGGTTTTTTTTTTGTGAACTTCTCTTTATTCACATTCTTTTTTTGTGAACTTCTCGTTCTTTTTTAGTTTTTGTGGTTGTTTTTGTTATTGTTGTTGGCTTTGAGATGGTCATAGCTTTTCTATTGACATTTGAATGTAACAATATTTTTTATTATGAATATTTGGATGGTGCATGGAAATGAAAGTGCAAATTATTTTCTTTTTTGGAAATATTTATATTAATGCTACAAGATAATATCAACCCATCTTTAATTAGGTGAACTCAATAGTTATGTATCATGATCCTTTGTCTTTGTGATCTTTAATTAGGTTCTTGTCGATCACGGTAGCAATTTAAAAGACAGACCTTCAGACTTATTTTTCCCAAAGTTTGTGTGCTTCTTCTTCTTTTTCTCTTTTTTTTTAAATTCTTTTTTTTTTTTTTGTGGGGATCATTGGAGGGTTTACTTCTCTTTTTCCAAAAGTTATGTATCGTGATCCTTTCTCTCTTTTTTTTAAATCATACCCTAGGTAGTTCATTGGGGCTATTTACTTGTTTACTCGTGAAGGGAGAAGTATGATTAGTTTGAGCGGGGATTTGCAATGTGCTTCGTTATATCTGTTTATCTCAATCATGCTTTGTGAGTTCTCACCGGATTTAATAAGATTTGGCAAAAGGTAAGAAATTTGGGTTTATTGAAGTGCCATTTTTTATTAAGTACTATAGGACAACACTGATGGGGTTGGGTTTTTAGAAAAATGGATACAATCAGTGTTGGGAGTGTTGGGTTTTTAGAAAAATGGATAAAGAGTAACTTCATGTTTTGTTAATTGCTTGGTTTGTTTTCGATTTTCTTTGCAAACAACCAAACAGAAGAAAATGATTTCTTAAAAATTTTCTTCTTTGCTTTCTCTAGCAAACCAAACAACAGAAAATACCTTCTCTTCATATCTTTTCTCCTCTTTCTTTTTCTTTTTGGGTTTCTTTTCTTTTCTTCCCAAATCCAATGTTCCAAACAGAGCCTAACTGATCAAAGGCTTCTTGTCGCACGGCAGACACAGGAAAAGGGGTGCTCCACACCCCACAGCTTCCCAGTTCCCATCGATTCGGGCGACAGTGGCCTTTTCGTCGCCGATAGGTCGCGCGCACACATCCGTTCAGGGTTTTACGTTACAAACGGGAATGACTGGCAACACAGTATGATTCCGAAACCCTTTTACCTCCATCTACAACTAGTATTTTCCGATTTTGTTGAATTCTATTTGTTCCGTCTCGACACAAATTTTACTTTTTCAGGAAGACGAAGATTTATTGCTCAGGCAGTTGCAAGAAACTGTGGATTCGGATCCGGACAATTCATCCCACCACTACAATCTGGTGAACTCTGAATACCTGAATTGTTCGACTTTCAAAGTTCTTCCCGCTCAAAATTTATATTTCTTCTCTAATACCACTTCCTTCTACCTAAATCTCAGGGGCTTTTCCTGTGGGAGAAAGGGGAACAAAGGAAGGGATTCAAGGAAAAAGCGGTTGAGCATTTCGTCGTTTCTGCGAAATTGAACCCTAACAATGGAGATGCTTTTCGTTTGCTAGGGCATTACTATAGTCGAGTTTCACTCGACACGCAGAGGGCTCTAAAGTGCTACCAGAGAGCTGTGACTCTAAATCCTGATGATTTCGAAGCTGGGGTCAGTACACTTCGTTAGGTTAAATTAGCTGTCTGGAAGGAAGTTGAAATCCGTTACACTTGATCTTAAAATTTGGCAAAAGAAAAAGGGGATTTGGTGGCTGGTGGTTCCTATTAGGTTTCATTTAATTATACATAATTCTGCATCGTCACAGGAAGCTTTGTGCGATCTGTTGGATGTTGAGGGAAAGGAGATATTGGAGGTTTCTGTCTGCAGGGAGGCTTCTGAGAAATCGCCCAGGGCCTTTTGGGCTTTCCGAAGACTGGGGTACATGCAGGTCTTATTAATTTTTTCCCTTCTTTGATTCCACATCTCTTGCATTAATTAAACTTCTGAGACTGTGGCCATTAAATAGTTCAGATTACATCAGCCGTATTATAATATTATGAATCCTGAATTTTTCATGGGATCACTCTCCATTTTCGTCCTTTTTTCTCAGGCGCATCAAAAGAAATGGTCTGAAGCAGTGCCGGCCCTTCAACATGCTATACGAGGCTATCCAACATGTGCAGATTTATGGGAAGTATGTGAGCGGTTTTTAAGACAAATTTTCTCTTTCTGCCTTTTTTTTGTCCTAGTTCTTTTAAATTTCATCTTATTTTATTTCATAGTTTTTTCCCAACTTCAGGCTCTTGGACTTGCCTATCAACGACTAGGCATGTTTACTGCTGCTATAAAGGTAACTTATTGCACATATATCAAACTTGATTGTACAGAAATGGGGGCATTTGATTATTTTTGACAGAATTCTGTAGATATAACACCAATATCAAAGTTTGTGAATTGGCCAATTTGTTCTAATCATTGGAGGGCTTCTTTTCTCTCATCTTGGTCCTTGTAACAGTCATATGGGCGAGCCATTGAACTGGAGGATTCTCGAGTATATGCGTTGATTGAAAGTGGGAATGTTTTGTTGATGCTTGGTTCCTTCAGAAAAGTAAGCAACATCTATACTTGGCTAAACTGGTCATCAATTTCCCTTAATGTAGTTTGGATCAGATTCTGATTTTATTTTTGTTTCTTACTTCATTGTCCAGCATAACTCATTTTCTGGAAAGGTTGCTTCTAAAATGTCACATTTGCATGTCTTTTTCCCATGTCAATAAACTGACTGACCAAGAAGTTGGATAGAACTGGCAATGGGCCAGTGATATTAGGTATTAATTAACAGGTCAACACTCAACCCAAACCCACCTGCTTAATAAAGCTGAGAAATATAAATCAGAATGAAACCCATAGAACCCTTCCAACCCATTTAATCCCTCTTTTTATCATAACAAATGTATGCAAATAGAAATATTATACCAATATGTATTTTGTGTAAAATTAATGATAAATTTTTTTATATCTTGTGTAGAAAGTATTTAATTTGGCAATAATATGGAATAAATTTTTAGCAGATGATACATATTCATTTTTATGTATAAATACGAATATAAATATAGTACAGTCCAATGGGTCAAGATCTGAAATGACCCATTCATCTACTGATTGACTTGCAACCAACCCTTTTACTGAAACCTCATTCTGAAACTGTCTAAGATTGGATGGTAGGCTAGGTGATAAATTGTCGGCTGTAAATTTGGTTGTTAACAGCATTAATCCTATCTGATTATTCCAGACTAACTAAGCCTTCATATTCAGTTGAATTGTGTGTTATGGGTCCTTTTACTCCATTTATGTCCGTTCATATTTTTTCCTTGCTTTTTTTTTTTTTGGACATGATACTTGCAAAAATACATTCTTCATCACTCCTCTATTGGATTTTGTGTAATACTATTTGATTTGATTACATTTGAGTTTATTCAAATAGGGGTGCTCTAGAAAATTTTGATTTCACTCATTTTATTATCCTCCATTTTTATAGTCTTTCAGTTCATCGGTCTCAGCATCTTTATATCCTACCTTTAGGGAGTTGAGCACTTTCGACTGGCCTTAGAGATCTCACCTTGTAATTTAGCTGCACATTTTGGGCTTGCTTCTGCACTTCTAGGATTATCAAAGGAATGTATCAGCTTTGGTGCATTTGGTTGGGGAGCTTCACTATTAGAGGTTAGACTTTTGGATTTTTGCATCAAATACATATTCTGTTATGGCATTTCACTCTGAGCGACAGAATTTCTAAAGTGTTATATCCTTATTATTGTTGTAGGAAGCATCGAATGTTGTGAGTGCCAGTACGTGCTTAGCTGGAAATATTCCTTCTGTTTGGAAGTTGCATGGTGATATCCAGGTATTGTTGTCTGAGGGGGCCTCTTTTTGGGTTTCAATTTCTGCTTTTAATAATATAAGGTTCTTCAGAATTTTTACATCCTCTGCTGGAGTTACCCTCATATTTACTGTTCGTATTGCATGATACTGCTGTTGAAATAATAATAGTATAATGCTGATTCATTTTATTAAGAATTGTACGTTATGTTTAAGTAATTGTGATCAATCTTATTAAAAAATTGCTTATGTTAAATAATTATGATTGTGAATAAAGAAACATTGTAGTTAGGCGTGCTTTCTTTGTGGTCAGATTACATATGCAAAATGCTTTCCATGGATGAATGAAGGCCAGGGGTTAGCAATTGATGATGAGGCTTTCAAAGCTTCTGTTCTTTCCTGGAAAAGAAAGTGTTACCTAGCTGCAGTCTCTGCTACTAATTATTATCAACGGGCTTTGCACTTGGCCCCATGGGAAGCTAATATCTACAAAGACATAGCGATTGCAGAAGATCTAATTTGCTCTTTTGAGGGTGATAAACATGATCCAGTTGCTTGGTAAGATCTTAATTTAATCATTTATTATGGTATTCCCTAAGCTATCATAACTGATATCATGTCGTGCAGGCAGCTACCTGAGAAAATGTCCCTGGGAGGGTTATTATTTGAGGGAAATAATAGTGAGTTCTGGGTGGCATTGGGATGCTTGTCCAGGCAGAGCTCGTTGAAGCAACATGCTTTTATTAGGGGATTGCAATTGGATCTATCTCTTGCTGTTGCATGGGCCTACCTTGGAAAGGTAGCTTGGCATACATTAATTCTAAAGAGTTTTTATTCTTTTCTAATGAGAACAAAAGAAAAAGGAAACTGAATATTTAACTGTTGAACTATAACCATTAAACATTCACACCAGCACTTTTAAGTACAAAAATTGTAGGATCAATGATAGTATTGCAGATATTAGAAACACTTTTGTTCCTAAGCTTTGATCCTTTATTGAACTATATATATATATATATATTGGTTTTCTTGACAGCTTTACAGAAAAGAGGATGAAAAACAATTGGCCAGGCAAGCATTTGATCGTGCCAGAAGCATAGACCCTTCACTTTCATTACCATGGGCTGGAATGTCAATTGATACTCATCCTGGGTAATTGCTATTTTTCATTTTTCAAATGCATAATCTAAGTTTGTTGAAATTTACAGTATGAAAGCATTTATGCTTTGAAATTTTTTATTGTTCTGCAGTGGTCACACACCCGATGAGGCTTTTGAAAGTTGTTTACGAGCTGTCCAAATATTGCCTGTAAGTGTTACATGCCTGAACTAGTTATATTAACATTGATGTGACATATAGCTGAATATAAGGCATTGAAATAAATTCCTTTCTCCCTCTTTGTTTCCCTCTCTCTTTCAATGCATCAAATTTCATAAGCTGTTTATTTGATTCTCTAACATGGAACTAGAGGATGATAAAACACATTGGGTACAACAATGATTTCCAAACTTAGCTGTTGATGTGTTATATAAACTCAGTGGATGCAGTGATGATTTCCAAGCTCAGATTTTTTCTGTCTATATTTGGTAGAAATTTGTTCTTGCATTCCTTAATGAAAATAGTATGGAGAAGTTTTTCCAAAATACCAGACAGGAACATGGTTTCTTAGAAGTTTTTCCAATAAAAGGAAGAAAGAAGAGTTTTTGCTGATCTGCACACTGTGTAAACCCTAAAACCAGGCAAGCTCCCCCCCCCCCCCCCCCCCCCTCTCTTTCTCTCTCTCCCTCCCTCACTTTGCTCTATTTCTCTCTCTCCCACCGGACACTCTCACTTCTCTGCATCCCTCTCCCTCTCTCTCCCACGGACACTTTCTCCTTCCCTCTCTCTTTCTCTCCCACCAATCCTCTCTCTCTCTCTTCCCCAGTCCCCCACCCTCCCTCTCTTCTCTCTTCGGTGGGAGAGAAAGAGAGAGGGTGGGGGGGGAGAAATTCTTTTGGGGGTAGAGATTTTTTTTTTCTTGCAGGCTTTGCAGAGCCTACAAGCCTGCAAGCTATTAATGCTTGCAGCAAAGCTTGCAAGCTTTGCTTGCTGGAATTAAAATTGTTTTTTTTTTCTTAAACCTAAACTCAGGCGGTCCCGAGTTTGAACCGCCCGAGTCCGACGGTACCGTTCCGACTCGGCGAGCTAAGTCCATCCAATCCCGACCTGGACCGGTACCAACCTGTCCAGTAAACCATGGACAGGAATGCTGTAAAAAATAACCATTGCAGCACCCCCATCAATGGAGTGCTTCCCCACCCAAGGACTATTTCACAATGTTTAGAGTTTGATGGTTCAATAATTCGCAAGTAGTTTGTCTCAGATCAGATCTTGAGATTAATATGACTAACCTTGATTGCTCTGACTTTGATTTATTGAATTTGTTGCTTGCTATGACTTTTATTTACTGAATTTGTAGCTTCCTGCATGAATTTTTTGTGAAGTCCTTCTAAAGGCACTTTTACCAGCTTGCAGAGTTCCAAATTGGTCTCACAAAGCTTGCAGTTCTCTCTGGTAACCTTCTGACATCACAGGTATGACTGTATGCTAACTATGAGAAATTTTACCATATAGAACTAAATATTCCGTTGCTAATATCTTGTGGATATGATCCATCAAGTGGTATTTGCATTCATACATGGTTTGGAAAATATTCATAAACCTCGTGCATGTAATCGCTTTTGAAGGTATATGGAGCTATCCAGCAAGCTGTTCAACGTGCACCTTACTCTCCTGAGTCTCATAATTTGAATGGACTAGCTTGTGAGGCACGCTATGATTATCTGTCTGCAGCTAATTCTTATAGGTTAGCACGCTCTGCGGTCAGAACTATTTCAAGCACAACAAAACCAAAATCCCTTCTTGTTGATATATCAGTTAATCTGGCTAGATCGCTTTGTTGGGTAAGCAAATTCCGTCGGCATTCCTGCTATTTAGTATCTGTATATTAATAATTAGTCATAATCCAGAGCGTTTAATTATAAAAATGACAACAAAAACAAAATGCCTTCTCCAAAACTAGTTGGTGCTCAGCAACATGAATCTTGTTTCTCTATCCATTTTCTTTTGTCAAAAATTGTATCTTCAGCCAAATAATAACCATTGTAACGCTGAATTGCTACATTCAGGTCTTTTCTAGTCTTATTCTAGCCCTTTTAGATCCTTCAGTGTGTCCCACTCTTTGCACCTTCTCATAGTTACCTCCCTAGGCATATTCTTTATGTGCCTAAACCATCTTAGCCTACCTTTCTTTATTTTATCTCCTATTTGGGCAAGACCTAGTCATCTCAAATAAGTTGATCATTGTCAGTCTTCCTATTTGTCCATTTCAGTAACTTCATCTCACTAATGCTCAATTGCTCATTTTATGTGCATGGTTGTTACCCAATATTTTTATTTGTATATTATACCAAGCCTAATGGTTCTCTTGGAAAATTTTCTATTCAGTTTAAGTGAAATACACAGATCTCATAACACTATAGAAGCAACTCTTCACTTAAGCTGTCCAAAGTTTTTAACTGCTTTCTATTTTATTCAAAATGCTTACCTCAATTAAATGTTTCTATTTGGCCAGGCAGGGAATGCATCGGATGCTGCTCGAGAGTGTGAAGATTTGAATAATGCAGGTGTCATGCACTATAAATTTTCTTGCTTTCATGCTCCTTTGTTTTTCAATTTTGCTAACTTCATAAAGTAACATGCACTATAAAATTTCTTGCTTGCATCTCTGTTTTTCAATTTGCATGTTGCAAAAGAACTATATCGATTTAGAAATTTGGAGTTAGAAATTAATGTTGATTAGTCTTAATTATCAAAATGAAGGCTCCCCAGTTCATTCAACAGCCCATGTATACTCAAAAGAAATGAATTTGTTAACTGCATATTAGATGATAACAAATTTGGTCAGAGAGGTTTTTGAAGTTTTTTATTTTATTTATCAAAGTGATTTTGGGAGGTGCTATATTCTCAAATTTTTGTTTGCTTATGAGCAAACCTCAATTTAGTCACCAGTAATTTTGATCAGGTATTAGTATTATTAACTCTATGACAATCTTGACATGAGGATTGGATCATCTGTCTTATCCAAAATAGATCTGAAGAGTGGCTTTCTGCCTCTCACCAGATTGGGGTTTGCTAGGGGCAACAAGTGTTGCATGGCTTTGGACACAAAGCATCAATCTTATGCATAACTAGGTGATTACAAAAATATGCTTGTTCTATTATGACCAAACTTTTATTAAATACTTATATAAAAAAGTAAATAAATAAAGCCTACTCAAATACTGGGTTTATGTTGATTGGACCCACCCAGCCCACTGCTACCCTAGTTAGTCACCAGTAATTTTTCTCAAGGATCAATGTTTGCTTTATTTCTATATCTTGTATGCGCTGCTAGTTCCAAGCTTGAATAAAGGAGGAGGGTTGCGTAAGGTTAGCAGCTGATGTAAAATTTTTGCTAAATTTGAACATGACATGAATCTTGAATTAGAATCACGTGTACATGCAAGGTCGTGCCCAACTAGGATGTGGAATGAAATGGTGAATCGCATCAAAAGACTTGGAAAAGAAGTATTAGGAGAATCGCGAGGTTGGATTCCAACTCATAGGGAAACTTGGTGGTGGAGTGATGTAGTCCAAGAAGCTATCAAAGAGAAAAGACTTTATTTTAAAATTTGGTAAAAGACTAAAACCCTAGGAAAACTTGAAAAGATATAAAAATGCTAAAAAAAGAAAAGAGTTAGTGAAGCTAAAAACCATGGCCATGGCAACTTATATGATAAATTAGGTACTAAAGAAGGTGAAAACTTTATTTATTTAGCAAGATTTAGAGAAAGGAAAATGAGAGACTTTGATTAAGTTAAGTGTATTAAAAATGAAAATTCAAGAGTTTTGGTCAAAGATGATGAGATTGAAGAAAGGTGGAAAGAATATTTATTAAACTATTAACTGAGGACTGTACACAGAGATCTGGATTCGGCATGGAGATAGCAGTAATAGAATTAGAGAACAAACATAAATTTGCAGGGTTCGAGTTGTAGAAGTTAAAGATGCTTTAGTCAAAATGAGAAGAGGAAAAGCCTTGGGCCTAGATGGCATTCCTATAGAGGTGTGGAAATGCATGAGAGATATCGGTATATTTTGGTTGATTAAATTACTTAATAAAATTTTAAGGATTGAGAAAATGCCAAACGCTTGGAGGATTAGTACAATAATTCCAATATATAAGAATAAGAGAGATGTGCAGGGGTTTGCAAATTACCGTGGTATTAAACTTATGAGTCACACTACGAAATTATGGGAAATAGTGATTGAACATAGATTAAGGCTAATAACTAGAGTGACAAAAAACCATGGATTTATGCTTGGAAGATCCACTATGGAAGCTATATTTTTACTAAGACAGTTAATAGAAAAGTAAAATGATCTACATATGGTTTTTATTGATTTAGAAAAAGTTTATGGTAGGGTTCCAAGAGAAATAATTTAGTGGACTTTACATAAGAAAGTGTACCAATGACATATATCAATGTAATGAAAGATATGTATAAGAGAGCCTTAACTGAAGTGAAAACTGTTGGCGGTGGGACAACTAATTTTTCGTTTAAAATAGGTTTGCATCAAGGGTCAGCTATCTGTCCTTATCTTTTCACCTTAGTTATGGATGAGTTGATGAGTCATATTCAAGATAGGGTGCCTAGGTGTAATTTATTTTCCAACGATTCGGTTTTGGTGGGCCATACTAGAGAAGATGTAAATATTAAGCTAGAGTTATGGAGAGATACCTCAAAATCGAGGGGATTTAAAATAAGCCGTGCGAAGATTGAATATATGAAATGTCATTTTAATGCAAATAACAATATAACTAATGAAAATATTAGAATTGGCAATCAAGATATTCTTTTAAGTAATAAGTTCAAATTATCTTGGACCATTGGTACAAAAAGATGGAGTAATTGATGAAGATGTTGCATATAAAATTAGAGCTAGTTGGCTTAAGTGGAGGGGCCCTTCTAGGGTTTTGTTTGATAAGTGTGTTCCACTTAAATTAAAGGGTAAGTTCTATAAGATAGTAATTAGACTGGCTATGTTGTATGGGATAGAATATTGGATACCAAAGAACCAACATGTTCAGAAGAAAAGTGTTACTGAGATGAGGATGCTAAGATGGACTTGTGACAAAACTAAGAAAGACAAAATAAGAAATGAAGACATTTGAAAGTGGCTAGTTGTAGCATGCATTAAGGATAAAATGGAGGAGAGTAGGTTAAGGTGTTTGGCCATGTGAAGCGGAGAGCAAGAGATGCACCTAGGGGTGGCAATCGGTCAAATACGGTGTGGATCTACCATGATCCAAATTCGATCCGAAAAAAATTTACCGATATCTGTATTCGATCCAATATCCGATGGATCTTTCATACCTAAATCTGAATTCGAAACTCAATGATATTCCGAAATCTGAATTCGAAAACCGAAATCCGAAATCCGAATTCAATCCGAAATTCAAAAAAAAACATAAGATAAGCAAAACAGGAAAAAAAAAACACACACACGCATAGTGACACAAGCATGCGCATAACATAGGCATAGGCATAACATTAAAAAAGCATAACAGGTTTATTTTTCTCAATAAAGAAGGCAAGGATCAATAAAGAGAAATGGACAAAGTTTATGGAAGACATTACAGAGATTGTTATCATGAAAAGAACGAAAAACTAATATATAAAAAGTAAAGAGGAGGAAGGTTCCTTTGTTAAGTGTCATATGTGTTCACTTCCATTACTATAAGCGATAAATAACCCAACTGAAAGGTCCATTGCACAGCCAGAAGATGAGCTCCTGAGCTCCATGTCTGAGAACCTAGAAGAAAAACGAGTTTTAAGTTGCTGAATTGTGAGAGAGAGACGCCTAATCAACAGCTGGAGAGTGAGCACGAGGAGAAAGAAGAGCTTCATCTTCCATACCCAGTACCTCATTGAGATCAAAATCCAACATTTCACGACCCTGCACCTTGCTGTCTTCTTCAGGAGACGCAATAGAACTTGTCATGGGTTCGAATCTGGAATACAAAATTGATAACAACAACAATATGACTTATCATGAGTCATGGCTAGTTGGGTTCGAATCCTGTTCCACCATGCCAATTTCTCAAGAACCATACATCGTTTAGAACAAGGAAAGAATTTGATATTTTGTGAATGATTCCATTTCCATCTAGTCCTTTTGGGTCTTTCATTGGCCCTCTTAGATACTAAGGGGAAAAAAAAAGGGACGATGAAATATTTTTCTTTCCAGTCAGAGTGGGAAAAAAGGCAGCATTGTTTCTGAAAATTTGAAAGAAATATGGGTATTTAGTAGGAAATTAGGAATGAATGGCAAAGGGGTTTTTCTATGCGTGGATGAAGCTCTGCAATACCAACGAAGGTAACCTTGAAACTGACGCCATGAAAGAACATAAGAGCAGTAGAAAATTTCTAATTCTACAATATCAACAGCCATGAACCCAAAAAACAAGGAAATAATCCTGAATATTGCAGGAAGAGAAGAAGTATGAAGCAAACCTTAAGAGCTCTTGGTCTTCAGAAAGCTTTAAACAACTTAGCAAGGAGAAAACCCCCAAACGTCACTCCTTCAGACTTCTACAGTGAATCAAAAGAAGAAGATTGAAGATGGTGATGAGGCCGTCAAATTTCTTAAGGTTGATGAAGGGAGGTGGTGTTCGACGGCGGTGGTATTCGTCGGCAGTGGTGTTCGTAGTCGATGAAGGGAGAAAACCCCCAAATTTCGTAGGGCAGAAGTCGGCAGAGAATAGAAGGTTAGGGTTAGGACAAATCGATTTTTGGTTTTACTCTTTTAAGTTATGGTTCAACCATGATTTAATTTATGATGGTTCAAGCATGGTCTAACGACTCTGGGCTGGGTTTATCTATAATATAAGTATGTTTTCGATTCAGATCCTATTCGGATCGGATACGTGCATATCCGAATTCGAATCCGAATTTTTTCGGATCCAAAATCCGAGATCCGTATTCGAATTTTAGGATCTAAATCCTATATCCGAATTCGGTAATTTCGGATCGGATTCGGGTTGGATTCGGATATATATCTGACCCATTGCCAGCCCTAGATGCACCTCTAAGAAAGTGTGAGAATATGCATATTGGAGGGCCTAAGCGAGTAAGAGACATACCAAAAAAGTCATGGATGGAATCTGTAAAACAGGACTTACAAAAACGTAGATTAATTGAAGATATGATTTTTGATAGAGTGGGATGGAGAGACAGTATTCGTGTCGCTGACCCCACTGTGATGGGAACTGGCTGATGATGATGATGATGGTCAGTATTATTAACTCAGTGACAATCTTGACATGAGGATTGGATCATCCGTCTTATCCAAAACAGATCTGCATAGCGGCTATCAGCCTATCACCAAATTGGGATCGCTAGGGGCAACAAGTGTTGCATGGTTTTGAAGACAAAGGAGCAATCATATGAAACACTAGATAATTACAAAAATATGCTTGTTCTATTATGAGCATTTTTTTCCCACTCAAATTAAAACCATGAATAATCAGCATTGTCAAGGGCAGAATGATGAGTATTTCAAAATGAAAAACCATATATCAAATTGACAAATTCTTTTGTGGGTCCAAATTTGGCATTAATGGGGTTCTTGGGGTCATCTTAATGGGTTGAGGTTGATTCCGAAGAGAATAGAATGACTTTGGAATATTCGTTCCTTTTTACGAATCTCCTAGTTCTCATGACTTGGAAACAATCTGCCAAGGCCCAGGACTTATTTGAAAGTTTACTTTTACTTCTGTATTGGCATATATGAAATTGTTTATAAAACAGCAGCCGGTCCTATTAGGTGTTGTGACATTTGCCTTTGATTATGAAGTGAAATATGTCCTGAAAGGCTCTTTTACAATATGTTGATAGTGGTAGATCTTTTCAGATTTTATTTGCTGGTAGAAATTGTATATTTTGTCAATGTTCCAGGTCAGCTTGATGCCAGGGGCTTACACATATATGCAATCTCTTTATGGAAACTTGGAAAGAATGATCTGGCCCTTGCCATCATAAGAAATCTAGCTGCTGGTGTGCCTAATATGGAAAAATCACTCGGAGCTGCCTCTATAAGTTTGATATGTAAATTGCTGTACTGCATATCAGGGCTTGGTTCAGCTGTCACAAGCATTCTTAGAATGCCCAGGGAATTAATGCAAAGTGCAAAAATTAGTTATATTGTCTCAGTTGTTCATGCTCTGGATGACAGTAATCGGCTTGAGGCAGTTGTTTCAAGTGCTTGGAGTTCTCTAACATCTCATGGAGAGATTATTGAAATGCACTTTTTAATGGCATTTATTAAACTAGTAAGCTTCTTCTCACTGACTCTTCCAACTCGGCATTTTTTTTCCCTTGTCCAGGTTGGTATTAGCTTATGGAACATTGAATTTGAACTGGATATGCTTTTTCTTTTGGGTTTTGCAGGTTAGACATGGATCAGGAAATGTCCTAGGAATCCAAAACGGAGTGTACCACCTGAGGAAAGCTCTTCACATGTACCCTAACAGTAATTTATTAAGGTAATTATTTATAGCAACAGGTTTGGGTTGAACTAACATCCAGATCTTTTAGCTAGAGAACCTAATATGTCAGTTTCTGTCTTCATTTTCTTTGTAGATAGATGTGTTGGATATACAAGAATTGAATGATTAAGTTTATTCTGTTCACCTCTGTCCCCCTTTATAAAAGCAACCACAACATTTTGATCGGTGCCATTCTTGTAGGTTATTTTATAGAGATGCAAGCCTACTTTTCTAATAATAGCCTAACAGGCTTCTGGACTAAATCATGCAGCTCCCGAAGGGAATCATCATATTCAATGTAAAGCTGTGGAGGTCATGTGCTATGCATGTTTATGTTCTGGAGAATCCACTTAAATATAACTTAACAGATCCTCAACATATTCATTAGCATCTAGGACACCATATAGGATTTTTTTCCCCTTGACAAAAACACTTTGGTTATCCGAAACTATCAAACCAAAAGACAATGCCTTTGCAATTATCTTGTATAAGCTTTTCTTGTAAGGCTGATTGGGTGGAAGTCCGTAATGTCTATTGCACCATGGTGTTTAGGGATGAGACACAGGAAGGTAGCATTCGTCACTTTGTTAATGATGCCAAATATACGAAACTCCTTAAATACCTTTAATAGTTCCTCTTGAACACCACATCCCAGCAATCCTGGAAAAATGCCAGTGTGAGACCATCAGGCCCTGGTGCCTTGTCTCTACCCAAAAGCCAAACAGCTTTTCTAATTTCCTCCTCAAACTCCCGCTCCAACCAACTACACTTCTCTTGATCTAGTGTAGGGCTCTCTAGCTAATGCAAATTGAAAGTGAAAAGTTCCTCAGAAGAGAATAGGGAAGCATAAAAAGAGGAGAATTATTTTACGATCTCTGAATGATTCTCCACTATTGTTCCTTCAGAAATCACTTTGCTGATTGCATTCATATTCTTTCTCCCATTAGCCATTCTATGGAGAAATATACCATCCCCTTCCTTTAACCTTGAGGCACGGTATTTCCATTCTATGTGATTTCTGTCTCCAATTAATCTCCTCCATTGTAATCAAATCCTCCAATTCCCTCTTTGATGCCTTCTGTCCTCCAATTCAATCTCATTTAGTTCACTTCTTCCATTTGGTCAAAACTATCAATAGAATTTATCAAAACTCTCTTCCTAGTACTAATGCATCCCAACACCCTATCACTCTCTGAGGATAATAGTATTAATGCATCCCAACTCCCTATCACTCCTTGATCACCTTTACTTTGTCTCAAACGATTCATAGCTTTAACAGAAACTGCACTCCCCAGTTTATCGTTTGTTTCAAGGAAAAGGAAGGACAAAAAACCTTCCATTCCCTCCCACACAGGACTAGTACCCCTATCCCTCAACCCATACTGTTCAAGGCTTAAAGTCTGATCAACCCCACTGTCAAAAGAGACAGCCTTATTAGCTTTAGTGATACAAGGATCACTTGATACAGGAAAATGAGACCTTGTGGCATCCAAGATTTAACAATATTTAGATTAGGGCAAGAAACTATCCTATGGAAAGCTCTTGATTGCATACCTGTAAATGCAGCTAGAAACTCTCTTCCTAGTATTAATGCATCAATACTTTCTTCCTAGTATTAATGCTCCTGACAATAGCACATGAGCCACACCCTATCACTCTCTGAGGATCAAAAGATCCAATTGCTATGTCACCCTTTGTAGTCGAGTCTCCAAACTGAGGAATAAACAACGGAGCATGATCATCTTCAAGATGTCCCACCCTGATCCCAGCTGCGGACATCATGCCCTTCTCTAATGCTGCTATTTCCTTTGTGGGCTACTCCAAGATGCTTGCCAACGTCTGATGAGAGAAATTAGGCTCATTTATGTCAGATTGTGAGACATTGCGTAAACCATCCAACTCGTCACCCCCTTTCTGAAAAATTGTAAGCAGGTCAATCATAGAAAATCTTCGATGTCAGATTCAAATCTCACCTTTGCAGGATAATCCCCTTTGTCCTTGTTTTCACCTGAGAAAATAGTGGAGATGGACAAGAATGTGCCCTCCCTACAGCTTTGAGCGAGCTTTTCTTCAGATTCCAGCGAGATACTCATCTTTTCTCCCACGACTTGAATAAAGCTTCGTGACTGATTGGAACTAGGATGAAGAGACTGCAACTCTTTGGCAAACGTCTACCTGATCTGGGCTTCATCTGGATTTAGCATATCTCTGACAGATGTCTGGTTTCGGCCCACAAACCTCTCATCGAAATCTGAATTGTTCAGACACACTGATTCCACCCGCCCATTATTTATTTGGCTCAAAAGGTTATCAGGCCCACCTAAGCTAAGAACCACCCGTTTGTGATTAGACCCGGGTGTCACCCCGCACACCCTAAGAACCATACGATTGGCAAACATGAAGGTGAATGCTTATCAAATCATTATCCTTTAAAATTGGGTTTTTTTTCACTAAACCTCCCATTGTGTCTCCGACCATCTTCAACGATGAATTTGAAGCTAGATGCAACGGTATACCGTCAACAGTTATGCACAGACCACCTGCTGGAAATGGACCTGTTAACAAACCTTCATCAAATGTCGATGGAAAATGAGATTCTGCTCCTTGCACGACTGCAACCTCAATGCTAAAATCCTTCTGGCTTCATCCTCTGACTGACCGATGCATATCACTTTTCGATCATTTGTAATATGAAATTTTATTTTTTTGACCACTCCTGCACTCAGTAAATTTTCCTCAATCTCGCACCAGCTTTTACATCGGTATTGTTGAACGCAATTTATGGCCAAACTCCACACCATTTGGCCAAGAGAAACAGCTATCATTGGGGGCCATCCATAGTTGTGCTTAGAACCAAAGGTTTCATTCCTCCGCACTAAATCCAGAACGCCTTCTTTCCTTTCCATATATGCCACCGGCGCTTTCATCCCCAGTACATCTTGAATTGCATTGATAACATAAAGCCACCCATCCTTTTTTGTTGTGCAATGAGAGTGTAATAGAGAAAAATCTTCCAGAAATACCAGAGAAACTAATCCTAAGCAAACTACCCCAAGGATTGTGACCAAGGAAGATGATTGAGGCTCTCCCTTGGATCTTAAATGACCCCCTTCTTCCGGAACTTACTACCTTTTCATTCAACTGTTGAAGAGATCTTAAAATACAAGTGAATTCTGAGTCCTCAAATGATACCCATTTCGATCCCCTTCCAGAGAAGTCTATAATTTGCAGCTTCAACTTTACCCTATCAATGCAGCCTTCAAACATTACCAACTTCCTCTGAATCCAAAGATTTTGTCTCCTGATGCTTCCATTAAACTTCTTAGGACCAATGTCCATCCAACAAGCCCTCTTTTGTTGTGCCCTTCATCTCTGTTCACTTCATCACAATTCCCAGATATTGCCACCACTAGAGACCCTCCATCTTGACGCAAGGCATTCTGAATTGCTGATACGATTTTGTGGAAATTGTATCCTGCATTTTGAAGCTCGTAACACGTTGAGATTAAGTCAGTCGAAACGATGTTCTCTGGCGAGAATGGTTCTCTCCAGCGAGATGGGTGACTTCCGCTCCTTCCATTTTGTAGCACACTTTTTGAATGGCTTTCCAACAATATTGTTCTCTCCAATGGTCGAAACTGGTTTGCTAGGTGTCCTCCAGCGAGATGGTTCTATCCAACGGTCGTAATATTTGTACCTTGGCACCCCTAAAGGTTCTGTAAATTTGGAAATTTAAGGGTACCTTAGGAAAAGCATCTAAAATGCAGGCTTCAAGAGTATTGTTACCAATAAAGATATGACAGTTGCTTCTCTTAATAATGGTTGGTAAGGCTTTTAGGATGCTTGGATGATGCGTTAGGTAAATTTGGATGCACAGTTTTAACATGATTTTCAAAAAAATAACATTTTTCAACTCATCGAACAAATGATAATTCCTGCATTTGTAAAGAATATCACCTTCATATAATAATCACTTGTACTTATTAAAGCAAATATTCAAAACCTCGGTAACCTGCGAAGATTGTTTTCCAGTGGAGGATAAATTTGCAAAAGAAATTCATACATGCTTTGTTTCCATTTAAGCTGCCATTGCCATCCTTTCCCTGATGAACTCATAGAGAATGATGATGAGGTTATAATGGATATGAGAATTTACATGCATAAAAGTACATATCAAAATTTTATTATATTTTTGTTACTTTGCTTTAAATTCATTGTGCATATGGAGCCATTCAAATGGATCAAATGGGTTTAACCATGGCATACAACCCCTCCCATCTGCCTTTTCCTACTATTTTGTGCTCTGCAGTTCCATACTCTTATAACAGACCAAAATAAGAAAGCTTTGGTTGAATTCAGAAACATACAAGACAATCCTTTCTTAACCATTAGTTCAACTTGTTTCAAATATCTGTATCCTTTCTGACTTAATAATGGAACATACTGGATTTCTTTTATCAGTTGAGCTGGTTATTGAATACCTATTTTTTGTTGTTGACACAAGCTGTAAAGATTGTCTTTATGATAAATTTTTGCAAGCATTTTGTTGTCTTTAACATAATTGGTTCCTCTTTTAGTTTGCTTTCTTTTCTGTTTTTTTAAAAAAAAATTAATTTGTGTCTTCATGTTGCTGCTGCCAGGAACCTGCTTGGTTATCTTTTACTATGCAGTAAAGAGTGGAAGGATTCTCACACTGCTACTGGATGTTTCATCATGGATCGTCTTGATTGTCCAAGTAAGAAAGGATTTAAATCATCATATGAGATCTTTGGTGGTGCTGCAGTCTCATGCTATTCAAATGGAACTTGCACCCACAAGTTCTCTTTCCCAACATGTAAAGGCCGCTGTGAGAATGGAGCTGAAGTAATTAAAGAAATGCAAAAGTATCATACCTCCCTTCAGAAATTTCTTTCTGCAAAATCTTGAGTTATGGAAGTATCTAAATTTTGAAAACCTATTCAAATTCTGTTAAAGTTGCAAAGAAATATGCTTCCAACCAGCCAAGATTATTTCAACTGCATCGATTTATATAAAATGTCATTGACCATTACTAAAGTCAGAAAGTAGAGGTTCATCTGCATAAATATATTAAAAAAAATTCATGAAAAGCCCCTTCCTCCATTTCTTGATTTGGTATCATGTAGTTTTATGTGCTCGTTCTTCTTTCACCAAGCCCCTAAATCTTTATCAATATATGATTTAATTTTCATGCATCTGATTTTTTAATTTTTCCATAATTTTTTACCATTTTATTTACCAAAAAAAGAAATTAATTATTTTCCCTGATTCAAACTTGACCAAATGATTACTAATGGCTCACTAGGTTTGGTTTCCTGCTGAGACAGGTTCTCCAAAAAAATAGCTAATTTAGAGATTTCTTTATTTTTTTTTTTTTTTAAAGGATTGCCATTTGGCAAATGTGCTTCAGTTAAAAATTGGTATATTAGTGAGCACATGTTGAAGGAAGTATTGTTCACCAAATCAACTGCCACATGTAAAAATCATGTATCACCTTGATTCTTATTCTGGTTCATTTTTCCAGTTTATCTGTCCTCTTAAAATCATATTTATTCTTAGTTTTTGTATCTACTCTTAACTCCACAACCAGGAAAAAGGGAAATGATAAAAATTATGGCTTCTCTCCTGTTTGGTAGTTTGGTACTTGCAATCTGATGCAATCATTAAATTTTCATGTTCAGATGTTCTATTTGTATTCACTTTGCTATTAACGAAGTTTTCATGCTAGAAGGCCAAGAAATAATGGTACAAGATTTTTCATAATATTCTTCTTAAAATGTTTATGATTGAGATCTCTTTTGTCTTTGAAGCAATCAATTTTACATTGTATAACTAAAAATATTTAATTTCCTGTCTTTATATGATTAGATGGTAGTTTGGTGCTTGCTATCTAATGTGATCATGAAAGTTGTACTCTGAAATATTTCTGTTATTTTTGTTTCCATCTTTATTAGTAATATAATTCTTGCTTTAAAAAGCCAAGAAATAAAAATGTAATGTTTGTCATAACATTCTTCCGAAAAAAGCCACACAACCATGATCTCTGTTGTATGTTAAGCAATCTGTTTTCTTTTGTGTAG
Source organism: Buxus sempervirens (assembly GCA_947561395.2). Classification (NCBI taxonomy): domain Eukaryota; kingdom Viridiplantae; phylum Streptophyta; class Magnoliopsida; order Buxales; family Buxaceae; genus Buxus; species Buxus sempervirens. The sequence continues at coordinate 229,677 of OX387184.1, read as the reverse complement.
TAGAAGCATTTAATTTACTTGTCTTTATGCTATATGATTAGATGGTTACATCAGGAACCATGGAACCACAATGCAAAGTACCTGCTTGTACTTGTTACTCATCAGAAGGCTCGTGAAGGGAGATTTCCTCGACACGCTTGTTTTACCATTGAGCGGTTGATTCATTCTGCACTTTCAAATGAATCATATTCGGAGACAGACATTTCTTATCAATATAAACAATTTCAGCTTCTGCTCTGTGCTTCTGAGATCAGTTTGCAGGGCAGAAATTACTCTAGCTGTGTCAATCATGCCAAAAATGCATCTGACCTTACACTGCCTGATAATTATCTCTTTTTTGCACACTTGCTACTATGTCGAGCCTATGCAGCCCAAGGGGATTTTTTAAACCTGCAGAAAGAGTATGTAAAGTGCTTACAGCTCAAATCAAACTATCAAGTAGGTTGGATATGCCTCAAATTTCTTGAAGTCCAATACAGACTAAATATTGATTCGAACATAATTGACTTGAACTTTGAGGAGTGCTTGAAAGAGACCAAGGGTTCAAGTTGTATGTGGACAGCTATTTTTGATTTAGTGCTGGCTCAGATTTCTATTTGGGATCAGGATTTTCTTGGTGCAGAAGAGGCCCTGGCACGTGCTTTGTCTGTGGCCGGTGCTGAGAGTTGTCTTCTGCTCTGTCATGGTATTTATTCAATTGCTATTTGGAATTTTCTCCTCCCCTTTCTCTTATGCACATGATAATGGTCACTTCTATGATGGCATAATATTATTATCTAAACTAATTTCTCTCATTTCGAAAATAAAATGAAATTGCTCTTACATTTTGTAAACCACAATTATATGAACTTCTGAAACATTTTGACTATTTCTTTCTGTTGGAAAATTTTAAAAATTAGATTTTTAATTTCTTATATTATAACAATGCATTGGGATACATAAGTGAACCTGTCTTACATGAACAAATTTGGAAGTAATTAATTAAAAGCTAAAGAAACAATGAACAATGGAACCTACGAAATTGAAATAAATCATTCACTTCAGAATTGGAAATGAGAATAACTTTATTTTGTTTATTTATTGTTAAAGCTCTTGAATGTTTTACAAGTTTGATAAAATTAGAAGCTATGCCACACTTTGTTATGAATTTTGACTCATAAAGTTAATTCTAGCCAAGAAAAGCAAACTTGAAATAAATGAGTAGCAATTAGTTGGCAATCATGGATACCATAACCCCTCAAATTGAAAGAACTCATTAATCATGATTAGAAGTCATGGTTCTTTATGCCACTTTGGCTTCAATTTTGGAGCCTCACATTTCATTCTATTATGTGGTGGAAAATCTGACATGATTGGGTAAAATTCAAAGCAGTAACCATGGATAATATATACAAGAGATTAAATTTTAGAACAAAATTATTGTTTATTGTCAAAAATTTTAATTGCTGTAGAAGTTTTATTGTTGGATTTTTTTTTTAAATTGCCATAGAATTTTTATTGTTAAATTGAAAAAAAAAATTTAATTGCTTCAGTAAAATTAGAATTCTTTAAGCGACCTTTGGTTGCAATTTTGGATTCCCAAACTTCGTCTTGGTCCATGATTACTTGAACTGGGGTTACGTAAATAATTTTGATTGCAAATTTGCAATATAGAAGGAAGATTTACATTTAAGGAATGGGGGGCTTTAAGTATGATGATAAATTTGACAAAATGTGCTTTTGATTCTTGACATTATGTTTCACAACTGAAATACTTATAGTACCTCTTTAGTATCATAAAATTACACAGTTTTATGTAATCCCTAATATTTGATGGAGTTATTTATGTCATAAAATAAGTTATGGATTGGATTCAGATGGATCTGTACAATTAAGACTAATGTTAAACTTCCATTATCAACCTACGCACACACACAAACACACATTTGCACAAATAAAAATCCTACTTCTAGAGAAGTTCCAAAACTAATTGAGAATTATAACTTTTAATTAATTAAAATAAAGGAATAATTTATGATCCTCTTCAGTTCTTTCAGTTTGGTTATATCACTTGAAAATTGAAACAGTTGTAATAGCCAATGTAATGTAAGTATTATAAATTTATATTCAATAATTTTGTCAATTCCAAATCTTACTAGGTTGTCTTGTTATGAAAGTTTTTGGAAAGAGTAAATTATTTTTTTAAGCCTAAATTAAAGAATCAATAGTGGTTTTAGTAAATTAGACATTTTATATTAAGAAATCAAATCTATATTCCTCATCTTTTTACTATTTTTTTTTCCTTTTCTTAATAAGCAAAGAACGTGCGTGGAGATGTAATTATCTAAGCACCATTTCAATGTAATGGAAATATATACACGTACACACACACACACACATATGCAATCATATTTTAACCTAAAGCTCTTGAACCAGAGGGGGGTCTAGCATGTTGAAACATAAATGCAATCATATTCTAACCTAAAATGCAATCATGTAACTTTGTTGCCGTTGCCGAGCTCCTAATCTCTGGGCAATGGGTAGTTCTAATTCCTAGGCTTCCTTAGGTCCTTAGGTGCTTTGACAACTACCACACAGATACACACATACATACAGATACATGCACATATATACGTGCACATTCACACGCACAGAAACACACACATTCTTGTCATGGATAGAGCTCGAAATTCCTAACCTGGCTTCCTAACTTGCTTGAACTGACCCAGTGCTAACAGTTTTTAAGTCAATATCACACAAGGAATTGGTAAAGTTTGGCAACCTAATGATTCTTCGATATTTGGCAGGTCATGTGGACCGTTTCTGGCATCAATGCTTTTTGGCCTTTCCTAGTTTCCTTAGTGTGCTAACAGTTTTTTAGTCAATATTACTCAGGGAATTGATATAATTTGGCACCTAATTCTTCTTAGATATTTGACAGGTCATGTGGACTGTTTCTGACATCTATGCTTTTTTGCCTTTCCTAGTTTCCTTAGCATGTCAATGTTAGGCTGGCTTTTCTTCTCTGTGTTTCTTAACTACTTTTATCCTTTTCAAGCTACCTTTTTTTTTTTTTAATATGCTGGTACGTGATCCAAGGTTAATAATAAGAGATGTTTTATATCCTGCAGTACATCTTCACTTTTGTAATGTGGTTACTAAATCATGGTGGGTACAGGTGCCATCTGTATGGAGCTTTGCAGGCAACAGTGTGGTTCCAAGTTTTTATCACTTGCAGTAAGCAGTCTCACTAAGGCCCAAGAGATTTCTCTTATTCCTTTACCTATAGTCTCTGCATTGATTGCCCAAGCAGAAGCAAGCCTTGGTGACCGAGCAAATTGGGAGAGGAACCTCCGCCTTGAATGGTCTTCTTGGCCTCCAGGTTCGAATATCTTTAGCTGATGCATTAATTCTTTTCATTATTTCTTTTCTTCACCATGTTCTGGGAAATCCTTTAACCTAGGTTTTTTTCCTGGAAATTTTTATTGCATTGCTTAGCGTTAAATCTATCCTTTGTTCAGGATATTTTACCTGAATTTTGTATCATAGATTCTTTGTCCTTTTCTCGAATTTAATAAGCTTTCATTGATTCATCTTCTGTTTTTTGACTGTAAATCATTTTCCTAGTTCCTTCTTTTCTAATGTGGAAGAATGTTATTCATCAATGAATCTAGTTCATTGCATGGTTTTGGTTTGATGTTATAACCCATTGGGGACTTGTGTGGTTTCATGAGACAGGTAGCTGCATGCTTTTGACAGTGTTGATTTTTCATAATATCATGCTTTCTGTGGAGTTGCCTCTTTTATGCAGATATGGTTCTTTATTATTCAATTTTCTCAAACTTGCTTCCAGATATGAGGCCTGCAGAACTTTATTTCCAAATGTATCTGCTTTCAAAACAGTCAAAAACTGGGCCTAATCCTTCATCCAGAGGGGAATCCTACCAGGGCCCACAGAGATGGATTCTTCGAGCAATTCATTTGAATCCCTCTTGTTCAAGATACTGGAAAGCTCTTCTTCAGGAGTGAGTACCCTACTTGCATATTCATGAATTTTGGGTGCTTCTGTTCCAAATTCTTGAACATCAGTGGCACAGCAACTGACATCAAAACTTAATGATTGTAGGTCTTAGATGGTGTACAATAGAAGATTTTGGGATGCTGATGAGTACCATCAGTAAGTCTCATTTGCTAATTCCAAATGTAGCTCGTGACTGTTGCAAAGGTTTGATCATTGAGGAATTTTCGATTTGTTGTATGGAATAAATTTCTCTGGGAATTCATGACATGCCTCTGTGTGTGTGTGTCCTGGCAGATGTTGATGTCATGTCAATCACCAACTGGTAGTCTCGAATTATTGATAGTGTATTGTCATCGAAACTGGTTATAAATGGGCAAAGGGGGAATGGTACAGTCTCTCTCGGCATTGAAGTTGTACCATTTGATCTGGATGCTGCAGGTTGAGTGAAAGTTCACTGCTTGAGGATTGAACGGCCACATAGGGTGGGGACAGTTCCGTACGGTTACTGCACCAAAGGTAACTCTTAAGAAGATTTTATCCGTTTGGATTCTTCTTTCCCTGTCATTATGTTTCATCCTTTTTTGTTAAGGTGGTAGCTTTGGGTGTTTTCTTCTAACGTGCAGGGATGTGGGAACGTTTTTCTACAGAGAGTCGCTGTTTGTTCGACTATTATTGTTATTATTTTAGGTGTAGTTGGTGAGACATTGGGACCTTGGCACCGAAATTTTTTATAAGGTGGGACTTTCTTGTGTAAGGGTTTAATAGTTTGGGTGCCATCTGAATGGAGTTTACAGAAATAATACATCCGGGACAGGGCATGGGTGCGACGCGCCCAATTCTGGATGGTTGCTATGTACCAACGGGACACTTTTAGCAACAACTGGAACTAAGATTGTCGATTGTGCTGGGTCGGGTTGCGGCACGACACGGCCCAGTTCTGTACTCGTGCCGTGTGGGGATGGAGATGGCAGGTTGTCGGCACAGAATGCCTGGCACAGGTGTAAGAACACTAAAAATATATATATATTTTTTATTTTTAGCATTATAAGATTAGCTACCCCCCAACCCACCCACCTAAGTAGTCATTTAACGTCTAGTTTGAGGGTGAAAGTGGTTTTGCCCTTAAACAATTTAAAGCATTGAAGCTCCTCAAATCTTTAGAATTTTATTTTTATTTTTTCTATATTAAATTCTTCTAGCATCAAATGTGAGAAGTGAAGGGTTGAAACAAAAGCTGAAAAATTGATTTAAATCTCTAGTAAAAATTATATCTATAAGTATCTAACTTCTACCTATCTTATGTAATGTATCATAAAAAAAATTTATTATTTATATTATTTAACTAAGCTTTTTTTTATATTAAATTAGAGAATGTGCGATTATATTTATCATCATCCTCATAATAGGCCAATTTTGTGGGTGAGTGACATGAATCTCTTCTCTCCATTTTATTCTATTAAAAATCATATTTTCAATTAATTTATGTTTTTGTAAATTTTGTTTTACATTTCATCCGCGTCTTTTTAGGTATTACCCATTGCTAGTTTAGGCAATTTAATATGCACATTCTTACACCTTATAGGTGTATCTTTTTTAAGTCTCACGAAAAGATTTAGCAAAAGTTTTACACCTTACAAGTGTATACCAGTCAATATGTGCTCTAACATCTTTGTGCCCAATCGATGGGGCCTCCTCTGACAGGGCAAGAACTACTATGGAAAGCCAAAAGACCTTATTCCTTCGCACGTATGGGTAACCTTCAGCTTGCCAGACCTAGTAACTCCACAAATCACCCAGACTCTATAGCCTTTTTTTGCTTTGGTTTTCTTTGCGCAGCTCGTTCTTGCGTTTTTATCTGCTCGGGAACCAAGTGTAACAACTGTATCAAGTCTTATATTTTCGTCAGAGAGAATTGGTATGGAATGGTCTCCTAATGAAGCAAACAACCTAGAATTGGGTAGTCGAGTACTTCCATGATTCAAGGTTAAACCAAACACAAATACTACATGGCAGTAACGAATGGCTCAAATCTAAGGTCTTCTTTTGTAAATAACTTAAAAAATATTAAGAATGCCGCTAAGACAGAAAAATAATAAATTGACCACCGGTTGTTCTGTTTTACTTCTTTTTTTTTTTTTTTTTTGGTGGAGATTCTGTTTTAATTCCCTTGGGAGATCGTCCAACAAGTCGAATTAACAAAAACCACCTACGTAACGTGTCAGCGATCAAACACCACTAGATCCAAATCCTCCAATGCCTCTCGCTGTTGCTTCCAAGTCCTCAACCTCCAAAACATTTGGTGTCATTATCTTCTCAACAATCAACTGCGCAATCCGATCGCCTTGTTTAATCTCGAAATCAACATCAGAATGATTGAATAAGATGACCCCAACTGGACCCCTATAGTCCGCGTCGATGACACCAGCCCCAACATCGATCGAATGCTTCCACGCCAGACCCGATCGAGGTGCTACGGAATAACATAGCCCCATTTCAGAAAATCAAGTGAAAGTATGGGGAAAAAACGAAACGAAAAAATATATATATAATAACAAAACGTGAAAAAATTGGAGGAATATTTACCAATCCGAGCGTAGGTCCCCTCAGGTATGGCGATGCTCAAATCCGTTGGCACCAGAGCTTTCCCGTTCGCCTTAACTTTTGTCTCAGCCGCACTATCAAACGAATGAGGATGAGGAAGAAGAAAGAATCTCTTGTAAATATTAAAGATTTTGACTATAACATTCGGTTCCTGCTCTCACCTGGATAGATCGTAGCCTGCAGAGAGAAGTGAAGCCCGAGAAGGTAAAACTGCCTTTGCCGAGAGCCTCTTCACCCTCAGAAGAGGGAGGAGGTTTTGGGAAACTTCTGAGACACTGTTCTCGTGAAGCTTCGGAGAGGGCTCTTTGACCTCAGGGCAATTGCTTTGGAGGTCTTGTTGAGCCATTTTGATAGGCTGGATGAAGGAAACAAATAAGTTTTTGTTATCTGTAGGTGTTTTCTATCCAATTTGTGGTATGTTGTCCACTCGTCGTGTCCATGTATGCTTTCTGTTTTTGGGCTGTTTCCTATTTGCATAATATATCTCATGCTATTTTTTTTTTCCTAATGCATATAAATAGGAACATTAATACCCCACTAAGAAAAATAATTCCATTATATCATCATTTCCATTAGAAAACCTTGTTTATCACCCATTTACATGTGTATGCCCGAAAGTAAATCAAATTTCCATTAAAAAACCTTGTTTACCACCCATTTACATGTGTATGCCCAAAAGTAAATCAAAAGATATCAACACTGATCTAAATCTTAAAATCAAGCTTCTTTCACTAAGTCTTATGTAGTAATTAACCATAGCATATTTTGTATCATTCAGCAATAAGCTGCAAGGATTAGAATCTAGCAATCTATATATCTGGTTGTGTATGAGATTGCTGAGGAATACCATTAAACCTCTTATAAAAGAAATCGAAATATGAAGCTAAACAAATCGCTACCTATAGAAGAGTGGTCAAATCAAACTGCCGTTCTAAGCTTCACAAGTTTCTCTTGCAAACATGATCTAGGGTTCAACAAAGCATGGGAAATCTATTCTACCGTCAATCTCGCTACTATACAGAAGGATGACTCGTCATTACCAATTAGGGTAAGATGGACTTACTCGTATAGACAGAATATAGAAAACTATAACACGAACCAATGCAAGGTTAATATTTTGAAGAACGATATCGAATTAAAAGTTATCATGAGGACGACATGATTAAGAGAAAAAAAATTTCGAAAGAGAAGATAAGAAACTTAGCCGGAAATGAAGAGTGATTAGATCACGGTACTAAGGTTTTCCAGGAATCGCTTGCAGACAATATTTTTTTTTCCCGTCCGGGTTGTAAGGCTATCGCTTGAAAGAAACGATGTCAGTGACGGAGAAAAACTCTGTAGATCCTAATGCGTTTGGGGGGCAACTCTAGCAGGGAATAGGATGCCGGGGATTTGTCACAAAGTGAGGTGACGTGTATTAATTTCGCTGTTCCCTATGGATTTTGTTAGGGTTTGAAAAACCCCTTTGTTTTGAGCAGAATGAGCTATATGCCACTATGTTCTGGTCGAAACGACAGCAAGATCGACGGCATCTGTCCGTCGATTTTTGCGTGACATCTGCACCGGACAGACAGCGTGCCGTGCGAAACGCAAAAATAAGGTGAATCGGAAACAGGAAAACCGAAAGCGAGGGAGAGGAGATGAGAGAGAAAAGAGAGGAGGGAGGTACCTGTACTCTTTCGGCCGTGCGAACTGCGAAGGCGTTTCTCTTCGTTTCTGAGAGCGAGAGACGAACAGATGACAATGGTGATTTAAAACGACGGCAGATGATGTGTTCTCTTCCCGCGGCCGGGGGGTTTTGGCGGGATGAAATCATCTGTTTGAAGTGAGATGCTATTGTTTTTCAATTTTTTAAATGCTTTATTGATGTAGGGCCCTGCCCCTCTTTGTCTACTTAAAACAAAAGGATTCAAATCAACTGCTGGGCGCCCAGCAGTCAATGGGAATCCCCCAAATGATGTCCCCCATTAAAAAAAATGTAGCTTTTGTGTCAGGTTGCCCTGACACAAATTTCACTAACATACAATAGATAATACTTAGAAAATTTTCTAACAAAATACATGATTAAAACACCTGTAGCTATAGTTGGTTTGTTAATCGTGAGTCGTGACACAAAAGAAGTCAAACGCAAGAATTTGCCGACTTGTCCACTGCCACATTGCCGACTTGTCAATGACTGGAGGATTGAGATAATGTTTGTGATGTGTACGTTGCCACCTAAGATTTCCACGCATTGCTCTATCCACGTTGAGTTTAATCCACTGTTTGTGGCTCATACTTACATGTAGATCACCTAGGAGAGCTTGGTTCCTCCTACTCGACAAACACGGTCCATCAGTTGAGATTAAAAAAAATGCTCAACTGCTAATCTGATTGACAGGTGATGTAGTATTTTCACATTTAGCAAACATGAATTAATGTACCCGTAATACATCCTCATTTTCAAACAGAACGGTTAGAACCAGCCCCGCGCCAACAAAAATGCAGCTTCCAAATTCCCTTTGCTCATTCTAGCTTGTATTTCCGCAGGAATCGTTTTCCAACTAAATATGCTGCATAAGTTAACAGAACCACTGCAAGAAGCAAGACTGCAAGAACAGGAAAAGACGTCATTAACAAGTTACAAGACAGATAAACATGAGGACCACATCAAAACAATTTAGCTAAGTCAAAACAGACAAAAATTAACTCATATTAATAAGAAAAACAAGCCTAGGCCTCACACATTAAAAGCTTTGCAATACAAACTATGAACTTATTTTCTTCTTCTTCTTTTTTTAAACATTTTATCTTTTTTGCACTTCCTTTTGGAGAATTATTTGTACTTGTTTTTTAATTAAATAAATAAAAGGAAGAAAGCACAGATTTAAGCAAATTAGGCACAACAAACTCCAAATCACATGAACTTCTTTGCATGGTGATTTGTATGCCCCTCGCTCCTCTGTCACATATCATCACAAGAAGAGATACAGAGGACAACATCCCATTCGTGCAGGAAGCATCTAAATCACCACCAAACATTTGGTGCATTTCAAATTAATATCACACAAACTAAAGGCCTGGAGGCGGAAATTTATGCTAAATATCTGAAATTATATACCGGCCAAAGCACAAAAGAACAGAACAGCCAATCTGTATCTCAAAATCCATGGTAAATTGATTTCAAGAGTGCAATGCCGTTGAAAATTTTCCTTTTTCATGGTGAGGACACGATTTTTGCTCCAAGTTTGCAATTCCAATAATGAAGTATCAATCCTGTTAACAGGCCTTCCATTCACGTCTCTCAATTCAACTTTCATGGTCACTGGATTTGCACCCCAATCTATTTCAATTGCTCCAAAATTCTCTTTTCCTGAAATTAATAAATATCTTGAAAGCCAATAACACAACAACCATAATTTTCCAAAACATTATAATTCAGCATTAATAAGGATATCAGTACCATATGTACATGATCTGTATCGGCATTTTGGGCTCATAACTCTCATCGTTGTTGGTGTCAACCATAACACAAATCTTACTAGGAGATCAAATGGTGGTAGGACTGACTTCTCAATTGCTTGATTCAGCCCACTAGAAGTTATGTCATACAGTGGATATCGATTAGTGCAGTCATATCGCGTAATTTCTCCAAAATGAACATCACCACTTATAAAGAAGACCCCTTCTCTCTGAGAATCAATGAAGAACTTGTTAATTATCATAGAGAATATTTACAAGAACAGAGATTCTTCCTGTAATTACATGTAAGGTTTGATTGTTCTTAACTCAAGACAACAACAATGTTTATAGTTGATAGAGAATTTAAATTTGGAGAATAAAAAAAACAATTATCACCTTACAATCTGCAATCAATTTGAAAAGCCGATCCCGTTCCTTTGGAAAACGTCCCCAAGACTCCATGTAAAACAATGGGCCAGTGGTTGCGGAAAGATTTGACATCACCTGAATGGAGAAACAAAGTACACTTAGTGCCTTCCAATGAAAAATCAGTTATATATTTATGAATATTGAATGACTATAAAAAGTGCCAAATAAGCAATGATTTTGAATTCTATGACTGGAACACCTAAATATTTCGCTGTTGTTCAAATTCTTGGCACATATTAAACTTTGTAAGATAGGCAACTCTGGAGGCATGTGGCAGGCTAAAAATTATTATATCCAACTCCTAGTTACACTTCTACATTCAACACTCGTACCTGACACTCATACCCGAGTCCATCAAAATATTCATTGTACGTGGATCCTTACTCCAAGGTAGGTTCTAAGTCAAGCATAACAAGGACCAAGAAAGGACTAAACAAATAAAAGCACTAGGGAATCCGACTACACAAAAAACCATAGGGAAGTGAGCCGAAAGTGAGACTCAGCCCCACCATAAGTCATTCCAAAAATGATAAGAGTTCCTTGGGCAGAAACAAAAGTAGACATGAGTATAGAATTTAGGCAATCAAGCCACCACACTCCCAAGGATTATGTGTCAACATATGTGTTGTCCGATTGACATCCTACTCATAGTTTTTGAGCCATATTTTCACATAATGACTTGATGCCAAAGACTGCCTTTCATTGCTGTATCACTACAGCCATTTAGACAAATAATACAAAGTTCTGTGTAAAGATATTGCCTACATTAATTCCATCTTTCTTTCTCCCTCTATGGACAACCTGCCACTTAGCCATGTGGTCTTTCTTAAAACTCCAACTCTCCCAAAGAAAGTCTCCTTGAAGTTTCTCAATCATTAAAATCACTATATTTGTCCTTTTACAGGAGGCCAGTTGTCTATAATAATTTTCAAATTGTTTCCCAGTAACATTTTCATCCATTATGGTATTTCAAAACCTACCTCAGTCCCAGCATAACAGAATAAAAAGCTACCTTTAATTATAGAAAACCAATAATCCTAAGTCAAACTAAAAATACTTGCATTCCAGTTATTGGACAAAAAATTTCAAAATTAAGAAACTGAGTTCCTGTTAGTACCTGGATAGAAGATCCAATGATGGTAACGGCTGATGCCGGACCATTCAATTCTTTCTCTAGCCATGCCCATTGGGTGCTCCCCAAAATAGTTCCATCACTAGAGAGTGGGTCTCGATGGTATCTGGTATCTAAGAGAATAACCTGCAGAATCATATCATCAAGCATTAAAGTAATGCATACTAATACAGCCTGAGGGTTGCTGTCAGATACAAAATTACAAGGCCCTAAAAGGCCACTGGTTGTTTTAGAACTTGCTAAATTGTTGTTGACAACCTTGGAGTTAAAAAAAAAAAGTGAGAAGAAACTATTTATTCCAGCAATTTAACAACCTGGGAAGAGATCCAGCTTACCAAAGAAGAATAAATGCCAAATAGATGAATTTATAATGTAAAAAAAGTGTGAAAGTTAATATTAATAATAGTAATAATCATCAAGGCAAAAATTCAAGAAGCTTTCAGTGCAAATTAAATACTGTATTAGCTAGGCATTAAAGCAGCAATCAAAAGCTTCCTCTCTAATACCTTGATTTGTTTGCTCTTGGGACCAAAAGTGTATGAGGCATATACACCTGCCTGCTTGCGCCTATAGAAGAGAAATCACAATGAGATGTCATGCAAATTAGTCCTCAAAAGTCCAGAGGAACGAATTATGTCATATGAAGCTAACCTTCATTGTGTCAAAACTTATGTCACTTTAAAGTACAAAGGACTCATACATAAGGATATGCAACAGAATGAACAGCAAAGAAGTTAAAAAATTAATGATGATCCGTAAGTTCTTGTGATTAATAATATAATTATTTCAACATTAGCAGAATGATCTAACTGACGAAGGATTCCTTACCGTGGACTATCCTCTGGTTCATCTAAGAAATCAAGCAGAAGCCTCTGGCTTATGTTCTTCCCAGAAAATTCTTTACCTGCATCATTTAATCCATAATCATGGTCATCCCACGTGCCAATGACCTGCAACACAAGCACTACAATTGTAGCACAGAGAAACTACTCCAAACTATATAAAGAATATTTTGAAACAAAGTCACATGTACGAGATATAAATAAAATAATCCCTGTGATCCTACGAGGAGGATCTAACTGACAAGTTTGAGAAAGCACCTTAGTTTTTTCTCGAAGACAAGAGTATCCAGGATTACTCTTTGCCTTCTCATAACTTGATTGCAATTCCTGCTCCGAGACTGGTATAAATCTTGGAACATTCTTCCAAGGCCCAATAGTCCTCTCCCTCCCAACTATTTTAAAAGGGCGCCTTAAGTCTCCATATATATTGTCACCCAACCATATAAAAAGCTGAGGGTCAAAGTCAACAATTGCATTCCAAATAGGCTGCAAAAAAAACCACACAATTCAAGTTGCAAAAAAATTCTACTTTAAGTGCCCACAAAAATATATTCCAATATAAAAGCAATTGGCCTTTACAATTAACACTGTATTCAAACTGTTGAAAAATGTTAGTTCATTTAAGAGGTTTGTCTTCAAGAATACATAAACACGTATCATAATCAATTCAAGGAAATTAAAAGATTTCTTAGTTACATGGCAAAATACAAAACTGGTGGAGAAATGGTGATAATTTATTCTGAATGTCCTATTCATTGCTTTTTCTTTTTCCTGTGAAGTTTGGGAAGCATGACCAAAGAGGATACAGATGGTGCCCATGATAACCTATGAATCAGGTGGTCGAAACCTATGAATCAGTTCTGGTCTAGAAGATCAAATGAATTGAAACTCCACGCAGATATGGCACCTTTCAACCGTATGGTAGAACACAGCTATGAAATTTTCCTAATCACTTCCTCTCGCTGGCCAATGAAGTCAAATCATGGCATGGGATTAGTACAAATTCATCTCAATATAAGCCATAGGTCATTTAATGCTGTCAACATAAGGTATGTAGCAAGATTAAGCCTATTTCAAAAATACGCAAATTTTATATTCTGTTATATAAACTTATCACCAAAATCTGCCTTTGTTTTATACCTAGATGGGTATTCATGTAAAGCAATCTGATGTGCTATTAAGATGCAATGATTCTTTCAGAACTCTAGAACATGGCAACAGAAACTACAAATGAAAACAATCTGACCAGATATCTTGGGACTTGTTGGAATTTGTCCCATATTGGGAATTCACCATTCTTTCACCCACCATATAAGAGATGGATTTCCCTCACCTTAATGCCTAGGTTTTAAGGTTGAGGCCCCTCGTCTTATGTGTTGTTGGGCTTTCAACATGGTATCAAAGCCTAACCCGTGTCCACGCTGTGCTGCCAGCGTGAGGGGGGCTGTTGGAATTTGTCCCACATTGGGAATTCACCATTCTTTCACCCACCATATAAGAGATGGATTTCCCTCACCTTAATACCTAGGTTTTAAGGTTGAGGCCCCTCCTCTTATGTGTTGTTGGGCTTTCAACAGGACTCGAGAGTGTCAGCATCTGAGGCAAGAAGAGGCTGATAATGGCTCTTAGCAAGGTGTGTAATGCGGGGCATTATACTACAATAATCCTGAGAAGCATAAGTAGAATCTAAACGCTTGTTTAGATGATTTTATTTTATGTGTAATTTTGTATTTGAAATGGGAAATAGTTTAGAATCGGTATACTTCAGAAAATTTTGATTAGAGTTTCGCATTAGTTTCTAATTACAGTTTCAGAACCTAGTATTAGAGCTCTGGGTTATTAGTCCTCTAGAATATTTAGGATTAGGAAATAAGCCAATCTACCATTTTTGACGCCTCGGATATCGAAATGGCTTTTGCAAATGGTGACGGATAGTACGCTAGATATAATTGAACTTTCTGTGGTATAATTCCAAATATTCTGACGTAAATGCAATCGAAATTTTAAAAAAAAAAAAAAACAGGTATAAATATCAGGCCAAATTCAGATCTCCCAATTCGATTGAAATTAAAGAAGAACGAATTTTTGTTTTTTTTTTTTCCTCAACCCTTTTAATATGATGTGAAGAGAAGAATGAAGTCTTGACTTCTGAGAGGGAAATTAAAGCGAAATAGAAAGATCACAACGGAGCCCTGACCTGAGGAGCGCTCTGGTTAGCGCAAGATCCGAAGGCTATTCGAGAAACGAGGATTTCCTCTGAAGCTCTGCAGGCAACTGCGGAAATAACGACTTGCAACAGAAAATGGAAGAGACCGTTCGTGGCCATTGCAACAGCTGGACCAGTGACTCAAGAAGAAACTTGGAACAACTCAAGAAGAAACTTGGAACACTTTATGGTAGTCGCGTAATAAGCACGCATGTCCCTCTATTGCGCTCCACTTGACCTTTAAAACAAGTGTCGCCTCTGCTTCTGTTATAAAAAGGTCCGATTCCCATTTTGAGAGATCTGAAAAATGCATTTTTTGGTTTTAGACGGTCTGAATTATCTTCTATTATTGTTTTCTTTTTTTTTTATATTTTCCTTTTACCGCCATGCGAAGAAGCCATGGTTCAGGTTCCACTCTCCCTCTCACCGTAATATGATAATTTTCTTACCCATAGCAATTCCTTGTTGACTTACTGTGAAGCTTTTAGTTGGTTTGATACTTACACATTCAAACAAGGCTAGGTTTTACATCTAATTGAAATTTCTTATTTTTTCTATTCCTAAGCACCAAGAAAATGCATCTATGTTATGAGGGAACTTTAAGGAATATTTTAAGATTCTAATAAGGTCATAAAATGGATGAAAACTAGGTATCCAAATATTCTTATCTTATCAAATAATTAATCATGCGTATATTCTATATGAATGTTAACTAGCAATGTATACGTGAAGCGATGCACGTCTTCCTCAATAACCATACGAGTGGACACAATCAAATTATTGGAGATCTCTCTTTCTCTACGCCAAATACTAGCTATACAAAATGTCCTACTTTATTTAAAAGTTGCATAAGTTCCATGATATTTGAACTCTTTTTCTCGTAATGTTGGAAAATTATTTTGCTTTACATTTTTAAATTTTAAAAAATCATTAAACTATCAATGCATGCTTTACCGATGCCCTCCTCTTCTTTTACAAATATTGGTTTAGATCATTCCTAAGATCTCCAAATTAGACATGGTTTAGTTGTATCAAAGATGTCAAGCTTGAAAGTCAACTGAGAAAGTGATATACCAGAAAGTGAATACATCAAGGCCTGACACCTAATAAAACCATGGAGCAAAACCCCTGATACTTCAAAAAAAATTAACTTTTGTGAACTCAGCATTCACATTCACAACAATAAACACAATCCTCCGATATTTTTGTAAAACAGTATGAACCAATTTTAGAGCATTAGACAGGATTGAAGCATTTCTTACAAAGAAGAAGAAGTAGTCACGTACTCACTGGCTAAGATTTGGATCATGTTTTAACATTGATACTCATTTGAGAGCCACAAACTATGCTATCACAGGAATTTAGTAACTCGCTCGCTTTATTACGCAATCGAACCAAAGAAAAGAAGAAGCTGACTGTACGTGCCCATCCATTATGCTTCAAACCAACAAGAATTCTCTTTCGTAAAGGAAGAGAAGAACGAGTAGCAACAGAGCCTGACCCGCTAGCTCCTTCTCCGTCCTCTCTCTCTTCCCCCACGTGGAGTTGAAAAAATTAAGGTTGCAAATAGAGAGAAATGAAAGGCCACTTTAGAAAGGGGGAGGGGTTCCACCAAAATCTAATGGGAAGATGAGACGAGGCAAAAAAAAAAAAAAAAACGGTTTTAAAAATTGTTTGATTGATGTCATTTTATGTGTCTTACATTATCCAAGTGCAAAGTTTTTTAGAGAAAGTTGATTTTCCTTTTTCTAATTTGGACTAATATGTGTAACCCACTAACCCAACCTCAAGTTATGTTGCACTAACGGGGTGCACATGCAATACTGCACTTATAGAGAAGGAACGATTTTGTAAATGCCGAGTTTTGAAAGAAGAGGCAGAGTTATGAACATTGAAACCCTATATTAATGAAACCTTAACAACTTAATGTATGGGCTTTTGGGGGAACTCATGCATAAAGCTTGTCACCGAAGGGGCCTTCTCGCATTAATTATTGTATAGATTACTTGTTTTTATGTCCAATCAAATGATGGGAAAAAAGAAAAAGTTAAAGTGACTATTTAAAATTTTGTGTCAACGAGTTGAACATGATGAGAGAAACAAGACATCAGCTTCATTAAAACCGGGGGAAGCATGTGCTATGCGCATGTTAAAGTTAGAAAACAAAAATCTTAAACTTTTTTTTACTGTTTATACAAAGATTCTATCATAAAGCAAATTCTAAATATCTATACTATCTATACAAGGAAGAGGGGGGAATATTCTTTGATTCTGGCCCCCCTCTTTTTTTCCAAACATTACCCCTCACAAAACAATCAATCCCCTGCAAAAACTCCAATAGTTTTGTTCCCCGTGAAATTCAAACAACCTATACCTGGGTTGAAATAGTGTTTCTCCCACGATGAAATTCAAAACAACCCATAACTGGGCTACAGTTACAATTGAAAATTGCTTATAGTTATTGTTCATTTCGTCATTGCTTTTCTTCCCACATCTTACTTCACATGAGAATGCAATCTGCTAAGAAATAATGGAGTCGATCAATGCCAGGATCCATGCCGACATTACTCTTCTTCCCCAACCAAACTTCAATTGCTGCTGTTAATGTAACTTAGTACACAATCTTACCGATCTTCACGAACAACAGTTGCTGCTGTTTCTCCATTTATTTCCATGCGTGTGTAATTTTCCTCCTATCCTTCAAATATCATTTCCAGTCTACAATTGTATTCAAGAACTTCATCTGCTTAGATTTATTGTTGATTTCGTCATAGCTCTTCTTCCCACACCTTACTTCACATGAGAATGCGATCTGCTAAGAAATAATGGAGTCGATCAACGCCAGTATCCATGCCGACATTACTATTCTTCCCCAAGCAATCTTCAATTGCTGCTGTTAATGTAACTTAGTACACAATCTTACCAATCTTCACGGACAACAGGTGCTGCTGGTTCTCCATTTATTTCCAGGCATGTGTAATTTTACTCCTATCCTTCAAAGATCATTTCAAGCCTGAAATTGTATACAATAACTTCATTTCGACTTACGATATGCTATAAAAAAAAATTTTGTCATTTGTTATTGTCAGTTGATATAATTGAATTTTCTTTTACTCACTTGCTTCTATGCTTCTCTTAATGACCCGGAAAAAAAAACTCCCAACGCCTTTCACACCGTGAAACAAAAAAAAACACAAAACAAAACAAAAACAGGGTTTCATATATGGAAGAGGGAGATGGGTGAGGTTGTTACGGAGAGAGAGAGGGAATGGAATTGATTTGTTATGGTTTAAAGGATAGAGAAGCGGTGGTGAGGGAGATGGGTGAGGTTGTTACAGAGAGAGAGAGGGAATGGAATTGATTTGTTATGGTTTAAAAGAGAGAGAAGCGGTGGTGAACTTTGATAACAAAAAAACCAACAACTTTATAAAATCAGTTGGGGAAGGCGGAGGGTTGTTGCGATGGTTTCCGACAAAAGGAGAGCGGGGCGATGGTTGTTGTGATTAATAGGGCAGGATGGACGAGTTGGAGCGATATAGAGAGGGATTAAAAAATATACAGAATCGTAGACATAGTTAGGGTTCACGGGCATAGCTGAAAATGGTGACTCCATCTCTGATGCATCCATCCTCAATCGTTGTCAAGTGCTTGGTTTTGCGGCCAGTAGATGAACAGCAGGTTCCTGGGCGGGGTATGGGGGCTGGGCATGGACATGAAGTACACATGTGATAGACTGACCGTGAGAGAGGTGATGGAGGGTAGAAGAGATGAGTTGAGGAGAACGATTGATGAGACGGCGATGATGGCACTGAGATGAGTTCAATAGATCAACTTAGACCGACTGATGCTAAAAAAATAAACTCTTAGACCGACTGATTTAGGACATGCTATCGACGTGCCCGAGCTAGATGAACCGAGATGGCGATGATGGCACGGAAATGAGTTCAAGAGATTTTTTTTTTTTTGGTAAAAGAGTTCAAGAGATCAACTTAGACCGACTGATGCCTAAAAAAAAAAAACTCTTAGACCTACTAATTGAGGACATACCATCGAAGTGCCCGAGCTAGATGAGTCAACTTAAATAGTACTAATTTGTCTTGAGTTTTTAATGCTACTTTTTTAAAATAATAATTCGGATTCAGTTGTCTACTTCATAAAAATTGGTAATTAATTAATACGTCATTTCACTTTATGATAAAGATAAAATACTTGTTACAAAAAATTTATCTTTACTTGCTTCTTTCAATTCTGATATTAATCTCAATGGTGTTGTTATCATATAATACATTTTTTGTATTCTACTTTAAATAAAATAATTTTTTGCTACATCCATAATGAAAAAAGGGAAAAGAGTTGCAACATATGGTTAATGTCAATGGTGTTATACCCTTATGACAAAATATGGTTAATGTCGTTTTTGTATTCTGATATTAATCTCAATGGTGTTATACCCTTATAACAAAGTAGCAACATATAAACCAAGGGAATGAAACGACAGTAAACTACAGGTGCTAACACGAAGGAAATAAAATTAACAAAGATAAGTTTGTCTTTAATGCAGGAAAACACAAATGTTACTTTATTAATATTTGATTATGTCATTACTTTTCCTTTTTACATTTATTTTGGAACTCATGAATTATCTAGGTTTACTTTTATTTAGTTACTAAACACAGACAATATTATCTTTTCTTACAAATCGTATAAAAAAAACCGTATACACACATACACACCCACACTCATGCACATACTTTAAAACAATACCTACACAAACTTATTTAGTCTAATTTATTATTACATTCGTAAAGTTAGTTAACAAATTTTTGCCAAACTAAAACAATTATAATTATAATATTTGGATTCCCCAAATATAATTTTAAATTCATATCCTATTTTGATAGAATTACTATTTCCCATTTTGATAGAATTACTATTGAATGTGCTTCTAATCATTATATAAATTTTTTTTACACTTCAAAGCTTTATAGCAATGGAAAGAGACGAGCAAGTAATGCATAGAAGAAGTACTAGATTACAAGAAGGAAATTTGGCTCATGGCTATAGGCGCTTTCTCAATGCAAACATTGGAAATAATGATAACTCGAATGAAATTCTGGAGGAAACAGCTACGGTTGGATTCCAAGGCATGCAAGCTGAACAAGAAGGCTCTATTCGAAGGAATCGTAGGAGGATTTCATATTCTCGACGAATGTATAATATGACACAACAAGAAAGGGATATTAGATTGTCACGACGAAGGTTGGCAGAACGTCGTCGTTATCTTCAAAATACTCATAATGCAAGCATGCATGAAAGTCACGGAATCAATCCACCCAGTTAGACCTCCAATGCTAGACATGGTTTTACGCATGCATTAGAACCACATCAAAATATAAATCCTGTCGTGCTTGCAAGGAGAAGCCCTAATATGGAGGATCAGCAAATAGCACAACATCATGGATCTGTGGGAGAACATCATGTACATATGAGCTCTTCCCAGTACATGACTTCCGTGCAGTTAGTCAATATCACATATGCACGTAGGTTATCACATTTAAACAGTTACATGTTTATTACAATATACATTGTGCAAACTCTTCCTACGATGGATGACAAATCCTTCTCCACTGATTGTCAGCTGAAAATCGAGGAAATGTTGCCTTTGAGCACGTCACTATGGAAACCCTCCAGAATGAAAGGAATCTGCATGCATCATTTGAAGGTGATATTATTGCATATAATACTTTCCTAACATATTATTGTATCCATCCATATATTTCATCTGCCTCATGCTTAATTGCAGACCAAAGAGCACCCACAACTCACCAGCATATAGGTGGAGCACATGGACATCTCTTCCTTCTAAGACCAGGTCACAATTGTGCAAGAGATTTCCATGATAATCCTCATCTTCAAGGATTTATTTTGCCATCACCTCGAATATGTAACCATTGTGGTGCAAAGCTATTTCATAGAGAAACATTGGATTTCTGCTGCTTAAAAGGCCAATTAAGAATGCCTGAGATATGTACACCATCAGCACTGTTATAGTTGTATACAGACCAGTCTGCTGAAGGGAGACATTTCAGAAACAATATAAGGGCCTACAATCATGTGTTTTCATTCACATCAATGGGCGTGAATATTGATAAAAACATGGCCAACATGAGAAATGGTGTATACACATTTCGTGCTCAAGGGTCTGTTTACCATAAAATTGGAAGCATTATCCCAAGTCCTGGACAAAGGCCACGCTTCCTACAGATGTACATTTACGATACGGACCACGAAGTTGATAATCGGATGGCTGAAAATGAGGATCTCAATAGAAGCATAATTGAAAGGGTAAAACGAATTTTAGATGATCATAACATTTTCGTGCAAACCTTTCGACAACTTGTTAGACGTGAAGATTTATTGCGCTGCAAGCTTATCATTCGAGAGCAGCCAACAAATTAACATCAATACAGCCTTCCAACATCTTCACAAGTTGCAGCTATAATTGTTGATGATGAAATTGGTTTAGAAAATGGGCGTAACATAATTATTGAAACAATTTCAGGGAGGCTGATAAATATAAGGGATATAGTTGGGTATTATGATCCTTTACAATACCCACTTCTACTTCCGTATGGTAGCTATGGATGGGATGCAAATAGCAGATGTCTTAATGGAAGGAGATTGACATGTCGTGATTTTTATGCATATTTGCTTCGGGTGTATTTCTAATTTCCAAACTACATCAATTTGTAGACATGAAAGCAAAGTGTTCTTTGTTGATGGTCCTGGAGGGACAGGTAAGACATATTTATATCGTGCAATTTTGTCCATTGTGAGAAGTGATGGTTTAATTGCCCTTGCAACTGCCACATCTGGAATTTCTGCGACGATACTGCCAGGAGGACGCACTGCACATTCAAGATTTAAGATACCTATATCTATCAATGCTTCTTCTACATGCATGATCAGTAAACAATCAGAGCTTGCAGAGCTAATAACACAATCTTCAGTCATTATTTGGGATGAGGCAACTATGGCCCATCGGTATGCATTCGAAGCAATTGATTGGACATTACAAGATATTATGGAAAATGAGTTGCCCTTTGGTGGTAAGGTTGTTGTTATAGGAGGGGACTTCAGACAAGTACTTCCAGTGGTTTCACATGGAACAAAGTCAGAAACTATAAATGCATGTGTCACAAAATCACATTTATGGGAGAAAGTCTGTATATTGCAATTATGTCAGAACATGCGTGCAAGGAATGATGAGAGTTTCAGCCAGTTTATTCTGGGAATTGGAAATGGTACACAACCATACGTCAAGGATGATCTTATACGAATTCCAGACGAAATGGTTATTCCATGGGAAGGTGAACATTCAATTGCCAAACTAATAGATACAATATTTCCAGATTTGGCAGAACATTCAACTGAAAGAGAATACATTGTTCAATGGGCTTTAATTACTCCCACAAATGAAGATGTTGCACGACTTAATGATGAGGTTATCAATACCTTCCCAGGGGATGATGTTATTTACTACTCATATGACTCTGTAGAAGACAATACCCTTAATTTGTACCAACAAGAGTTCCTGAATGGGATCGCTCCAGGTGGGTTACCACCTCACAAGTTAACGTTAAAACTTGGAGCTCCAATCATGCTTCTATGGAATCTTGATCCCAAGATCGGACTTTGTAATGGAACAAGGTTGATATGCCGAGCATTCCATAGGAACTTGATCGACGCAGAAATTTTTACTGGCGGATTCTCCGGCACACGATTCTACTTGCCTCGCATTCCACTGAAGCCATCCGAGAATATTCAATTGCCATTTTAGTTCATTCGTAGACAATTTCCAGTGCGTCTATCTTTTGCTTTGACAATCAACAAAGCACAAGGGCAAATGATTCCAATTGTTGGAATCTTTTTTCTGGATCACGTCTTTAGTCATGGACAATTATACGTTGCTTTATCTCGAGGCATTTCCAGCAACACAACAAGGATCTTGGTTAAAAAAGGTGCACTAACAGGGGAAATAGGAACTTATACAAGAAATGTTGTGTACAAAGATGTTTTGTTTTGTACTGTCTTGCCACATTAGCCGAAAAAGTGAGGTTCTATACACAACTCATTCATTACTGTTTTATAGATATTTAACTGTTATTTAAGATGTAGATTAATATTACCAATTTTTTTCATTGCCACCATTTTTAATATTAAATTCATTAATATATTTCCATTGCAGGCCCTCATTGTATCAGGTCACCATTATTGTTGATAAAAATCTTTGCAATTAAAACATGAGCGCAGTAAACAAGAAGAGACCGGTACAAAAATTTGCTACCAATTCAATTTCAATACTTTGTTTAACATCACTATCATTATTTACTTGGTTTGACTAAATGTTTCTGTCAAAGACTCGAACACTGATTGTCTTCAGTCCTGGATGGAAGTTCTCCTTGAAGTTTCTTACTACATATTTCTTTACAAGTTTATGCGAAAACGAGCGTTGGGAAAACCAACGACGCGAGTAAGTCTCCAATCAGCCCTCATATGATTCTCACACAATTAATAACTTCCATGATTGATAGTTAATGTCAAATAAACAATATACTCAGAAATATTTCTACTTTATAAAAATACTACCGTAAAATTGAATTTCTTTCCCCTGCAGAGTTCTTGGAAGTGGCCTATCAACTTTCCTTTTAGATGAGGTTTGTCGTTTTTGTTTTTATTTTTTAATTTTTCCATTGACTTAAATTATCATGCATTCAATACATAGTTAAACTTTATCACATCTGTATACTTTGTGCTATCGTTTCTAGGCTATCAATTTCAGAAAACAAGGGGATTTATTCAGGGACTTGAAGACGTTTTACATCCCGAGGAAAAAAAGGACTCAAAGGTACTTATTTACATGCAAAAGTATACACAAAACCTCTTGAATAAATTTAGCTTACGTAGAAATAATTATTACTCTTTTTGTTATACTTATATTGCATTACAATCATTATTTAGGGTTAGGCACAATACCCAAGCTCTCCAGATTGATGTGATGCAACAACTACACATCCCGAAAAGAAAAAGGACAAAAATGTCTTCTTGCAACTCAACAAACAAATATAATAAATTTTTATTTGTTTATGCTTATGCATATAGTATATTATATTTCTCTATTCATTAACATTATGTTGTTTACAATTTATTATTTTAGGTCAAGGCGCTTATGTTGGACTCAAGCATGAATCAGTACTATTGACAAAAAATTCATTAGTATGAGCGAGACGTATATGGTATTCAAGTTGTAACCCCTAATCTTTATTTTACCCTTTGCTATTACAGAAGAATTTGTTAAATGTTCAATCATTTTAATTCATGTACAATCTTCTTAACACAAAAGATATACTAATATAGATGTTTAATTATAATTTCACTTTTGTTTACGCGCATCGCGCATGCCTTTCCGCTAGTGTATATATATATATATAAAGAGATAATGTATTTATTTTAATAATTATCTATTTATATACTTATTTTTTAGTTATGATAGAATCATAACATAAAATATTTCAACAAAATCATTCATAAACTATTATGATTTGAAAAAGATAGTTACAAGTGAACGTATATCTATTTATTAAGACAAGGAAGTTAAAAATCTCACGGTTATCCCTTCTTTGGGATAAGGAGTTCATTAATAAATATAATGGTTATCTGTGGAAAGTGAATTTCAACGAGAGATCTTCACAATTTATTTTATATAATAACTAGTGGGTGGCACCAAGGTTTACAGTGGCATGCCGCCGAAATTTCGTTGGGGGAGCCCCCAGCGATGCATTTCACTGGGGAAAATCGTCAGAGGTGAATCGTTGGTGACTTTGGCAAAATTTCGATGATTTTTCAGCAAAACGGTACAGCGTACTGAGCGAAACGGGCGAAACGAAAAAAATTTTATTTTTTATTGCCAAAATGGGACGGCGTGCCGACGAAACTTCCCCAAAATCAGAAAAAAAAAACCATTTTTTGCCTTTTTAATTTTTTCCGCCGTTTCGGCGACACGCTGTGCCGAAATTTCGGCCCACCGGCACCGAAACTGTAAACCTTGGGTGGCACGTGCATACTATATGCGGGCTTGCATAAGTTGTAAAACCTGATTATGTTGATATTAATGAATATGTTATATGTTTTGATAATAAGCTAACTACGAGAAAAAAAAAAGAGAAGAACTCTTTGGGATGTTGTCATTTGAAAATTTGTAGGGTCCTTTTATAAATAATAAGTAATGTAGATGAAAGTATTTCAATAAGGATTTGTGTAAGTGATTATGATAACAAATTGAGATATCCGTATAAATACAAATCAATGTGGAGGAGTATTTAGTAGGGATGCAACTCGGGTTGGTTTAGTTCGGGTTGGCCTTAATTCAAGACCGAACCGAAGTTGTTAAATGACAACCCAAAACAGAACCGAACCGATCTTGAAACCGATTTACTTAACCCGAAAACTGAACCAAGATTAAAATGAAAAACCGTAATCCAAACCAAACCGAACCTAATTCAAAACTCGGTTCGGTTTGATTTGGATACCAGTTTCCAAAAAAATTCTTTCAAATTAAATGTTGTGCGTTCCTACATTTGACTGAAATTTAAACAAAATCCATGGGTTCCCACAAAATGCCTCTTGAGCCTTTTGATTTCAACAGACATCAATGGCATCTGGTCAGAGATTTACCATATTTTGAGGTCAAAACAGGAAGATTATACTCACACGAAACCCTAATAAAAAACAGAAAAAATCAAAAGAAGAACATATCCACACTTGCCCCACGTCCCTAGATTCTACTCACACAAAACCCTGAAAAAAAAAAAAAAAAAACAAAAGAAGAAGAAGAAGAACAGATTCGAACACTTGCCCCGCATCCTTGGCCCTCACTTGTTTCTAGTAGGCGATGAGTTTCAAGTAGCAGAAAAGAGGAGTTGTAATTTAGGGCGTCAGCCATGAGATCCGAGAGAGAGAGAGGGGCCGTGGTTCTCAACTTGATATTCCACATCATCAAGGTCTCATGTCCCTGCAGGAGATTGCCCGTCAACCTTTGATGATCCTTGTTCTATGCTATGAGCAGTTTTTCCCACTTCATGTTATCATAGTTTGTTTTCTCACCTTCAACCAACTCTTTGGGTAGGTTCTTCAAAAAGCAAGGATGGGGCGTCAGGCATGAGATGAGAGAGAGAGAGAGAGGGGGGGGGGGGCCGTGGAGCACAAGAGTTTCCGTAAAGAAAAGAAAAAGAAGGGAAGGGAAAGGGAGAGAGGGAGAGAGAGAGATCCAACCTGCAACAACGGCGAGGAGGCAAGGTTGGCAACGACTATGCGAAAATATAGGGTTTGAGGAAAGGGCGTCCTAATTTATTAACGTAAAGGTGAAAAAGGGTAAAATATATTTATAACATACGGTTTAGTTCGGTACGGATTTCGATTCGGTTCGGTTTAACCGAAGATGAAACCCAAAACCGAACCGAATTAATCCGGTTCTAAAATTTTATAACAAAAACCAAACCAAATAATTATAAAACCGAACCAAACCAAACCAAAGTTGGTTTAAGTCGATTTGGGTTTGGTTTTAACCGAACCGAGTTGCACCCCTAGTATTTAGGCTTGAAATCTTAGTCGAGAATCTTCATTGTTGGCTTTGTAGAATACTATAGACATAGATAGATGGTGTAGATCCTTTCAACCGAAAAATATATATATCACGAACCACTTTCATAAATCGCTCAAAAGCGAACCAAAAGAAAATTAGGATTTGGATCATCTCTCCCTCAAGTTTTTATTGGGTTTAATTAATTTAGGTTAGAGTCGTTAGACGAACGGAGTTCCCAATCTGAAGGCCCATTTACTCGCGCCACCGGCAGGAGGAGCAGTTCTTTACACTTATAACTTCGAAGGGATGCATGCATCAATCTTCTTCACACCAAAGCCCTTACCGGCCCCGATTCGCGTAAAATCGCACTACACTCCGACGACTGTGAGCGACCCACTTAAAGGCGGTGGTTCCATGGCTGCTCCTAAATGGGCCCAGAAGACCCTCACCATCCCCGCTCAGAAGCGTGGCTGCCATCTCATCACCTCAAAGGTACACAAATTCATTCTTATTTCTCTATTCCTTTGTGTTTCAGGCAATTTGCAGCTGTGATTTTTAGTTTTTCTCTTCTCTATTTCGCGTCGTGCCCTTGTTGCCTTCCTATTTGCTCTATCTGAAAAGCGCTCAGATTATGTGAAAATGGGAATACCCGTTAAAGAACTATGATTTTCTTTATCTCCCTTCTGTTACGTTTGAGATTACCTTTCAATTAGCGAAGGTTTGCCTTTGAATTTTCTTGGAAATAATGGAAGGACGAACCAGAATCGAAACGTGCATCGGTGTTACATATGCACAAAATCAAATTTACTCGGAAATTTTGTCTTAATTTATACCATTTTTTATACCAGTCCTTGCAAGAAACCAGGCCGAATTTTTTGCCTTGGTACTTTTTGAAACGTTGTGGATCATTCAAGTTTGGGTTATCCGATTGAAATAATTTAATATCGGTACACCCTATTCTACTGGTGCTCTCTCAACAACTCAATTGCTTCATTAATTGTCGATCTTTGACTCAGATACTTGCGGAAATTGGGCAAGATCTGTCAGGATTCAAGTGTGGTCTCGCTCATTTTTTCTGTGAGTGTCCCAAATTAGCTACCTTAAGTTATTTTCACTCAGTCATAGGACGCGACATTTTCTCTGATATTAAGGTCCTTCCTCCTCTCATCATTCTTCTTCTTTTGTATCTACAGTGCAGCACACCAGTGCTTCCCTGACCATAAATGAGAATTACGACTCCGATGTTCGTGATGACACTGAGACATTCCTCAACAGGATAGTTCCTGAGGTATGTGTACATCTTTGTTTTGTGGATTTGCAACACATTGATTGGGAAAGGGGCTTGATATGTCATTTGGCGGTATTTTCTCAGGGTCCATCTGCGCCTTGGAAGCATACATTGGAAGGTTAGAACTTAGAACAGAATGTCCACCTTTCCCCCAAAAAGCCATGTAGTAGTGTTATTAATTGTAGACCCTTCTAGTTTTTATAGAAGCATGAGTTTTCACTTGTTTGGATTAAAGAAATAATCTTCTCTGTTCAGTGTTATTGGATCTTCTTCACAAAGATTTTCCTTAGTTTGAGATGTATTTTTTAATCTTCTGTTGGCTATTACGTGTTCTTTAAAAAACTGGATGTTGCCACAATTTTCCTGGTCCGACCAACCAACCAATCAAAAAATTAAACAGATGGTCCGTAAGCCATCCATTTTTCATAGGTTGGGTTGAGGTTCTGTTTAGTTTTTTTATGTATTAATTGTTTTATTAGAGGGTTGAGACCCGAGACCAGCTTCTCTCTTCCCACTTAACCTGTTTTATCCTGTTATCAATTTTCATTATTTCTCTATGTACTATATTTTGTTCAATTGTTTCATAAACCACTGATATTTATGTTGGATGCGTACAAATGTCCATAACTTGGTGTAGATCCTACCAAAGCAAGGTCTTGGGAGGAGTGGAATTGTAACATAACAAACTTTGGTCTTTCCATGCAAAATGGATGTGCTCAAAACTCAAACCTGTTTTTCCACGTTGGCTGCATGAGATTTTTACCATCAAATCAGATGATGGTCCCCAATGATTATATATTGAATAAAGTAGAGCAGTGGCAAATTCAGGCTGTTATACCATTGCCATCTATTCAGGTTAATGTTTGACTTCCCTTAGTTCTAACTACCATTGCTGGAAGTATATATTTGATATTTATTTTATTTCAAAAATGTACATTTTGCAAGTTTATGATTGGCTTACATTGCTATAAGATGGCTTCTTTGGGAGTTGATTGGGCTCTGCCAACATACTTTTTGTTGTCATCCTTAGTTTTCAGTATCATCTTTCTTTAAGATATGCAAGATTCTTGGGGAAGAGGACGTTGAACTGAGTAGTTTTTGGAAGAAGGATATTCCTTTAGAAATATCATTTTTTTCTTTGGTAGTTCTTTCCCGTAAAGAGCTTGGTAATGTGTTTCTTTTTTCCCCACTTTTTACTGGGAAAGGCTCATATTGTGTGTATATGTATGACATGACTCCTGATCCTTCAATATGTAACCTTTTGCACCTTTTTGTTAGCACTTCCCTAGGTCTTTCTTTGACAAGCCTAAAACATACTATTGTATTTCTCTTCATACTTTCTCGTCAGGGCTTCTATTGGGTATTGTGTAGTTTGGCTTCTTACAAAAAAAAGGGCAATGTGAAAGAGGGCTTTGAATGGAAGCTTGTGGCTAAAATTATTGAATGGAAGCATGTGGCTAAAATTATTTTTTGCTTAAAAATTGTACAATGAGTTTTTGTCTACAAGGAGGTGAAAATTTGTTATCCAAAAAATATTTTAAATAAAATGGGAATTTTTGACATTTTAAAAGTACCACTTTAAAAAAAAAACATTGGTAAGTGCATCCTGAGAACTCAGCTTTTAGTTCTGGATTCTTTATGGACTTTTCTCTAATTCAAAATTCTCTAAATCATTTTGAAAGGAGTCACCAAACAACTAAGCTATTAGTAGGAAGTCCTTTTAGGTCACTTCATAGCCCTAGGAAGATATTTGGAATGAGGTATTGAACAATCTTTGATATGTTTATTCCTCACCTTATACTTTTAATACATCCATTCTTTGTTGCTTGATGTTCTGCTTTATACATGGTTACAGGCCTGGTTGCATTGTTGTTGGAATATTTGTCTTCTGAGTAGAATTCATTGGTCACATAAGATTTTAGGACATTTCCACTTATGCCATCCGGCTTTAGTTCTGTATACTACTTCCTTTCCACTCAACACCGGCTGCTATTCTATGGACATTGTGGAGAGAGAGGAACGACAGAATTTTCAATGATAGATCAAGACCTTCAAAGGCTCTATTCCATTCGGTCCTTATATGTATTATCTTTTGGGCATCTGTTAGCACCTCTTGTAGAGGGCTGGATATCCAGGATGTTCTAGTTTGTGAAACTTTTCAGAATTTGTAGGTGATTAGATATTTTATTTCCTGTATGCTGTTGGTGTACACGTACCTCTTGATGATTCTACTTTAATATAATTTTCTCTATTACCTATCAAAAAAAAAAAAAAAAAAAACTATCCCCATTTTTGTTATTAACTGATCCAAGGGAATGGATACATTCATATGACCAATTTTAGCCCTGTTTATTTTGAATTCTTTTGGTTCCTAGATATATCAATAATTTTAGTATTATATTTACTTTTCTCTAGTTAGGTTCACCAAAACAATATCCTTTGCAAAGAACATACACTAAGGCACCCGTATCTTGAATACAGTTGTCAATTCATCATAATTAATGAAAAAACAGGACGCACAGTCAACTCCTGATGTAAACCTATTGTAAACTAAAACTCATATGTCCTATCAATTGTTTTTCACTAGCTAACACTCGCTTCTATTTGTTCTTAAACCTATTGTAAACTAAAACTCATATGTCCTATCCATTGTTTTTCACTAGCTAACACTCGCGTCTATATGTTCTTAATGATATTGATGTTTTTGTTTGGTATTCCTATTGTTAGATTAAATTTCTGCTACTCTATAAGATGCTTTATTTAGGTAAAGAAAAATCATATGAAGGCCTTTCTTTTTAAACTTCCCTTTTAATTTTTGTAAGAAAATTATTTTCTGAATGTTAGATGTTTTGGAAAAAAAAAGGCAGATTGATTTCTGACACCTATTTTTTAGATCTTAGTTAAGTGATGAAGTTAACAATTAAAAGTAATATGAATACCATTGATAACTGTAATAATATTGCTGCAACTATTATTAGTAGTAGAAGTAATGGCAACTAATGCCACTGCTAATAATAAAAATTTTAATAATAGTGTAGTAACTAACAGTTCAATGAAGGTGATGATAATAGTAATCACCCATATAGAGTAAATTAGGTATGCAATAATGACACAAACCTCCTTCATGTTTCCGAAATAACTCTTAACCCTTTGTCCAAACATGTTTGTTATTAAACTTTTATTTGTTTTTACTTAAATTCCTTCTTCTTTACCAGAAAATTACCTTCCTTTTTTTATCAGAAAATTGCCTATTCTTTCTTTACTCTTTTTTAAACTCCCAAGAAATTAATTTGAAAGATAAATTCATCTTCTTATACTTGGAGATTACTAAAATTAGGCTTCTTCATCAAAAAATTGTACATCAATTTAACAGAGAGGTGGTGAATGTGACCTTTCTACAAATCTTAAGTGGGAAAGTGTTATTTCAGAAATGTGAGGGGAGGTACGCTTAAATGGTACAAACCTAAAGGGAGGTTTCTGTAATTTACCCTCAAATATAATATTATCATAAAGGAAGCTTTTAGCAATCCAACCAAACCAGGCTCGCATATAATCCACGGATTGGATAACCTGGATTTTTAACTGTTCAGAATGGTGGGTTGACTAATTGGATTTGAGATTATCATCCTAGTTCCAAGAAAGAATCCTCAGGCCGGTGGTTTTTTGTTTTTTTGTTCATACCAAAAGAAAAAAAAAAGGCCAGTGGTTTTTTGGTTTTTCCCTGTATGATGCATAACAAATTGATTTAGACATTTTTTTATCCCTGAAGGAAAAAAATTTCAAAGTGACATAGGTTCTCCTTGGTCTGAGATGCCCCATTGTTGATCTAGTCACTCATTATATAAAATGAAAATTTTGGAGCAGAAATCTCTGTCTCTCTCTCTCTCGCACACACGTACACTCATGCATTGAGCAGAAATCTTTTATATGTACGTATGTGTGTTGAATATTTTTTAGCTTCAGCCTTTATTTATTTATTTATTTTGAACTATTAAAAAAAGGTGAAACTTCCCATTTTTCGTAAATAACAATTTAAACCAACTAATTCAATGGCAATACTCTATTGGCACATGAAATTTTGGAATACTTTGATTTTTAAATGATGTTGGACATTAGTTATGGTTATTATGTTTTTGTTTTTATTTTTTTTATCTAAATAGTTTCATCGTAGAAAAATATTGCAAAGTATACGCGAAGTCCTAAGGTCTCCACCAGCAAAAACTTGTTCTTACATAGGTTTGTTTAGGGGAAAAAAAAGGTATCAAAGATGATGCAGTTCTAATTTCCCATATATCTCATACCTTTCTGCCTGGTCTACAAGTTTATCCAGGGCTAGATGTTTAATCGTTTTAATACCATTCTTGCAGGGCCTGATGACATGCCAGCACACATTAAATCATCAATGTTTGGATGTTCACTATCGTACGGATCTCCTTTGACCAATCAAGAAAGATGATTGATTTCCAATATTTATTGGCAAATTTGGTACTGACATGGGAAATTATTTTGTTATACAGGATTCCTATAACAAATGGACAGCTTAATATGGGGACTTGGCAGGTAATTACACATATATGGGAAAATGTCAGAAGTATGTTTACTCTATGTGTTTATAATATCTCAAAGATTGGATTATTGGAATTACCTTAAAGGACACAGTGAGCCATTGATTTTATGTCGACAACCCTGGCTTGGATTATGGACGTTAACATGGAAAAAGCAGTGTGGGGGGCATGGGAAATTCACTTTTTATGTACATTATATGGGGCCTTTATAGAACCTTATAGAATGTGTGGTGCCCCACATTTCCATTTTGGATTGTGCATTGTTCTATTGCCTGATTAGCTGAATAGTTTGCTGCTAAACGTTTGCTTGTATGCTAACTAGGGTTGGCACATGCAGTATTGCAGGTTCATACTTGCAGAACATGGATATTTCTAGTCAAGGGTCGGTATTTATTAAGGGAATATTAGAATCTATAAAAATTTTCAAAGGGCATTTGAAGCAAAACAAATGTCTGGCCAGATTCTTTTGCCTTTGCATTATAGTTTATAGTAGTGTAGATTTATATACAGAGTGAATGATTAAGCGTTGTATTTTACACCATCCCATTTCTTGATTCTTCAGGGTATATGGCTGTGCGAGCACCGGGATTATGCTACTCCAAGAAAAGTTGTGGTTACACTTAATGGCATATGAAACTATAACTCGAATATGGAGGCTCTTTGAACCCTTTGATTGTACTGTTTGGATATTTGGTTGTTCGATAATACATTGTTAGTATTATCTTGAGTGATACATCGTCCTCAGGCTGTATTTAGGTCGGCCTTCAAGCAAGTGTTTTTTTTTTCCATTATGCTAAATTCAGATTGATCAAATGGCGTTGAATTTATCCTGAAAATATCTGATAATATATTCTTTTGTACTGTTGCTTTTGACAAAGTAGAACTATGTTAAAATGCTGCCTTCATTTTTTACTCGTCCTCGTTCTTGGTCTTTTTAGTTTTTTACTTTTCTAAAGTCACCTATTAACAATTTTTGAGGCCTTAACATGTCCCAAAAAAGTATTCATATTCCATCTTTAATTGGATACGTGCAGAATCACGTGCCATCCTCTAGTACAGATACCTAAATTGTATTGGATTTTAATTTTTGACGAAGAAGGGGAAATTAAAAATATAGCTTTGAAAATTATGTACATAGATGCTGATTGAAAAGCTTACGGTATGATAGAACAAAAGTTGTATACGCGTAAACAGAGACTCCATTCCAGTCTAGACGGAAGAATCATCGAATTGAAGAGCTGGCTAAATAAATTTATTTACAAATGTGGTGGTTGCGATGCGCCGTCTCTGTCATCATCACCCTGAATTCCTCGAAGCTGAGCACACCATCGCCATTTAAATCGAATGGACGAATCATGGCCTTGCAATCCTGGATTGTCTTGGACTCACCCAGTCGATTCAGCATCTTTCGTAAGCTCTTGGGGGTTATACACCCGTATCCCTCCATCTCATACATCCCAAACGCATCCCTCAGATCTTTGTTCCTCTCCTCCTCCCCGCTTGCCTCCATCAGCTTCCCAAAATCCTCCAACCCCAATAACCCATCTCCGTCCGAGTCCGACGACGCCACCACTGTCATAGCCTCCTGCTCAGACAGCTTCCCACCTATGCTTCTCACGCAATTCTGCAACTCTGCAGCAGAAATTTTCCCGTCTCCATCCTCGTCGAAGTAACAGAATACACCTTCAAGCCCTCTAAGCATGGACGCATCAGAATCCGCCCGGGAGAAACGCTTCTCCGCCTTTCTTCTGGGCGATAATTTCTGATACCATCTACCGAAAGCGGATTTTGGAGACGTACCCGGTTCGTCGATTGCCTCTCTCTCTACTGGTGGAGTTTGAGTGGTACAGCCAGCTTCACTTTTCATTGCCGTGAGACGAAACAGCAACACCGTCACCAACAGAACAAAGTACAACTAAGTGCTGATATGGCGTATCTCTGTTAAATTTGCAACTTTCAGCGGCCGCTAAGGAAATCGGGAAATCTTACCTTCGTTATAAATTGAGATTGTGCGCTTGGTTCTGGAAGGAGGACAAACGTGGTTCAGATGAGTATTTATTGTAGATTTAAAGAGCGATAGCCCAGACAAAGAAGACAGAGGATAAAGAGATTAGCAGATGAGAGTGGATTACTGAACAATCGGAAAAGCAGCCTCCTGTGAAAAGGGAGTTGGATATGGACGAGAGGAAGTTGTTTCGAGCCGTCTGTATATATAAGGATGTTTCAGGGGGCGGTTGGAAGCAACTAGAGTTTCAGGGGGCGCTTATGGGAAGCTTTGACCAACAATAACTTACAAGAATATAAGAGAGAATCACGAGGCTTGAGTTCGAGTCGAAGGTACCTCGATATAACATTCTCTTGGAATTGCCAAGAACAATATTTTTTAATCACAGGCCGAAAATGAAGAGTCCCCCCCCCAACGAGTTTTTCAAACTCCTGTTGCTGTCTTACGGAGTTCGTGTTTATCTCCTAAAGATAAAGGGCAGCGAATGGAATAAACGACGCTTTGATGAGCAATTGCTGTGTAGATACATCCATATATATATATCAAGGACTAGCCTTAGCTAATTAAGGTAGAAATTTTCAACTACTGTTGCTGTCTTACGGAGTTCGTGTTTATCTATACTATTAGCTAGTTGTTTTACCCGTGCTAAGCACGGGAACATTTTTTTTAAATAACATAAAATTAAATAATTATATTTAATTATAATAATTAATGTGTAATAGCTTTTACTAATAAATAAAGTAAATTTTATAATATATTAAGATTCAACTTTAAAATATTAAAAGATTTTTGGTATGTTATACAAATTTAAATTAGATTATTTAAATAATTTTATATTATGCTTTTAACAAATCTTCTAGCAACTTATGATCATAAATAAGAAAGAAAATTTTTATAATATGGTTTATGTTATAATTCTATATAAAATGGAAAAAAAAAATTAATATTCTCTCTTGAAACTTTAACACTTTTTTGTGTTTAAAAGTAATAAAAAAAATTTGAGTAAGATGGACTTTTATATCTTGTTTGGATATATGGTTTTTCTTTATTATTTAGATTATTATATTATAATTATCACGCTTAGTTACTAGGGATAGATTTTTATGATGTTAAAAATTATGTCATCAGAAAATTTTAAAATTGATTTTATTTAAGAAAACCCATTACTACTCCCACTACCACCCACCCTCTACCATCACCGCCACTTTGACCACCCCAACACCATCGTGACCATCTACTACGCCACCTTACAACCTAACTATCATCGCCACCCCACCACAACTCCCACCATACACCACTACCCCACTGTTGTTGCTGTTGTTGACACCCCACCGTCGTCGTCGCTGCTGCCACCTCACCACCGCCACCATGATACCTCCACCACCACACCCCCACCCATCATTTTATTAGAATGTATTTATCCTTTATTACTATTTCTCATCTTATCCAAACACTGGAATTTTTCTTTCCACCATCATCGTCGTTTATACTTTTTAGCATATATATTATTTTTCTTTTTTCTTGTACATATATATTATTTGTCTTTTTTAAGGATAAGAAAATCATTTGTAAAAATAAAAGTATGTTTTCGTATTTATTTATTATTGACTAAACTTAAATTGAGAATTCGGGATTCTAAGCATTTTATTTTTCGTTTTTCTCTACATGATTTATTATTGTAGTAGGATAACTATATTATTATTAATTGTTTCTTCTTTTTCTTTAAGATAAAGGAAATTATTTGTAACTTTAAATTTTTTCCTAAGATTTGTTCCAATTGAGACTCAAATTGATTTACTTGTAAAATTAAAATATTTTTTAAGACTAAGAAAATTATTGTGTCGCTATTAGTAAAAGCATAATATATTATTATTATGATTTTATCGTATAATCTTGTTTTGATTATTAAATTTGGATATTTTGATATTGGTGCTAATTAAGTCGCAGAATTAATAAAAAAAGTAATCAAACGGCCTTTTAATTTCATAATTTACTCTTATTAATTTGATTCTTCTCATACTTATTTTTTGTTCTAGTTACAATTTTATTTTGATATTGGTTTTATTATGATAATCTTAATTTGATTTTAGTAGACAATTTTATTTTGATTATTAAATTAGGATAGTTTGTTATTATTTGCTAATCAATAAAACGAAAAAAAACTCCTAATAAGAGATGGTTTTTACGATCTATTACTTTTACCAATTATTTGTCCTTTTAGTAGTTGTATATATATCAATATAGATGTAGATATGTTTCCTCCATTTCATATAGTATTTATCTGATTATATATTATTAATTGATATATTCTATTTAAAAATATATTTTTGTATTTTTTAATACCACCAGGTCAACCCTTGACTTACCTTGTTAGAAACCCAATAAGATCAGGTTCGGGTTTTCAAAATCCCGCTCCATTACCACCCCGATGACGCCATCTCCAAGTCTCTCCCAAATGAAGCAAAAAGCGAAGATCAAGTAAAAGTTATACATGTTAAATAGGTAGACTTTTAGTTCTAAGTAGTGTAACATAAGTAGAAGCAAAAATTAAAATATGTGACCCCAATAAATGAAAAATGAAAATTAAGCACTTAAGCATTTTGTTAAAATAACTCATTATTAAATAATTTAAAATAGTCATCTATTCAATGTACTGCGTTTCAATGGGTTGTAAGTAAAACTATTCCTTTCTCGACTGTACCCATGTAACAATGGGCGTAAGTAAAATTATCCCCAATAATGCCTTCCAAGATCCATCCCCTCAGTCAGCCTCCCAATTTTACACAAACCACTAATTATAGTATTGTGCATCACAACACTTATTAATAGAGAAGGAACGGATAAAGTGACGAAAGATTGAGAAAGTCTGAAAGCGGAGTCACACATGTTGAGTTTTATTTCAAGAAACTTATGGGTGCTCTCAGTGCTATTGAACATGATGGTAGTGTGGATCAGGAGTGTCCACGTGAAGGGGAGAAGCTAGGGTTTTAGGCTAGATATATATTAGATTTACATAAGAAACTAATATAATATTAAGTAATATTACTTAGTTACATATTAAGAAACTAATAATAATAATAATAAAGTAATATTACTTAGTTTCTTATTAAGCAACTAAGATTAGATATTCAGAAAATTTTTAAACAAAAATATCTCATATTACCTAACTAATATCTGATATTGAGATAAGTTATTAAACAAAAATATCTCATATTAATTAAATATTAAAAATATTGCTTATTTATGAATTTTAAGTTTCATTAAAATATATCTAATTATTAATAGTACGATTAAAATATCTCTAATATTAGATATATTTCTAATGGTTAAGAAATACGATTTCTATATCATATTTTTAATTAAGTTTTAAATTCCTAATTGAATATTATATTCCTAATTCCGTTGTTGAAATATTATATTAGACATAATTTGTTATGTTTTAGATTCCTTATCAAAGATATGTCATATTTCTATATCTTTATCTTCAAGTATATCTTTATCCTAACATGTATCTTAACGTCATATGTGAGACCCAAAAGGGCATGTCCACGTGGAGTTAATACTGGAGAAAGGAGGCATTTACATAAGGTATATATTAATTAACTTAAAGATAAGGTAAAAAAATTAAATATTATCTATTTTAGAAAAGTGTTGATTTTAAATAAATTATTTTGATGTGGGGCCTGAAAGGGTCATTAAAGAAAAAAGGGGATGTCCGTGTGGAGGAGAGAGAATGTGGTGTTTTTGTACTCTGCTTTACTATATATATATATATGATAAAGGGAAGAGGGTGGAATATTCCCTAAAGATTCAGGCCTCTCTTTTTTCTTTTTTCTTTTTTCTAATTATTGCCCTACCCAACTAAAACAATCCCAAACTGTAACCACCCCACTACTCTTTTAAACCCCTATTTTTATGTTACATTAAGGGCAAGGACGTGCAGTATGCACGTGCCTCCCCTAATCTCATAAAAATAAAGGGCAGCAAATGAAATAAACGATGCTTTGATGAGCAATTACTGTGTAGATACATCCATATATCAAGGACATATGGCTTGAAATTATAAGACTCGCCTAAGCTAATTAAGGTGGTTTTTTTGGGCAATCAAAAAAGGGAAAGGTGGTAACCAGCATGGACAACCACCCGAGCATGACCATAGGGGCTTCCTCCCCATTGCGAATGTTCGGATTAAAGCATAGCTACCAAATCAATCCACCTTAATCGAAGGAATTGGACCGTTCTCACAACACCACATGAGTGCACCATTCCTACAAGCAAAGATAATTACCTCAATCCTTGGACTAACCTTCAGACAAGGGATTTGATCCTTGGATTTTTGGCCATCAAACCACATGGGAGTAACCCGTAGCACCATTTGGAACACCACTTTTTCGCGGTAGCTAATTAAGGTGCTTATCCATACTTTATCCATGATAAGATTTGCAAAAACCACTCCAACGGACTTGGGAGGGCTTTGAACAAGTAATATGGCTTGAAAATTCTGCCGACATGAATGGAAATCCACATTAGCTAGCCATAAATAATACTAATAGGGTGCACATGCAGAACTGCATGTAGGAGAAGGAACAGTTGCAATTGTTCAGTTTAAACCAATAGGTAGATAATTCCGAATGGGATATCATGGAAGTATGGGTTTCAATTTAAAAATATAAGGTGGTTGGGGTGGTTATATATTAAGATTGTTTTGTTTGTGGAGGGCAAAGTTTGGAAAAAAAAGGGGGGGGGGGGGGGGGGGGGGGAACCAAAATTGAAGAATATTCTCCCCTCTTCTCTTTATTAATAATATAGATTCAGAAAATTAATATAGCTCATTAGGGATGATGTTCTATATTTGCATGACTCATTTGATCCTAAATATATTTTAAGTCTCTCTATCTCTTATTGCATGACTTAATGTTAAAAGTTGAAATGGGCTAACAATTGTGTGATTAATTAAATATAACTTATTTATAATGATTATGAATTACCTATATTGACCTTGAAAAAACAAATTTACATGTAATTTATTTGTAATTTATGATAACTTAAAAAGGTTAATTGAGAAAAAAATGTTATATATAAAAAATAACTATTTATTTGAAACAAGCATAATTTTTAAATGACCAAAGGCCTATTAACATATACAAAATTCCTACACGCAAAAAAATAAAAAATTGTTGACTTTAATACAATCCGAGTGATTATGTAAAAAATAATAAAATATTTAAGTAATAAAAAATTTAAAAAATTCTTTTGTGATTTATATGTGGCATGTCACGCTACTCACGCCTAGCCCAGCCCAGGACCCCGAAGCAGTCGAGGCCGTACCGGGCCGTTGTGTTCGTAAGGGCTGAAAATAAAAACGTTATTCATGGTGTTCGCTCATTTGGAGCATTATTTAAACACAGGTACTAAATCTCGTTTTTTCGGGGATTCGAATCGTCTTTGTTGGGGAGTCGACGACGGCGACTTCCTGCGTTCCCTTGGGTTGTCTCTCTTTCTCCCTTTCACACAGGTTTTCTTATATCTCTCCATGAAACGGAAATGTTTCTTATGTATAGGGTCCCGTTTAATTCCTGCGTTTTCCTGAAATTGTTCTGTTTATTGATATTTCGCCTGTGGATATCGCCGGTTTGGCTTTTTTTTTTCTTCGGCATTAGTATCTGTATTGCTGATTTTCTAGGTTTTCTTAACCTATTGAGAATCATTAGGGTATATATTCAGTGTGTGTACGTTTCCTCCAAGGTTAAACTAATGTATCAGTAAGTTTTGCTTCATTATTCTTTCCATTGCTGCTTGATTGGTGGGATTATCAGGTTCTGGTTGTAGCTTTCTGCTTTTGGGACTCCTTTTTCAGTGGCCAAACTTGTCTACATGCTATTCATGTATTATTGTTGATGTTAACGTCTGCAACATCGTGATTTTTTTTCCGGGTTCTATGTAGATTCTGGGTTATATTCAATTTATTTTTCGGTCTGGTTTAGTTTAATTAATATTGTTTTTCGGTGTGTTTCCTTTAATTCTATATATAGATTTTATGTGAGTAGAATCACTTCCTTATGTGGCCTGGCTTTTAGGTTTTTGATGTTCTTAGACAAGGAACAATATCGTGGTAGATGAAGTTTCAGTTTGCAGATAAAAAAAGGTGGAAATGATTGACTAATTGGAAAGGGAGTAGGAAAACTATATTCTCCCAAAGTTATAACTAGATCTAGGGATTATAGAATACTCATATGCAGATCAAATGACTATTCTGGAAGAGCATTTGATATTTGGTACGATATCCAGAAGGTCAGGAAATTTACATAGCAAATGGTTATTAGTGAGTTTATTTTCAGAAAAGTTGAAAATTTTAGCCAGAAACGTAATCAATCTCTTTCTGCCGCAGTTTTTCAGATGCAGTTAAGTCTGTAAATTTGAGTCTGGGCTAAACAAATGGCATGTTGTCGCCATGTGGTGCATGTTTGTAATCAACCCATCAAATCTAGTATGATTTTGATTCAATAAGCAACTTGCCACCATTGGCCGTTCTTATAATCAACCAGTCAGACCCAATCTTGTTCTATTTATAGAAGGAACTCTTGTTGCTACTTGATTTGAGGCTCACCTACAGTATTTTATTTTATTAAAAGATAACTGACTGAACCCGACATAGCTTATCTCAGGATTGTTGTGGAAATGAGCTTTGCTGCTGCTGCTGTTGTGTTTTTTCCCCCTTTTGGGCTTGATGCAAGCCTAAGTATGGAGCTTAAACAGCTCATGTAAGCCGAGCTAGTTCTGTTTTTTGGCATCTGTTTTATTTTGCAATTGTTTTGGCCCGCTCTTATTCTCTACTTCAGTGTACTGCAGATTGCCTGAATATACGATTTTTAATTGTGTATTCTGCTCTCCATTTTGGTTCAATCTGAAATTGTTGAACTACTATTCTATTTAGACTTGTCTGCAGGATAACTAACCAATTTGTTTGGCTGTTCTTTTGTGCAGATTTATTTTTGATTTAGGTTTATTTAACACAGTATTCAAGTTCTATACATTCATTCATTTTGAATTCTTTTTCTCGGGGGCCAATTCAGCCAAATCTCTTATTGTATCAGCGGATGGAAACTGGTGGCAATTCTCTTCCATCTGGTCTTGATGGAGTGAAGAGAAAGGTGTCGTACTTCTATGATCCGGAGGTTGGCAATTACTACTATGGGCAGGGTCATCCAATGAAACCACATAGGATTCGGATGACCCATGCTCTTCTTGCCCATTATGGTTTGCTTCAAAATATGCAGATCTTAAAGCCTTTTCCTGCTAGAGATAGAGACCTTTGCCGATTCCATGCTGATGATTATGTGGCCTTTCTGAGGAGCATCACACCTGAAACACAGCAGGATCATCTGAGACAACTGAAGAGGTTCAATGTTGGTGAAGATTGTCCTGTTTTTGACGGTCTTTACAATTTCTGTCAAACTTATGCCGGTGGATCTGTTGGGGGTGCTGTGAAGTTAAATCACGGGCTCTGTGATATTGCAATAAATTGGGCTGGTGGACTGCATCATGCAAAGAAGTGTGAGGCTTCTGGATTTTGTTACGTGAATGACATTGTGCTGGCAATTTTGGAACTTCTCAAGCAGCATGAGGTTTGCTGCTTGTTCTTTCCTGTTATTCTGATGGCGACATCATTTTTTCATTTATATGTTTTGGATGCTTGAGCATGCTATGTGATAACAGCTGCTACTTTCCATACATTACAGTGTCTTTAGCTTAACCTTTCTCACATTTGTGTTGCAAGCAACATCATGTGGATGAAAACATTCATCAATATATTCAGAAGATGAGTGCTATCGAGATGAGAATGCTAAGATGGACTTATAAGAAAACTAAGAAAGACAAAATAAGAAACGAATACGTTTAAAAGTGGTTAAGGATAGTATGCATTAAGGATAAAATGGAGGAGAGTAGGTTAAGATGGGTTGGTCATATAAAGCGGAGACCTAGAGACGCACCTATGAGAAGTTGTGAGATTATGTGTATTGAAGGGCCTAAGTGAGTAAGAGGAAGACTTAAAAAGACATGGATGTAGTGTATACAATAAGATTTACAAAACGGTAGATTAATTTGAAGATATGATTTTGATAGAACGGGATGGAGAGACAAGATTCGTGTCGCTGACCCCACTTTGGTGGGAACTGGCTTATGATAATGACAAGAAAGTTTCTGACTTCATAATACAAATTTTCTTTTCTTAAGAATTATGACTTAGCTTAAAATCTAGGAAATTTGGGAAATTTCAGAAAAAAGGAAAAATTTTGTTGTACTTCAAGTACATTTTGGAAATTTTGAATCATGATGAACAAAAGGTCAGCATCACTTACAACAGAAATACCCTTGTATCATCTTACAATTTTTTTTGCCATTTCATCCTTAGGTCTGTATTTTATATTTCAACCTACCTTTTTTTCTTATTTTATCTCCTATTGGAGTTACTCCTTGACACTCAAATTTTCTGCATATACTCTTTCTTAGTTTTTCACATGAATATTAATGTCATTGTCTTATCAGTGCTAATCCTGTAGATATGATACTCTTAATCGTCCAACATTCTTCCCTAATGCAGACTTTTTCATATTATCTACATGTAATTAAATAACAACGCAAAGGTTTATGTTGCTGATTTCAACCGTATCGAAAAAGGCATTGTTTATTGAGTGATTAATAATCAATTTAAACGGAACTTTGTGATAGAAGCTTTAGTTTTTTCTGGCCTAGGCATCTATATTCCAGTTCGATGTCACTGGGGCTTCTCTTGGACATTTATTGAGCCATTTCATTTAAGACTTCTTAATCAGCTTTAAGATGAAAGTATATCTATAGTATCTAAATCAATGTGCTTAACGGGATAATCTTAATAATGGTAACTATTGTTAAAGAAGATTGAAGTCAATCATAGATATTGATATTGACTTTAAATATGGCATATGGAAGGTAGTGTATGAATGCATTACTTGTCTTGTTTTATTGTTTAAAATTTACGTGTGCAGTTGTCTCTTTCACTTTCCCTTGTGTATTCATGGTTTTAAATTTTCAAATTGGCCATGTTTCCCTTACATTTCCGGAAAGTCACAAGGACATTTTTAAATGCTTTTTAACGGGAAATATTTGAAAGAATCAAAAACTCCCCTGAAATTCTTCTATTTTAAAGGTGTGAAATTCTCCTCTGAATTGAATTTTAAAGCCATTTATATATTTATTTTGCAGCGTGTTTTATACGTGGACATTGATATTCACCATGGAGATGGCGTAGAGGAGGCTTTCTATACAACTGATAGGGTTATGACTGTCTCATTCCATAAATTTGGAGACTATTTTCCTGGTACAGGGGATATACATGATATTGGATATTCAAAAGGGAAATACTACTCTCTAAACGTACCTCTCGATGATGGGATTGATGATGAGAGCTACCAGTCATTATTCAAACCAATTATTGGGAAAGTTATTGAAATTTTTAAGCCTGGTGCAGTGGTTCTCCAGTGTGGTGCGGACTCCTTATCTGGGGACAGGTTAGGCTGTTTTAACCTTTCAATAAAAGGGCATGCAGAGTGTGTAAGATATATGAGATCATTTAATGTGCCATTATTGCTTCTTGGTGGCGGAGGTTATACCATCAGAAATGTTGCTCGTTGCTGGTGCTATGAGGTATAGTGCTCTTTGTATGTGAATGATGAGATATTATATAATTTTGTTATACTGCTATATATTGGGACCTTACC
The DNA here is from genome assembly GCA_947561395.2 of Buxus sempervirens. Lineage (NCBI taxonomy): Eukaryota > Viridiplantae > Streptophyta > Magnoliopsida > Buxales > Buxaceae > Buxus > Buxus sempervirens. The sequence continues at coordinate 185,769 of OX387184.1, read as the reverse complement.
ATGTCTAGCAACATGCACATTGAGGATCTATTAATTGTTAGTTAGGTTGGGGTTGAAACCTGGGACTGGAGATGTAGGTTGTAATCTTATTCACTTTTATAATAGTGGTAAATCTTCTTCTCTCCCGTAGATGTATAGGCACAATGCTGAACCATGTATATTCTGTTCACAAAGTTCTTTGATTTCTTTTAATTTTACATTCTCATTGCATGGTTTAAATATTCAACGTATATAAAAGGAGTAATTTGGTTGATTCCTTGATTGCCCTTCAATTTTTAGTTTCATTGTCTGTTATACATCTCTACAGAATATATTTACAAGGCTGAAAAATGTCATCTACCTTTTATGTTATCCTCCGTTTTTCTAACTTTTTATCCTCTATAAAATGTCATCTCTATAATATGTCATTTTATGTCATACAACTGTTATCCTCCATTTTTTTTAAATTACCCATAAACATAATAAGAAGGTATGAGGCTTAAAGATGTTTTGGTCTAACTTTTTTGTTTTCCAAAGCTACCCATTATACAATACCAGTTTATCGCAAACATGTGGATTAATTAAATTCCTTTTCAACCATATGACACTACAAGCAGGAGAATAAACCACTTTGGTTTCTAATTTTTGCTCACTCCTATTTATTACCACAAAAAGGTTGAATGCTGCCTTGTGTTGTTCTCTAAGTACTCCTGGACACCAAGCATGGTTTCCTTGTTTTTTCCTCCAAAACTATCCTTTCCCAAACATAGTTGATGGATTATATTTTTTGAATTTTACTATCCTTGATCTATTACCTTATGTAAAGGAAGATATGATAATCAAACTTGGTTTCTTCCTTTCCTTTTTCGTAAACTGTATACATTTTATTTTGTTCCTATCATTTCATTTTTCTAAGAATTACCTTAACCAAACAAAAGAAGCTGTCATACTTAAACATGGTTCTTACGTTTTTAGTTGTCAAAATTACTTCAATCTTGTTTGACAAGTCTCATTTTTTTTCCAAAACACATTGGTTTAATTTTATTTATTTATTTAATTTTTTGTTTTTTTTCAAAACTCCCGATCCCACAACATACTTTACATAAAAAAGACTTGAAGAGAAGGTTTGTTTGGCCATACTTTTTTGTTTTTCCGAAACTACCACTAGCTATGGTATGAGACATTTTTTTATTGCTATGGTATGAGACGTAAAACATGTTTATTCCTATTTTTATTTTTTAAAACTAACATTTTTTGCTCCTGATTTTTTGTCTTATCAAAGCTACCTTTAACATGGGTTCTACACATAAGAGATATGAGAAGCAACTTCTTAGTTTATTATAGAGATAAGATGCTCGCAAATAAACGCATGTGCCCCAAATAATTGTGTGTTTGATTTCTTATTCAGGATCATTAAGTCGGAGCTGTGATATCTTTCATTTATTCTAAAGCTTTGGGATTTGGTTGGTGTCCATTTTGTTGCCAAATTTTATTGCGTTGTTACTATTGACTAAACTTTTAATTTTTAACTTTTTAAAAGAGGCAGATTCTAAGAACTGCCAATTTCTGGAGTGAAGAATTTATTCCCCATATCTTGATGTCTCTTTCAACATGAGAAACCGGAATTTTAAGAGTGCACAGAGAATCCTTCTTAAGTTGAGAAACTAGATTTGCTATATATCCTTTTTAAGTTAATAATACATTTGTTACAATTTGGAGCAGACCGGAGTTGCCCTGGGAGTAGAAGTTGATGACAAAATGCCGCAGCATGAGTATTATGAGTATTTTGGCCCAGACTATACTCTTCATGTTGCTCCTAGTAACATGGAGAATAAGAACTCACGCCAGTTATTAGATGAAATAAGAACAAAGCTTCTTGATAATCTTTCAAAGCTCAGACATGCACCCAGCGTCCAGTTTCAGGAACGTCCACCTGATACAAAACTCCTGGAGGTTTGTTTCTGCATCAGTTATCTTTGTAGTATTTTTTTATCCCTTGATAACGTCTTCGTTCTTTCAATTTACTTATTGTCAGTTGTCTAACTAGTCTCATTTTTCTTTCTTATTTTGTAGTTTCCCTAAGTGTGTCGATATTTTCTATTTCATTATTATGCAAGGTTTCTAAAGATCATACATACTTAATAAGATTGTGCACATCTAAGGCTTGTTGCATAGTTGGATGGTGTATTATTGCTATTTCTTAGAGGATCTAAAATAAAAAATTAAAAACCTTGAAAAATGTTGTGGAAAAATTTCAGACTGCCCTTCCAGTTTACATATGATTATTGAAGGATTAGACATTGCATATTTAGCTTGAAACCCAAAAAATTTACTTTTCTTAAAGTTTATGAGGCTCCATTCTTTCAAATCTACAAATCCGAGATGAAAGGCACACAATATTCTTGAATTAGCGTGCATTTTTTTCATCAAGTCAGGACAAATGAAATGAAGGAAACAGACTTAAATACTATTTAGCAATTTTGTGAAGAAAAAGTCACAAAAATGACTTTCAGAATGAAGAGTTCACAAACTAAGTGGTTCTGAATCATTCATGAGTATTTAAAAGGATATTTTGTGGTTTCCATGCAATTTTTGGAAGAGGCATTGCCAACATAGGGAAAATTTTAATTTGTCCCTATTTTGACCTGTTATAGCAGCCAGCACAGGTTATGGGAAACTCTTTATAAGGGGTAGCCCAAGGAAATTAAGATAAAGAAAGATTGCATTATACACATATATTTTGAAGGGAAGATAAGGACAGGTTGTGAGTTTGGTTTTTACTAGTCTCTGGGTCTTCTCTTTACCTTCATTTTATGAATGCAAAATATTTTCAAACTGAGATCAAAGACAGGTTTTGATGTTGATATTAAATTGGATAAAAATTTTCAAACCAAGATCCATAAACAAACTCCCCTTCCGCCTTGTCTCCAATCATCCCATTTTTGTATTCTACAAAGGAAACCCCAGAAAGGAGCCATCCAAGAAAATACAATAAAAAAGGAAAAATAAAGTTTTCAAGAAATTACTTATCTGATTTTCTGGTCATTGTAACTCACCTCTTGGATCTGTTGTATGACTTAGTATTGATGGGGAAATACCATTGGGGTTTGTTATTGTACTTAGAATTTTCAATTAAAAAATATCTTTGTGTTCTTTTTGTGTTTCAAATTTGTCTTAAGTAGTAGAGTTTCGTATAGAAAGCTCTTCTCCTCTTTCTTTTTACGGCTTCGTAAAAGAATCCTGAACTTCCCCTTTCCTATCTCTCTTACTTCCTTTGAAACTGGAGATTTGCATTGGTTTATAGTTTTGAAACAATGATTGTACAAAATCTACATACTTCTGTATGTCAATAACCTTATAGTGAGAGATGGGTAGGGAAAAAAAAGGAGAGAAATTTTTTTTTGTGTTTGTTGGGGGGTGTTCAAGAATACCAAAAAAATGGGTGTAAGTAGTTGGCGTGAATTTCTAGGGAAATTTTGCACCTTTAGAGTAAGGGAATTTCAAAAGAAATGTGGGGAAAACTTCAGAATATTCCTCTTAAACAATTGTGCAAAATAATTTCTAAACTAAGGGCAATCTTGATTGGAAAGGAACCTCAGTACTTCCAAAAATGGGAAGTCTTAGCAAACATTTAAACCATAGTGGTTCTTTCCCACTTTATCCATGTAGGTTCTGTAAACATATAATCAATTTCTCTAGTTTAAACCTTTGATTGTCTTCTATTCATATTGGTAGGTGTAGATGATTGCTGTTTTATAATTTCTAGCAATGATGGAAAACTTTAATTGTTTAAAAATTCAGCCAGATGAAGATCAGGGCAATGGGGATGAGAGGTGGGATCCAGATTCTGACATGGATATCGATGAGGAACAGTATGTTTTCTTTCCTTTTATTCTTTTAATTTATTAATATATTATTTTTCAAGAGAAAATTGCACTTACCTCCCTGATAGTTTCTGACAACCGGAAATACCTCCCCTAAGGTTTTTGACATTAACCTCCCTCGTCAAAGTTGTAAAACCAACCATGTTAATAGAATTAATTATTTTACCAATTTTATCCCTCATTGATATTCATTTAAAAATTAATAATATTTGAAAATTTAAATGATTAAATCACCCATGATTTTAAATTGATTAGTATTGTCTTTAAACCTTAAAAAATCATTTTGCATTATAAAAAATCTCCAAATCTTAAACTTTTTGTACTTAAGGATGGTAAATTCATCAAAGAACATTCAAATATTAATAACGGTAGTGTAGAAGGGACAACCATGCAGTAGATTACAAAACTATAAGGGAAGTTTGTATCATTTCAGAAACCTTAGGGGATGTATTTGCAGTTGTGAGAAACCAGAAGGGAGATAAGTGTAATTTTTTCCTTTAACGTTTCTGCTGGGTCATGTCATCTTGCAGCTAATGGTATTTTTCTTTGTTGACGTTGTTGTTGCATATAGTAAGCCTCTGCCAAGCAGGGTAAAGAGAGAGCTTGTTGAAACTGAGCTTAAAGATTTGGTATGTTCTCTTTTTGTTTCTTGTGGTATATACCCACTTGACGTTCCTTCTCAATGATTCTATTTTCTGGAGCAATCTTTTGTCAAACCTAACCAAGTCCTGAGCATCAGTGATTACAGTTTTCTTATGTCTAAAATATGAACATCTGCTTAGCATAGTTTTGAATTTCTGCTGACTAAATATCAACATAACTTCTTGGTTAGGGGTGGTAATTCAGGGTTGTCTCCAGTGCTATTTGTGGGGCTTGATTTTTGTATGCTTATATTGCTACTTTTTTGTATTCTTGATCGTATCATTCCTGTGTAGTAAGAACTTGTATTACCTACATAGCTTAGTAAGAACCAAAGCATAGGTGAGTGTGTTTTCCGCTTCTTTTCAGCTTTACCATGAACTTAGTACCCTAAATTTAGTCTTGTACTCCCAATGTGCTAAAGTCAACCCGAGGAAGAAGTTCAATTCGTTTTATGATGAAATCTACTTGTTCTATTAACTTTTGAGAAGCTCAACTGGGAATTTGTATCTGAATTTGCTCCAAAGTTTTCCAGCAACTAAAGTCCTGTTTGGCGTTTATTTTGGGAATGCAGTCCAAGGCTTGAAATTAGTTCCAGGGCTTGGAAATGAATTTCAAGGGAAAACAGTGGTTTGATTAGGACCTTAGGAATGATTCTGTAAAATACACTGAAATCCAGAAACAGGTGGAGACCTGTTTTTTGGATTCTCATTTTGCAAGTTTGCGGTGGCAAACTTGTAATATTTGTAATCCCTGAAAGGCATTCTTTGAATCTTCTATAAAACATTCATCGTGTGATGAGGACAAAATAATTTGTTATAAAAAGGTTAATAAAGTTAGAATGATGGCAAACTTATATTTGGTTTTTACAAAAAAGTGAAAAGGCTTAAACTGAACATCCAACCCACCTCCCAACTCATTTTTGCAATGAGTTCCTAATCCAAAATGAATGCGAAATGAGGCCTAATTAAATCAATTTATTTGTCATTTATGTTGGAAGCTGATAGATAAACGCATTTTAAGTTTTCATAATGTACTAGAATGGTATATTTTCCAAACAGTAAAAGCCGTTTTGGTTAAGTTACTGATTCTAAGGGTAGACCTAATGAACTTGGTACCTAGAACTCTTTTTTTTTTTTGTAATTTTAGTTACTACATGTTCAGTTGGCTATCTTTGAGCCAAATCATATGCTTGATTTCAGATGCGATTGTTCTCCAGGTGTTTGTTCTATAGTGGCTTGCTTCCTTTGAAATTATAAGCTTCTGAGAAGTGTTTCCACAGCTTTACGTATAGAATATTACCTAATATTATAAATAGAGAACCTGTTGCAAGCAACTACTGATTCTGTTGCATTTTGTCCTCAGGAGGATCAGAAAGGAATTGTAGAGCATGCCAGAGGCATTGATTCAACAGCGGAGACTGCGTCCGCAAAGGTGAATGTTTGCATCACAAACTCACACGTATAAAATGTGCTAGCTTCTGCTTTTTGAGTAGTGTACAGACCTAGGACCTAACTATTCCTTCCCCTTGTCAGGCTTCAGATGTGTCTCCCATGTCAATAGAAGAGCCAAGCGTGAAAATCGAGCAAGAAAATTTAAATAAGCCATCGGATCAGACTCTGCAAATGTATTCCAAATCGTGATCATCTACCCCTAAAGGGCCTGCTGTGTGTTCATCCGTAAATTAATGGAGAAAGGCTTAGTGGCTATCATTTGCAAGCACAGCTTTCAGCGCAACCAAGTGTATCTAAGCTATTTTTTGTTGTTTTTCGTTTTTTGTTTTTTGAGAGGAGATGGGGAGATTTGATGTTTGGTTAGTGGGTGTGGGAGGAGTGACTAATCAATGTAGGAGGAAATTTGGTGCAAGTAGCGGCTGTTAATTAAAAGATATTGGCAAAGTTACACACCTCATAAAATGTCATTGATTTGATGGTATTGTGGTCACGCAAAAAGATCCAAGAAGTGGAAAAAAATGGTGTTTTTCATCTATATGTGTGAGGACAGCACTCCAAGAGGGATGTTATCAGATGCGATATAGGAGAGTTGGAGATCGGGAGTGATATGTGATGGAGGTCTGAAGTTGAATGGCTTGTTCAGCTTTGGATTTAGGAGGTTTTGGTGGGGTGTTACATATGGTTATGATATGTATAGTGGTTTGACAGGTTTTTTTTATTTTCTGATATAATTAATGGAGGGTTGTGAGATCTTTGTAGAGTGATATTTTGTGTTACGGTTGTATACACTACATATTTTATAGTCTTTACTTTTATCCACATAATATATATACTCATCTTCATTATTCATAACAAAAAAAAAGATCCAATTTTTGCCGCAGCCAATACATCCACTGCACACACAATTGTCAGGTTCCATCAGGTACCGAGTCAAAATCTTTTAATTCGTCTGGGGGTAGGGTGGAAAATCTTTCTTCCAATAATGGCGGTAACACATGAACGGATAGGTATATCATGAACTTCACTGAGGTCTAGATGACCTGCAGGTTGTAGCTTGGTCTTCCGCTTATGGAAAATATTGGTGAAGTGAGAATTCAGCAAGGAGTAGGAGGTTCTGCTTCGAGAGAGAACGGAATTTCCAGACAAATACAACGTGATGCGAATTCAAATACTTCACCCTTACATTCATAATTGTCATAATTGTTTTAAATATAAAACAGGACTCTAACTAATGCCAGACTCCAACTCATATCAATGATCCAGTCTCCTACATCTATAACATACTCCTACTTCATTGATAACTAGCGCAAAAGCCACGAGTTACCTTCCTTTCATTATACGAGTGTTTTTGGTGCTAATAATTTACAAGCAAAACATATAATTCCATTACGTATGCTAGACAGAAATGTTTCATACCGTAACTCAATCCATATCAACCGTAGCTCGATCCCAATAGCCACCCAATTCATTGAAAAGGTTTCAATGGTTTTATATCACACTGAGAATATGTAAAACTCACCAATCTTTCTGTTTTGAAAATCATCAACATCTTAGGTTGTTTCCTTCCTTCCTCTCTTCCTGTACTCTTCTCCATTTTAGGTTTGTGGCGTTGGGTTATCTAAGGACAGACCCTAACTCATTCTTATATGGTCCTTTAGATGATTCTATAAAGTCTCTCCTATATGTTTTAAATTATGACACCAAATCTTCATGAGATAGTTATTTGATTTTACTCTCTTCATCCCAACTTTTTTTTTCTTTAGAACTCTGGGTATTCGGACCCGCTTATGCTCAACCAACTAATCTCTAAGGGCTCATGCAAGACCTTGCAACCCACATGGCCCGATAAGTCCAAAGCCTATAGACTTTATGCAGGTGGCCTTAGGAGATTATGCCTAAGAGAGTTCGAACCTGAGACCTCAGAGGGAGCATACCTTTAGGCCCCAGGTATTAAATTGTGACAACCAATTGTCTCACAAATTCATGTTTATTCATTTGCTGATTGTCTTTTAATCTTAGCTTAATATCCTCTTATAGATCTCATTAAATCTAATTAACAAGATTAAGTATACTTTTAATCTTGATTAAGTCAAAATAAAATTTCAAGATATGACAGTGGTAAACGTTAAAATCAACCAAATGTGAAGGAAGATTAGTATTATTTTAAATAATATGAGGGGAAATTTATAGTTGTATCAAACCTCAAGGGAGTTTGTCTAATTTAGCTTTTAATTTAATAGGCATTGTAAGCTGTTTATGGAGAAAAAAAACTGCCTTGTTTTTGACACACCATGGGAGGCGCCTATCCTTGGCAGAAAACCAACTCTTTGGAAATATGATGGTCTTCTTGCAAAGTTAATGCGAGATTGTCGGGGTGGAAGTCGTTATTGCTATCACAAATGGGTAAATTGGTTCTTGTGCAATCAGTGTTGAGCGCGCAACCGATCCACTTTATGAGTTGCTTCAAATTACTAAAGGAGGTAACAAACAAGCTGGATTAGAGTGCTAGAACCTTCTTCTGGAGTAAAGCCTCCCAGGGTCAAAGATTGCATATTATTTGTTGGGAACACATATCACTCCCTTGGCGCAACGGAGGCTTAAATATGAAGAAATCGCATGAGATGAATAAGGTGTTACTGCTGAAGTCGGCCTAGCAACTAGTACTGACCACCAAGGACTATGGGCCAGAATAATGAAGGACACATACTTTCCAAATTCTAACTTCTTCAGCGCCTCCTATAGACCTCGACAATCATTCGGCTGGCAGCAAACAAATGCTCTAAAGAATTGGATTTGTAAAGGAAGTACATGGTCAATTGCAAATGGTTGTGACATCAACATTCTGTCGGATAAACGGGTACACTTAGTAGAGGGTGAACTGAAGATACAAAAGAACCACGAGCTTTTCAATGTAAACACGGTTGATCAATTACTTTTGCAGGGTTCTGGGGTTTGGGACTTCGGTTTGCTTAATCTTTTTTGAGAACCTTCCATGGTGACTAAGATTTCTACCACCTTCTTGGATCATACATTGCAGAAGGACCTTAGGCACTAGTCGGGCACTTCATTTGGCAGATTTTCTATGGCGTCCGCTTATCATCTCATCGCAGGTATTGATAGTTATGACTTTGATCATTTTTGGTTAAGTCCTTGGCATCTTAAGTGCCCAAACAAGATTAAACTTTTTATATGGAAATGCATGAATGATGGGTTCTCAGAGTTGAGTTCCTGAAGTATAGAGTTGGCCTCCTTGAAACCGAATGTTTGTTGTGTAGTGGTGCCACTGAGAATCTTGAGCACGTCCTTCTTCATTGTCCGTTTGCATGTGCTGTCTGGTTCAAGAGTCTTGGGAGAGCAACTCAAACTTATGGACCTCAGCAATCCTTTCCTCATTGGTTCAAGGAAATCTGTAATCTCCCTCCACCAAATAAGGACTTCAACAAACCTCTCTTCATGTCCGAGGTGGCTAATTTTGCGTGGGGCATTTGGAAGGAAAGAAATTCAGTCTTCTTTGATCACTGTTCTCCATCTATCAAGAGAGTATGTAATGCTTTAGAGGGGTATCAAATGGATAACAAGTTGTTGGCAAGCAAGGAAAACTAATGTCATCAAAGGCGCCTACAGGGGTTAATGTAAGCTGGAAATGCCCACCTTCTTCGTGTGTCAAGGCAAATTTCGATGGGTCTTTCCGGAGGTTGACTCGTCAAGCGTCTATTAGAGGTGTTCTCAGGGATAGTTCTGGGAATTTTCTTGCGGCAGTTGCCTCTTTGTCGGATGCATCTTCTATAAAAGATGTTGATTGATATCTCTGACTGATTTTCTCTCTTTGATTGAGATCCCTGATATTGTATACAACCTAGATTAGCATGATTTTAGGATCACCTTGATTCTAGGAATCCTGTACAATCCTGTCTAGCCTAATTTTATTCATTCCATATTTGTGGACAATCTTGTAACTATATATACTATATTCCTTGGAAAGAATGTATTCAAGGTTCACACAATTACCAAGCCTATTCTCTGTTTCTATATCTTCTAGTGCTCAAGCGGAAGTCTTAGCTGCCTTGGAGACAGTTAAGTTGGCTATCTCTATCGGTGTATCCCACCTGATTGTTGAAGGGGATTCAAAACTCATTATTGACTTGCTAGCATCGACCTCAATGGTTCTTCCCTGGCGGATCAGTAATACTTTGGTTCAGTTAAGAGGTTTATGTAACATCTTCTTGTCTATTTCTTTTTCTCATGTATTCCGTGAGGCCAATCGAACCACTGACTCACTGGCTAATCACACTTAGGACTCACTGGCTAATCACAATTAGGACTTCTTTTCTTGTCTTTGGCTGTCTATCCCCCACTTCCTGTCATCAATTCTGTTTGATGAATCTAGGGGATCATTTATGTTCCAAAGGTTAAAAAAAAAAATTGGGGGTCGCCTTCTGACATTATATTATGACGGAATGGTTTGTGCTGATTTTTTCTTCGGTGGAATTTAAAATTTTAGCGGTTTACTAATATCCATATCCATAGTACTCAACCCGACGGTCCCGACCCAAACCTTACCTCTCATCTCAGACGTATATTCTCCTCAGTCCAACCGCTCACGCTTCGACCGTACGTCGACCGGCTCCAGGTGATCACTGGACGTCGACGAGGAGTGCATAGTCCTGCCAGGTACTTCAGATGCCTCATTCCTCCTTTTTTTTTCACCGCCTGAGAGTACTACTGATCTCGATTAGGGCCTCAAATATCTTAGATTTAGTTTAATGCCTACGCTTGATTTCGTTCGTAGCTCCCCTTGGTTTTGATTTAGGACTCGATCGATTTCAATTAGGGTTTCCACTTATAAAAGCCCATGGTGGCTGAGATTTTTTTTCTGACGCATTCCGAAGCCAAAGCTCATTGAAGATGACGGAAGTCGATTAAGTTCAGGTCGGGCTTCCGAGATGCAATATAGGAGCGGACTCTCTTGAGAACTCTTGTGAATTGTTTGAACAATCAAATGATCTTAGGAATGCATAGACATTTATCTACTTCATGCGTTTGATATAGCTATTATTCGGTGATAAGAACGGTCCATACAAGAGGAGCGATTAATTGGCTCTTACCCGTTTGCTGTTTGAGCCTTTATTATGGACCATTAATCTTGTTTATTTTTTTTCCTTCTATTTATGAAATTTCACTTGCCCACTATATGTTATGCTGTCAGATTATTTTATATAACAATAGTGCTTAAGTTGATTGCTTCGATTTTTCTTTGATGGCAATTATATGATTAATTAATCAATGAGCCAAATTAGGTGCATGGTATATAAACCATTTTCCTTTCAGCTTCGGCAACACCATGAATGCCATGAAAATTTCTTGATCCTATTGTTGATGATTTCTTCAATTTATATGCAGCCTAATGTAGCATGAATGGTGGACCTCATGGATCAAAGCATAATATTTTATTGGCATTGTCGCGATGCGTCTTCTGTTCTTATGGATTAAGTTAGTTTCTTTCAGGACTGACATTTTCCTACACATGGTTTGATAAGTCAAGCCTACATAGAGGTAAAAGAGTACAATGCTAGAAGCCAAGCAGTCCAAGTAACTAAAGTTGGGTTGCATTGTGTCTATGTGTGTGTAGTATATATAAATATAATTTATATCCGTAAACTGAATTATACATTGTTGACGTTCGATTTGTTGGAGGGAATATCAATGCATACTAAAAGAAATATGCATCAATTTTTGGGTCATGTATGATATTTTCTTTGCTTTCATCCAAAGTAACCTTGTCATTTGATTCATTTAACAGAGTTTCTTACCATAAAAATTCTCATTTCTGTCTTTGTTTCTGCCATAGTATTTCTCTACCTATCTCTTTCTCATCTTTTGTTTCAACTTTGTTGCTTTTCTTTTGCTAGGAAAATCACTCTTCCTTCCTCATTATATAGAAATGGTATTTAGGTTCCCTTGGGATTGAAATCTACATACAATATTCATTGTCATTTTGGTTTAAAATGCTCAGTGAGTGTCTGTTGCAACCAAAAATTGATATCGAGCGACTTTGCAATCTCCGATCGAACAAGATCTCACTGATAGTGTGTAGGCTTTTATTTTGCATGCCGTAGACCCATCTAGGGCCCCT